>LHCL01000009.1:469-595392 GCA_001305275.1 Talaromyces verruculosus
TCTACTTCATACGGTATTGTCCGTACGATCAGGAAAGGTAGGCACTCAGTGCCTATAAGTATGGCCTTAGTTCCCCAACAGATGGTTTTAGAAGTCAGTTATCAATTGAGGTTATTTTCAACATATTGATCAGCTCATCCTTGTAGGCTAGTTGGATCAGCCTCACACCAATCCATACTGCGTGTCCCTGGACCGTGTGGAACCAACAGTCACTCCACTCGTTCTCGGAAATTAATCGAATTGTGCGAAACCCCGTCCTTTTTGGACTCGGGCTCATGTTCCTAGAGCTGTTCAACTCGTTGGTCTACCATTCCCCCATGACCTTATATAGCATTCTGGCTCGCGTCTGGCTAATTTAATAAAGTCTTGTAAGTTGAGATCTTCTGCTTAATCGTAAACTTCTAAGTCTTCTAACTATACTAGATCCTCGGGATTGAACGTGAGTTGCCGCTCGTTGTGTTCGGCCACCTGACTGCACTTAACAATGTCGTCCTGCTGCTTGGCAGGTTCCTGCACAGTTCTGTTGTCCTTAGGATTATCAAGAGTGGTTGGTCTAGCCATCTTGATATTTGTTCTTGATGAAACTTGATAGGGTTTGATGAAAAGAGATAACTCGCCTAATCTTCCACGTTACGGTAACGGCTGTAGGGATTCAGGCTTCGTCAAAAGGAGATGATGAGAGTACGAAGAAGAAAAAGAGGGATAAAAGGCGATGCTTAGTTTTATGTGAAGGTGTTCATTCCTACCTAATGGGTAAAGCAAAGCTCGCCTCTTATACTATTTACAACTCTCCTTATCTAGTACCGCTTCGGTGGCCGAATCCGGTAACCGCTTGGTTGCTGGATATCCCCGGTCCAGCGGTACGGTGAGTCCGTGACGGCGTTGACCGTCACAATACGCGCTATGGATTGCACTAATCCCGTTCCGTTCATACGCGTAGGTTCTGCACCTGGGGTGCATAATCGCCGAATCATGGAATTGAAGTACAGGAGACTTGGGGGAGACATGTCTGGCTAGACAGAATTCGAGTTATCGGCACACGACCAAGCAGCCGAGCCACCCGACTCTCTATAAGTATCAATGATACCAACGACAGAGCCATAGGTCCCCGAAACCATCAAGAACGTTCCTGAGACAATGACAAACAGACACCAGTAAACCATAAAAATCCACATCGGCCGCTTCTCAGCCTGACCACTGCTCCAGTTATCATATAGCCACATACACCCCATCGGCTGAAAGGCCATCAGGGTACCGAGAAGAGCACCAACGAGGGAAACCAGACCACTGAAAACGGGTATTGCACTGGCGACAATATACGCACTGATCGTTACAGCAAAAGTACATGAAAGCCACGTTACCCAGTGAATAAAAGAGTTGGATATTAGGTGTTTGGAACCGCGGAGGATGCGAATGAAGATATATTTCGCGGCAATCTATTTCTATTAGTGTTTGCCAAAGTTTCACTTTATGTAGCATGCGAAAAAAGGACATACGTGGATAACTAGAGTTGTGGTGACTATTAGTCCAGGCATTGCAAATCCGTAGCTGACCTTCTTGAGAACTGGACCAGCAGAACCAAGAGCAGGTGAAGCAACATATGATCCGCAGTAGTAGTAGACTACTGTACCGATTGTAATATAAATGGCAGTTACGCCACTCTGGCAAATGATGAGAGAACGAGCATAGTATGTCGGGTCCCGCATTTCGGAGACAATAGAGAAGAACGCTGGTGTTCCGGCGTATGCAAAGACGAGCGAGGATATGGCAGTAATAGCCTCTGTGAATGATGGTTTGTTTATAATTTTATAGTCTGACTTCCAAACGCCTTCTTGCGGGGCGGTGGCGGGCCTATCCTGGATACCGACAGCGATAGTGACAGTGAAAACTGAAAAGTTAGACCCCCCAGGGCGTATAAAAATAAAAGGAGATAGAAACTCACTGGCTGTGAGAATACAGGTCAACCCGATCCATGCAAGCCAGGTTATCCTACCTAGGGTCCGGATGCTACCAAGAAGAAATCCGACGATGGCAGCGACGGCGACAAAGACTGCAGTACAGGTACCGTGTGTTGAGACGGCGTTCAGGCCGATAGAAATACTCAACATACCAGACCCAGCAACGAAGACCCAATCTAGCAAATAGGAATTAGCAGACATCTTTCAAGTCTCTTCATCTACTCACAAAGACAGAACGCAGTTCCCAGAATAACGCGACCCAAACGGCCGAATATCAGCCCACCGGCATCGGAAATAGAGTACACTTCCCGATGACGAAGCTTAAAGACACCAACCATGTAATCAGACCATGTGGTGATAGCGGCAATCGCGGACAGACATATGACACCTGGGACGATGCCAAGTGTGTCAAAGGCGGCGGGAATAGAGAGAACGCCAAGCCCAATCTGGGTCTTCATCATAAGGGCGACAGTCCCAAGCCAGCCCACCTAGTAATAACTTAGAATACCAATCTATGGGATGAGTTGGATATTTCTCACATCACGATAGTTGGGGCCATGTTCGAAAACTTCTCCAAATACGTCATCCTCGGTGACATTTGGATGATTCTCTCGCTCTTGAACGAGCTCGTCTTCCTTCTGGGTCATATTTGTAGACATAGTCATAAAATTGTGGAAATTTCATGTCGTACATAATTCTCAGATCCATAAAAGAATGGGGGCATTGGAGCCTTTAAATCGCTGACCCGTACTAATATATGACTATGGAGCCATAATCTTAGATAGAACCTCTACAGCTCGTTGGAGTACGGAATGGTGCTTCTTATTGACGGGAAGCCAGCCGTGCGCCACAATGCCCGTAACTTTGGCCCTCGGGAGCAAAACCGATTATCAGGTTCCAACACTGGCTAGTGTTAGCTAGGGGTGATTGAGCTATCACTGAAACCGACTCCATAGGCAATTATGGAATGTCAAGTTTTTCAGCTTCGCCACTTCCCCCGCAATTTCCAATTCCTCCCATCTCCCCATAATCAACTAACCTTCCCAATAATGCCCTTATGCCGTGTTAGTTGTTGGAAACCTTTTTCGTCGTCCGACGGGATAAAGTTGATGGAGGTTGCGTGTCTACCATGGTGAATATTGTCACATTGACAACGAGGTTGGGAAAGCTCGCCGCACGAATAGCCCTTAATTATTTCAAAATAGTGGGGCTGTGGAAAAGGGTCAACATTCTACCCTTAAGTTTCAACAGATTGTTTTTGCATGACGTTTGGCTATCTACGGAGACGAGTCCGAAATGCGTTCTCAAGAAGCTGAGTCAATACACCGTGCCATGGGTGCCATCGTGAAATCAAGCATCCAGTGATAGCGGGGCGATTCCAATAAGATGATTGAGGAGCCGGTGGCCTTCCGTATAGATTGCGTCTTGAAAACATTGTAGGTCCGGCCGTTCTCTCCTCACCTTCTCCGATCATTGCCGACTTAGGCGCAAAATTCATCGTCCTGGAGCTGGCTGACGCTTGTCGCAGAGGCTAGAGTAAATTCCCTTCTTGTCCCATCACCCGCCTATTTTGGCAAGGCCCGAGTAGAGGTGAGAGAGCAATATGAGAAGAATTGAGACCTAATTTATTAGTCTGATGCTCTTACACGACCGGTAACTGTCCGATTAGAGGATTAACTCCCAGATCAATCCTGAATAATTGCTTACAAGGATGGTTTAAGAGGAAGTGACTAGCAACATTGTATGTATACGGTTCTCAGTCTCTGTCTGAATACATCAGGATCCAAAGCCGAGTTTTGGTAAACATCCTCGCGAGGTAATTTATGAGCCATCTAGGTTCCCACTTGATTGGGGTTGAGGAGGCAGTCTGCTTTATTGTAAATCCACTTTATCTAACCTAACAGTCACGCACTCTGGCTAGAACCTCAGTCTAGGATTGTATAGTGCACACAAACACGATTCAAAGATTTTGATACGTTCCACAATTAGCTCAATATACTCCGAGTACTCGACGACCAACGCCCAGCGAGGATAAGCGATCCTAGTCGGAGACGACATCGCTTCGCTTTCATTGAGTAGGTTTCATGATATTTAAGCCCATGAGGGAATGATAAGAAATAATGAATTCATAAAATGTAAACATTATTCAAGAGTTTTTCGCGCTACAACTGTTGCGATTGCTTGCGCCACATATTCAACATTCCTCGAATTCAGACCCGCAATCGATATTCTCGAGTTTTCGGCCATGTAGATATGATACTCGTCTAAGTCGACCATGAGAGTGAGTACAAGTCATTGATTGCCACATACGTGTATGTACGTACCTTTCAGTGTCTTTACCACTTGGGACGACAGTCCTAGAAAACCAAACATTCCGGACTGCCGAAGGAGGTGCTCCCAGTTTCCTGGCGCTGCTGCATGAAGTGTCTATTAGCCCACCAGGAATTTATTAAGTGATGATCTTTGGAGCTATAAAGCACGGACAATATGTAATTAAATACTTATATAGCAAACTCCTCATGGACCGTATCCGAGAGCTCATGGTTTTCAAGTCTCCGAACCAGGCATGTCTCAGAAGCTCATCGCTTAAAATCTTTCCGCAATTCGCGCCCCGAATGCAGGAGGGTTAGAGATCTCAGAGCGTTGCAAGGATTCCAGCACAGATCGCACGTTTACGGCTACTTCTTGTGTTGACGTCGCTAGGAAAAAGCAACCGACTCGTTCACCTAACACTGTTAGTGTCCGCGAAACATCGTAGGGAGGGGAGAGAAATAACCATAAAGACCCATGTTCTTTGCAAATGACAAACAAACCCCCGCCTCCAAACCTAGGTCATTGACAAAGAGTCGAATTGGAAAGGAATCCTTTTCGAAATCACCCGAATCGAATCCGAGATACGCGGCGTCAAATAACGGGAACAAGGATCGGTCCTTCATCATTGTGCCAATCTCCTTCCATTGCTCTGTGCTAGGGTAAAGCCCAGTAGGATTATGAGCGCAGGCGTGTAGAATAATAATTGAGCCTGGTTCTGCGGTACGCAACGTCGATCGGTAGGAATCGAAATCAAGGCTCTTGGTTTTGTCGTCATAGTACCGGAAGGATCTGCATTCGAAACCCAATGACGAATATACAAGATGATGGTTCGACCAGGTTGGATTTGGGATGTATACCGCCGGTAAAGCCGACTTTCGACAGTATTTGATGATATTGCCGGCTAAGTGAAGGGCGCCTGTTCCGGATAGCGTCTGGCATGTGGCAAGCTTTATTCATTTGATAAGCTAATTTCTTCAATTCAATCTGTGTCTAGCCTGCAGTGACATTCATACCCTTTTAGATATTTTAGCAGCGGCTGCTGATCCAAGAACCAGCTCAACCGCCTTCTCGCCAAGTTTCGCCAGCCCAAGAATGGGAAGGTACTCATGTTCCAGCCCCCGTTCAACGATGATCCTTCGGCTCTCGAGAACTGAAGGGAGAACGAAAGGGCGTCCGTTATCATCCCGGTAAGCTCCCTGTCCAAGATTGATTTTCCGTGGGTGCGTGTCTGTCAAATACTCTGCTGTCAAGGCAAAGATAGCATCAGCTGGGATTAAGGGTGCCGAGGAGAACATCGAGATAAGTCCTTCGGACATAAAGCCATTGCTAGTCATGTTTTAAGGGCGACAGAAAATTATCGTTTGTCACATCCGTGTTTCACTTGGTAGGAAGAGATATAAGTTGATGCATTTATAGCTACGATTGTGCACATTCTTGTTTGTTTCGGCAACACGTCCGTGTCTATGCTTAAGTATCGGTACATCGTCCGATTCACCGTGCTAGCGGGATAACTCTTAGTTATTTGGGCGGATTAATGGCAGAGTTGGGTCTTCAGCACACGAATACAACTACCAGTTGAACCACTGTCGTTTATTAGAACCGAGTAGTTAGTACTCCTCGTAGAGTATTCAAATTCAAGGGCTGCGTTCTGTCAATTGAGAGAAGTGATAACTATACCAGTTTACGCTCAATGGGGGTGTAGGCGTACAACGCCTACAGCTTAACTCTCCCTGGAAGAATATCCTTCAATTCCCTCGACTCCCCAAGCCGCCAGCTCACATCACCACCCCAGTTTCCACCGTGTTCTGCCTCTATTTGCTTCCATTGCCATCTCACAACATGCTGTTTGTTGTCTGGAGCCTCGAGCAAATCTCTTACCCAGCTCCCTACAATTGGAAACATCTTGAACCCATGCCCAGAATCACCAGACAGCACCACAACCGACGAAGAAGTATTGGGCAAATAATCAATTATAAAATCCGAATCCTTTGTGTCCGCAAACCAGCAAAGGGACGTACGGACAAGCGGCCTATTAGACAACTGAGGTAGGGTCTGTGCGAGCAGTCGACGTATTTGAGATTCATCCTCAGGCGGAATAAACGCACTTGTTTCTGGAGTGTCCGGGGCATGCGATACGCCCGTCGTCTTATCGGTATTGATATACCCGCCTCCCATAGGGCACAGCTTCAACAAATTTGTCTTGGGATCGGGCTCGAAGAAAAAGCCTAAATCTCGGGCGTACGTGACAGGGATACCTCTCAACGCCGAGGTCTCATCATCCGTAAGACGGACATGTGCAACAGACCAGGACTTTGCTACGACCCACGTTCCGATTTCAGGGACAAGCTTGGCCGCAGCCGCGCCGGCAGCCACAATCACTACCCCGGCAGCGTGAAACTGGCCTTTCACTGTCCTGATGCCGATGCTCTTACCGTGCCTGTATACGATCTGCGAGACAGCTCCATGTTCCCCGAGGAAATACCGGACTCCTCTGGACTGGGTCCATTTGTGTATGGTCGCCAGTGCATTTCCAGAATGTGCATACCCGTCAAACCTGTTGATGTACCCTTTCCATCCCGGAAAATGACCATCAGCCTGCCAGAACCAACGACGAATATCGTCTTTTCCGTTCAACGGGAGGACATGTGGCTCGATGCGAGCATGCCTGGTAGCAGCAGTCTCGAATCTCCTCAGTGTGTCGATTGCTTTCTCAGGTGCAGCCGCAGAGACGCAATGCAGGAAACCGGTCTGATGGAAATGTGGCGCAAAGAGGGGTGTTTTCCAAGCCTCCACAGCTTTCTGTCAAAACAAACATTATCAGAAAAAGTGTTAAGTCCAAGTCAGGGATGAAAGCAAACAATGGCTAAATCCGTGTAGAACGGATCTTCATATTCAGCGCGCACGATCTTGTTTAGATCATTAGCGGCTGATTGGCGAGCAGGGATCTGGTCGCCCTGTTCAAACACAGTGATATTCTCATATCCATTCTGGACGAGATGGAGGGCTGTCGAGAGTCCAAATGCGCCGCCGCCAATAATTATGATGGAACTCTTCTTGGAGATCATGATTGATTGAGTTATAATTGTGACATGGAAGTGACTATAGACGAGGGAATATATACAATGTTATCAGCATCACTGGAGGATAAATCACGTGGAGTCGGGAAGGCTACCGGTGCGGGGATTCAAGTTATCGATAGTTTTGACCCCTAATATAACCCCTAGTTATATCCAAATAGTCATGCGAGAAGCAACGGAAGCTAGACCGATGAGGGGGTTTGGAAATCGTCTGACATCAGGTAGATTGATTTACTTATGATACATGATATACAGATGATTTGTGATCTTACTGATGTTTGTCTTAATGCAACAGAATTCCTTTTTGGACGCTTATGGATATGAAGGGAAGATTACGCTAAGGTTGAATTTCAAGGCCATAAATTCAATATTTGTACTGCTTCATCTCATAATTACTGTGCGTCGCAATAATTCTAGTGGTTGCTGGGATATTTATATCCGTCTAGAGGTAAAAATTCCTCCTTGATCATCCTCGGGCTCGTAAAGCGTCGCAGAATATCAGAACTTCCAGCCTTGTCATTAGTACCACTGGCACGAGCACCACCAAATGATTGTTGGCCAATCAGAGCGGCAGTCGTCTTGCAGTCTACATATAGTTAGATTTACAATCAATCAACCGGATTTCACATACGAGCACTTACTGATGTAGAAATTTCCAGCCGAGTAGCGAAGGGCATCCTCGGCTTCACGAATCACCCGACGATCCTGAGCGAAAACAGCACCCGTCAAGGCAAAGCCACCACCAGCCTGGTCAACGCTCTTCAAAATGGAATTCCACTCTGCATCTGGGTATATATACACTGCTAGAACGGGCCCAAATATTTCTTCTTTGAACAAGCGGTGACCAGGGGATTCTGTCTGGTACACGGTTGGTTTGACGAAGAATCCGACCGAGTCGTCATAAGTACCGCCAGCAATCAATTTCACAGACGGATCGCTGTTACTTGCATCGATGATGGACTTGATCTTGTTGAATGACTGACGATGAATCACCGGGCCCATAAAGGCCTCGAGGTCCTTATCGGGGTTACCAATGGTAATATCCTTAACGCCGGCTTTCAACAGTGAGATAAACTCCTCAGCTCGAGATTCGGGAAGGTAGACGCGAGAAGTGGCAGAGCACTTTTGGCCTTGGTATTCGAATGCACCGCGAATCGTGTGATTGACGGCGGAGGGAATGTTGGCGGAGTTGTGGACCAGGTGGAAGTTCTTGCCACTTGTTTCGCCAACGATTCTGGGGAATTCACGGTAAGTCTTCTTCCCGATACCCTCACCGATCTTAGCATAGATGGACCTGAAGACGTCTGATGAGCCGATAAAGTTGAGGCCGGCGAAATCATGGTGGGCGAGAGCGACATCAGTGATCTCCACGGCGTCGCCGGGTACGAACTGTACAACACCGGGTGGAAGACCGGCCTCTAGTAGAATCTTGTAGACCAGAGTGCTGGCGTAAATGTTTGATGGCGATGGTTTCCACAGGACGACGTTGCCCATCAACGCGGGACCTGAGACCAAGCTACCTCCGAGCGCAGTGAAGTTGAACGGCGAAATCGCGTAGACGAATCCTTCCAAGGGTCGGTATTCCATTCGACTACTATAATCAGCTCCTATTCCATCCAAAAAACCATATCCAGTCTTACCTCCACATCCCATCGGTCCCCCGAGTGGGCTGTCTTTCCAATAACTCTGCGGCGAAATTACAATTAAGCCGGAAGAAGTCAGCCAGTTCAGCCGCGGCATCAATCTCCGCCTGCCAGATATTCTTTCCCTGTCCTAGCATTGTTGCCGCAATGAGATTGTAGCGATACTTGGTAGAAACGAGATCCGCTGCCTTGAGGAAGATGGCCGCTCGATCTACGAATGGGGTGTTTTCCCAATCCATCTTGGCTTTTAGGGCTGATTTAATGGCGGTTGAAACTTGCTCTTTCGTTGCAAGGGGATAATTTGTGAAGGAAGTAGCATGTTCGGCAGGCATAGGTTGATCCCATGACTTGGATACTGGCTGCGTTTTGCCGCTGATGTAAATTTCGCTCTGGACTGGCAATTGAGATCGAAGTTTGGTCAACTCTGCCTCCAATAACAGACGTTCTTTTGAACCTCGTGTGTAGAGGGGCTGTTTTTCTGTCAGTCAGCCGAAAGGAACTCTGACATATGCACACTATTACTAACGTTGGGCTCATTTCTAGGATCCGGGAGTCTAAACGGCGCAGTTGCTTTTAGCCGTTTTTGGGCGAGAGAGACAAGACGCAAGTGCCCTTTAGCAGTCAATCTTGGCGCTGGAAGGGTGCGTGAAGCCATGGTGATTGTGATGGAAATAATTCAGACTATCATAACTTGTCAAACTGCGAGCCGGGCACTTTATCTTTTACAGCTCTATCGGGCACGTACCCGAGCATATTTCCTCCTATGGTGGGGTTTAGCAGAGAACCGGAAAGGCAGCCGATATACAATTAGGTAGTCTTCTCCTCATGAGTGGTTAACTTCTAATTCATGTTACGCGTTTTGTTTCCTCGGAATCTACGATATCCCTCCATCAGACTACTTAGTCATGAACTACTCAGAAGACCGAAAACAGTGTTATCCGGCGAACGATTTCTGGCAGAAATTGGGAGGGGATTTGACTGCAGCAGCGCTCTCTTCAATATTAGTCTCTCCCACAGTCACAATTATCGACAGGTGTGCACAAATAACAAATAACTTGAGATGAATTCCTGTCACTGATCATTTGACAGAGCACTTGTCGAAAAAGCCTCCTCTAACAAACCTCTAGTGCGGAGCCTGCGCTCTCACGCCCATGACGCTCTCACGCGCCCCAAGAGATTCATCTTCTCTCCCGCCCATGGGCACGTATTCACCTTATACGCAGCTACCTACGCCGCCGCAAATGGAACTGAGACGGTAACCAAGCAGACACATCCGTCTATTTCCGAGGCCGTTACATTCATATGTACTCTTCTCATCAACGTCCCTTTCGGTGTGTGGAAAGATATTCGATTCGCACAGCTCTTTGGAACCCCAAGTCGCGATGAACATATTAAATTGACTCTGCCTATGTCTAGAAATACAGGATCAGCTGCAATAACAACAACACTGCTAGTACGGGACGCAATAACGATTTATGGATCTTTCCAGCTGGCGCAGCACTTTTCGGATGTTATTCCTGATAATTTAGCTAGCCATCCGTATTCTAAGGCTGTAGTTACACAGCTGATGGTCCCAGCCTTATCTCAATTGGCTGCGACACCGCTGCATCTGCTCGGTCTGGACCTGTATCACCGTCCTCGTGCGATTCCCTGGAGTAATAGATTCGCTGTGATTTGGAGAGGTCTACCCTCCGCCACAGTGATCCGATGTGTGAGGATTATTCCTGCGTTTGGATTTGGTTGTCTTACAAACGCGGGATTACGGTCACTTTTTCACGAATATCTTGAGAAATGAAGAATCAGTGAAAACTTCATAATATGTTGAAAGAAATCACACACCATAGCTGCAGAGTAGTTGCCAATTCGGTCGCATAATTTAACCATAATTGGCTTTTAAAGGATAGAGGAAAAGAATGACAGTAGAGTAGTTGCATAATGACATTGATATTACTCTGGTATGATAATTTAACGTCCTTTTACTCAGGTACCTACAGCTCGATGCTAAAATAGATTATGCTAAACCGTAAATTGTGAATAGTCGATTAGATATACGTAAATCTAGCTAACCTAAAGGCAGTTATGGATTCAGAAAAGAGGTTAACCAAGTTATGAATGCAATCGCATAAGAACCTGTGGGTTTCTTGATATAATATGTGAAATTGAGTAGGACAGCCAATTGTATGTACTGTTAGTAAGTGGTTCAAGTAATCGCTACGCGACAGAAAGTCAACCATTTATAAGGTCAGAGGTATGCATGCCTTGGGGCGGCTTTTACGGAAGCATCCAGGATATTCAAAGCACTACGAAGCACTATATCTATAACATAATCTAGTTCGAGAAAAGCCAAATAAAAGCCAATGAATTCCCACTTACATAGAGGAATCGTCAAGGGCTGAGACTATAAGGATTAAAAATTGAGACAAGGATACCTAGCTAATATTTTACTGAGAAATAGCCCAAGGAGATATCACTGGATTAAGAATGCTTCTCAAGTCCCTCTATATACAGTATTTAACCCTGAATCCACTACAATTACTCCCTCGTATCATTAACATGCCTTTCTCCCATGAGTCTGGCAATGGTTACAGCTTCTCGCAAAGCTTTCGCAACACCACCACGTACCCCTGCCTCTTCCATCGTCATCACCCCGCCTATCGTACATCCCTCAGGGGATGTCCCTTGGTCCTTCAAAAGAGCTGGATGTATTCCACTCTGAAGCATAGTAGCTGTGCCTTGCATGGCCTGGAAAATCATTGTATGCGCCAGTATTCTAGGCACACCAACGGCAACAGCAGCGTCAATCATCGCCTCTACAATGACAGAAAACATTGCCGGTGTTGATCCAGCAACAGCTGTAGTAGCGTCCATCAGGCTTGGAGGCACATGGACTATCTTGCCTACACGAGCAAAAATGGCATCCGTGAGCTGAAAATGTTTCTTCGGTATAGTACGCCCAGGTTCAATTTCAATCGCTGTTAGAGACTGCGAGACCAGAGCGGCAATGTTGGGCAGAGTTCGGATGACGAACGCCCGTCCTTCCGTGCTTTTATCTGCACTCTCTTCCCTGTCGCCATATAGCATAGACTCGATCCTCTGGCACGTCCATCCCGCAGCAACACTAATTAAGAGTTTATTCCCTAAAGCATTGCGAATATCAGGCTGTATCAATGCTGCGCTAATAGAGCTAGGGTCGAGAGCGAGAATAACTACATCAGCTTCATTTATAGCCTTCGCATTGTCATCAATTGAAATGACAAGTTTCTGTGAGTGTCCCGAAAATTGTGAGGCCAGTCTCTGCTCTGAGCTTTTGCTCTGAATGCACGCGATATATCGGGTGAATGGTATGGAATCGCGGTTATCATCCGGAGTATTGAGCAAGCTATTGAGAATCGCGGTCCCCAGGTTACCTACGGATATCATCAGTCTTGGTCGTTCAGTATGCATTTAGGACAGGACGAACCGCAGCCCAGGATGCATAGCGTGCTGTTTTTTAGTTCGCACATGACTGTACTGGCGGAATTTTGGATTTGGCTATCAGGAAGGATTCGACTCTTTAAATGTTCCGTCGACACGCACGTCCGCAGATTACCTGCAAAGTCGGGAAGGCATCCGATCAGGTTATGCATGTGTCCCACTTGCATTGGAGGTTTACGTTGTGGGAAAAAAAAAACTGGGGGGGTAGAAATTGCGTAAATGTGTAATGCGTATCTCGTAATGTAGCCTGGAACATAAACTCGGCGACAGATCCGATGAGATGCTAGGCGCCCGCTTCATACCCTACCGGTACCTAGACTAAATCTAAAAGGACTATGGCACCATCAACATGTATACATATGCAGGTCGTTCCTTGAATATTCATATCCATGATCAAAAACGAAAAACAGTTCTGAGTCTTCTCCCCAATTCTGCCTTCAAGGCCCGATACTCATCCCCGGTCCTTGACACCGCATCCCGATTCTCAATCGCTCGTCGAAGAAGATAGGTCAGACACTCCCCCAGTCCGCCCCACGTCGAACACTTGTATACCTTCGGATCTCCACTGGGACCCCTCAGCTGCAATAAACTAAAACTAAGTTCGTCGGACATGCCATGTAACTGGCCGTAGCCCACCGGCACCGTAGGTAGCTTGGCCTCTAAGCGCTGCTGGTGTAGATTGTGACAAGCGAGTACACTGGCTTTGTTATGGCCAGCCAAGAACAAATTCACCGAAGGAAAGTGACGACCACCATTTCGCCCAAACTCTCCAATCTGTTGCTTTAAGGCGCCCTGGGAAATATTATTGTATTTATCATCGGTATCTTGTTTTGTGTCGTGAATTAGGGACCTCTCGTCAGTGGCAATGTATGCTCCACGAACTAACTTAAGGCCCAGAGTAAAACCCTCCTCACTGGCAACAGCGAGGTGCTTAGCTAATGTGTCTGGCGTACTCTTCAGGTAGGCCTGGTATGTGTTGTAAACCAAAGCATATCCGTCGCGGTTGTATTTCCTCATTAGATCCAGTGTAACACGGAGAATACCCCATTGAAAATGCTGGGACTCGCCGTCAACTAAGATACGAATCCCTTGCTCTTTACATTTTGTGCATATTTCGTCAAGTGAATCCAGCATCTGTGATGGTGGCAGTTCTTTTGCGGCAAACGCCTCAGTGACACTCTGACCGGCTCCGGTCAATCTGATACGTTAGCAGCTAAATTCACAAAGGCAAACAGGTGAAAGAGGCATACTTAACAGCTAGATAGTCACCTTCTCTGAGTAGCTCTACGGTCTTCATCGTTCCCTTCCGCCAATCTTCGATATGTGGACAAAAGTCATCTGCAACAGAGTCCTTTTCAGCACTCTGCGCAGTGCCTAGACCATGCTGAGCCTGTGTACGATGGTCGAATACCGTCTCCTTGGCATATGTCATGATCGTGCCTTGAAATCCCATATCCTTGAAGTGACGGATCGTAGATAAAACCTCGTCACTCGTTTCTCCGGCACAAAATTGCTTATAGAATGTCGACTTCAGAATTCCATGTAGAATCGGATTTCGGTCCACATCGAGAAGAAAACCTCTTCCTGGCTTGCAAAGAAAGGACAGGATTGAAAGAGATGGAAGAAGTAGGTATGGCTTTGAAGAGATAGCGGCAACAAGCAGTGATCTGAGGAGCATTCTTGGTGGCAGAGCTGAGAGAGGGGGAGGAAAGGCATTGGCTTCAGGTTTGCTTTTCACCGCAGCCAATGCCGAAGTGTAATTGCTGCGTGCCCTGAAGTCCGATATTTTCTTGGTACGTGAAACACCACATTGAGGAGGGAATGTACCAAATTTGACAGGGAACCCTGGTTTTCTAGCAGAAAAAAGAGCCATCCTGCCTTTGATGTGGAAGCCGTATAGAATCAACTTGAAAAGAACTGGCAACACTTATAATATCTGGATATGGCTATTTGGCTTTTGCTCATGTCGGTTCAATTCCCGATAAGACTTGTCTATCTCCCTGTGGGGTAACATCATATCGCTGTGATTACGGTGTGTGCCTTGCCATAGCCATATGCACCGCTTAGCTACCCCTCACTTATACAGATCGGAGACTGTGCCGAATAGATGAAATCCCTTCAGCTCACAAGGTCGGCGCCGTAAATTAGATCTGGGTTGTTGGGCATAGCGGATGGTGCTTGCTTAGGCAGAAAGCAGCCCGGCAACCTTTCTTAACGATTTCAAGACTATTTAAGACAACAATCACAAGGACGTTTACCACTAGCAGTATTCTCTACTATCATCGTCATCCAGTGAACCTTGAAGACCTTTGTAGATAAAATCAGTTGGGGACACAGTTACTCAAAAATATGGAACAGGAACGCACGCCCGGGTCACCCGTAATACTAGATGGGGGAAACTTTTCTAGTACAGCAAGGGAGTTCCTTGTAGGAACAGCAGGAGGGATAACACAGGTTATCATCGGTATTTATACGTTATTTGAAGAGAAGTCGGGAGTATACCGTTGACAGAACTAGGCCAACCTTTCGACATCGTTAAAGTCAGAATGCAAGTTCAAGCAAACGGAAATGCTATTAGGATAGCAAGAGATATTTGGACTAACGGGAGAGCACTAGCTTTTTATAAGGTAATCTAGCCCGTGCAAATTCCAAGTCAATGATCCAGCTGATGCTTCCCAGGGTAGTCTCCCACCACTGCTCGGAGTAGGAGTTTGTGTAAGTAAATCGGGTCACCCTTAAGATAAAGTCATATTTACTTACGGAATTCAATTTTAGATAAGCATAGTATATTCCACATTTTACAGTATCTCTCGCCATATCTTCACCGCTCCGTCCCTATCGACATCACAGACTTATCTTGCTGGCGGCATATCCGGTCTTGTAAACAGTTTTATCTCTGGACCGACAGAACACATACGAATCCGTCTACAGGCACAATCCTCCACCTCTCCCACGAACCGTACATACTCAGGTGTGTATACGACTGTGTCCAGAAAATCTTGTCTAATGGAGGGTTGTCCGCTCTTTACCGCGGACAAACACCAACCATGCTTCGCGAATTCCATAGCTATGGAATATGGTTTTCTGTATACGATCTCCTTACATCCAAGCTTATAAAACGAGAATGTAGACCAAGGAATGAGATACCAGACTGGAAAATCGCGGGATGTGGCGTTGTCACGGGGCTTGTTCTCTGGGGGACGAATTACCCGCTTGATGTGGTAAAGAGCAAGATGCAGGCTGATGGGTTTAGGGAAGAGAGAAGATATCGCAATATGCGCGACGTTATTGGAAAGACCTGGCAAAATGATCGCTTTCGTGGTTTCTTTAAGGGACTGGGCCCAACATTGGTGAGGGCCGTGCCGGTTTCTGCGGGAACATTTGTCATGTTAGTTCCATCCACACTCTTTCAGATCTTTCAAAAGAATACACTAACGGTAGTAGGATTGAATATGTTCGGAAAGTGTTATAAACCGCCGACGTGATGTATCCTTGCTCATTCAAAGACCTTTCCGCATATACAAGAACATCCACCATCAGAGTGCGGAGAATGGCAGCGAGCAGAGAAACTAGGCGACCAAAGATAGGAACAGAGTTAGCTATATATACTTAGATATGCAGCCAGGTTTGCGCCAAAGGTGCATAATGTCCAGGTTCCCAGGACGAAAGTGTTGGATGTTAGGTGCCTGGAGTCCTGATAAATGCGAATCGAAATATACTTGTGTATAGTTTACTATTAGTTAGTCTATTATATATAACTTATATAATATTGCCAAGAACATACAAAGGAAGAACACAGCTCAAGCGGCCAAACATAGACCTTTAAACATTGGCCATAGAGTACACCGCGAAGTCCAAAAACGTCTACCATATGATGGGACCAGGTTCACACGATGACAATCGTGTAAAGACAGATAATTTGGGGTTTGGGGTACAAGGCTAAGTGTGTCAAACGTAAACGGAATTGAGAGGACTAAGGCTAATTTACATCTCCGTGGGAGCAATAGTCCCGAGCCATCCAACCTAGTGATTGTTAGTGGGCCATATCACAGTACGAATTGGACGGTGCCTACATTACGATAGTTAGGTCCATCCTTTGGAATTTTCCCAAATATATGTATCATCTTGGGTGAGCGAGCATTAGGCGATTGCTGACTTCTTCAAGCCTTGAGGGAGCTTGAACGAGTTCGTTAGGGTTGGCTTGCTTCTTGCTCATTTCTGAAACTGTGAAAATGTAGTTCATAGAGTGTATTTTGCTTGTTGAGGATCGAGCTTAACGTACTTTTTCGTAGAATTTTTTTTTCCATCTAAGAGGTCCTTTAAAAAGTAAGGTTCAATGGTTCATACAGCAGATATCATTTTCCTTGGCAGCTTTTTTCATTACGAAAGGGCAGCCCAGCCTCCAGCCGCAAGGCTCCATACATGCAACTACTATCCAGACATTCACCAGCATGCTGCCGAGATAGCCGCATGTTCTCACGTGCAATCTCAAGCCCTGGAAGCTTTTCTTTTATATTGCTAGCAATTGATAACGCATGGTCGGCATCTTTGATAGCCAGCGATACCCCAAACGGGTGTCTACAGGCGGTGCATAAAACCCACTCGTTAATCTATAGTTCAATTATTATTTGTGTTGTATTACAGTCAGAAAGAGCATCCGTACCGTTTTGAATACCCCCCAGCAACGGGACCAAAGGACTCTGTTATCAGTTCCTCCATTCTGAGAGCTTCCAGCCCGGTTCTCCGCAAAAACCTGCGCCTCCCCAACTGTCTCCATCATGCTCAGCGTAATGATATTCCTAGAAAGTCAATGCCTTTTCCATATGATCAACGATATCTTGTGCTAAGTCCGGTACTGAGAAATTGAGTGGGAACGCGTATTGTATTGTATTCAAGTGTGTCTAATAGAATGAAAGTAACTGGCATAGGTGTGCCATACATAATGCAGCGCAGATGTCACGGACCTGGATCCACCTTAGTTAAACAGTGTCGTGTCGTAGATACGTTAGGCTTGTTGAACCACACGAAGGTTCAGGTTGTCGGATCGATAGAGTAGGCTTGAATAAACAAAGTAACAATAGATCGGTCGATGGTCTGGAAGTCTTAAACGTAACTAAGATAGAAGAGATCCCCCGTACAGCCTGGTGCCCATACGAGTAGAATGCCTTGCTGACTCTCACTGTCAAAGTCTAATATCAAGTGACTTAGATTAAAGAGCTATGAAGAACTAAATACATGATGGTAAAGAGTGTCCTTATATATCCAGTCCTCCATATTTCGTATACCGTATATCGTATACTTCTGAAAGTAGGAAGTATAAAGTATATTATATTCCTCCAATCATTGCCTTGGTAAGATATACTTCCTTATCTTATCGTATTCCAGTATATCTTTAATCACGTGACCTCTGTTAGCGTTGTCCACCGTGTCCCAAGCTTAATGATTGTCTTCCAATCATTCCTTCTTGATGCTTTCTTATATCGCGTAGCGTATGCAGGTATTTTAGTGCGTAACAGCAGACCTGTGCGCGCTAGTTTAGTAAAGGGGAATCTTGGCAAATCCTTGTAGCGAGGAAAGCCAGCTATCCAATGAGGGCATACGAGTGGAGCGCTGCGCTCACCATATTCGGCATAGCGGTAAAGTAATCTTGTCAGGTACTTACCCCGCAATCTTCGACAACCACGCACTCTGTGCCTCTTCCCCACAATCAATAACCTTCTTCCACATCACGCGTTCAATATACCGCCGTACTAACGTAGAGACTGAACTAGGGCCGCTGATAGCAAATACGAGTAGCACCGTCGCGACTAAAGAAGGACTCCCGAACACCGGTGCTGATAAAAAAAAGCTTCATGAGTGGAGACATCCTCGAAACCTTCTCTGCTGTGTCCGGGGGATGGTCGAACAGTCCACAAAAATTGTGTTAGTTACTGAGACACTTCCATTGGTTATAGACCGGATTGAATCCTCAATCGCTTGGTCGTTAGGTAACTGCTTCATCGTTAGCCCCAGCGCGGGTAGGAAACAGCGCAGGAAATTTCCTCCGATATACCATGCTGAATATTATGTCACATTGTGTCTCATTGCGCAACGAGATCAGAAAGGCTCGCCGCAGGAACAGCTCCTAAGTTTTATTGGTCGTTTCAAGGGACCTTACCCAACCAAAACGCAGACTCTCTGCGACCAGTTCAAGGCTACTTTTACTGGTAATCAACCAAGGGACGGACGGGATTCACCCTTGTAAAAAAACGTCGTAATTTACTATGTACATACCAATTTGCTATATGACTAGGCGTTTATTTAACACTTTAAATTGAAATCCAATAAAAAAGAATAAAACAAGTCTCGGGAGCGGGCCCGATATACGCTTCGATAAGATGTTAAGCAGATCGGCAGGCTTCCGTGTGGGTTAATTCTGAATCCCGGCTGGGCTACTGATATAATTCTGTATATTGACAGCGACTCTGCACGATACCTTGAAAATAATCCATGCAAGTCAAAGACACGAGAGCAGTCAATACCGCGAATCCAACCATGTCTTCTTCTCCTCATGTCCCCCCAGCAGGCGTCTGGGTACCCGCCGTCACCGCGTTCAACCACGAGTCCGACACCATCGACATTGAAGCACACAGGAACTATTGCGCCTATCTGTCGCGTTGCTTGACCGGTTTAGTTATCCTTGGAACCAACGCAGAGGCGTTCCTCCTCACGCGGGATGAGCGTGCTCAAGCCATCCGCACTGCTCGAGAGGCCGTCGGCCCAACCTACCCGATCATGGCCGGCGTGGGTGCACACTCGACAAAACAAGTCCTTGAGCTGGCCGACGACGCTGCAAAAGCAGGAGCAAACTACCTTCTAGTCCTACCCCCTGCGTATTTCGGCAAATCTACAACAATAACAACTTTAAAGCGCTTCTTTGCCGACGTCGCTAGTAAAGCTCCCCTACCCGTGGTAATTTACAACTTCCCGGGTGTGACCAACGGAGTGGACATCGATTCAGACACTATTATAGAGATTGTGCAGGAGTCTGCACGCGCGTCTCCCAATGGCAGGAGCAACGTTGTTGGAGTGAAACTCACATGCGCGCAGGTTGGGAAGATAACGCGACTCACGGCGCTGTTAAGCCCTGATGAGTTCTCGGTGTTTGGGGGTCAGGCTGACTTCTTGATTGGCGGGTTATCAGTGGGATCGGCTGGGTGTATTGCGGCATTTGCAAATATTGCGCCCAAGACGGTCATGCGAATTTATCGGCTCTATAAGGATGGCAAGACTGAGGAAGCATTGGCCTTGCATCGGAAGGCGGCATTAGCGGAGAGCCCATGTAAGAATGGAATTGCAGCTACCAAGTTTGCCGCTGCAATTTCGTCAGCTTCGAGAGCAGGTGTCGAGGATGCGGAGGATAAGTTCAAGCCTAGAACGCCATACGAAGAGGCGGGAGCAGCGGCTAAGGAGAATATTAGAAAAGTGATGGCCGAAGTTATAGCTATAGAGGATGGATTGTGAAATAGTTAGATGGAACGGCTTTTCATACCTGAAAATACAAGTGTAGATAGCAGATATGATTCTCCGTAGCCGCCATAATCTCAGCCGTTACTATCCTTTCCATTGAAATTTAGTGACTTGAGCAAAGTGGGTTGATTGGGCGATAGCTGACTCAACGCTACAACTGCTTGAGTTCCGATTCTGAAACCGTGCGATGATATTCCGACGAGAATTGGGTGTTCTAGTATAATGTAAGACAGCCCGGTTGTGAATACTCCTTGCCTCTAGATAGCGACTTGTGCGTTGGTGGCGTGGGAAATGCTTGAATTGCATGGTACACCCACCATGTTGTAGTACACTGACCAACTAGCATCACGACTACGGCCCCGGCGACATCTCGCACAAGTCCCGATTAAACAGTAATTTCCACTTGAATTGTCTCAATGTCGATAGGTCGTTTTTTGGGTGCGGGGTTCACGGTTAAGACTGGCAAACAAGTGGATCTACCGGACTTGTTATCTACAGTACCACGACATAGTGTTGGCACCCCTGTGCGGGTAATGCGGGTGTGGGGGGTGCCAACATTTATGAGATACGAAGCACCTGCCTGATTGTGCTTCTCCACTTGGGTCCGTATCTTATCTGTCCGGCATTTGGCTCCAGGCAGGCAGTCCAGTGTTCACGCTCGCATGCCTCATTTACCAAACGCACATCCAACATATTGCCATGGATACATCACCTAAGCAGTCAAGAATTAGAGGGAGATCAACAAATGCGTCTGTCCATCATTATACATATGCGCCCTTTTCGCTGATGTTTTACTTTCACTGACCTAATCGGTGCTGGGCAGCTGCCAACGATGCCGAAAACAAAAGATCAAATGTTCCGGAACCTGCCCATGCAATACCTGCCACAGGCGGAATTTGACGTGTACATTCGATGATCGTGACCAGAAAATTCTTGTTACTCGAGGGTAAGGCTGCAAGTACTACTCTCTTTGGCGACGACTTTGACATGGCTAGCCAGGTTTATAGAAGACCTTCAGAAACGGATTGCGAGCTTAGAACGCGATGGGGATGAATTATCTAGTGTACATAACTATGCGGAACAGGATAGAATCGAGCCTGATGATGGTATAACGTCAAGTCCTTGACAGCCCAACCCCCCTCTTTTCAATTTTTCGAAGAACTATATCTAACAATCCCAGACGGAGAAAATGTCCTTGTGGTTGAGACACAATTGGACCAGAGTCTTGGACATGACGCAGATCTGACGAATCCACTTTCTACAGGACCATCGGCCTTTACGGCAGCGACAACCGGCCGTACTTGTGAGTACTTCACTTCCAGTCTCAGTTTCCAGTCGAAGAAGCTCATCAAAATGGATAGTTTACATGGGAACGTCGTCTAATTGGTCATTTGCCCGTCGGATGCTGAGCATGCTTTATGAACATCTCTATGACAAGCCTCTTCCAACCGACAGTCTCCTCTTTGAAGGCTCGACGTATGACATAGGGTGGAATGGGTCGAGGATTGCGGTCGATCAAGAAGCTCCGATTGTTCCATCACTTGACTACTCCATCTACCTAATCAACACAGTCAAGTTCCGTGCTGGTCAATTATTCCATCTCTTCGACGAAGAAACGTTCATGGGTGGCTTGTATACCTTTTACGAAGATCCTCGGCCACAGACGGCGTCTCCTAGCTTATGGTACATTCATTATCTGGTGATTATTGCCCTCGGGAAAGCACTTGTCGCCCATGGGAATCGGGATGACCGCCCCCACGGCTGTGAATTTCTCACCAAAGCACTCCAGCTTCTTCCAGACTCTACGACTCTGTCCAGAAATGCTGTTAACTCGGCTGAGATTCTGTGTTGTATAGCGTTGTACCTCCAGTCGCTAGACTTCCGAAGTTCGGCCTATAACTTTGTTGGTCGAACCCCCCAAAACGTGGGTACCCATGGCTGATAAAATAGATTGGACAAGCCTTACGATTCGCCCTTGCGGAGGGTATGCATACTGACATGCCCGTCCAACACCTCGGAGATGCTCTCATGCAGAGATACCGCAAGATCTGGTGGACGATATACATCCTAGATCGATTAATGACCTCGCTGATGGGTTTGCCCCAGTCTATTCCCGACAGTCAAATCCACCATCAACTCCCTTCCTTTCCAGACTCACCTCAAAAGGGGATTGCGTTGAGCATGCAAATCCGCATGTGCCAGATCGTCGCGGAAATCAATAGCTGTGAGTGTTTCCGCACAAGGAACATCTGACTTTGCTCATTGTATTCAGCTGTGTATGGACCTGACGGGCGACTGAATCGAAAATTCCTTTTCCGAACCAAAGCCGCGCTAGCCAGTACAACCGATTTGGCGAACGATCTTCAGAGGTCCTTTCAATTGCACTTGGACAGATCCACAATATGTGGTGTTTCTCGACTGTCAGCGCATCTGCATCTTCTCTACCATCAAGTGATTACCCGAATCCTTCGTCGTCATCTAACAATCTTCTAACATATTCCAGTGTATTATTTTAGCAACACGGCCTTTATTACTATGTTTCTTGAAGGTCAGATTTCAATCCGTCGACGCCTGTCTTAAGGCTTTTCACTCGTCCAAAAGCATGCTTCGATTACTTCAGGTGTGCATTGACTCCGCACAACAACAGCTTAACATCCTATATTGCTTGTATGAGCAAAGTCTGCTAGGTATGCGAATGTGTCTTGTATTACTTGCGTTCTTGACTGAAAAGTTCATAGATAGCTTTCTTCCATTCGACCTCGAAGCTACCTTTATCTCTAGTGTAGTCATCTTGATGGCTCCGATGATAGGCGATTGCCTATTGGAAAGTCTCACGCCGTGGATACATAAGAGCTACCTAATTCTGGAAGATATGATTTCTCGTGGGAATATCATTGCACGATATCGAAAATCCGAGCTTGAGCAGCTAGGTGAATTATTGAGTCAACTCTCTCCGCATCGCCCACTTCAACGTGATGTTTCCACGGAGAGGTCTCTAGTTCCCCCCGAGATATCACCACCGATTCCTACATCCTATCAAGTTCCGGAATTGCTGAATATGGACGACGGACTCACGACTGCCGAAATTATAGCTGTGGCCGACTCGATCAATCCCGGAGATGTAGACTGGATAGCACAAACACTTACTGAGAACCAGATTTGGTAGTTCAAAATATTAATCATGGGGACTCACATTACTTTCTATTGTCTCACAATGCATCCTCTATATCTATAATGCCTACATAATTCCCCCACATTCCCATATTCGTATGAGTGCTCTTAGTTTAAACTTATCCTCTCCGCCCATAATCTCCATGCTAGGCATTATAGTACGTATCAATATTTGTGCTTATAAGCAGGCTCACCACCTAGGGTAGTTGGAACGCCCTTGCTCCCTACTCTATGCTTAGTGATACGGAGTATAGCTAAACCAACACTTTTCTTTCATGTCACTTGTCTCTCTATTGCTGTATCCTAGCTTTGATATTCTTAGTGTGTATATCTATTAGCGCATTTATGACAGCACTTCCAGGCTATGAATGGCATTCCAATCCATAGCCCGTGTCATCTTGACATTATCTCACAAGTATTTGGCTAGCCACCGCATTTATGTATATTATTTTCTATTTTAAGTGGAGAACTCAGTGATATAGACCTTAGAAGATATACCTCAGACGATTTCTGGGATGAGCCATGACTTTTTCCAGTATGCCTACCCATATTGACTGCCGCACTTCCAGATAACCCTTTTCCAGCTTGATAGTAAATCGACCTTCCATTCGGATTAGCTTGGGGAACACTTATATGCTTTCAATCGGCCAGCATCGGATCCTAGAAGCAGTGAAGCGGTTTGCAGAGAGTAGATATTGGAGTGTTTCCGGAGGGATCTTCGCCAGCTTCGAGTACCAAGATCGATAGGGCAGGTTTTTGTTGTCGAAGTTTTGATGCCAGAACACAGCCTGCTGTGCTGCCACCAACCGCAATGATATCAAATACTTCGGCTTCTGGATGGGCCGTGGCAAGTAGGTATCTCTGTTCTCTCCCTGGTATGGTTATTATTATTTGAAAGAAAAGTAGATGAGTGTTTAGACAGCTCTTCCAAAATTACGAACGGATGGATTTTGTAGACTGTGAATGTCAAATCGAATCCGGGAGACAATGAATGAGTTGCGATGCATGAGCACTAGGCGGCGTTTAGGCGTATGATGATCAGCAATCTCCAGGGCTATGCCAGAGGTTTTCCTCCCATATACATACGCAGTAAAACAGTACAATCCGTTACGTAGTTATATGCACATAAATGAGAGAGATATAGTTTCGTTCCTAATACTATGAAAGTCTGAATTTTGTATCCTTGATACCTTTGATATCGGAAAAAAAGTATTTTGATATTCCAACAACGATAGATTTGCCGTACAGAACATCCGTTAGTTTATGTCCGTCCCATCCGCTCGATTAGGAACGAAATGTTGAATAGTCGTAATAGAATAATACATAACATTACGTTCAATATTGCATTGCGACATGCTTGTTGTTTGAAATTTGAGTTGATTCATCGAAATATCTCCAGAAAAGAATGACGGGATGATCTTCAACTCGCCGGAGTCTTTTGTTGCACTAAGGCAAGTCTAGAACGATGCCACTGTATATCAAAGAATGATTAGTATCCCCTCACATGTACGCAGAACTAGTGAACGTATAATTACTTACCTCGCCACAAGAAATGGGCTCAAACAACGCAGGATTATTTTTATCGATGCAAGAAGGAACCACTTCGCAAATCGCATCCGGGTTGAACCCCAGGAAAAATGGCATCGAGTACCGTGAAGCGCTTTGTCGGTTGTATACCCTGTGAACGGTTGATTTGAATGTGTTGTTTGACAGGCGGGACAAAAAGTCGCCAATATTCACGACCAGCGTGCCTGGGATAGGTCGAGCATCCAACCACTCATCGTTGGCGGACAGCACTTGCAAGCCACCGGACATGTCTTGCCATAAGAGAGTCACGCACTGTATGTCTGTGTGCGACCCAATGCCGACATCGACGTCTTTCGCTCCATCATCCCCGACGCCTGGGTAGTGTATGTACACAGCATCCGCCCCGGGATGTGTGATCATATTGTCGAAATAGTCCTCGGAGAGATTCAATGCAAGAGCAAAAATTGAGACCAACTTGCGTGCAAGCGTAAGACGACGTTGCCAGAATTCAATGATGGTTTCACGGAAACCTGGAAGGTGTGCTGTACCCTCCCAGAGAAATTCATCGCCTCCATATGAATACGCTTTATTAGCGAGCAATTCCTCAGGATCTGCAATTGTCGGGTCATTTTGTGGATCATATCTTATCGAGAATGTCTCCTTTTTGTCTGATCCATTTGAACTGTCAGTTAGCGAGCACAGGAGCCTTGATTTAGAGATATACAACCACAAAGACTGACCTTTAGCCTCCTTCAGGTTAACTTGTGTGCTTCCCACGCCGTGAAATCCCTCGGCAACCTTCGATTTGCGGTAAGAAACCCTTTCTTTCTCTTCATCCGACTGAGCAAAGAACGTCTTGATCTGGGATAGTGCATTTTCAATCAAATCTTCGGGAAGGCCATGATTCTTGACGTAGAAGAAGCCCGTACTCTGCGCTGCTTTTCGGATCTGTGAAGCTAATTCTTTACGCATCTGCAGGTCGCCGTCAATCGGGCTCAGGTCGATGACGGGAATTTCATCTTCTGTGGGAAGACGTGGAGGCTGAGTGGAAACGCGCCGATATTCTGGGCCATTCAGGGTGCGAAGTTCAACATAAGCATATCCTTCCTCGGTTGCGGCTGGCATCTTGAATCGAGGATTGTTTGAAACCAGGCGTGCTCGTGTCAATAATTCCTTCTGTATATCTGCCAAAACTTCGAAAGAAAACAAAATGGAAATGCGCCTTTATTAGTGCTCAAATGTTTCCGAACGGCTTCATTTCTTCATTTTCGCCTCTTTCTTTCCTCAACTCCGCACGGTAACCGTCGGACATGTTTACCCGACGGTTACCGTCGCCTTCATGTAACCCCAACCTCTTGGCTTCTTCATCGAAATCACGGAATGGCCACTAGCTACAGCCACTGTGCGATAACACCCTGTTCCATGGCGGCAATTTGTCTGTTTTGTGAGTGGCTGAGATAGTATCTAATCTTTTCATGTACTGTGCCAAGGACAAATCACTGCAATCAATCGCCGATGAAGAATGCCATTACGCACCAATGCATAAAGAGCATGCTCTTCGCCTGTTTGAAGTCGAAAATTGGTAACACTCTAGAGGTAACGAAGTATCGCTCCACACTACGAAGGAAAAGATGAGCTCGATAGCAACAAAACTCCACAACCGCCTGCTGGTCCAAAGTGAGGACCAACATGGCAACCTTCGACCTGTCTCTGCTCTCGACAACGATTCTATCAGACCCGTCCCAGTGAAAGACCGAAAATGGAATCAGCTGACTTACATGCTATTTTGGTTTTCGGCAACAGCAAATGTCAGCAACTTATACTCCGCCTCGACCGGGATGACGGCGGGACTTTCGATGTGGGAGGCAATTGCTTGCACGCTAGGAGGTCAGTTTTTGGCCGGATGTCTCATAGCGATTAATGGGCGCGCTGGCGCCGTCTATCGAATTCCGTTTCCTGTCCTCTGCCGCGCTTCTTTCGGTTCCTGGGGTGCTTTGTGGCCCACCTTCAACCGTGCCTGCATGTCGATCGTGTGGAATGGAGTCAATTGCGTCCAGGGAGCCCAGTGTTTATAGTAAGTTGAAGTAAACAGGCACATCTCATATAAAATAGGTTCTGATTAACGCATTTTGACAGTGTGTTTTTACATGCTATCTTTCCGTCAATTGCGAATATCCCCGACAAGATGGGCTCAAAATCTGCACTGACATCGGCACAAATGATGTGTTTCTTCGTGTACTGGTATGTGCTAGTTTGGATGGAGAAACCAGTTCAGACTGAAGTTAATCGTTAGTGATAGGATTGTAAACTGTGCTTTCCTCGTCATCCCCGTGCCGAAAATGAGAGGCCTCATCTACGTCAAAGTAGTCGTTTTTTTTGGCGCATTCTTTGGTATGATAGGTTGGACTGTGTCACTCGCTGGAAATTCTACTCAGACTCTCCATCAACCCGCAACAGTTAGTGGATCAACGAAGAGCTGGTTGATCTGCAAATTCTTCTTCCTCGGACTTGCTAGCTGTGGCACTTTTATTTCCAACGCCGCCGACCTCCAACGCTACACAAGAAAGCCCAATGATCCAATTGCTGGACAGGTTATTAGCTTCCCACTCTCGAATTTTATCGTTGCTGTTTGCGGCAATATCATTGCTGCAGCTAGCAAGAGCATCTTCGGAGAAGTAAGTATACCTAAGTGATTTGTATCCATATATTCATATTCCTTCTTTACTAATTCGAAACTCTTTTTAAAGCTCATATGGAATCCGTTGACTCATCTGGATATGCTGATGGAGGGCGATCGATATACTCATGCCAACCGCGCAGGCTGTGCTCTTATTTCCCTATGTTTCATCTTTGCGACAGTCACATCGGCTATATTTGAAAACTCTATCCCGTACGTTCTTTGTCCTTCTTCTTCTTCTTATTCTCAGGCATAATTGACCGTTTGTTAATGCAGAGCTGGTAATGATATTGCCGCGTTACTGCCCAAATACATCACCGTTAAGCGAGGTTTCTTCATCTGCGCAAGTATGTCCCCATACTGAAATCAATACCATGCTTTGGCACTTGATATAAACTGGCAAAGACAGAGCCCTGTGCGCTAACCACTCACATAGTTCTCTCTTACGCCATTTGTCCGTGGTATTTGCTCGCCACGGCTGCCGTGTTCATCAACTTCCTCGCCTCTTATCAAATCTTCCTCTCCGCCATTGCCGGTATTTTGATTTGCGACTACTACCTCCTTCGCAAAGGATATCTAGATATCCCCCTTCTCTACAAAGGACGCAAGAGCAGTGACGGAAGTTATCTTAATAACACTTACTACTACACCGGCGGATTCAATGTTCGCGCCTTTGTCGCTTACCTTATCCCTGTCGCCATTCATTTCTACGGTTTCCTCAATCAGATGGGTGTTTCTGCGCCAACCGGTATCATCAGATTTTACTACGTCGCATATCCTACGGGTTTATTGATTGCATTGGGGTTATACTATCTCATTTGCGTCTTGTTTCCCACTCCAGGCATCGATAAACATGCTGGCTGGAATGAACCGAAGAATTATATCGACGAGCATGATCTATCCGGAATTACCGAAGGTGTAGCCCAGGACGGAGAAGTGGTAGCGCAGGATATCGTGGGCGAAAAGAGTCGCAGTGTTTCGGAAAAAGTATTTTCTAAGGTGGATTCTGCTTAGACTTGTTCGTGTTACTTTTGTAAATGTGTGGTCTGCCAAGATTCAAGGTTAATAGAGCGAGACCCCCGTATTTGATGCTGCCAATTCTTTCAAGTGTATATCGGTCAGAAAGCCACACATACAGCCAGCCCATGATCTAATCTTTTATCCTTTGATTTCTTTTACTTGAAACTCAACTCACCCCGAAATATTTCTACATTCGTATCGATTTTCATTGGCTTTTCACAGACACCTGGTTAAAATCGCTAGCGTCACATCCCAAGTCCGTAAGAGACTTGATTTGATGCCTTGTGGAGGAAACTGGTCGGTGACAAAATGCTCCTGTAGCACAGCGCTCATTTACATGACTTTCTCAAGGATCAGGAGGTGCGTTTGATTTCTCATCATTTTTAAATAAAAGATGATGGGTCTGCTTATTTAAGCTGCGATCCATCCATTTTATTCGCACCGTGTCCGCAGTCAGTTATTGACGATTATCCGGTTTAGATTGCCAAGTTTATTATCATATCATACAGGCGGTATTGACCAGTCACCATGATCCGAAACATGAACAGAGTCGATAAGGGTATTAGGTATCCAATCCATCGAGATAGGCAACCGACTCTCATTAGTGGTGGTGTCAAAATTCGAATGTATTGCATCGAGCTCAGCCTGCTGCATAGAGACAGAATAATCCTGTGCCTTTTTCCGCATCACATTCGTCGCCCAATTGAAAACTGGCTCGAGGGATATTTTCGGATTATAACCCCAATGACCCTGGTTTTGAACCTTTTCCATTAGTTCGAATGTAAACTTTGGGTTCGGCAGGAAGCTGGCATATTCAACGAGCGTAACACCAGCGTAGGCGGAAATTAGGAAGTCGTACGAAGGCTTAACTAGTGCTGTTTGTGAGCAGAGATGCATCCCTTTATCTAACAGCAGGTGGGAATAGCGAAGAATCAGTTCAATCACACTGGAGATTCGTTGTTGTCGAGTAGCAGAGTCTGAAAATTCATTTTTTTCTCCTGTTCCTTTACCTTTTACTTCTTCCACTTCTTCTTCTCCTTGATGTTGCTGCCGGGGCACGGCTTGCAATTTCGCAACTTCCCACCGAGCCAAAATAAGTCTCACAGATAAATAGGTAAATTGCAGGGTTGCTTCATATTTTCCTGGATATTCTTCTTCTTCCACTTTCTCGAAAGTTACTCTACTGCCTCTTTAGTGGGTTTGGAAGTTGTGCTTACCTTGCAAATTCCTGACGGTCCAATTCTCCAGGTCGTCCCGGGTCGAGGATACAGATCCAACACCTTTTCGAACAACGCCATATAACAGTATGTAAAGTTCTAGCTGAGCAGCTATTGCCCTATCGCACGGATCATAATTGCGCTTCAGAGTGATCCACTGTTTTAGTGACTCAACGTCGATGACCGGTGGTTGTCCCGTCCCAATGGCAAACCTGACACAACTGATGAGTATGAAAAGATAATCAAATTTGGGGTAGACAAAAAAGAAGGAACGTACTTCAAATGTGCCAAAGAAGTCAGCATCCACGTTCTATATGTCTCTTGAGACTCCGTATCCCGGAATAGTGATATATTGGATAATTCGGACAAGTTGATGCTCAGCATGGAGTGCGTTATTGCGGAACTACTCACAAGCCAGCTATCAATGTAACGCGATGTGTAGCTAGGGCCGAGGTTGTAGAGACTGAAGATCAGCAAAACCTGGATAGTTGAGACGGGCAGTGGTGTATCTAGCATTTGCATTCCTAAATGGCTTTTGACACAGTCGTATAGCAGTTTGTGCAATTCCGGGCCATTGGCAAGATCAACGACCTGTATTCCGGCTAATAGGCAGGCGGCAAAGAGAAGATAGTGGTGTCTCTTCAACAATTCCCCGGGAGAGCCGCATATTACGAAGGGACAAAGAGATGATATGCTTCTGAAACTGTATTCTGTGTCAATGTAGGCCATTCATTCTCTTCCTTCGAATACGTGTTATATATATTCTGAGCGGAATACACGTACCCTTCAAAAAGCAGATCCACCAGACTACCCGAGGTTAAACCAAGTTTTGAAAGCTCACTGATGATACTTTCGTTATGGTCACGAGTAGGAGATCCATGGATAAGTGTATACAGATGCCGGACGACTTTGATAGGTGCGACTTGCACATCCTGTTCACTTTCCTCAAGAAGTCCATCGTCAGGAAGTCCATCATCAGGAAAACTGTCCGTAGTGGTATTTTCTTCATCCGACTGAACGATACTTGCTGAAACTTCATTGTTGGTGCGGATAGTATTTCTCGCTGAAGCTGAGTGGAGCTTCTCATTTAGTGGATGTGATTGGGGATTCCGAGAATGGAGCAGAAGCTGTTTGATCTCTGCGAGAGAGACCTCAATGGTATCGAGTCTATTAATAAGTCAACCATTTCTTAACTTCTAGCCATTGTATATAGGGGTGAGTCATACATACCGGCTACTGCATGCGCACTTAATAGGTTTGGTTTGATTATTGTTATTATCACTGAGCTCAGTCCCTCCCTGGCCCACTGGGGATATAATCGAAGGCGCCTGAACGGGCTGAATGGATGGGAGGGAGCAATCTAGTCTAAAACCGAGACCAGGTGGTTTGATGTCAATGATACGAAGTCCCAAAAATCGAATCTACACTTCCCTTCTCACACTAACAGCTGGACAGACACGCTTACCTTAGTGTTGTGCATCGGTTACATTTTTGTGATCCCGGCACAACCTCGCATCTAGTCTTCAGGCGTCGACAAGTCTGGCATGACATGTAACGCCGCTTGTTGGGCATATTGAATTGATGGTGCGTCTCTTTTTCATAGAAGATCTGGTGAGCGAATTGATATCAAAAAAAAATGAAGTTAGCTCAGACTCAAGAAGTTGGGGATGGAATGCGCAATTACCCCATTTCACGAACTCTGAGAATATGCCAATACCGGTAGATACGACTTGATTACGTGATTCAAAAAGGTTGTTGGAGCTATTTCTTGGCAAACTACATACGGATTAGCGCTTGGTCAACACGCAATAGCTTAGCCTCAACCCTGGGATGGACAAGCCACATCACGTGAACGCGAATGAGCGATTTTTATTCGTCGACATCCTCTGTATGTGGCTAATTGTGGCTAATTCCATTTGACTAGCCTCATCAACAACAGTAATCCTCTTGACTTGCAATTTTCGATACGACTTTGATGAATCTTCAACATCATCTTAAACTGACTGTCTAATCCTTCCCTATCGCCGGCACTATACTTGCTGGTTGGTATCTTTGCTGCTAATTTGTTGGGCGCTGTGCCGCAGAATTAGATGCAACATCACAAATTAGTTCGTCTTGGCACCGCGTGTCGCTCTCATATAAAGACCTTACAAACTGTAAGTGCGAGCTTTGTTTCTGGCTATTCATTGCAGAACTGACCGGTAATAGTTGATTGAATGAATCTCTCGCCGTATAATCTGCCCATCATGGAACAACAACATGTGAGAAGTCCCCTGCGTCAATTATACTCTTTAATACACACTAAACTCTCTGCAGGCTCACTCTTTGCTTGGGTGCCCCGTAGAAGTGTGCCAGTCCTTTTTCTCATACCTATCCCGAACCGACTTCGTCAATCTTTGCCTTGTCCATAGCAGTTTGCGCATGCTCGCTGAGCCATATTTATATGCTCGCATCCAGCTCAAATGGGATCCAGATCGACCATGGCGAGAACCGCAGCCTCATCTCATCACGTCGGTATTGCGCAGCCTGTTGCATCGGCCACAGTTGGCTACGTATGTTAGAGAAGTCTCTTTGGTTGGATCATATTTTCATTATTCCACTATAAATATAGGACCTCTCAAAATCTTAGTCTCAGAGAACGAGCTCGATCAGCCTCGCACGTTTGTGATGAAAACCACTGTTGCATATCGCTGGTCATGGTTGGAGGGGCTACAGAATGGAGTAATGGATGCATTTGTTGCTGTTCTACTATCTCAACCTTTCCGTCTTATCTCCCTTTCAGTCAAGGGCTCCTTTCTCTGTAATAGTCATTTCATTGGTCTTGTATTCCGCTCAATGATCTTTGAACCTGATGCTATTGACTGTGGTCTACAACTTGATCTACATCAACTTGAGACAGTTACTCTACAGACTGCTTGCGATCATTTTAGACTTCGCAATAACGCAAGGAATACAGCAGATCTTCTGCCTATTCTTTACCTACCTTCTATCAGGCAATTTTCCGCATCAATTGATAATCCAACCACATTCATATGGCCAGCAATTAGCCCGCCAGCTCCTTCAAGACTTCACAATTTGACCTTGAAGAGAATACGGGAACCTTTTCTTGGGAAGTTACTCTCGGTTGTCGATCATGTTCAATTTCTTCACTGGCAATGGTACTACTTTGAGGAAGCTTACGAGACGCAATTTTGTACGCGTACTCTGGATTTGACCCAGATTACCGAATCAATATCTTGCGCTCAACAAACATTGACTGAACTTGTTATCTCGGCTATGAACCAAAATGACCCTGAACCACTCTCACTGACCATTCGTGGCTCGATGAATGGATTGATCACATTTAAAAAGTTGAAGAAACTTACTTTGCCGTTTATATTCCTTGTGGGAACATGGTCGACAGATCTGAGCAAAAAAATAGATGGTTGCCTCCCTCCGACCCTTGAAAGTCTCACCATTACTGACGACCTATACTCAAATGATGAGTGCGAATGGTATGACGACACCGATTTATTTACCATACTTGAATTATGGTTGAAGACTTATGAAGCCACTACACCTCACATACGTGATGTGAATCTCCCCATTAGTCACACAGATGAGAATACAACCCATGCTCAGAGGCTGACTGAGCTTACAAAAGGAGTGGTGAGAGTCCAGCTTCTGCTTTGATTGATCCTAAACCGAACAAGCTGGCAGGGACTGCGACCGTGATAGAAACACCCAATACTTCTACTACTTTACAGTCTATGGGGAGTGGTATGCATGGTTTACCACCATAGGCGCCAATAGTTACGATTTTTTTCCCTTGCAAAAACAAATAAATTGTTTGGCTATAGATATTCACCCTTACTTGGCTGTATTCAAGTTTACCATATAAAAAACTATATTTCACCTTTATTACTGAATGTTCATAAGTGTAAATAAATAACATGAGAAGCACTAGACAACTGTATCCCCTTATCCTGTGTTTTTCACAATGCAGTCATTCATAGTCTCAAAAATTTCTGAGGGAGCCACATAATTGCATTTGATCCTTACTAGCCACCCCCCCAGCAAGTTCCTCTAATACATATTCCTCTGGGCTAATGTTTCCGTCAAGTACATCCAATTTTTGATTATCCACTAGGTAGCTGCATCCCCATTCAGACTTCAGTCTGAATTAGCATCCGCATTCAAGAGGCCTAGATGAGGAAAATAGTGACTCACGATTGACCCAGGTCCGCATGGATCTTTCACTTCGACCAGCCCGTTCTCCAGATTGATGCCCACTGTACCAATGACTGCATTTTGAGCTGGCAGATCGATCCCAGACGCTTTAGTTGTTGGAAGGAGGTAGTATAGATGAGCAGACATCTCCTCGCCACATTTCCCTTGTGTCCTATGCCTTGTGGCTGAACCAGCTCGAAAGTCTTCTAGGTATGTAGTTTGGCACATTTGAAGAATTTCGAGCACCTTGCTGGGTTCACCCTCATATGTGAATGAGTTGCTTCCTTTCTGTGAGGAGGCAAGGATGATCTCATTACCCCAAGCTAGGATTGTTAAGGCACCGGGTTTGAATCTTTTGCCAACTTGATACTGAGACATGTCTGCTTCTATATAACCATAGGCATTGAATGCCATCTGCCACAAGTGCTTCACAGCGATCTGACTAATCGGTTCGTTGAATGTAATATGGCTACTGAAGCAATAGTTACGAGGTGTTCTGGAATCCCAGGTGTCGGGCGTCCATTTTGCCAAAGAGTAGTCGAGGGTTAATCCCAGCTCGTTGAGAGGTTGTTGACGTCCAGTAAGACCAGATGCATGCTGTATGAAGCTCAGATAGCACGACACCAAAATAACCAAAATTTCGTACCGCATTTTGGATCCTCTAATAGTAAAATTTGTGTTGGTGGTCTAGCCGTTCACACAACGTAGTGGTATTGATCAGTATTTATTTAGATACTCTAGTTGTAGCATCTACTAGGTTATCTACTATCTCTGATTTCCTCCAGCAAGCTTCCAACAGAGAAAATGTGATGCGCAAGATAACCTGCATACCGCCGGCTCAGTAGGGAGAATTACAAATCAATTTCAAGAGATAAGGGGTCCAGGAATCAAAACTATTCGATATGTGGACCAAGGTAACATCCGTATAATTGACTTGAAATGCAGGACCAACATGCATATACCACAGATCATGAGGCTATTTCCTAAATAGGATCGACTGTGCCGCAACAATCTAGCCAGGAGGGGTAGTAAGCGCTGAGAAATCTCGGAGGATGTGGTAAAAATCTTCCCGTTCAATGCTACAGGAAGCCTTTGGTGGTGATTTGGGAGTGTAGATAGCATCTCATAGACTCGCACTTGAGACGACGGCGTCCCATTTACTAGCTCGCGTAGTTTACACAATATATTCCGTACTATGTACATACGAGGGTTAAGTTAGCGAGCCCTTGAAAGCATAATTGCGCCGCATGTACGCATGGACATTACCGTCCCTCACCGCCTCAGGAATAAACCCACCTGAGGAATAAATTTACCCCAAAACGCGAAAAATCGCGAATATTTTACACCACAATATATCAACCAATATAGCTTCAATAGAGCTCGCACTTGCAGCATTACATTCAGCAGATCCTAGAAAAAAGCCCAATATTAGTTTAGTTACAAGATCATACAGTATTAGCCAATCAGGTCTTTATAAACGTTTTCACAGTATTACAGGCTCAAGAGAAGAGCAATACAACAAGCAACAAATACTCACCACAACGCAATCAAGAGCACTTATAAAATGGATAAATCAACTCACCAAGCAAGGCCTGCCCCCTACAAATTCAATATTAGCAAACTTTGCAAGAGAAATATCTAGTAAAGAGCCTAGGAAAAACTAGGCTTCACGCTGGCTCAAGGCTCATTCAGATAAAGTGATTTCTCACTATTCAACAGGCCTTAATTCGGATAGAAAAAGGGCAGATTCAGCATTTAAATATGCTTTATATTTTGAGCTTATTAGACAGAAAATACAGCAATATAACCTTGGCCTAGAGCAAATCTATAATATAGATAAGAAGGGCTTCATGCTTGGAGTAAGCACAAAATAAAAAAGAATCTTTACTCAGCGCAAATATAAGCAAGAGGGCTATAAGCAGCATCTTCAGGATAGAAATAGAGAATAGATTACAACAATTGGTTATATTTATACCAATAGAACCACTTTAGCACCTAGCCTTATTTATATAGCAAAATTGGGCTTTATATAGGATTCTTAACTTCAAGATTATAATCCCCAAACACAGAGATGCTTCTTTGCAGCCTTAGAGTCAGGGTGGACTAATAATGATATTAGATATTGCTAGTTAGTGAATGTTTTTGATAAAGAGACAAAATCTTAAGCAAGCTGGGGTTAGTGCCTTCTTATCCTTGATGGGCATAGATCCTATATTATAATGAAGTTTATTAAATACTACAACTTGAATTGAATACTATTAGCAATCTTTCTGGCTTATACAATACATACTTTACAGTCTCTTAATATTACTATTTTCTCGCCTCTTTCTAACACTTATACGAAGCAATTGGATAATTTTATAAGGGAAAGCTAAGGCTTCACCCAGCTCACTAAACGCGACTTTTTTTGCCTTTTTTGGGCTAGCTAGAATGAGGTTTTTATAAGCAAGAATATCAATTCAGCATTCAGAACAACTGGTCTATATCCCTTTAATCTAGAGATTATTATCAACAAATTCAACAAGAAAATCACTAGCCGGCCATCCTCAAGCGAATCTGAAGCTTCAATTATTCCTCCAGAAGATTAGAGACGGCTTAAGAAGCTTATTAAAACTGTTGTTAACAATATTTATAATAAAAAAGCTATACAGCTTTAAGAAACGATGTCACATCTTTCTACTTAGGTTATCTTACTTCAAAATAAGAATCAGGGCCTAAAAAATGCTCTCATACATGCAAAGAAGCCTAAAAACAAGAAACAGCCTTTATTACTAGGTTTACTATCGGAACAAGATAGTGGAGCACTTTTTATAAGCCCTACTAAGGTTTAGTAAGCTCGTGATATTATTTCTTAAAAAAATGACAAAGCCGCGCAGAAGCAGGCTCATAGAGATGATAAAAAGCTTTAACAATAGCTTAAAAAGCAAGCCAAAGAGGCTAAAAAGGTTGAAAGAGCTCAATGTGACAGCCCTTTCGGCTCGTGGCTAGGTGGTGGAGGGTTGACAGCGTGGTTGGCCATGTGACGGAGCTTCCCGTCATAAAGCTATAGCCAGATAGGGCTACAACCCTAGCAACCGCTACATCGGGAACTGCCTTCCTGGCGGTACTGTATTAGGAAAGGGTATTCGCACACAGAGCATACAAAGGAGCTCTCAGCGGGCGGATTTTGACTTCTTCTTCTTCTTTCCTTCTCCATGCTTGATATTGCCTGTAGACCCGGTGCACCTAGTTAGCGAGATAGTCTCAATATCAGGTTTTGACCACTGTCACACTCAAATCCGACAAGAAAAACGTGAGCAGCGTGAGCAAGAGGCTGTGGAAAAGCAACAGCTTAAGGACGAGCAAGAATTGGCTAAGCTAGCTGATTTATAGCTTTAAAATGATGTTATATTAACTCTAAAGGCTTCAAAAAGGCCTACAAAGCAAATTTCTAGGCAAGCAAAGCTAAGAGCACAACCTAAGGCTCATGTGGAGGATAATAAGGTAGTCGTTACTACAAACTGTAGGGGCCGCGCGATACAGCCCCCTGCACGTTTTCGCAATTAATTTTTATGCTTTTTAGATTTGCCATAGCTTATTTAGTGCTACACTAGAAATTCGCTATATTTAATTATTATGTGGTGTTGTAAAGCTTCAAAATATTCTGTACAGTAAGCCGTTGAAATTATTCCTCAGGTAGGGTTATTCCTGAGGCGGTGAAGGACGGTAGTGCCCACGCCAAGACCGTGGAAATCCGCCAAGCCCGGAGGACCAGTCTTGGCGTTGGCATGTTCAAAGCCCCAACGTTAACTAGATAACCCTAACCCTAAGATACTTACTAGTAACTACACAACATACATTCTGATTCAGAGGCTGTTGTCATTGCTCTTGACGCGCTAGTAACTCCAACCGCTAGAGTTCAGAATATCACAAGACAAAGTCGACAAGGGGGTTTGCCGATGCTCCATCGCTGTATTTTTCTCACATGGAGCATTTTGTACCGGCGCTGCTTACAGCGAAACGCCTTGTTTCCTCCGTAAATGCCTCAACCACGGTAATTCGAATCGACAGGGCATAGAGTTGGCGCTGAGATAGGGATTTTTGCCATGCTTTCCCAGCCTCGAGTAATGACTTCTCTCTCATAGGATTGTTCGATGTGACGAGACCTGCATGCGTGGTTTTAGAAAGAGCAACCCACAGGTCGGTATTCCTCGCTAGTGCGGCGCATCAAATCTCAATTGCCATTTTTGAGATTTTTATTTCTCCGGCCCTAAACTACGCAGGCGTTACGAGATGCAAGTCCTCATTGTGGAAGGGATAACTCCCCAAACAAGAGATACTTACATGCCTTCACAGCGTAGTCCTCGGCCAAATGGCTAAATTCTCTATACTGCAGTTCATTTGATATGTCCAAACCAAACTCACCTTAAAAAGTTTTTGCTGGTTGACGATAGCGATAGCCATTGGTCAAACCACGGTTGATAAAACAGATCTGAGAAATTCTATCTTGAAAGACACTAACATAGTTCGTAAAGTACTTTTACGACAACGCTATTTCCCCATATTTCAGCTTGCTTGAATGGCTCCAATTTAAGTGTTGCATTTCAAAGGGATTTTAGCAGTGGTCTTGAAGCGGGTACGGTTGCCTACTATGTAGTAATTTATTGGCTCGGATTAACGAGTCACTTCCCGTTCAATCCGGTAAGGGCATTGAGTTGTGAACGATGTTCTACTAAGCCATTCTAGCCTCCTTTCATATCAATAATAGGTCTATCTTAGAGATTTTGGTGAGACTGAACTACCTGGTGCCTTCCATGAGAAGGACAATTGAAGACAAACAATCGCTATCAGCTGTATGAACTTCTACGCGTACCAACTGGTCAAGATGTCTGGTCAGAGAGACCCACATACGCGGTACGATAACCACGTGCTAATGTTCAATGAAGTGTAGTTGTGCAGGTTATCCAGTAACCGCTTGAGAGCCGATAGCAACTCTGGGTGACCATACCTTCGGGGCAAGGGGTACTGAACAAATTAGAAAGAGACTTGTAGAAGCAAGCTGGGTCAGTTAGACTTAAATTTCGAGTATAGATTAGTCGAGGTGCATGAATGTCGAAAATAGGCTGGTCTGTGACTACTATTTTGAACATCTGCGCCGCACTAATGACTGAGCACTAAACAGGCCGTCAGGGAAATAAGACGGCACAATTAAATTCGCCTGTTCTCGGATTATGGCCTTGACAATCTGCGCCGCACTAATTACCAAGCGCTAGACAGGATCTTTGTTATTTCATGTAATATACTCGCCGAACGTTAACGAAGAGTGCCTGGCATGGATGCTACCCTTACAAACCAAAGCAAATTTCCAATGACTGAAGCATAAACGATGCTGTATAACATTGGCCAATTGTTATTGGGAAGTTAATGATTCACCACGAGGCGAAGCTTGACGCCATGTGGACTTGAAGACATCCTTAACTCTGTTTGAAGCAGGTGTGCCTTATCAACTCGACGATACAAGGAAGTTCAATGTGATTGATACATGGTTTCCCTGCATGCAGTCCACTTGGAACACTAGCTGCTTGCTAAACACTAGTCTTATTACCATTGAGACATTTACAGGACATATCCATTCAAATAGTGGACCTGGTAACCATAAAATCACAGGATTTTGATGCTTATACAGCCAATAAAAGTCTCTAGATGATCTTATCAGCCGAACCTTCACTTCTACTGCCACACCGCATGATACGGGACTGCATCTTAAGGTCAGTTAGTCAGAATTTCTGTAAGTTGGACCATCATAGATGTCAGGTCATATTCCTAATTGAGGATAGACCCTGAGCCGAACTATGTATGAACTTAGTACTGTGTTTACTATTTTAGTTCCAAAAGACTCGTCTCTATCCAATTCTTCCAATTCTTGACATGGCGTACACCACGCAGGGAATAAAATACTCCACTGGATGATATGTAACCTACAATAGATAGTAGTCTACACATTAGTATTTGTAACAGTTTGGGGTAACGTTGTGTGCTGAGCACATGATATCCATACTCCTCCATAGCAAATGAAAAGAATCTAAAACTGCTCGGGGTAGTGCCAGGTCACTGTTTCCAGGTATGACTTATATATATCCTTGGATTTCCCGGATTGCACGGGCCAGTTTTGGAAGCACAAGAAGGTATTGGTCTCATATTGCTTTCATTCATCAACTGCTCTCACACGTCATTCAGTCGTCATGCAGAGATTGGCATTCTGTCTCATATGTGTCCTCGCAGTCGCTTGCAAATCCTTTGCTCGAAGCGTAGCTCATTACGACTATGTACGGGATGCGAATAATGCCTCCATGTCCGTACATCTAGAACCAAGAGATGATGATGACGAATTTGACCCTTCCGATCTCTCGTCACTTGCCAATATTGCAGCCATTGGAGACTCTTATTCTGCTGGTATTGGTGCAGGTGGCAGACTCGGATCTGTTTTTGACGCACTTGATTCTCAAAGTGGTATTGATCCCAATCAGGAACATCACTATATTGTTTGATGTAAGCTGACTTTATCCAAACCGTTTCTAGACTATGCATGTAGCCGTTACAATGAGTCCTATCCCTACCTTGTCTCTGTGGATCCCAGGTTCGGCGATACAGCGCCCAACTTCCAGTTCCTGTCATGTTCTGGCGCCGTGACCAAGGATGTACTTGAAACACAAATTCCGGCAATGAATCCCAATCAAAATGCAATTATGTTATCAATCGGTACGGATTTTTCTTTATAGGTTTTGCTAGAATATACACTTACCTATTCGACTTCTGTCGGTGGCAACGATGTCGAACTGACGAACATCTTAAATCAATGTGTTTTTCAATGGGCCGTTTTCAATTGGGAGCAAGTCGAAGTCGCTGAAGTGGCATCCGCTTTCGACGACAAATACGATTGGGCTGAAGGTTATGACTTCGAAGCTTTAGGTAGAGGATGTGCTGGGCAGCTCTCTCGCTCTGCAAGCTTGATAGCGAGCAGCGACTTCAGTAATAGCCTTGATGCCGTATTGAGGGCAGCTCAAGCGAAGCTGGCTGACGGGTCCGTATTCACCTACGCCTTTAGTAATTCTTGTGTTGTATGTGCTGACAGAGTTGTGCAAACCAGAGGCAAAATATACTGGACAGGGTCGGCAATCCTTCATTCTGATATATCAAACGTCTAGAAATTACTAAAAGATTCATTTCTAGATACGCCAAGTTCTTTGCCGAAGATTTGTCTGCTGATTGTGACAAGGTGACTTGGACGACCTGGATACATGTGGGTTTCCCATAAAACTTATAAGCTCCACGCGCAAAACAACGACTAATTTCTAATATTTTTCTGCATTTAGAAAACATACAACATCTTTCAGGATGCTCAGTATCTTACTTCAGCAAATCGGCAAACAATGAATACCCTTGTTGACCAAATCAACGCCCAGATGGTAGCTACGTTCTTATATTATACTCGATCTATAGTACCACCAAGATTTGGATGCTAATAAGTCTTTACAGGAAGCAGCAGCTGAGAGGGCTGGATCAGATGTCATATTCATCAATTATGATTCATACGTAGGGTACTTTGGTGGCCGGTTCTGTGAACCTGGTGTGGATGAGTCGACGACTGATTCTACCACGAGGTAGGTTTTCAATAATCGCCAAATAAAGCTCGACCACACAACTTATTCAAGTCACTTGCAGATCTGGCCTTATGTTTTACGAGCTAAATACCTGGGACCCTCTCGGCACTACTCCTTGGAAACGAAGCACTGAAGAAGCTCTTAACGGGACCTTTGACGGTGACATCGATGTTTTTGCACAGATTGTGTCGGTCATGGACCCAGGCGCTCAATATGCCGATAGTGAAGCAAATACTGTCATAATTTCTGAGAACACGGTAGTAGCGACGGTCGAAACTGTAGCGGACGTTGCAGGAATTGGAATACCGAACTTGCTGCCTGATGGGTAAGGTGAAGCCAATTATCAAAGGTTTCTTATACTCACTTCCTGCGGCGACAAGCTAACTTTGATCCGCAGGTATGGCCGTGTATTTCATCCGCAGATTCTCTTGCACCATTTGATTGCAAATCTAGTCATGTTCAATATGGAAAATGTGATGGAAACTAGCAATGGACTCGCCCCCCTTCTACAGAATCTAACTATTAGTTCTTGTCCGATCAATGACAGCACTACGCCTCCCGACTTTTACGCCAGAATATTGCCATTAGGAGCCTCTATTGTTTGGGGCAAGGGTTCCACCAGTGGAAATGGGTTGGTGTACTCTGACGATGGGGTGGCCCTAAAATTTCCTTACTGATGCGATATAGTTTCCGAAAACCGCTGAGGGATGCACTGAGACAAGCTGGTTGGGAGGTAAATATGGTTGGTTCTAAGAACAATGGTGACATGATAGACAATGTAAGACTCCTATCAACCCGCCATGCATGCTGGGATATGAGCTAATGACGATTTCAGAACGTCGAAGCTACCATCGGTGATCGTGTTGATCAGATACAAGTGAAATCAACACTGTCCACCAAGTATCAACCTAATATCATCGTCATCAATGCTGGCACAAACGATTGCCTTCAGTCATATGATCTCGCAAACTTCCACACTCGCTATAATTCTTTGCTGGACTCTCTCTATACGGCAGTCCCGGACGTCACAATAATCGTGTCCACCGTTCTTCCTGGCACTGCCGATGGTATCCCTCAAAACCGGGATTATGTCAACTCCCAAATTCGGAATCTAGTAAATGACCGCCAGACTCAGGGCCAAAAGATTGTCCTTGTCGATGTTGATATTCCAGCCGGATTTTTCACTACACAGTATCTCATATCTGACGGCATCCACCCCACTGATGAAGGACATCTACGCTTAGCAGCTTTTTACTTGCAAGGAATCGAAGAGGCAATGTCTAGGGGTTATATCACGCCACCTGCAGAAACCGGGCTAAGTGATGCGGCTGGGGGTACCGGCGATACCACCTGTGATAAGACATTCGCTTCCGGTGAAAGCCATGGTGCCCAAACTCAACAGGGAAGCGGAGTGGACGATGGTATACATATTCACGACAGTATCAGCCAAGGAGTAAGAGGATATGTATTTGCGGATCCAGGGGCTAATTTCACGTTTGCAAGACTGCAGAACCCGTTCGGTGTCCATGACCTGCTCTGGATCAAGAATGATTTATCCGAAGGCCTCCGGATATATGTCTATTACAGAAACGAAGATGCCTACTTCACTCCAATGGACGGAGCCCTTTTCTTTCAGGATACTTGTATTGCACGAGGTGTGCATTTTGTTGATGTCAATGGTAAGCGGCTGACCGTACCATATCTTATCCTTTATAGCAAAAAGCAGCTAACGATTGATCAATAATTAGCTGATGGACTAGATGACATGGTTTGCATCGCCGTCAATGGTGATACCTATGTGTCTTTAAACCGGGGTGGCTGGAATTTCACCGTTGGAGGCCTTTGGAAGTCGAGCGAGGGCTCTCCACAGGATCGAGTACGTCTTGCGGACATTGATGGCGATGGCCGCACAGATTACTGTACGATTGCCGATAACGGAGATATCAGCTGTTGGAGAAATGGAGGTCAGGGTAAGTACTCTTTTTCCAGTCATTCATAGGCGCCAGTTTATCATATTCAAAACTAAACACATAACAGGGGACCTTCCCGAATACTGGCAACCCTTGGGGGTAATATTTACCGGTAAAGGTTTTGGAGATGTGAATGGTGTCCGTTTCTTCGATCTGAACGGCGATGTGAGTTTTCGTCTTCCTTCATGATAACCCCCGGCACTTCAGAAAATAGCAATCTCGATGCATAAATCATGCCTCTAATTTTATAACGACTAATCTCTCGTTCAGGGTCGGGATGATTGGATATGGATGGATGATACGGGTAAAACCTGGGTGTACAGCAACAATCGTGGATGTGCTAAAGGTACCTTGGAGCCGCTCTGGCGGGCGGGGACAAATGCTCAAGGCGGCGATGGCTACACGCACGCTGGAATGGGTCAAAACGTTGGTAGAAGCTCTATCTATTTTGCCAATATATTTACGGGAGGCCATTTTCTCTACGGGGGTTCACAGGAACCGTATCTTAATCCACGTGCCGACTATGTCTGGATCGAAGACACTGGTCCACCAAGTGATGATCCAACGATTCACCAATATGAATTACACGTTTGGCAAAATGAGGGAAGCGGAGCAACAAAACTAAAATGTGTGTTGATTTTTTTGCTCCTTTTTATCTTTTTGATTCCAAAACAGATCATGATCACTTATATTCTCTGTTTCACTAACCATGCGAAATCCGCAGCCGACGGTGACCGTTATTGTAACATGCTCGGCCATCCAAATGGGGCCATGGATTATATTTGGGTTCATTCAACCGGGTATATGATTCTTTATGAGAGCTTTGGTGGTGCATTCCCCGCAGAGCCTCCTTATTGGGGCTCGCACTACCAAATTTGGACACCCGATGGTCGGTACGATCAGGCTATCGACAGGAGAGATCTGCATCTGGCTGATTGGAATGGTGATGGCTTATGTGACATTATATACGTATACCCCGACAGCGGTGAGATGGATGTTTGGCTGAATCAGTACAATAATGGGGGGGATATCACCCAGTGGACTTTGCAGAGTAACGCAGGCCCTAGTGGTGATACAACACCATGTCCAGAGAAAAGAGGCGTGGGAATCTTTGATCTCGCCGTTCGCTTCGCCGATATTGACGGTAACAACAGGGCGGATTATTTGTGCATTGAGCCAAACGGACGTACATGGGGTTATTTGAACAGAGATGACGGATCCTTGGAGTACATCTCCCAGTTCAAGAAGTCAGAGGATAAGGATAGATCAAACTTGAGATGGGTTGATGTTAACGGTGATGGATTAGATGATATGCTCTGGGTTGATAAATTTTCTGGCGACGCTACAGTGTTCTATAATAGAGGCCCCATTCCAGCGAGCGGCAGTGCCTACACTTGGGACAACCAGGGCGTTGTCTATCAAGGTGCAGGGCAAGGACCTTGCCAAAATTGGCCTGATCTTAACGGAGATGGCCGGGCGGACATGTCATTTGCTGACAATCTGGATAACACAGCGTGGACCTGGTTCAACCTGTGCCCTAACGAGGGCAGCGGTAACAATGGCGATGATCGTGATACACTTACCTCAGCACCTCTGCCAGTACTTGACTAGTTTGCATTAAGAGTCTGATCGTGTTGATAGTTTCACGACCTATATTTGTTTTAATGCAATGTTTCATTTCCATATACAGGACTCCTGTGTATCTCGTTTTATAGGCAGCTATCCAATACGATATAAGGCATGATCAGAAATGACGCCGACAACACAAACTGTTACCGCGGCAGCCCATTTGCCCTGGGCTAGTCTGGCGATAGCGAAAGCCAGGTCGACGGAACTCGGATTTGCAAGATTGATGGCAACGAGGCCGGTACTGGTTATAGTGAAGCTCCATACTGGTGATGCTTCAAACAAGTCACATTGACCAGGGTCCATGGCCATTCAAGAAAATAGTGAGAAGTATGTGCCGCAGTGTATACAATAGTAGTCTTTGGAGATGCTATAAAGGCATTCGTGTTGGTAATGGCGACGCTACTGCACATCGATTAGCAAATAGACAAGAACTGTTTGGGTTTCGCTATCAGGATTCGGGATTGATACATGATCCAGCATGAAAGTAACAAACCATGGAAATGATTTGAGATCTTCTTTTCAGTCTTAGATCAACACTCCACCTAGCTCGCACATGTTCGAAGGCTTTGTGTAGAACCTCATCAGGAACAGTACTGATTCCAAACAGAACACAGAATCCCCAATAGGAACCATAATAAAATTTAGATACGAGATGAGGGTATATAGTAATCCAAAATTAGCAGCATACAACTCTCGCAATAGCTATACGAAAAAAGTGGCCTTATATCTAAGAGTAACTAGATCCCAAATTTCTCTAGCTTCTAGTGGAAACGACATCTATTCTAATAGCTACAACTATAATTATTACTAGATAGAGGAATTGAGCATTGTCACTGTCGGTTTAACCCGGTCCAAGATCGGCTCAATTGGATTGGGGTAAGGGCAGTCCGACAGCCCTATGAAACGGGGCTCCAGGGAATATATGATGATATTCCTATACTAAAGTTTGCTAGCTACGAAAGGGGGTTGGCGGGGTGAAGCCTCCCTATTTTTTCAACGCTGTGCCTGTGTACGTTCAACAACCCTTCGGATTGTTGTTGTTTACATTCCTTCATGTAGCTAGGGGTCGTATACGTCCCTGGGTGCGGGATTGACATACCGACAGTCACAGATACTGCAGCTTATTTTTATATCTTTATTCACCTAGACTAGTGCTATATAATTCTTGCTTAATCATTCTGTAGTATATATATTTATATTACCATTAGCTTTTCTATAAGAAAATTCCTCTATTTCATATTCTGCGTCTAGTAATACCTCTACTGTATCACGCTCAACAGGTAATACATAGATAATAGCAATTTCAAAGCCACCACGGCTCTGGGGATGACAAGTCGGTCCCAGTAGAATCTAGGAATTCTACTAAAATTGAGCGTTAAATAGAATGTTTCAAGAGGCAGTTTGAGTTAAATAGAATTATGAATGCGTGTATCAAGGGCGGTGACTTCGAATGAAGAAATTCCCAGCAGCTTATGCAGACGACAAAAAGGGTGTGCCGCTCTCGTGTGGAGCAAACACCTTCAAGTACTATCATTAATGAAAAGCCAACTAAATGATTGGAATGTCAATGGTTTATGTAGGTAGAAAACTTGTTGGCTTGGTAAGAAATTAGGCGTAACACAGTTATTAGCTAGAATAACTTTAAATCGTACAGTACAATACATTTACTACACGGCCACAATTAAATCTCGTTGGGAACAGTGCGAATATACTCAACTGTTGTTCCCGAGTGTCGAAAGTGGCCTTCTGCGCTCTCTTTCCTTTCGCCAACTGCGTGAATACATTTCCGAAGGAAACTACGAAATCCTTGCTCAGGATTTTCCTTGAATGCTGGCCAAGCCTTCTGGATGTAGCCCTTCAACTCTGCAAAGAATTCCTCAATAGGATTAACATTAGGAGAATAAGGTGGTAAGTACGGCAATTCAACACTTGCATCAGAAAATAACTGTTTTACTCTATTAGAGCAATAGAATGATGCATTATCCATAATAAGAACAGATTTTAGAGCTGGGTATCACCCATAGTGTTGAAGTAGCTATTCAATGAAGTTTTCGAAAATAACAGCATCAGCAGATCCTTGAAAGATATTAGATACAATAATACTATCCTGAGCATAAACTAGTAATTTCTGATATCTCTAGCCTCGATGAAAATTTAACACCTGAACCTGTGCTGCTTTAAGCGGAGACTAGCCGCTCTATCTATTTCCTACCCATTTATCACACCCAGTTTGGGTTAACAAAAACTAGCTAATATGAAAAATACTTAGATAGTTTCTAGTAGAACGCTCGTAATTGAGGGCTTTGTTCTTTTGCTTTGTATCAGACTTTCTTATTTGTCCAGCCTGCTTGAGAAAGGACTCGTTTAATACTGCTCGAGGAAGGCAGGGAAATGTCAAACTCATTCTACATATAGATAGCCATTTCTTCAACATACAGCGTAGGATTTTTAGCAAGATGATTGCAAAGATCAGTAATTATCAGAGGAGTAATATTTGGTGATCGACCAGCACGGACTAGATCTGGTTTAGCACAGCCAATAATCGCAATTTCTTCCAAATAATCGAAACGGAAACGTCAGAACATTTTGCAGCCTGCGCTATCTCTTGTATGGTAAATTTCCCACTACTTATCTGTCTGAACGCCGGTCCTACAAATCACTATTCAGCACTATACGGCTCCTTTAGGACACGTGTGCGCTTTGGACCAGGTTCACTATTTTCCATATACTTCATATTGAAGCAGATGCTGCTCCCATTGTGAAATACTTCTCTATTCCCCTCAATTTCGAGCCTGGAGAAGGCTTTGCATATAGACATAGCGTTTACTGGATAGAGCTTCTTATAGCTCGACTTCGGGCCAGTTTTTACGATTATGTTCAAAAACAAATATTTGATCACATCGGAATGACTTCGTCAACATACTGGGTAAAAGAGCTCCCTGAACTCTTTGATCAACGGTTAAGAATGATGAAAAGAGATAAGACTAACTTACATGTACTCCTACTCAAGATACTGCGCATAGCCTCCTCTGTAGTGCCCATGATATAGGACCTATTTTAAGCAATCTTATCTCATCATCATCACAGCTACTCAGTTCTGAATCTATTGAACTACTATTTACAAGGCAGCTTACATCATTAAGTGATGCTCTTCCCATATTTCATGGGAATCACGATAACTATTCATTTTGTTTAGGAAAACTTGACTCTATTAGCCGCCTACCGCTTGTTAATTGGTGTCCAGCTGGACTATTAACATAGGCCATTCTTTCTATCTCACTGATGCCAAAAGGGACCATCACCTGGGAAGGAATGCCAAATGTTTTATGGGCAATTAATACAGAAAAGAAGCTAGGAATGTTTTTTTGGTACACAATTGGTGCCTGTGCGTGATGAGATAGCGAATGGACTTGCACTGTTATTCATGAGAAATGCGTGGAACAAATTCTTTACCGCCCTCCTTCGACAACTATCCCATCCTCATAACCCCTTCTTTTTATCCTCATCACTTCCCTCTGTCATTCCTGCTTCTGGTACTGTTCATCGTGCATAAACTCCGCCATGCCTGGAGAAAACACTAGGCAGAGCTCGATATGCCATCAAGTTAAGCCAATAGACGAATTTCGGTCTGTCAATTACAAACTTACGCTCTGCTACGACTTCGGTGGACAAATGCACCGTAGAGACCTTGTAGTTACAGCGGACTGATTCTAGTAGTTAGTTGTTGGGCGAATAATATAATGTTACCCACTAACACCTTATATTTGCTTTCCGTATCTGGGTTGAGCCTTAAGGAGTCCATGCATCAAGCTCCGTGGGACTAAGGATCTATGTCCTTGATTATATATTATTCTTGAGCCTCTTTACACGTGAGTCACTCCGTAATATATGAGGAGGTCAATAATTCCAGAAGGTATGAACCCATTCCGGCTTCTTATTATCTGGTTCACTTTTGACTTGACTGAATTGTACGGCAGTACCCTCGGTTTTCCATCATCTTTTTCATTTTTATTTACTTTTGTTTTATATTATAGAGTTTGGAAACACATGCAGAGTGGTCCCAGTGTCAACTAGTAAATGACCGTAGCTATACAAAAGTATCATCTGGCTCAAGCATCGGAGGCACCAAGGCTTTAGGAGGCCATCCGTCCTGAGAATTAAACGTCTTTTCGAAACTATAATGTCCCGATCCAATCAACTTCACATCTTCCACTTCCAATACTCCACAAGGAAGAATCACCTTAGCCATCGAATTCGGCGGCACAACTACCTCCAGCCAGAATTCATCACAGCCCGTGACTGACCATCGACACTCTAACCGGCCATAAGGCGTCTCATATATTGCTTCAGCAGACGTAACTGTGCCGCCGGGCAACGGCTGGATGAGGACTTTACGCCACCCAGGCTCCAAGGGACTCAGACCAGCGACAGTCTTATGCAGCCAATTGATGATAGAGCCCAATGCATAATGATTGAAACTCGTCATCTCGCCCGGGTTGATCGATCCGTCAGGGAGCATGCTATCCCAGCGTTCCCAGATGGTCGTAGCGCCCATGCGAATCGGGTACATCCACGAGGGACAGTTAGATTCCTGTAGCATGCGATAGGCTAGTTGGTGGTATCCAAATTTGGACAGGGCGTGTGTGATAACAGGCGTACCAGCGAAGCCCGTTGAGACTCGGAACTTGGCTTTCCCGACCGATCGAGCTAGGCGTGCGGCTGCTGCAGTGGCTTGCTGCGGGTCGTCATGGAGATTGAATACCAGAGCGAGACTTAACGCTGTTTGCGTGTCTCCGATCAGTAGGCCGGTCGGGGAGATGTATTTAGTTTGAAACTTGGATTTCAGAGCCTGGTAGTCGGTCCCGTATCGCGATGCGTTTGCGGATTCATCTAAGATTGAACTTATACGAGCAAGGATTTCGGTGACGTGAACCAGGTATGCATCCGCCACCAAGGTTCCGTCTGTTCGAGAGTTACCAGGCTGGTCTGATGGTGCGGTGGGATCAAGCCAGTCTCCGAGTTGGAATAGGGTCTCGTCCCAGAGACGGTCTGGGCCCCGCTGAACTCCGCGATCCAGCCAGCTGGTCATACTAGGATATTGGCGGCGGAGGATGTCAATATCGCCATAGCTTTGATACAGAGTCCAGGGCACGAGGATGGTAGCATCGTCCCACACCGCTTGGGGAAATATGGGCCACAAAGATTCGGGGATCACGTTTGGAACGACAAGCGGGGGTATGGCATTGGGATGTGCCAGCTGCTCGACCAAGAGATCTTGGAGCCAGTCACCCAGCATGCCTGCTGTGTTGTAAAGGAAGCTTGCAGAGGGAGCAAAAACTTGGATATCGCCTGTCCAGCCCAAGCGTTCGTCGCGCTGTGGACAGTCCGTCGGAATGGAAAGGAAGTTACCACGCATGCCCCAGGTGACGTTCTGATGCAATTTATTGATCATTTGATGGGAACAGCTAAACCACCCTGTCCGCGTGAGATCGGTATGCATGACTTCAGCGACAAGACTCTCTAGCGTGAGCGGAGTTTCGGCGTCTTCCGGTCGCCATCCATTCACCTGGACGTAACGGAAGCCATGGAAAGTGAAGTAGGGTGCCCAGTCGCGGATTTCATGACCAGCTGAGATGATCTCGTCAGTACATTTAGCCACTCGCAGCGGACGGATTCCCAGTTCCTTGTGCTCGAGGACTTCAGCGTGGGTAAATGTGGTAGAATGGCCTGCTGGTTTTTTCAGGGAGCGAATCCGGACCCGGCCTACGAGGTTCTGGCCAAAATCAACTATAATATTACCGGACGGTGTGCGGATAATTTCAATTGGCTGGACTACCTCAGTGACGCGAACAGGAGGAGCGTTGGATGCTACGAGAGCTGTGTGTGGGAATTCGACTTCCCGAGACGTGCTCCAGGTAGATTCTAGAGCAGAGGAGGGTCTCTTCCAACTGTCCTGCTCATCTCGCGCATCATAGATCTCACCATCGTATATTTCGCTGCGGATAATAGCAGACTGGTGGCACTTCCAGCTCGACTCAGTAACAATGACGAGGGGTGTCTGGTCTGCTTGTTCGAATTCAATTTCCAGCTGCACGATCAAGGCGAGCTCTTCTCCATAAATGAAGCGTCTACCGCCATGAAAGCCGAGTCGCGTGGCATACCAACCCTCGGCGACTTCCACGGCGATTGTATTGTCCTCTCCGTCATTGTTCAACAGTGAAGCAACATCGAAGACCTCATAGTTAAGCCGGTGATGATAACTCGTCCATCCAGGTGCCATACAGTGATCGCCTACCGGTCTTCCATTCATGTATGGTTGGAAGACACCCAGACTTGTAATATAGAGACGAGCGCGTTTGATAGCGGAGGTGGGTAAATTGAAAGTTTTCCGGAAGCGAATCGGGCGCAGCGGACCATCGTCTTGTTTAACAGGACCAGTGATTGCACGAGCGCTCCAGTCCTGCCGATTCAGCAGTCCGCATTCGACGGTACTCCATGCAGACCATGCAGTCTGTGCGTTTTCAGGGCCTCCGTAGGCGCGGACGCGAAGCCGTGCAATTTCTCGTGACCGCAGAGGCTGGCTTGGCCAAGGCACAAGCACAGATTCAGACGATGTGACATGGTAAGTTTTTGATTCTATCACTCCCTGACGCACGATTTCAATTTCATATGCGGTTTGTTGCCAGCCTGCAGCAACGTTTTCGGTGGCCATAAATCTCCATGATATTCGCGGCGCGGAAAATCCAATACCAAGACCCGTAGGGTGCTGTTCAAAGGATGGAGGCGTCAATGTGGGTTGTGACATGATGCTGGTCTTGTCAAGTCTGGCTGGGGAGAAGATATCAAGAGTAACAAATATGTCCCAGTGCCATTCCGGATTTCAATGCTGCATTTACAGATGACGGTGAATAAGTTTGCCTCCCTATAACGCTACCCCTCACCCATATCTCGAGCATTCGTGATGAAGAAGTGAACTCTGGGGTGTTTACATTGATCTGAGTTCGGGCTCCGGGATAATGCTGGCGCGAAGATGGAAGTCTGGCCGGCTAAACTTCGGGGGATTATTTTGATGGTGGAGTGTTCTCGATTCGTGATTTTACCATAGGGTAGTTTGACTACACAGTAGTGAGCATCGGAGTGGAACGTGTCATGTAATGGATTATTCTGCGTCTCTCTATGTATTTAGGGATGAAATCTCGGACATAGGCTGCCATACATAAGTGAGTGCTAGTTTAGTTGTTTTCTTGGCAAATCCTTATAGAGAGGTAATGTCAACAGTCAGTGAGACTTTTCGCGGGGTGTCATAACCCTGGATCTACCTAGGTTATTCGTTATACAGAGGTGTATCGAGATACGGAGTTAAGTATGGCCATAGTAGCGGACATCTGAAATCTTATATTATGGTAATTAGATGATCATTGAAGGCCCAAAGGATATTTAGATTTTGATACTGATACACCAAGTCCATCGGAAGCCCTCGTAATGGTGGACCGAAACCTCTTTCCAATCGTTAGATGAGCAAGGCACGTCGGGGTGGATAGTTAGCAAGTGTGCATGGAAGACATGTCGGATGAATGACGACCGAACTTGAAGTATCATGTGAATATCTTTGGAAGAGAAACCATGCAAGCCTGACAGATACCATTGGTCCAGCATACCTTGTAGTTTTCCAATTATATGAGGAGAGAGGACGAAACAAGAGACGAGATGAAATTAGGCTATAGTTGCCACTTATACGGGGGAACTTCGGCTGAACTGCGATTGAGGGGGTTTGTGATTGGATGGTAGCATTCGACATGAATGACCCGAGTCGAAAAAGTAGAGGATTTGCTGAGGTGTGACTTGACAGAGTTGGACAGACCCAGGCTTGGCTCTGAACTAAGAAGTAGTGTTATTCCCCTACTGTACCTATCATGGGAGGGAGTTATTAGGAAAAAAGAAGACCAAAAAAAAAAAAAAAAAACCTAAAACCTTGGGCCGTGTTCATCGTAAACCCCAGCGAAAAGCATGGGCCATCTGCATGAGTCAAAGCCATGAACAACGTGGGCCCCCAGTCGGTACAGACTCTCGGGTGGAATTACTCCGCACCCCAGCATCCACCCCCGTGTTTGATGAGAGCGCGGTTTTTGTGAGGGCCATCATGTCATGTACCGACAAGACTCCAAGGCCTCTAGGCGGCTCGAAGAGTGCCATAAGTTTACTTAAATAGAGCATGATCACCTTCTTCCATCCTTGTCAATTCCTTCACGTCTTCCGTTTTCTTTCACGCTGCCTTTCATAGAATCCCCCGTTTCGATACAGTATGGAAAAGCCTACCACCGAATTAGTCGAGCAGGGCGAAGAACAGCAACTCGGCTACCTCGCCAACCAAGAAGATCATGAGCTGGACAAATGGAGCAGCTTGAAGAAGTATCCGTGGGCTTTCTTCTGGTGCGTCTATGCTGTCTGGTGTATCCTCCTGGTCAGCTTTGAAAACCAGGCCTCCGGCAATGTGACCGGTATCCCAGAGTTCCGCAAGGACTTTGGACACTATTACGATGGCAACTGGGTGCTTGAAACTAAATGGCAGTCAGCCTTTAGCGGTGGTCCTGTCGCCTCCGCCGTCGTTGGTGCGCTCTCCTCCGGCCAAATTGCAGATACATTTGGGCGACGATGGACCATCCTTTGCGCCTTGGTGATCTCCGTCGCCGCAGTGACACTGGAATTCGTCGCGACGACAAACGAAATGTTCTTTGGTGGTAAATTCCTCAATGGCTTTGCGCTGGGCGCTCTTGCCTCAGTCCCTGTCACCTACGTCGGCGAGATCAGCCCCCTCGCTCTGCGTGGTATGCTCACCTGTGTGACGGCATTGGCTTACTGCATTGGCCCCCTCATCGTCGCCCTCATCACTAATACCACAGGCACATACGATAATCGATGGGCATACCGTGCTGTCTTTGTCGCCCAATACGCCTACGCCGCCGTCGCTTTTGCCGGCATTTTCTTCATGCCGGAGTCACCCTGGTGGCTCGTCTCCAAGGACCGTGAAGAAAATGCCCTCGCCAGTCTCAGTCGCCTCGGGTACAGCGATCTCGAGAGGAGCAAGAAGCTCGCCTTCATCAAAGTTACTCTGGAGCAGGTTCGCCGCGAAACTGAAGGCGCAACCTACTTGGAGTGTTTCCGCCGCTCGAACCTTCGCAGAACTATCATCTCTATCGCTCCACTCACCATTCAGGCCCTGTCCGGAGTCGTCTTCGCAGCCGGGTACTTCACGTACTACCTACAACTCGCTGGCTACAGCGACGCGATGAGTTTCCGCATCCAGATCACACAGCAAGTCCTCTCCACCGTAGGTAATATCATGTCATGGTTCATTATCGACCGTGTCGGTCGCCGCAATATCATGATTTACGGGCTCGGCATCCTTACTTGCGTTCTCATGATCCTCGGTGGTCTGGCCGTCGTCGGCTCAGACACCAACAATTCCAACTCCCCCGGCGCTATCCGGGGCACTGTAGCCATGATCCTCATCTACAGCTGGTGGTACAACGTGACCATCGGTGCGGCCGGATACACAATCCTTACTGAGGTATCAACCTCCAGACTGCGCGTGAAGACCATCGCGATTGGTCTGGCGCTGCAAAATGCCATTTACACAATGTGGTCCTTCGTGCTACCTTACCTATTTAATCCCGATAAGGCAAACCTGGGCGCAAAGTTGGCGTTTATCTTCGGCGGGCTTGCGGTGCTTTGTCTTGTGTATTTGTGGTTCTATCAACCAGAGACGGCTGACAGGACATATAAAGAACTGGACGAGATGTTTATAAAAAATGTGCCTGCCTGGAAATTCAAGGGGTATAAGACTGACTCGCAGGCTATGGGCCTAGCTGCCAAGGAGGGCATCAACCCTGTTAATTAGTTGATGTTGGCCATATTTTACCACTACGCCGGAACGAGATATAGCGCGTGAATCTATTTGACACGAATTGGCACTATGCAACACCAGTTGACACTATTTTATTCGACACTATTTCAGAGCTTGATTTGAGCTTATTTTTGAGTATTCCTTGATATAGGTTGAAAGAATTATAGTTAGGTACTTATATGTGTGACGGCCAGCAATGAGGTTATTCGCTAAGTTCGGTTTGCGTAGTCACGTGCTAGGGTTAAGTAGGAGGGTTAACGACATCAGTTAACCACGTTGAATGAGCCAGTAAAAACAGGTAAATGGGCTCTTGACAGAGTCTTTTATAGCTTGGATAATTTTTACCCCGTGGGTGGGGGGGTTTCATAGGTGCGCGAGGTTCCCAGCTGGCGGATTCTTATGGTGCCGCAGGATGAGGACGGATGTTGTGAACGTATATTTGTACATGTATGGAATCAGGTTCGCACTCGGCATGTTGCTTCGGTTCGCGGAGGACGGTTCACGGCTTCGAATAGTGGCTCTATTCTCAGACAGTCAATCAGCGCTCAGAGCAATCCAGAACCCAGGAATATTCTCGGAACAAACCTACCTTCGGGATTGTATCACATCGTATTGGGAATGGATAAATAACGGCATCAATGTAGCTCTCCACTGGACTCGGGGTAAAGAGGCGGCAGATTGAGTGGTCCATGGACGCGACGTCGCCAAATGGTACTTGTGGACATTAAGAATCGAAGCATGTTCGGAGCCGCCGCAAAGCACCGAATCTGACGCGAAGCGAAGAATGCTTGGGAAAGACCTAGGACAAGTAGAAGAGTGGGAAACCTACGGAAAGGCTGGTACAAGACCCTCCAAAAGCATACTACGATACTGGTCGTATTTGCAAAGCCACATCATCAATCCTGATACAGATCCGGAACGTGTAGCATTGGGGCACTACCTTTGGCGTGTCAATGTTGAATCGACGCGATAATCCGTATTGTGCATATAGTTCTTCCGGGCAATCAGTGAAGCAGGTAGTGCATGATTTGATTGCCTGTTGAACGTAGACGAAAGGGAGCTTGTGTGAGCGCGAATCGTTGGTTCGACAACCCCTCGATTCGCATACGTGGTTGAACTAGAAGGAAGCTGCGGTCGTGACTGAACAGTTTCTGCACGATAACGGGATGTTAAGATCAATTTCGTAACACGAGTCCAGAAGCAATAGGCACGTACGAAGAGCAAGCAACGGCTGGTGTCAAATCGCGCCAATGGAACACTCAATGAGAATACGTAAGACGGTGCAAGCCGCAATATGAGCGCCAGGTCAGGTCACTTGGCAGTAAGACCCAGCAACGACCTGACTTTGGATTGAGCCAGTTGCGAAGACCGCTGCAGGAAGGTGGCCGGAACGAGAATATACAACTGGGTGATGATTTGTATGCGAGAAAGGAGAAATTTGGTGCGCGAATTGATGAGTGAAAGGTGCAAATGAGATGTGGGATCGATACGAACAAAGTGCGAGACGTGAGGAGTTGGAGAGTTGACTCTTTGTTGACATGCTTCGTGGCTTGTTCTGTGCCCCCCCCCCAAAATAGCTGCGCCACGAGTCATCGTTTACTTGCGCAATGCCAAATGAGGTACACGCCAGTCATCTACAGCAAGTAAGTCAATGCTACGTACGTCTACAATATACGATGACTACTGACTCCAACTACCCGACGGGCTGTATTGGACGAGCGCCGAATCGCGGTATCTGTGGATGGCGATATCGTCAAGAAGAACGAGCATTATGTTCTGCATCGGCGGCAGTGGCGATCAAGGCATATAGCATGTTCATGACAGTCTCACATTTCAAAAGGTAAATGGCCAAGTGTATCAGTGATGGGTGTGATATCAAATGCGCGTTATGAACGGGCATCGCCACGCAACGGATGTGGAGGGTCTAATCGAACATGCATTCACGACGATACGGACTGTATGAACAACGATATCAGTGTAGTTCGTCGCTGTATTTCGGACCAGGAGGAGATTTCGAGGAACGATGCTGCGAATCAAGCAGCCAAGCGTGCTGTGCTCATGGGAGCTTGTCGTCAAATCGTGTACGAATACCTGTCGTCAAGATGGAGTCTGCTCGCGACAAAGGCGACGTGCAGCATCCGTCAATCACCAAAGAATGATTGGGAAATGTCTTAGAACGAACAAAAGACGGGGAGGGCAACTGAGGAGCTTGCCACCGAGGCTTCCGCTCGCACACCTCAGCATCGATTGTGGTTGCGAAAATCGATGTTGTCAATACGTTTCAGTTCCAGATGACCCGGTGTACTGCTCATATGGCTTCCACAACCAATTCGCGAAGCATAATCTTCTCAAAAGCCTGTACACGGAAAAAGAATCGACAACAGCAACGATTGCCAAGTCGTGCGACGCGACATTGACATGGAATACGTACCATTGCGAAGACTGTCGGCATAAGCTTTAGGTCAGTTCAGCCGACAGCAAGGACCAGTGCAAAACGTAGTACGAGCTTTGGAAATCAGTGAAATGATTGGAGACGACTGGTCGTATTGCGATGCAGGATCCGAAGATTGGCACATTGATGATCTTAGATCGAATGAAAAGTCAATGATAGTACAGATGGAAAACTTTGCAAGTTCTAGGATATCGCGCTTTACTTCGTACACGGGGCACACATCTATGTCTTCGATCCCATCGACCTCTCCAACAACCTCCGAGCTTTCGCTTCCTTCCGATCCAAGTTCTTATGAAACATCGGCGGAAGAATACGCTTCGAGTTCGCATGATCCGGCGAGAACTCAGGGCCTTTCCACCCATTCTTCTTGCATAGAGAGATCGCTTCCTCCAGCAGAGCCGTTCCAAAAGTCTTGTTGCGATACCGCTGTTTCACGGTCCATGCACGAATGACCGCCTTGACTTTGGGGTTCTTCTTGTTCTCAGAGACCGGTAACAATCTCAAAACGAGTGCTCCGATAATATCTTCGCCGTATTTGGTAACTATCAGAATGTCTTCCTTGCCAGAATTCGTATCCGGCCGTAAAAACGACCACGTCCCCGTCTTTTCTGCAAGTTCCAAGTATCCATAAGTGAGATAACCTACTCCAGCCATTCCCGCCATCAAACAACCTGCGGTCGTAGTCACAATAGTCGCAAGATCGTCGATGTAATGGGAAAATATAGCACACAAGGCTAGAACAACGGCGATGGTGATCGGATGAGTGATGATTGCTCGGCTTGCTTCCTGGCGCTGTTGTGCGACGCTGTCGGCGATCAAGCGCAATGCATTGATGCGATCCGTTTGATGTTCGTGGTTTTCTGGTTGTGTTTGAAATGTAATTAAGGCTGAGATTTGCTTTTCGGCCTTTGCGACTTCTGGCGCGACAGGTGTCGTCGTCGTCGAAGACTCCATCTTTGTCCGTTTTCTTTGCAGCGGAGATGTAGTGAGTATTCGAGATCGTCGAGAAAAACCGGCGGATTTTGTCGTCGCGTTACGGGGAAAAATCGAGTGTAGTATTCTAATGAATGTTGCGACAGTAATTTGAAAAGTACCTAGGTTCAGCAGCGGTGGAGTGAAAAGCGACTGAAAATTTCGTCAGGTTGAGGGGGAGCGAACTGTTTAAATGCTCGAATGCCATCGGGTGGCACTCAACCAATCCAGAATTCGGCAATTACTTGGTTTTCACCGGAAACGCAGTTTTCTTGTCGGCGTCCCTGATTTATCGCTGCAATGCGGGAATCTACCGTGTTGTCTACCGGGGTTGATCAAGTTAAGTCGGGCTTTGCGATCGTAGTAATATTTACTTAACTACGCGAGGATAAACACATGTCTACGAATGAGGACAGAAGGGAAAAGAATCTTTTGCAATTAGTAGACTTAGTAAAGACTACCGCATCGGACTGAAAAGACCCAGGATTTAAGGGTATAGGGTATCTTGATTCTTCTTCTCTCCGGTCTTTTCGGTCGTGTCAATGAAATCCTTCCGTATGTGATGCGACATGCGATCAATAAAAGATGTATGTAAAACAGTAGTCAACGAACGAAAGAAATTAATTATTCTCGGGTCGAGATAGTCTAGTGGGAGTTGCCGTTACCATTGCCAGCGAGTCCTTCCTCGGCCGACTTCTCGTTATGAGCCAGAGTGGGAGTGCTGTCCCAGTAAAGCGTCTCACCAGAGAGTTCCTCGAGAGACTTGCGCTTGGTCTCGGGAATCAAGAGGGTGGTGAAGACACCACAAAGCATGAAGAGAGCGAAGATCTGCATGACATGCTTGAGCCAGGGAGTGGCGGAGGAACCAGCAGGTGCACCACGGTGAATGAGAGGTCCGAAGACACACTGAGCGATGATGGCACCAACTTTGCCGGAAGCAGCAGAGAGACCGTGGGAGGTGGAACGGTAACGAGTAGGGAAGCACTCTCCAGGCACGATGAAGGTGGTGGCATTGGGACCGAAGTTGAAGAAGAATTGAGCCAAGACGTAGAGAGCAAGGAGACCGTTGTCTGATTTTAGCAGTGGATCGTAGGCAAACCCAATGACAATGAAGAGGATGGTAAGCATGATGAAACCACCGAGTTGGATAGGCTTGCGGCCAACGGAATCAACGGTAGCAACGGTAACCCAGTAACCAGGAATAGCACCCGCGCAGATCAGGATCAAGTTGCCGACAGCGGTCTTGTAGAAGATTTCATAAACGTTGGAGCCGCCAGACCAGCCAATGGAAGACAGTATGATGGAATTGTTGAGACCAAGACCGTAGAAAGCAACGTCCAAGAAGAACCAGGAGCCAGCCGTTCCAAGAAGGACCTTGCCATTCTTCCACTGGCTATAGTGAGCGACGAAGTCGGAGAACGTAGCCTTGGGGGCAGCGAGGCGCTCGCTGTCTTTCTGAAGAGCAGCAGCACGCTGAACCTGATCGGGGTGGCCTTCACGAGAGCCTTCCAGATAAGCACTGATGTCTTGGCTGGCCTGGAGAACGTCGCGGTTGACATCAAAAGTGTAACGAGGAGTCTCTGGGATTGTCAAGCGATAGTAAAGAGCAATGACAGCGGGAACAGCACCAAAGCCGATAACCACACGCCACATCTTATCGACAGCGAGGTTGCAAACGCCGGTGCACTTTGCGACGGTGCTAGCGGTCTGGAGGGATTCCTTGAAACCAGCGGTCACGATCAAAGCAATGATGGCACCGACCAACTGGCCAATACCCTGCATGGCAAAGACGGATCCCATCATGGCACCACGCCACCTGGTTGTCGCGAATCTACGTCCGTTAGTTTATAGCCTCGTAATACGAAGGACTCGAAGATTGTTACTCACTCTGAAGTGATAATGGAAGACAACGGGTAGTCACCACCAATGCCAATGCCCATGACAACACGCCAGAAAATGAGAACACCGACGATAGACATGGAAGGAGAATCGGAGGAGAGAGACTGGGCGAGAGTGGCGAAGATCATAATAATAAGCTCAAGGCCATACATGCGCTTACGACCGACGTGGTCAGCCAACCAACCGAAAGCGAGCTGACCGATCACAGTACCGCCGGAGGTGGCAACCTTGATGGCCGTATCGGAGTTGCTGGGGATTTTTCCTGAGTGTCAAGTTAGTGAACAAGAAGCATGATACGAAAGGAATGGAGTGTTGTCAGGGTAATCATACCTTTGTTGCTGTCGACCCAGAAGACTACACCCAACATGGCGGATGCCATGTTGATGGCAAAGATATCGTAGGCATCGGTAAAGAAACCAACACCGGCAACGACACAGGCACGAACGTGACGCCAGCCGAACTCGGCGTTGTCAATCTGCTCGAGAGCCTGACGACGCCGCTCATTGGGATCAATGACGGGAGAAGGGTGGGCGGAGTACGTCTCGACGACGGGGTCGTTCAATTTGCCTTGATCAGCCATTGTGAGAGAAGCTGGACGATTTGACCTCAGGGGTCAGGTAGAGGAGGGATGGCAAAGGAGAAGCTGACTGCAGGAAAGAGGAGGAAAGGTTTGTGACCGGGAGGGTGAGGTGCTTGTATAAATAGTGAGAACGCCAAGGCACATGTCTGGCACGACAGTTTTGGGAGGACCCGCCAGGCGCTTTCAGAAAATACGAAGACTGCAGCAGCCATGTGAACGCGGGTAGCGTCTGATTCGGTCAATATTATGGATTGATCGAGACACGCCAGCTGCAAGGCGTTGCCAAGGTCAGACCAATAGATTGATCGGGGTGAGGCACCTTGGCCGGAACGGGTCCAGGAAGCTTGCCTGTGCCAATTTTCTCTGGGCAAAGCTTCGTTTATGTGGCGAAAGGCAAATCTAATCAAGTTGTGTTTTGGGTTCGATGTTTTACCCTGGACACGGTCGTCAACTTTTATTCCGGTCGAGATCATGATGTCGATCTCGAGGGTCATAGCAGCTCTAATTGTTCTGACTGACGACAATGACAATGTCGCACGTTATCTTCGCCTTGACCATGCACTCCAACAACAGTTCAACAGTCAAGTACATTCAGCCGTAACGTGAGCATACGACATTATCGTTCTCCTTTCAGCCATCCATCTTTCATGCATGCATGATACCCTTTTCTTTGAACCACCACGTGCATACACGATACAAACTGACCAATCCGGGAGCTGCTTGGCTGTCCGATTTGGCGAAGCCCGAGGCTACAATGCCAATGAGAGGGGATGGACGACATACCCTGGTTGTGGTTCCGGAGTTGTTGCTGTCTTTGATCGGGGCATATTGTATGCATGGAAGTAGTGTTAACTTTTAAGATGGGATCAGGATTAAGGCGATCCAATGGAGTGTGTGAGGACGACGGAGATAGTGCCAAGACATAGAATTTCTGAGTTCGACAAAGCGTAGAGCGCGGTCCGAGAGCAGGCGTTCCTTCCACTCCGCGTCGTCGCTTCCAACACGTGCCCTCAGCTGAAGTGCCAAGAGCGGAAGGTGCAGCGCCGTGGCTTCGCGCCCGGTCTTGGCTCACCCCAGCTAATCAGCGGCCAGCACGGCCCCACGTGCATCTCCAGACCTTCCTCCTGCCATGATTCTGGAAGCGTCTCAGGTACACGAGCTCTCGACACTTGTACATCCATTACATAAGAGCAAGACCAATGTTCACGACGTTTACTTGTGCAAGCGACTTAGGCACGACATGGCATGGCAGCGATGGCACGTGTTGGAAAGGAAGGCTCACGATGTTCCGTGCTCTCTATGGAGTGTATGGAAATTCGATGGGGCGACGCCAAGACTGAAGGCGGTGGCAGATCGGGTAGTCTAACCGGACACAGAACACATTCATAATCTCCTTATTCTGGTGGAACGTTTGCCTCTGAGATGCACTCCATCATCCATCCGCCGCATATTGGCTGTTCGATTGACAGAGGAACCGGAAGCTATCACTGGAAGGTAATCGAGACTTAGTTCGATGAGAATCTTGACGAGAATGCACTGTGGAGTACTACGTTGCGACATCAAGTCCTCAACTACATGCCGGTAGGTATGGCTCCTACCTGCATGTAGCCTCAAGTGGTGTCGTCTACTTATCCAACCAACACCGCACCAGACACACGACGATGTATTCCTGAGCCGACCAGTCAGAATTAACTCGGAACATACTCCGTAGGTTCTAGAAACCCGAAAGATGGTGTTGGCACGACGTACTAGCAGTAGATCGGTCATAGCTTCTCGGAACCCCAGAATATCCGCTTGGGCGGGCTGATCACGTCAGCCCTAACTGCAAGCTTTAACTCTTATTTCACGTCGTGTTTGGATCGAAGGCTTGGTGATGGAAACTCCAAATGAGTGGAGTCTGACGTATACTTGGCTATCTTGGCTATCTTGGCCACGAAGCCTACACTGGAGCCATATGGATTACCCCCAATGAATTGGCACGAGACGTAGCGTCTTCGTAAATCATCCGTGAACGGTTTCAATCGTTTGACTTCTTGAACAACGCTCGATTTCGGCGTAAAATCTAAATTCCACGGATTGTTTTACGAGACTATGATGTGGTCTTCTGTCCACGATCAGTTCATAACCGGTTGGATTTGGTATACCTGCTGTAGCTAGCTACGGTCAAAGGGCCGCTGTCATGGCGTATGCCGGAAACCGCAATTCATACACTAAGTGGTATGGTCGAGCGTAATGGCTGGTTGAAATGCTTGAACCTTCCCATTGGAGCGCAATGGCGGGTAGATCAAGTATACGCATGCCATGCAATGAAAACAGCCTGGGCGATACTCGTGGCCTGTTCCATGAACACGGATACCAGCATAGTGGTAAATCGCGTCGAGGGAGGAATGTATAAAGACCAGTTTTCAATGCAGAAACGGCAGGTAACGTCGGAACATCAAAGGTCAAGTCATATTATATTGGCATGTCTTCATCAGCCTTGACACAGCTAGACCTCTGCGAACCGTGCAAGAACTTTGGGTCGTATCAGGACTAGATTTGATATCATCGTGTATCCGAGCTATCATCCGATTCTTGGATAATGCGCATCAACCCGAAGTCTTTCTTCTCGGTCGGTCTTTTACATTTGCAACCTGACGATATGTATCGCCAAGAATTTATCATGGAGTGCCAAGCAAGAATGCCAATACATGTGCTTGGACCGTTCCAACTTCAAAGGGTAGTCGATTCCCCTTGACAAATCCCGAGGTCCTTAGTCTGGGCTTTTGTGACCTCGTACTTACGTATCCATCAACGACACAACTCCGTTCGCGGCCGGAAACGAGGAAATGTTTAATGCACCTGTTCAAATAATCTGGAAATAGGAGCAGGAACTGGCACGAAATTGCCGGGGATGGCAGAAGTACGGCAGGACAGGAAAACCGGTGGTGTCTCGGGATGGCAGGATTGGTCGTTGCTTATCTGATCCAGCAAGACGAGCATTCACGGTATGACGTGCAAATCTTCGAGACGGTGATTAGACTCTTGTTGCTTGTGTTTGGTGCTTTTTTCCCTCTACTAACATATCCATCTCTTAGCAAGACTGGTTGTCGGTGGACTCTGCCTCGTACACCATTCCCCCGGTAGAGGGAGAACATTCGTTACCTTATCGTGTCGATATGCCAATGCGCGTGCTTGACAATGGTTTACATGTACAGCTCAAGCGAATGTACGACATCCTCGGAATTGGATAGACAAGACAGAAATCCATATACTCGTTGTCCAAGTCATTGGGCGATAATGAGAAAAGGCATCCCTATTTCTTGCACTCTTCCAGCTATCATCAAGTACCACCACTTCGACTGCGAAGGCAAGGCTATGTAGAATGGGTTATGCAGATAATATACCCGACAATGTGCTGCTTCGATTCACACTTCGCCGCTTCTGTATCCAGCCGAAAGCGGATCCGATATCCAAGCAAGATGAGACATTGCGGTTGTATCTCGAAAGGATTCGACTACCATAGCGCTATATCAAGGATTACTTTTTGCCTCTCTTGTCAGGTGTAACAACCTGTCCGCATGATGCGCTGCTTGACTTGCCGGCAATCGACATAACAGTATATGCAAGGGGAACTTATCGCCAACCACATTACGCAGTTATCGATGGTGTCCTCCGCGAGGTAATGAAGGTAATCCCTGTCTTTTCAGGAGAGTCGGTAGTTCATCGCGAACAGTCGTTGATTGCTGAATGTTCCGAGTCACTGGAGGAGTTGCTGCTAGAACTCGGGACGACGTGCAGGTAGTGCACGTTCACTCCAATCTACAGTCGATAGAGACAGCGTATGACAAATTATTAACTAGACATGAGCTGAAAAGGGACTCTTGTACGGACCACGGTGCAAGTCCATGTTAGGCCTGCGCAGGCCGAGCATGGTTCTTGAGGGAGTATACCCACAAATCCGTACAAAAGACAGGAAAAGAAGCATCTCAAATCATAGGAGAACTCTGGTAGAAGGTACACAGATCCAAACAGACCCCGAGCCTACGTGTTGCCACGCAACATCTTTTCGAGAGGCAGTCGGTCATATTGACACTCATGTTTCACATTAATTGGATACGTAGTCGGCTACTCGCTACAAGCTAGCTACGGAGTAGATTCTGGTGTATCAAATTATTAATCGTTGCTTTTTGACTCTTTGAGTAGGTTGGACCTGGGATATTTGTTTTACTGGGAACACTGCTCATTTTCATACGGCTACTGGTGGTTGGCGGTCCACGCTAGCCAGCTATCATTTCCAGCATAACCGGTCTCGAGTTTGACAAGATTGAAACGAAAGACCTTGCGCACTATGCGTATGGTTGGAAGGAGACAAAAACGTCTTGGGGCCTAGTAACATGGGCAGAGACGCAAGTTGATCTCTCAATCCAGTCACTTCTCGTGCTGACTTGCTGACTTTACAATAGGAAACGGCGACAACAATGCTCCTAGTTATGGTAGCGCAGAGACTTGACGTGATACTTTGAACCATGTGCATTGCCGCCCTCAGAGAGTCCAAGTTGGGTTGCATCTTAGTATCTCAGCAACTCATAGGAAAGAGTGACATTCGTCATTCATCGATTCATAAGGAATTATCCCAGGACTGTGTTCATTACTGGTATTCATCTCCCATTTAGGAAGCTTCGGGTTAACATGAGTACAACAAACCCTGATACAGGACATATTAAGCAATTAGAAGTAGTGAAACCCCAGTTTGACTTCTACTAAACTTCCGAGGTTATTAATTATCGCGCATAGTTCCAATGCCCCAAGTGCCGGAAGCCCTATTGCAGAAATGACAAAAAAACGCATAAAAAGATTAATGAGCGAACTACATCAATTTTACCCACGTTAAGAATAATTACCCATACTAATGACTATCCAGCTAGCTATGACCCCTGGGAGAAGCATCCATGGCTTCTGGACGCTGTTCTATACATTCTTGTTTTATACCTCTCCAAAAATTGTTCTTGTCGCTGTTTCCCCCGTGTCCATGGCTCCTTCCCTTTTCGGTTGCTCCTTCCTTATAGTAACTCTAGCTGCCTCCGCATAGTCGCTCCTTCCCCTTTCAACCTTCACTTGGAACTGGGTCAAGTCTGCACACCATGGCATTCCGTTAGATTTTCCAAATGTTCCTCTTTTCCTCCGTTCTTCCTCAACGGTCTCTTCTCTCCCGGCGCTCTTTTGTCATCTCTCGTCGCCCATCGTGTCTCTGATTGTCATCCGAGTTCTCTTTTATCGTCGCCATTATCTCACGCGTCTTTCTACAATCCTCGTGTCTGTCGGTGTGCCGACCTGGCTTTCTCAACCATGGAGTCTCTCTATCCTGCATTGGCAATGTCAAATGCCACACCAGAAGACAACGATAGAGAGTATATGGTGGACATCGGTTGGCAATGCTTAAATGCCCCCGGCGTACGGGCCAATCCTCGGTTTTCAGTCGCCGTACCTACAAAACCCGACCTGTCGTCTCTTTTCCGCTCTCTTCGCCTTGAATTCTGTCGTGGACTTCTTGATATTATACAAGCTAGTGAGCCACCATCAGTTGAGTGGTTCGAGACACTCTCAACCCAGCTACCCAAACAATCCTGGGGCATCTATGTCCTCATTCTTCGACAAGATGGTCACCCTCCTGGTTTATATATTGGGCCAGGGCAGAATGAAGGAGTCCGAAGTCGAGTCCGCCAATACTCACATCGTTTTCCAGTGATGGCTTCTTTACACGTTAGAAAGTATCTGCGTCGGGGATATTCTATTGTCCATTCTAGTTTATTAGACAATAAGTGATCCGAAGAAACACATTATAATGACTTTCATAGAATGCATTTATACACATCGGATGACTTGTGGTCTATGATATTTCCAAAAAACTTAAACCATTCTCATAACCGCAAAAGCACAAGTTCATCGCTAAGATGCTCAAAGCCTGCCCAGCACGCAAAAAACGATCCGCAAATTCATGTTGTAACTGCTATAACTGATATCTACTAGTAACAAAAAGAGACTTTCGACCAAATTATCATTCAGATCTTGGACCTGTGCACCAACTTCGTAATACTTGTACCATCATTGAGGACATCGCTCTCCTCCTCTAACGTATAGTTTCCTAGTCGGGGAAGTAGGACTGTCCAAATATACCAATATACAATGCCGAATAAAATGCTAGGGATAAAGAATCAGTCTCAAATGTCCTAGCCGTAGGAAATTCTAGACTTACATTCCAACGCCAACGATTGCATAGGTTGCATAGAAAAAGTCGACATCGCCCTTCCAGTCCGGCGGCGGGAAGAATGGTGCAGCGAGCAAGGCAATACTTGTAGCAATCCTTAGCCACACAGCGGGCAGCCAGGCTTTGAATGGTCGCTTCAAGTCTGGTCTTCTATGACGAAGCAATACCAGCCCAGCTGCCACAGCCAGGCCGAATATCTGACCGGGATAACCTTCGACATCTAGGATGAAATTGTACACTGCTCCTTGTGAGGGAAGAACAATGACTAACAGGGATGGAACGTAGTGGATTATCAATCCCCAAAACGGAGAGTTGAAGGGTTTGGAGCTGGATATGATTCTTGCAAAAGGTAGAAATCCCTGTCGGGCAACTTCTTGATTGACTCGAGCCTATACAACCGATTAGAGGAATGTTCATACCGAAATGAAAGCTCGCTTACCAATGCGAAGGTCACCACCATAACATTTGCAGCTGCAGAGACTGCTATCATCAGAGGCAAGAAGGTCCTCCCCCATCTAGGACCAAACGCGCGTTCGAAGAAAAGGGCGGCAACGAGCTCGCCGCTCTGTTTGATCTCATCAAGTGGCACAACCAAAAAGTAGGCCACGTTTGCTAGCATATACAGCAGGCATGACGTGATTAAAGCTGCTAGGCTGACACTACGCAGTGTCCGTACTGGGTTTTTGACTTCGTTTAGGACGTTATTCGCGTTACTTAGGCCGGCATAGGAATAAAAAACTTTGAATAAAGAAGTCGAGATAGTATTCCAGCTCCAATCGGAATCTGCCCACAAGTTTTTCCAAATGTCGCCCTCCTGATTCATCGTTAGAGTACCTGTAAAATCTCCCCCTTGATGAAAGAGAATCACATAGATCCCGCTGAGTGCCATGAAGACAACCAGGAAAACCTTGAGCCATCCAAGTGCATTCTGAATAACGATACCAGCCTTCATAAAACAACCATGCATAATCGTGACAGCAGTCAACAAACCAACGGCCAAAATCTTGTTCTGAACGTCGCTCGGCACAATATTGAATGCGAAATAGGTATATTTGGAAAAGACGATGCAATTACTTGCCGTGAATCCCAGTAAGACGGCCTGCACGGCTACCAGTGTCGATGCTAAGAATCGTGGATAGCGATATGTGAACTCCAAATATACCTTGTCACCTCCCGAACGAGGCAGCATACACCCATATTCGAGCGATACAGCCAAGCCACACGCTGAGAGAACGGTTCCTACCACCCAGAGCGATAATGCCAGTCCTATACTCCCGACGGATTTGACGATAGAACCCGGGGTTGCAAAAATCCCACTACCTAGAACGCGCGATATCACCAGGATGAACGCGCTGGACCATGAGATGTTTCGTCCATACGTAGCGGTTTCGGGAATAGTATCATGTTCAACGGATCGGTCTGGGGCGTCGGGGGAGATGGTGTCGGACGAAGCGGTTGATGATGGCGAAAGCAGAGGCGTGTGTTCCGATGATTCAACGTCCGACATTCTTGTACGTCGATAAAAGCTCGAAGTATCATGAATGAGTTATTGTAGCTATCTGAGAACTGACGGGAGCATTTTTAAGGCAGCAAGACCGTGACACGCTCAGTTCCTGGATTTTCAGAAATCCTGAGACACAACTAGAAAATCACAAACACGCTGAATAATTGATTTAACAGTTTCGTGTCGTGGCAGATTGGGCGTTCTTGTAGCTAGTATTTGTAAACTCGTATCAGCTCTCGCACGCCATTCTTCCGACGGGTGATGCGAAACTCCCTGTGACTCGCGATTATTAATTATCGACGCGCGATACGTTAGTTACGTGATTTCCTTGCACGATAATGCGGTTGCAATCATTTTCAATTTGTTGTAATGTTGATAAAATCATTATTAGACAGCGAGGTAAGAATCAGAGAATATGCTGAGGCCATCAAGTAAAAGGGGGCATGACAATTGACCCGAATAATATACCTGACAAGTCAATATAACGATATTTGACTTGGTGAATCACGATAACAGACTCAAGTTATTATTCAGACGACGTCATTTATGCAGAAATGAGACGAATAAGTACTCAGACCATCGACTTACACCACGGTTGTTAGGCGATTGGTCGATGTGAGAATATGGGTTTCCATAATAGGGTATTCAGGTACCTGCGATTCTGACGAAGCTTTTGCTACGGAAAAAATAAGTCTTTGATGAAATTGTTGACTGCGGAAATCAACTTAGGATTTCTAGAATGGGGCTGCAACAGGCATAGCCCTAAATACAGTAGAACCTGGATGTAACGGACGGAAGGCGTTCCAGCGTCTGTATCTCATACCTAGAGATTTTGAGCCATATAGGAATGGGGAGCACTCTAGTATCATAAGCTGTCTGATCAATAATGGTTAGGAGCACTCTCCATATTCAAATGAATAATATCTAACCTGATATCAATCTAGTAATGAGGGGGCCTTCCGTTCCTTAGATCCAGGTTCTACTGTATGCAGCATGGAGGATCGCCACAGACGACTTGCACCCAAGGATGCCAAAGTCGTGGAATAAAACATGTATCTAATGAAACATTTATTCGCCCGACCACCGTATCTAACTAGTCGCCATTGGCAATCCGAGTCTTCATCAATGGTAATAAAATTCCCCTCACATCGTCCCTTTCCATAAAGACCTCAACCAGCCTGACACCACTACCCCTTCGGATGTTTTCATTTTCCAGTATCTGCTCTAGATCTGACCAGCTTCTAGCGACGAAGTTATTATTCACGGCGTGGCTTTCATCTGCGCCAAAGAAACTGGTAGCTTGAGTATGCCTCCAAACGGCGACGTCGTTGTACTTTTGGGTGCGGCCATGGATCGCTCGCTCGATAGTGTATCCACCGTTGTTGATAACGAAGATAATGACATTCAACTTCTCCCTGATCATCGTGCTTATTTCTTGCACGGACATCTGTAAACTGCCATCTCCAATGAACAGAAAGGCACGTGTCGTGTCGTCTTTCGTCCGGTCCCGTTGCGCCAAAGTAGCTCCCAAGGTAGCAGGAAGCATGTATCCGATGGATAACCAAGTGACAGCGTTGAAAAGACGTGCATTTTTGGGAACCGAGAATGCCTGACTCCCATACGAGGAAGTCCCTGTTTCTGTGAGAATCAAATCACCTTCCTCAAACAGACCATTCACTTTCTCCCAAAAATGTTTTTGTGTGATGAGGCCAGATGGATCCAGAGCTTCTTCCGTCATAATCGACTTAGAAGGGCCCTCAACCTTTGCAATGCGGGAAGCATCCAGACTGTTGACGAGGTGGCTGAGGCAGTTATTGGATACGTCTCGGTAAATGTGGTCCCCAATTTGGATAGTGCTTGGGGAAAATGCGATTGAAACTGCTGGGTTAGGCAAGGCTGTGAATATCGAAGTGTTGGTATCGCTGTAATGTGGCCCAAGGATGATGATCAGATCGGCAGTGTCATGGTACTTTTTCCATTGAGAATCTCCAAATTGACCAGTGTAAATACCATACACGTTTGGAAGCTGTTCGTTGATCAAAGCCCTTCCAAACATGGTGGTCCACGTCGGCCAATTCGTCAATTTGACTAACGCCTCAGCTTCGGTGGTTATGCCCATAGCTCTAGCTTCCCCGTCAACTATGATTAAGGGTTGTTTAGCTTGGTAGATTCTTTCCATAACCTGTTCCACGGCCGCTGTTTCGGACTCAGTCTGTCGTCCAGACTCAAGTTTGATCATATTCTCAAGATTTTTGGCCTCGACAAGAACATCGGGCATATCATCTGGCACCTCCAGGTAGACTGGTCGACTGTGCAAAATCGCCTGTTTCAACACCCAGTCGATCTGGTCTGGGATCAGCCGTGGATCTATCAAATTCGCCTGCGCAACTGTCACATGTGTGGCCATGTTTGCAAAGTGCCGGTAGTCTCCATCTCCAAAAGTATGATGCATAAACATTCGACCTTCTTGTTTCGGCCTTGGAACTGTTCCGACGATGTGAACGATTGGTGACTGTGGCTCTATCAGTTGGGTGTATGTAGGAAAGGCGATTCGAATGGTATGATACTTTTTCGGCAAAGGCACCTGCAATTCCATTGACTGCGGAGAGCTCTCCGACACCGTAAGTAGTGACTAACGCCGAGAGACCTTTGATGCGAGCATATCCATCTGCTGCATAGGCACCGTTTAACTCATTGCAATTGCCGATCCACTGCAAACCTGAAGGCTCCACAAAATCCAGTAAACGGAGGTTGAAGTCGCCTGGCACGCCAAAGACGGAGTCAACACCCAATTGGCGGAGGCGGGTGAAGAGATAATCTGCTACTTTGATTGACATTTTTCTTCAGACAGCTTGAAGAGTAGGATTCGGAAGTTATCATGTGCGTATCTCGCGTCAATTAGAGATGGTAATTTATATGAAATCATTAAGGAAACATGCGGGGAGACGTGGGGTCTATTGAGTCCTTCTGATTGGACTCCCTTTCATACATTGTGAGGAGCTTGAGCCGACAATAGCCGTGAATCTACCTAGGCAATTACCACACCGGTACATTAGATCTTGGCGATAACGAAGAGAAGGCCTTCCAACATCCAAGTCTGATATCTAGAGGCTTTGATCATACAGGACTGGAGAGCACTCTAATATAAAAACTGTCTGTTCAGTAACGATTCGGAGCACTCCCCATATTCATATGAATATTATCTAACCTGATCCAACGATTGCATGTGAACACTTGTTACATTCAACCAGGAATCTCACCGCCGCGAATGAAAAATCAAATCTTCGCTTCAATAGATCTTTGAATGAGTTCGTCATATCTGAGATATGCCCCGAGAAGCACTTGAGCGCCAGTCGCACAACTCCACCAGAAATGTCAGTATACCAAAATGCATTCGAGTAGTGGGACACTTACTCCTCTGGCCTTGAGTATTCAGCCGGATTGTGACTGATCCCATCGCGGCATCTCACAAAGACCATGGCAGTAGGTACCTTGCGGCTGGTATAAACGCTGTCATGTCCTGCTCCGCTCACCAATTCTATACTGTCACAACCTACCGAGCCGCAGGACGCCCTCACACATTGAACCATAGTGGGGTTGAAGTTTACAGCCGGTGAAACCCAAAAGTTGTCAAACTCCATCTTGAGGCCATGCTCATCACAGATCTCTTGGAACTGCTTCTTGCACAAGGATTCAATCAGTTCCACGTCGGAGTCGGCGGGGGCCCGAATATCCAGTCCCAGACGGACGTTGCCAGCGATTGTGTTGATGCTTTGCGGCAGAGAGTTGATGACTGCAATAGTCGCACGGCCGCCGCGTTCAAATATGGCGCCCTCAGTAACGATCTTATTGGTAGCAACGATCAGTTTAGCAGCCCCAAGTAAAGCATCACTTCGACTTGCCATGGGCGTGGTCCCGGTGTGGGCCTCTCGTCCGGTGATTTGAACATTATACCATCGCATACTCTGCACCCCTGTAACTAGAGCAGCCGGTTGCTCTGCCTCATCGAGTATGGGGCCTTGTTCGATGTGTACTTCGAAATGAGCAAGGAGAGGATTGGCATCGTATGAGCATGGAACTGTTCCGTGGTAGCCGATCCTTCGTAGTTCTTCTTTCAATGTACGACCTTCGGGATCCGCTCTTGCATGAGCCCAGTCGACGGTAAAATTGCCTCCCCATACTCCAGAGCACAGCATAGCAGGTGCGAATCGCGCGCCCTCTTCGTTTGTCCAATCAACCACGGCGACCGGTGCATAGGTGGTTATGTTATACTGATGGAGGACCTTGAGAACCTCGATTGCCGAGATTACTCCCAGGATACCGTCGTATTTTCCACCAGTCGGTTGAGTATCCAAATGCGAACCCAACCCGATAGGTGGTAGGCTATTGTTCTGTCCCGGTCGAATAGCGAATATGTTGCCCATTTCGTCGACCTTGTGGTGACAACCATATTTCCCGGTCTCTGCTATAAACCAGTCTCTGACTTTCTTGTCGTCGTCGTTCGCAGCAAGGCGGTTCATTCCTCCGTCCGGTGTGCTATACGTTCAGTGGTTTAGCGACTTGGCTGACGAGAAACTCCGACAAACTTACTTTCCCCATGTGCAGGACTTTTCCAAAGTACTCATCAACCGCTCGGCATTGATGGTGAGTTCTGCATATTTGGGCGATAACCCGGCTACGTCGCTGGGCTGTACTGGCTGCGTGGCCATGGTATTGGGATAGTAATATGTATTGCACTTATTTTGCTTCCGCCACAAAGTATTTCTTGCTCGTATGATGTTTTTCGATCTTACTTTTGTGTAGAAGAATAGCTTATCTTCAACCACGACCCCTCTCTACATTAATCCAGTATTGGCCAATCAACAGTCCTGACTCCGATAAGAGTTCGGAGTCTTTCCGTGTCGACGCGGACATCGCCGCAACTTCCTCTTGTTCTTTTCACTTCTTCACAATCATCTACTTGCAAAGCCGCAATTTGCATGTGTCTCTACACTCAAAAGAATCAAATCCTCCTGCAAATGCTAGATTTGTGCACTCTGTCCGCTCGATAGCAATAGCGGGGTATTGATTGTGGATAATAAGATGATTAGATAGACAAACATGGGGGAACGCCAAAGCCAAAGGAGTATACTTTCCTGCGCTCGTTGCAGACTTCGCAAAATTAATGTCGGTTTTCTGGTAATACACATCCATTACAGAGAATTTGACAACATCCTGCATTTGGCATGCAATCGAAGCCTCGAGCAGAGCGACATCGATCACGGCAGGATATTTCAACCACCACCACCCAACACGGAGTAGTAGCCGAATGTCTACGGTGGTGATTGAACACGCTGAGCAGCTGCCTAGCGTCTTCTAAGGACTCAAGCTCCATTCATGCCTCCGCCGGGGCGCGCCCATGTATTGGTCAGTAAGCCTAGAAGCACCTCAGCCATCGATTTCACAGTCGCAAACCACCCAGAGAGCGTCGTTCGATGTTGCCTGTATCATGATCACTGTGGGTTGGATCACCGCGTCACCTACAGTGATCTCTTCAATTCGTACAGAACGCAGAACCAAGACCAAGGAACAGATATGACTGTTCTGACTGAAGAAAGCTCAGCAACGCAATATACATTCAGACAACCCATCTCTCCACGATCCACTTAATCACGGAACTCGACAGAACGGTGGAAAGGTTCACCATCGACCAACATACGCCATTGGCAAAGCCATCACCGTACGCCAAAGGATGGTTTTTATCCGACCTGAAGACACAACAAGGTGAGGTGGACATACCTCGTGGGAGATGGCAAGAGAGCTGCGCCCGTGAAGCCGCCAGCACTCAGTGTCTAACGACCTTTCCGCAACATGTAGAGAAAACGGAACACATGCATGCGAGCCATTGAAAACGTTTTCCAACACTGAAACTTCGACTCGGAATGTTCTCAACCTCACTTAGATCCCATTGAAATTCCTCACCACTAGGAATGCTTTTCTCTTCCAGTTTGCCATTCCTATGCCGTATCATTTACAACTTGATCGCTTATTTTTCGTTGATATTGTGGTAGTTCTTCTGGCGAGAGTATTTTGAGCGCGAAAATCGGTAATTAGTGGCGAATAACATTCTGTACTTTGGTAGCATTATTGAGGCTACCTAATTGCCAAGAGACTTTCCGAAAAGTTGGAAATAGAACATTGCAACCTCGTCAGCCACAAGGTAGTAAATTTCACGATGCATGAATGGAGTCACAACTCGAGAACATTGCGTTCCGCATGTGACTGGCTTTGACTGGGCAGAGGCTAGATGGTTTAACTCTTCTCGGTATCAATGCTGATTACCGTCACATTGAGCTACCCTGTACACTGTAGGAAAGAAAGCCACATTTAAAGCAAGTGCATTCGGTCGCAAGCTATATGACTAATCAACCAGAATTATTGAAAAGCGCATCGTTTTAGCTTGATGGAATTGCAACACATACCGGGACGGGACGTACTTGCAAGTTGTTTCTCACCGGAAAATAGTTCGATCCAATGTACGGCGAGGGAAATTCGCAACTTTAGTTGGATGACTAGGGTGTTTTCGCTATGCAGACCGTGCAGACCCCTGGATGGATTCACGCTGGTGGTAGTACCTCAGTTGATGACTGCCAACCCCGCGATAGGGATCTGCGACTAAATCATATTAGCGTTATCATGGATTCAAATTTCAGGGCAATGTCGGTTTGATTTTATCGCGGCACGGATATTTTAAGGCCCTGAGGGTTCTCGGTCTATGTTCCAAATGTGGTTAGGGATGATGCAATACGAAGACCGCAATCGAAGGCTAAGATAACGTCTTTCTGGACGCATCCGTGGCGTTCACCAACCCTTCAAGTGCGGCAGAATGAGGAGTACCGGTCTGATTCAGCTAATGGCAGGTGTCTTAATATACGATAAGTAAGCATTCAATCGAGTCTTGAAGCCCACTAGTACTGGTAACTAAGTACGATCAAGTGGTTAGGTCTAATTCAGAAGCTTGATGCGGTTCCTAGCCTAACTAGTAGTAGAAGGTGGTACCTTTCCCTCCCCTACAACAAGAAAGATAACGACTTGCACTAGGCCAAAGATAAAAGCTAAGAATGACGCTATTGGTGGTCTAACTAAGGTTAATATTGAATAATCCGAATGAGCTATGGCCTCATAAGCTTGATTAACGAATCTCATGTGATCGATTCTTCTGAATAGAAGGTAGTATGCCTAACGAGTGGCGTCTGTTATATACAGAAAAAGATCAGCAATGGCTTCGAAATTGAAGTGCAAGTAAGCCATAATTCAATCCAATTGGTGTTGAATCGAGCTCTAAATGTCACCTTCCTTTTTTGAAAACCATGAATGTTCACTATCAGTGTCGTGACGGAAATTCTTGAAGTACATATATCTCATGTATAAAATGCCTGGGTATATAAGAGGTTGCGTTTCGCTCCAGAAACGACTGATTGATTCTTTATCCTTCAGCTCACCCTAGACGTTGGCTTCGACTTTTGTCTCTTCTACCATGATTTCTTTCGTTACCCTTCTAGCTGCCAGCACAGCTTTGGCATCACCGATTGAGCGCCAGGTCAAGACTGCAGTCTTGCCATTAAAGCATGTTTCGAACTTCACGTCAGTTAAGAATCTCGTTAGCAAAGGCCAAGCTCGCCTCCATAAAGTCAACGGTGTAGCTGCCATCGACGCCGTCTCTGCGGTCAGCTCTGGTCCAGTCACGAATGAAGATGTCAGCTATGTTGCTGGGGTCTCAATCGGGGGTACCACCTACGACCTTATTGTCGACACTGGATGTACGTTGCTTCTTTTGAGAGACGTTAGAATTTCTTTACTGACTCCTGATCCCGTTCAGCTTCAAACACCTGGTGTGGTGCTCAAAGCTCATGCGAACCGAGCTCCTCCGGCACGAGTACCGGTGGTACGGTCTCGGTTAGCTATGGTAGCGGCTCATTCTCTGGCAGAGAGTACAAAGACAAGGTCAGCTTCGGGGGCCTCACTGTCTCATCTCAGTCAATCGGCGCTGCAACTTCATCGTCAGGCTTTAGCGGCGTTGATGGTATCATTGGTTTCGGCCCGGTCGATCTAACTGAAGGCACTGTCTCGAACGCCAATACCGTTCCAACCTTCCTGGACAATCTATACAGCCAAGGCTCTATCTCGCAGGAGGTTCTTGGTGTTTCATTCAGACCAGAAAGCGGAAGCGACACTGATGACACTAATGGGGAGCTTACCCTCGGCGGAGTTGATAGCTCCAAGTACTCCGGCTCACTTACATACTTCCCCAAACTGACCAGTGGCGATGCTTCGTACTACTGGGGCATCTCTATCGCTAGCTTCACCTATGGCTCGACGACCCTTGCGTCTTCTGCCTCGGGCATTGTCGACACCGGCACCACGCTGATCTACATTCCAACCACAGCCTACAACAAATTCCTTTCTGCTGCTGGAGGTAAGACCGATAGTTACTCTGGTCTGGCTGTGTTCACCACCAAGCCAACTTCGAACTTTGGTATCAAATTTGGTTCGACTACATACACCCTTACGCCGTCGCAGTATTTGGTCCCCACCGCCCAGTACAGCTATTACGGCCTAACCTCTGGCAAGTATTACGCCTGGATCAACGATGGCGGCAGCTCTGGCGTAAATACTATTATCGGCCAGAAGTTCTTGGAGAACTACTACTCTGTCTATGATACTACCAACTCTCGCATTGGCTTTGCCACTGCGGCTTAATGCGACTTGCAATATGGGTTGCCTGGTATAACTAGGTGTATAGAGAGACCACATAGCTTGATTCTCCCTATAGAGGCAATTCCACAATATGTAGCTGTATCTATTCTAGGTTAGCTTATATTGAAATCAATAACTTTGCCTACAAATACTTTGAAATATTAGACTGTTTTGCTTCCTCTCTTGGTGTTGTGTCTTGTCCCTAACATTAGCCTAATCACAATCAGTTGCTACTTCTCTTCTGAACGGGATCATTATCAAGATGAGATGAATATTACGCGAACGTGCACTGTCAGTACGAGTTGGTGCCAGCACAGAATATTGCCAACCCATAACTATCCGGTGAGCCGATGAAGCTATTTTAGAAATCAATATTGTCTGCGCCATGACGAAACCGACCGCAGTCCTCGTTACAACGGGCATGATTATCGCCAATTCCCATGAACTAGTCGCTACTTAAGTTCAGTATACCGGTATTCGGATACTGTGCTGAGTGGTATGAATTATCGTCCTTGTGCTGAGCAACCTTTTCCCTTCGGTTTGGCCCTGCTGGCAAATTCACCGACAAAAGCTGCTCCTCAAGCCCGAGCTCTTTGGTTGCGGTGTTATGTTCAGGATAGTTGGGTGGTTGGTTCGCTATGATTACCTCATAATATATGCTTTAAATACCTCGACTGGCCAAATCTTGGTGCTGAAACCTCATGATCGGAGATACACCAGCTGAGTGCATTGATGTACACATGTTAGGGTTACGGCACGGATTAGGCAAGCAATGACTAGTACGCTTTGTTGCATAGATGGAATGATCGATACGTGCCACAGATGAATCTTGGACCCAAAATTACTCGGGAAGCGCTCGTCCAGACAGCGTTAGTAATTTTCAGACTACATTTCGAATGTTGTCGAGAGTACGTACGTAGTAAGCCTCCGCTTGGTCGGGATTTACCACCGCCACGAGATGAACGAGCCTGTATGGTGACTCAACGATGACAACTCACACTGAATTTCTTTTGGGTCCTAGGTTTGATTGGAATTTTCTTGGACGTTTGGTCCACATCCTTAGATTTACATGGTGCGAACCTCACGCTACCAGGTACCTTTAACTTGAGACGATCGATTATTTGATCAAGGTATAACCGGCATTCATACTAGTAGCAAGTACTATTCTACCTGGGACTAAGAATTTTAACCACAGTTAATCAAGAAGAAGAGTGTGAATAGCCACGCACATGCATGATATCTAAGAAAAAGACCTGATATCTAGTTGCGTTGAAAAACGCTTGATAGATCCATGACCTGTTTCTTGTTTGCATAAACCCAATCTTCTACCGTTTTCTGGAAATCAGGATTGTACAACCAAGTCAAATCAAATTCCTCCCTGACAAAGCCACTTTCAGAACTAATCGCTGCATCATCGGATGGCATTCGTCGCAAATCAATTTGTTTGTTGAGCTCCAGAATTCTATCAACCCTCTCCTGGCGATAGGTCTGCCAGAAACTCAAAGCGTCCTTCATGCTGGTAATTTCGTCTGCCTTGCCGAGTAACAATGCCAGAACATAGACATCCTCAAAGGCCTGGTTGATACCCTGTCCCGCAGATGGGGGGATAGCATGTGCAGCGTCTCCGACAATGAGTACTCGTCTCGTATCGGAAGCCCATTTATCGAGTTTAGGCACAATAAAGAACGGCCACTTATTGACCTTGGCAGGGTCAATTTTGGAGACGGCATTGAGAACAAATTCTGGGAAATGCGCGTTGTCCGCTTGAAGAAACTCCTTACCACCTTGTTTATCGGCGACAAATTCACGATCCCAGCCAGGTTCTCCTGCAGACACACGTTGCTGCTTGCCAATCAAGACCTCAGAGCCATCAATCAGCGGAGCTATCACGAATCCGCCCAGTGAAGATGTTATTGTCACTGGGATATGGTAATCCTCGGGCAGCTTGAGTTGGGCTGTTGGTACAGTTGCTGTGATACCAGCCATACCGATGAATCTGGGCTCTAGATCTGGATATAGATATTTGCGAACTGTTGAATGAATGCCATCTGAACCGACCAGAATGCCAGCAGATTCTGTGCCGCCATCGGCGAATGCAAATGTGACACCATGCGTAGGACTGTCCTCAATGACTTTAATGAATTTTTTTCCGAATTGTACTAGGATCTCTTTCTCTTTGATCGCTGCCAGTAGCTCATCGATGAGGACGTAGCGGTAGATGCGAAGACCTTTGTATCCGTACTTCTCTTCTCCTCCGAAATCATAAGTCTCCAGCAAGTTGCCGGACAGGTCTCGGTAATGGAGGGTATCAAAGTTGTAACCTTTTTCTTTTACGGTCTGGTAAACCCCCAGATGATCAAGAATGCGTAGTGCATTGGGTGACAGCATAACTGCTCCGCCGATGTTGAGAGGACCCGGACGAGATTCGTAGATAGTGACTGGAATGGACTGTTCATGCAGAGCCAATGCAAGGCTTAGCCCGGCAAGACCTGAGCCTATGATAGCCACATTTGGCTTTGTAGAAGCCATATTCCTGGTTGGGATGGAATTGAATCGAAAAGGAGGAAATGGCTCGAAAAAGGTTGAGTGTGCTTATTGCTTATACAAGACAGGCGCTTGCTCCTTATATACTTAAGGTCGAATGTTCAGGCACAAAGGCTCTACATGTTGAGCAATTAACACTTTGAATACAGAGAGCTACATATGTACAAGTCAATTTATTTTCAACGAGTCATCTTTGCAACTTATTGGTCCGCTACGCATACGCGGCCCCGTAGAATCGGGCACTATTCAGCTTCATCCATCAGCTGAACGTTGATGTCAGCTATACGAACCGAACGTTGGTATATAGAAAATGCATTATTTAAGGAAACTCTCCAATCAAACTGCCTGCCCAACGAATTATCATTTTGCAATACGCAAGCAATACTCAATACGGCAGAGACGAGACATGGGCATCCAGGCAATCCGTCCTTCTGTGACCACTAGAAATGTGTCTCATTATTACCTCAGTAAGGCACGACTCGGTCTACGTAACAATATATTGAACCCAATTGGTCATCTTCATACGTTTGATCTAGGAAGAATCCACTACTTGGCCCCATTTTGTTCTATCAAAATGACCGAGGTATCGAAACTTACCCCTCATATTAATGGTACCTTGGGTCGCCTTGTTTGTCAAGCGTAAAAAACAAGCGCCGGACTCCATACATATGCAGTATAAATATTTTACAATTTTCGATGGTCAATTCAGTCAAAGAGGTTTAATGCAAAGAAAAGTTGCTTTGAATACTAGTAAGAAGCCATTTATTGAGGGCACCAACTACATATAACCACATCAAATCATCTTTCCTTTTTCGACAATACACAGAGAGCGACCATTCCGAACTGGCTCACTCCATTAAGCTTGGAAGGACGGATAAGCGATCGATAGAACGGAGGTCTCTCCCACCGAAGAATGCGTGGTGTACGAGAAGCGTCGTGTGTCGTGTGTGTCCACGGAAGATCTCGCTTCGCGATGTAGCGTGCCGATGTCTGAATGGCGTCCCACCGTTCATTCAATTGTTCCATGAGGATCAGAGTGTAATCGGTGCAGTTAAGGTTTGATAATCTATCGATTCTGCTCATGACTTGGTTGTTGCCGCCTCATCGACTGTCTTTCTGGCAAGATACCACAGCTCAATAGCGGCATGCTTCACGAAACCAATTCGTTCTACATCTTCTGGAGCTAGAGGGGCCGGTACATAGATCCCATCCGACTTTTCATCTGTCCAAGGCAGTTTGCATGCGATTGAACGACGGCACATCCTGGAGCACATTCCTCATCGTCCATTTCTGTATACAAAAAGTATATCAGCAAGTCTCTCGTTCTATTTCAACTTGATGATACTAATACCCAAAACGATAAGAAAATAATGTAGTATGGTAAGCTCACGTACGATAACCGCCTCACAGTCATCCCGTTTGTCGCTAAGGTATAACTCAATCAAAAGATGTGGGTGAAGGCAAATTGGGACGTGATTCGACTAAAACGAATGTGGAGCATTCCTGGAAGCTTCGTGCATCGAATACGTGTACAGAGCAAAGCATGTCGAATTTGAGCTCCGACACAAGGAGACGAGGGGTCGTGTTGTTGAAGACTGTGAAACTTGCATCGTGGTAGAATATACCACACATCAGTCTGAAAGTTTGGCTTGTATTTAGCGTGTGCTTGTGATAACATGAAATAGGTATAATACCTTATTTGAGTCTCTGCTAGACAGAGTTTTCGCCATTTGCAGTCGTCCAGTGGCACGATATCAAGATTTTTGATAGGGCTCTTGACGTGAGTTAGAGACAGGGCTCGAGCGGCCTACACCAGAGTCTTGGTCAGACAGCGACGCAATTTCGAGTATTGAATGGGTACGTTACTGGTATGATCTGATCGAACATGGTGGTTCGGACTTCGTTTGTCTTCTTCGTGTCCCTTTCACGCAGGAGGATTTTAATCATAATAAAGGCGGCTTGAAGTGCTTCAAAGTCGGATGATTTGTCTGCTCATGAAAGGGAATTTTGTTTTCTTGTGACCCGAAGAGAGCTTCGTTGTTTGGTGAAAATCCGCGAACTGAATACCCATTCCTCTGCTATTGGTATTAGCATTTGAGCAGATGCGACTCTCTGCTCATCAGATGAGTTGAAAGCTCCAACCAATATCACGCTTAGAAGAAGCGGAAACGATACAGTGTTTGGATCGAACAAACTCGGATGCAACACCGGACTATGCCGCTACCACTGTTCAAAATAGGCTGTAATGAGAATAGGTATGTTGGTAATGTCGAGTAATTCTAATGCCTCGCTGATGTAAACGTCAGAACAGGCTTCTACAGACTCGGACGAAAGATTGGTCCAAAATCTGATGAGCTCGCTGAGGAATCGAGCATGACAACCTGGTGTGAGGAACTGAAAATGATCAATGTTCTGCACTGCAAGTATTTGGCTACTTGTATTGTCATGTTTCGAGTCGTCATTAACATGCAGACTTGCACCAGTATCTGCAGAGCTTTCGTCAGAAACACAGACATCACGGAGAGCATGAAACAGTGGCATTCAAACTCACTTGACGAGAGTTCGAATAGGAGTCCAGCAAACGAGTACTTTGGGAAAATTGGAGTTGTTTGGACTAAAAACCCCGAAGAGTCCAGATCGTCGGCGGCTTCATCGTTGCCTCTCCGATTTTCTGTGAGTGACAGTCTATCAAACACCTCAGGCAAACTCTTGATATCCGGATCAACGTATTTTCGCAGAAATGGAATCGCTGTTTGATTCTCCGACTTCTGCATCAACGAAGGGATGTCGCTCCTTATACTGGTCGGGGTAGACTGTACTGATGACTTATCTCCTTGGCTACCACGAGTTTTTGTATCATTGCAATTTCGAGTGACTCTTGATGCTTCCGAGGAGCCGCCGAGTCTATCGTAAGTGCACGTTCTATGATTGGACAGACAAGCCTCACAAGGGAATTCGGCATCACAAGACAGCTTCGACTTGGCACAATTATCGCATGCACTTCTCTTTTTCCTTCGCCTTTGCGGCCCAGGCACAAGCTGTGGTTCTCGCAAGCGACAAATACGAGAATGGCGAAGAACAGCGTCTCTTAATGCATTGCACATATGATGTTAGGCTTTCCGAAACAACATATTGTGCAAACATGAAATACTATCCAGAAGAGGATAACTCACGAGCGACTAAAAGTCCTCCCACAGAACCGACATTGCAACGCCTTCGAAGATAGAGCGATGGACTTCTGCGTTGGATGCGACATACCTTGAAGTAAGACAAGGTAAAACATGAACCTCTTCAGAAAACGTTTAGTGCCGTTTCTATCTAAATATAGAGATACGTTGATCCAAATCAGATGGGCCTGGTCTGGTCGGATTAAAGCAACATGTACCCCATGATCTAATAGTCTAGCGCTGTCGCGACGCCCGTAAACAGCAAGCAGCCTTCGGCTTATTAGCCCTGAAGCTTTCAAAGAGATAATCGAGAGGTAGATATGAGACGTTCGAGGACTCAATAGGCAACATCGCTGATCCTGAGTAGAAGTATTGAGGGGCATCAGCTGAAAAGATCCCAAACGCCAATTGGCGGTCTGGCTGTCTGTGGTGGCATGTAATAAATATCCACCCCAAGTTATAGGATCTATCAGTATCAACGACTTTTTACTTAGAGTAGTATGACGTTCGACCATCTAAGAATACCCACCAGTAATCGACAAGCTTAGGAGTTTGGCAAACTGTCTGACCGTTTTCGTTTGACCCGGTTTGGGGCTATACGAGCCATCGAATACGTACCAAGCTTCTAATTCACGCTTGATAAGCCTTATTTTAATTACTGGTAGCGAATGGCATGCAACCAATGAAGGCGAATGACAAAAATAACTGCTTTGTTATAATGTCATAGATGATTTTGCCTGAATGAGATATTGCCGAGTGGGTGATCGTACCTACTGTCTACAAAAACTTGAAGTTGTTGTATTGACGATTCTATGACAAAGAACGGCAAGTAGAATGGAACACTCGGAGGCGTTGATTGATCACAGGTATTTGAATTTGCACATTTTCAGTACAATCCTTGGTAGAGTACCCGCTGCCTTCCTGACCGACGGTCTATGCAAGAAACGATATTACCGGGTTAGATTGTTTGCTGGAACAAATATAAAGTCCAGACTTTCGTCCATTCAGAACGGTGCCGGTCTTTTCGAGATAGATGGAATACCGGTCGGTGTAATTCGCTTTGACTGGCGACGTGCTGTTTTAACTTGCACTTTTGACGCTTTGCATTCGATGATCTGCGCCAATTGGTCGTAAAGTCACACTGCGTCAAGTCCGAGCGTGTGTACTGTCGCGACATGAGTTCTAATGAGATGGTGTGTGAGGCTGGCGAAGCCAACCTTTGCCGGGTAATGACAAACTAGAATATGGGTCCTTTTTCAACCTCAATTGACAAATAGCCTCAAGTTTTGATAGCATTTTCAAGGTTGTACCATCGTTGATCCATTCCGGCCTGTAGTCGCGCCTCCTCATTGAATGGCCCGCGAATAGTACCTCTAAAGTATTTTTGAACGTTGCTGCGAAAGACTTGAATAGGATCCGTCTCTTCTTGATCGCAAATCCAAGTCAACCATCTATGACCAGTGGTTACATGGGTGATCTCGTCATGATGGATGATCTCTAGAGCCGTGACACTTTCCAGATCTCCTGCTTTGCGAAACTTCTCAATGGTCATCGGATTGACATCGAGGCCACGGGCTTCATGAACCAGAGCTATGATGCTGATTCGGGCTCGAAGATCATGGGCTGTCCGAGTTGCTGATTCCCATAAGCCATGGTGTACCGATAAAGCGCCAAAGTGGGAGCCTAACTCTTCAATTCTAGTGCGGAGGAGTGAAAAGTGCTTCGCCTCGTCATTTGCCACTTTCAACCAGTCTTGAAAGAAAGCTCGAGGCAGCTCGTGTATGTTTCGTTCTGTGTGAAAAGTTGCAAATCGAACGCAAATATCAATGGCAAGGTCGATCGCCCATAATTCAATGTTTGCTAGAGCGTGCAGCATTGCGATTCTGCTCTTCACGGTACCTCCACGTCCGTGATATTGGGATTGCCATGGCTTGACTTCGGTCAAGCCTTGGCGAGGAGGTTGATCAGGGGGTTCTACTGTGCCCTTTCCTAATGCCATGGGTGAAGGAGAGGTCTCTTTGTCGCTGAATATGGTGTACAACCGATGAGTGAGTTCGATCTTGCATTCTGGATCTGCAGTATTAAGGATCTCTACGGCCCAGTCACAGAATGAGGAATTTCCATCCAAAGAGCGTGAAGCAAGCGTGCTAGTTTGCGTTGTTGTAAAATGGTCCGAATCTTGATGGTGCTTCAGTTTGACCTTCTCGGAAACAGGTTCGAGCCTGACAAGTGTCACTTCACAGCCGTCTTGTGTGTAGTTTAGGAACACAGTTTGGTCTTGAATACGAATAGGGTAGGTGCATGTCTTGATGCCCACGCTAGATTCACCAGTCTCCACATTGAAATCGTACGCATGCCATGGACATGACACAACATAAGCCGAATCCTCTATATCCACGCTTGACTCTTCCATCGGACCTCCTGCATGTGGGCATTCTGCCTCCATGGCGTAGTATGACCAGCCATCTGAAGAATCGTGGGGCTTCAGGTGGGATGATTCAATCGACGGCAAACGGAACAGCACAAGGCGCTTGCCATTGGATAGATGGACCACATAGCGCGTGTGGAGGAGCTCTGGTAGCTCCCCTAGCTTGATGGCCATTGCGCTGGCTGAAGAAACAAGTGGCTAACGTCGTCAGAATCAAAGGAAAGTGCAGGAAGGAAGGAAGGAGAAAACATCGCGGGGCCGGGCCGACGTTTACCCGAATGGCTGGACGCTAGACCCAATTGGGATCTTCGTCCATGGCCCGGTCGGCTCTTACTCGACGACAGCATCTACACGCAACATCAGGTCGAGCATTGGGTTCTACACACGACATGTCTTTGGACCAGGACAGGCTTGCAACTGCAAAGGCGCGTCACTATGCTCATACGCCGAATACTGCGGTCAAGACCCTACACAAAGCGATTTTTGAGCTGCCCGAAGTCCGGAAAATCTTTTTAGATGACGACAGGCTGATACCCGGATTTCTTGTAAAAGAAATTAGCTTGAAGATTCAAGGGAAGGGCTTCGCATCTTGAAGCGAGACATCCCACTCACTTCTATGTCAATTCGATGTCACTACCTCTCCGGTGGAGGTCAACGTGGAGGAGCTCTATACACAAGTACATAGCAAGGCTCCTACTCTCTGACTATTTTTTTCGCTCGGTGATTTCTCAACCAGGAGACATCATATCGCCAAAGATGAACATAATGGATCGTTTGCGCCAATAGCTGCTGTATTATTCCATACGTTATGCCCATTCTGTGCAATAGCTTCCAAGCGCATGTGGGCAGTCATTTCCATTCTCTGGGTGGCAGGAGACGTTTTGTTGAGATTCTGCATTCCCTTCGAGTCTCACTCAGTTACGATCGTATCTTGCACTATCAGAAGCAGATTGCAAGCATTGCAGAGAGTTCAGAAAGCGTCAGTCAGCACGACGCCAAATTTCACTTCAGGATACCCATTGTGAAACTCCGAGATAACGTCACGCATTCAACACCTTGGAGCCTCTATCGACTGTCTTGAGTAGACTTTCTTGATTCTCACGCTCGATATCCACTAATCTGGACTACTGACGAGGATCAGAAAGGTTGCGGGGTGAATCAATCCGACACATGCAATCTTCTCTTCGGGCTGCCTTTTTGGTCACATCGTAAGCAGAGGGTTACATGGACGACGTTACCACTATTTCAGATGATTACTCTCTAGTCACCCCTCAACCTCCTTGATGTCAGCGATGCGGGGAAGTACCTGTTTACTGTTGCATGCCGGAGCTTATTCACCCGAAACGTGGGGGCTTCGATTTATTTCGGCTCATCTCTACAGGGATCGTCCACGCCTAACCCTAAGGTGCATTGCTTGGTTTATAGTGGCGCTTCTGCGACCATTATCGCAGATCCATTTGACCACTATTGATAAGCTGTGAGACTCAGCAATAATATTTTCATCTGTCGGGTGAAAAAGTAGTTGAGGTTGCTCCGGTTGATGCGGTACTTATTAGAAGCGTACTCCAGGTTTAGATACTTGTCAGTATCATCATCTTGACCTTTGTCTCATCGTTGTATGTTGCGGTGTTCCTATTGTTCTTACAACAACCAACATGCAACTTACCGAGACTTTACGGCCTCTCTGCCTTGGTCTTAACACATATCCACTGGCGACAATGTCTTGCTATCTCTTCTGCGGCCCCAGACTCCTGGCAACAGTATGTCCGTGGTCCGAGTAGTCGTATCGTATATCCTACCAGTGTTGTATCAAATTACACCACTGGAAACGTGACAAACCCAGAAGGATTAGTGAACGGTCAGGGCCAAAGCATATTGACGCGATCTCTGACTGATACAGAGATTCCGACTATCGTCCTTGATTTTGGGATCAATGTCGTCGGCTACCTGAATATCACTTTTGGAGGCGCATCCGACAATAGTCCCGGGATTCGGCTTGCTTTCTCAGAAACTACGACATATTTGACAAACTTGTCCGATTTCACTCGGTCTTATAACGGCGATGCCATTACCAATGGTACCGATCAGATTGCAGTTCCGGCCGATCCATATGTATGGGTTGATTCCTACGGCTGTGCTCATGGAATCCAAGTTTGCGCAGATGGCTTGCATGGGTTTCGCTATGTTAAAATCTACTTGGACGCTTTAGCAAGCAACTCTCCTTATACGGAAGCATCCGGCGAGGTCTCTATCGATTCTGTCTCTTTGAGATATTCAGCATTTCTTGGAACTCCAGATACTTTTACTGGGTGGTTTGAGTGCTCCGATGAGCAGCTGAACCAGTTCTGGTACGACGCAGCTTATACAAATGATATGGTTATTGACACTTTCGGAGTCAACGATAGCGATCCGAGATAATCTGCAAGTCCGAGCCTTGTTGGCAAATTTGTTTCACTCGACGGCGCGAAGCGAGATCGTGATCCATACATATGAGATATCGCGGTATCTGGGAGAAGTCTCTATCTGACCCACGACGTTTCTGAGGCTGTTTACAACGTGATTGGAGATGCGGCAGATCATCAGCGCTCGGATGGCTGGATCCCACCTGCTAGTATCAACAACTATACTTTGGCCTTGATGGACTATCCACTGTACTGGGTGCTCTGCAGTTACGATTTGTTCTTGTATACCGGAAACGTCAGCTACGTTCAAAAATACTATTCAACGCTGCAGAACGTTCTCAACGATTGCTATCCATCTATTACAAATAGCACCACGTCACTCATTGACAAAAATGTTGGTGGAGCTTCAAGTTACGGCGACTACGCTTTCCTTCGTCGAAGCGGCACTATCACCTACTTCAACGCTCTTTACGTCCTAGCTCTCAAAAGTGCTGCCAATGTTGCCACTTTTGTTGGCAATAATTCAGATGCTGATAATTGGACTGAGCAAGCTAAGACTATATCGACAGCTATAAATAAATATCTTTGGGACAACACTACCAATGCTTATCTTGACTCACTAGACAATGCTATCAGCCACACCCAGGATAGAAACTCAATCGCAGTGCTTGCTGGTATCACCAACCCCTCACAAGCAGCAAGTCTATTAACATATTTAGACACTCTTGCTTTACCTTATAGCAATCCATTTTATAACAATGACAGTATCGGATCCAGATACTCTCAGCGCATATATACATTCATTTCTTACTTTGAGGTACAAGCTCGCTTTCTTTCCAGCAATGCCACCACAGCATTAGACCAAATACGACAAACATACGGCTAGATGGCCAATAATGACCCAATAACAACTTTCTGGGAAGGCATCGGTGCAAACAGGTCAATATATGAAGGAGCATATACAAGTGCAGCACATGGATAGAGTACAGGGGTGTTACCAGCCTTTACAAACTTTGTTCTGGGCGCGATGCCAACAGGACCAGGATTTCAGACCTGGTCTGTCAAACCAGTACCTGGAGATGTCACTTGGGCTAGAGGTGCGCTGGATACTCCGATCGGACCTTTGAATATTAGCTGGACGACTGGTCAAGGGTCGCAATTTTCCATGTATATTGAGATTCCTTCAGGAACTTCAGGCAATATCAGCGTGCCAGTGACCAGTTCAAGCAGCTTGGTATTGCTTGATGGAGTTCTTGTCTGGAATAGTGAGGCTGTAAATAACTCCAACGCCACGTTTGCAGATAGCTATGTGACAATGTCAGTATCGGGCGCAACTGCAAATGTTACGGTGCCATGATGAAAGTCCGGCGAAAATGTGAACAAATATCATACATTTATATCCCGATGATCTATGTTAGTCTCCTCGTGTAATGTTGCAGATTCCGGACCCAGTTTGAATGAGATAGGAAGTACCTAATAAATATCCAGAGATTAAGGCTTTAGGTACCATCTTTTGGACATTATTTATTGCTAACACGTCATCATCGATAGGAAGTAGCCCGACTGGACTATCGTCTACGTGAAGTAGTGAATTCCGGTGGAGGAGCAAGCAGATGAATATATCGAAACGCAATAGCGCAGTGCGATGCCATTGTCATTTTATGGCCTCTAAATTAACGTAATGCATAACAGTCCTGATCGTAGCATGCAATAACTCATATACAAACATACCCCATACCAGTCAATCTCTACTAGTGTGCCTTTTCAATGTCATTCAATGCCTCATCACTTGCACCAGTACCTGCCAACTTAGCTGCAACAGTGTTGTTGAGCTCGTCATCGACAGGAACAGTGAAAACGGCCGCAACGACGGCCATCCCACCAAAAGCGATACTGGCAAGGAAGACGGTCTGGAAGGATTGAGAGTATGCTGTCTTGACGGCGTTGACGACAATCGCGCTGATTTGATCGGTCATTCCGGGGACGGTGCTTATGGGGAGAGAACCGGCGATATCCTCCATGAGTGTAGCGACGGATGAGGCGGGAAGACCGGCGGAGATGGCAATCTCTGGAATCTCACCCAAGTTGGTGGTGAGACGATTTGTAAGGATGGCGACGTAGATGGAAGCTATTTGAGAGGAAATGTTAGTGACAGCGAACGCAAAATCCATGCCTTCACCCAGGAATTAACACTTACCGGCAATAGTTCCGGCGACCTGTTTTGCAGACCCGAGGAAACCGCTAGCAAGACCAATGTCCTCGGGTTTGCAGTACAACGGGCACATGATGAGGGTGATGAGCTCGAGGTAACCGACAAAGAAACCACCGATGGCAGTGAACTGGAAAATACGAGTCAGCACAGAGTGTCAGTCGGAGGTTGTGAGTGCAAGGAAGCCATACCGCAAGACCCATGGCCTGCGTGTTTTGGTTGATGGCAGCCAACGCTCCAGAGAAGGCCGTGATGGCCACAGTGATGAAAATAAGCTGGTGCTTGCTATATCCAAGAGGCTTCATCATGATACCAGCAGCGATTTCGCCCACGATAACACCAGTACCAGTGGAGACCTATACAGAGAGATTATTGTTAAACCATCTGAATAGACCTGTTGTAATTTGATATGGAAGCATACCGAAAGCCAACCAGCTTTGATAGTGTCGGTGGTGTAGAGAGCGGCGATAGCCTCGGGCCATAGTAGACTACAGGTGCTGTCAGTATCATAATTACGGAGCATCGAGAAGCATATCTGTACCTCATAGAGAAATATACCATGTTACCGACCAAAGCGGAGCAGACAGTAGCACTGTAGCCGCGGTGTTTGAGCAGAGACATGGGCAAAAGAGGTTGCTCCATCGGGACGAAGATTTCTACAAATGATCAGTGGACATGTTGCTATGATGGCATAAGACATAAAACGTACCATAGAGCGTAAAAGCGACCAGAGAGACGAAGCCGACCACTAAGCAGCCAACGACGTGTCCGGAGCTCCAGGCATATGAAGAGCCACCCCAGGCTTGGATTATGTTAGCCACTGTTTTCATGGAAAGGAATATGTCAAACTTACATAGACCCAGAAGGACCAAGATCAAACCACCAGCGTATAGCACAAAGCCAATGTAGTCAAACTTCTTGAGACCTTCCATCTTCGATACGCCCTTGTGCTTGGTATCCCAGCCAGGAGGGAAGTAGCAGAACACCAACAATAGGACGGATATACCACAGGTAATGATGTTCAAGTAGTAAGACCAGCGCCATGACTTCTCCGTGTTGGCAATGAAGAGCTTGGCAAACAGACCACCAAAAGCAGCGAATGGGAAAGTGGTAAGGAAGATACCAGCATTCACGGCAGGACGAAGTTTGTTTGGCACAACTTCTGCAATGACGAAGGTGAAAGTCAACTGCACAGCGGCGGCGAGACCACAGAGGGCGCTGCCACCGATGACGGTTGGGACATTTTTGGCTGTCGCGCAGACAATTGCACCAATCAACCCGAGGGACTGTCCAGCGATCAAGAAGTATCGACGACCAAAAATGTCACCAAAACGACCTACGAGAAGGACGGCAACCTGTTGAAGTCAGTATGTGGTAATATTGCTTTTGTTTTCAAGAAATCAGAACAAAGAACGTACACCAGATATCAAAGTGAACATAGTCGAGATCAAGGTGTAGTTGGGATCGGGACCCAGATCCTTGTTGATGGCTGCCAAACTGTTGACCTATATAGCCTGTCAATTCTTCTGCACTGACAGATTTATGAGTTTCCCACACGATTGAATAGCATACCGGCAAGACATAACCCAAGTACAAACTGATGGCCATCAAACAGACAGCAATCAGGGACCCGATGAAGTTCTTGCTACGATAGTAGCCATTTGGCAACTGATCGAGGTCCAAAGCCTCCTGTGAAGACGACATGGTTGGGATCGTTGGCACCGACGTGTCTTCAGCAGTGGAGGTTTTTGCGTCCGTCATCCTTGAAGGAAAGAGGAGAAGGTTTCTTTCCTGCCTTATGTTTGTGGACTGTTATGGTCAGACCCTTGCGTCAACGAACACGTGGGAAACACGACCGAAAAAGCAAAGGTAAATAAACAAAAAGATGATGAAAAGTTTAAGAAAACAAAAACTGAAGATCGCTACCTGAAAAGAAACAACGAACGTCGGTAGTTCGCTAGATATAAATTAAAATTGACCAAGCGGATAACAAATGCCTTGAGAAGAGAGTTTGGTGTACAATTTCGGATGGAGTTCTCGAATGAGTCCGTAGTACGTATTTTTTTCTTGTAGGAACTACTAGTGTATGGAGGCGTCGCAAGTGAGAAACTCTGAAGGGGCTTCAACCAATTCTGGGCTCAATTCGAAGGAGCTTCTAGTAGCTGAACGGTTAGGACGGGTTAGAATTGAGTTAGAAAAGTGGCGCATGTGCGCGCCGTAGATGCAGGAAAATGGAGACTACTGTCCAGAGGGATATCTGATAAGTCAGAGTGAATGGGTACACCTGCCATGCACCCTGTATCGTAGTACTAGAGAAAGAACGTGGCAATCGGAGCAATTTCCAGGAGCGTTAAGTTCTGTAAAGAAAGATCAGTGCATATGAGCTTCCTCTGGACCAGTGGGAGGTGAGAATGTATCGACTAGCAGGACAATATCACCCAAGAGATTTGGTCGGTCCACCTGCTGTTTTCCCATACGTTGAGATGCATGGTACTACCGACAACTAAATGGCTAGATTATGCACTTGCAGCCATTAGTACACTCACCATATGGCATATAATGAAGAACTTACGACGGGGGATCTCGTGACTCGTGCTAAGTCGAGGACGGAGTTTTAACTAGGTAATGATTACTCCGTAGTATGTAGTGCAATGCTGAACTACAGGATTTGTGCATTTCGGTTATATCGTGTGTACGTAGTACTATCAGTGCCCATCAATCAATAGTTTCAGCAAGCCCCGGAAAGTTGCCGCAATTCTTTACTATTCTAGAAGGATTATTGTATACATCGAGCAAATACTTTGCCATCAATGTTCGACTGCTTGGAGCAATTCAAGGATGGAAGACTTGGTCAAACAGTGTCATCGCACGTTGAAACAAAATGCTAACACAAGATCTCACGCGGACTGTTTCATTATAAGACCCTCGTCCTTGAGGACTGGGGCTTAAATGCACCACCATTTCAGACGCAATTTCGATCCCGGAATGAAGCGCAATTGTGGCGTACATCGAAAATGATCAATATGTACGGAGTACGGAACGCGGAAATCGGCCGAGCCGGAGAGAGGATACCAATCAAAGAGATGAGGTTTCTGATTCGCACATCACGATCAATTACCTAACGTACAATTAGTGGGCCCAGTTGGCCTCCATTTGGTGGCGTTATTCGCCCAGACGAAAACCCACCGGGCTGAGGGTCAAGACTTCGGACAAGTTGGGAGTGGGGGGTAGCGCCTTAGGACGGTTTAAGCATAGCGGTTGGCGCCGGTGGCTGCAATCCTCTGCCGCACTGTTGACCAGACTCCATTTTACTTCCCTGCCCCGTTTTTAGTCTCTCGCTTAGTCCAACTATTCCGGTCAGCTAGCTGGCTGGGGCCCAATGGCTCCTTGCCTTCTGCGTTGTGTTGGCACCATGACTCAAGGTACGAAGGTCTATTACACTGAATAATCATTCGGAGGACTCCGTACAATCCAGAGAGAAATTTCATTCCATAGTCGCTTCGGCAGTGGAATAGATTAAAAAAAAAAGCAAAAAAAAAAGCCCACGTGGAAATAGTCAGATCCAATGCACACCAATATAGTCCAGTCTACTAGGTGGAAATATGCCGGCACTTATACGTAGTCTCGTATACCCTGGTCAATCAGCGATTCAGCATAATTTTTTGGAGATACACTCAGAGTCTCATAGTACATACATAGAAAATTAGAAAAAAGCCTCCAATACATAGAACAAAAGGATTCATGATTCATACTGTACAGGCGAAGCATTAGGTACTACTACTAATTTTTTCCGTTTCTGGCAAATCTACTAAAAGATCCCTAAACGCCCCCACGCCAATCCTCTCCAACTCCTCTGATTTTTGAGACTCTCCCATAACAAGCCCGAAGAACATGACCCTAATCCTCTTGATTCCATGGATGAAGGTGAGGGTCCGTTGATTTAGTCGCTCGGTCCACACTCACATCAGTCGTAACCTGAATACCCACTGGGGCATGCGAAATGATGCGCTCTTCGGATGTGTTCCTGCTGGCTTCAACGTTTGTGCGGGTGATGGTGCTCATTTTGGTGTGGCTATGGGATTTTCCATGCCATGAGCGAGGGTCGTCTGTACGTCGGCCTGATGCTCCGTAGAGTTCGTACTGAGGACCATAGCTGCGACCGCTGGAGAAACCCAAAACGTGTTTGAGAGAGGGGAAGCAGAAGGTGATCAAGGTCTTGAACGACGGGATGCAAGCAATAAACACGCCGACGCCAATTTCCACAGATGACCAGTTCAGGGGGTTGACTAGTGTCCCTGGAATTACATTAGCACTTTATTTTTATAGTACCGTAGACGAGAAATCGTACATGTATGATCGATCGAGAAGTTGTTCAAATAAGTTGCTCGAATGATACTCGTCACCACGATCCTGTCATTCGGTCAGTATCAACGACCGCAGTTCTAAGTCGGGTCATCAGACACATACACAATACCCAGACCAAACATGAAAAGTAAACCAAGACGTTTTCCGAGTGGCATCTTCAGTCGAAGCAACTCCGGAAGCGGGAGAGCGAAAATAACCAAATCAGTCGCAAGTCGAATGGCGAAGGAAATGTAGAAGAAGCTGAGAAGTGAGAGACATTTGCCCGGCGTATTTCCACTTGCATCCCACGCCTTGTGTACTGGCGAGCACTGGAATATAACCACGAATGTCTCTTCAATCCATTCGGCGGTAACGAGTACGATCAGAATCCAACAAATAATGCGGAACCATCGGCCGGGGAAGACTTTGAGGTAGAACAAGCCGAAAGAAACTTTGACTGCCCATAGAGCAATAAGATAGGTAATCTCGGTCACGAAGTCGAGCTAGATATCGAAATACGAGTTAGCCACAAGTTTTATGGGTAGTATAGGACTGTGCTATACCTTGAGGAACATGTCCTGTTTGTATAAATCATTTGTGATGGTTTGATAGTGATGTCCAAAGCCGTAATTTGTCACTTTCATCATTATCAGCACTTCAGATCGTCCAAAGATGAACATAGACTTACTCAAAATGCACACCAAACACTCCACAAATGTGAAGATCTAAAGTCACGCACCAAGAGATGGTCAGTCGACATCAGTATATAATATTCCAAGGTAGCCGATCGTACATATCCAATCAAACAGAAAATATCATCCCAGCCAATACCAGACAGAAACCGTGAGCGCACAAAGAGCCTCACACCCATTCCTACTCCACCGAAGGCAATGAGGATCGCATTGCAGATGATGATCGACTGCACTTTGGACTCGGCCAAGAATTCAGCTGAGGTCTCGTCAACCATCTTGTCCGGTTGCCTCCTCTCACGTCCCCGAAATTGGCGTAAGTAAAGACCGAAATTGATGAAAAGGACGAATCCTTTTGGAACAAAAGAAATAAAGGTTGCCCTGTTAAGATGGGGTATTCAGGGTTAAGTCTACACAGACACGCAGGGCAATCTCCACACATCTGTGCAGTGTATATCGATCGATCTCAAGTCGCCAAAGCAATCCCCGGTTCAGTCGTAGTTCCAGATCGAAAGAATATGTACTTCTGTAACTTTTAGGGCATGGTTGGGATCAAATAACAAATCAAAAACCAGGGGTTATGGTAGTATCAGATGTAAAAAATCGTGCAGTGTTTGGTTGTTAGAGAACCAAAACGATCTAAGAGCTTCGCCTATCGATTTTACGATTCGCCTGCCAATGTTAGTCAGGTTGGGATTTGCATATGCTCGATGATCGATGCCCCATTAATACTACGTAACGTTGGATAGATCCAATGAAATCACAGGATGAGTTCCGAAAATCTACTTGCCAGCACCTAATTTCATTGGTCATACGGTGTCGTTTACTACGTAGGTTCACGTACTAATTTTGATTGCTTTTCCTTCCTCTTTCCATTAACAGAAGTGCTCCGCGCTCCCTCCTACAGTTTCTACCTTCCTCTACTGGCCTGTCAGTCGATATGCTTTTCTACGCGTACTTCGCTCAGGACGTCCGTCTAGTAGGGCTACGGAACCATCCGTAAGTTCGCAGTGGCTTGTCTGCCGGGCTTGACGCCTTATTAGCAAATTCATTAATATTATTGCTTCTTTTTTTTCAAGCCCCTGATAATTAGTGTTCCTGAAATTACTGAAATTTACCTCTATTTCATGAAATCGAAATTACAAGGGTTTTTTCGCCATTTCAAATTACATGAAATAGATTTTAGCGTATACCTGAAGCCTTAGTCAGCAGGAAACAAGCCAATAAGGCTGCTTACTCTATACCAAATATGGTACAGATTTTCGGGCCGGGGGCCCTATTATATTAGGAAATTTTGTAATTTCAAGCGGAAAATCCTATTACATTTCAGAGCTCCAAATTCATGAAATTACACTAGTTGAAATTACAAATCTGGAGCACTACCCTGATTACGAGTGAGGGTAGACGCCCTAAAGCTTAAGACACGGCCGGCTTTGGTCTTGGGCCCAGGGATATATTGTGGCGTCACTTGCGCGGCTCGGATCTAGGCGACATGGCTTTTGGTCTTTTACCCCGTTGAATTTAGTGCAGTCCAAGAAGGAATAGGATACTACCATCATGCCTTCCGTGACCTTTGATAATTGTGGAGAAATAAGCATCCAAATACGATGGACACTGATGACTGCCTGGCTTGGGGGTGTGAAATTTTACAACTACACTACATACTAGGATTCCGAATACAGGAGTTCACACCCATGAATCCGAGTAATGGAAGGCTCCTTCTACTTCTACTAGTTACGTATGACACTGTCTCATCTAGAGTCTTAGAAGAGAAGTCTAAGCTAATACTAATCCGTCCTGATGACGCTTATGGAAACTGAATCGAGTGGACACTGGAAAAATTATTAAACCCATTAATAATGGGTCTAGATCCCACACCTCGCGCTAAAATCAACTAAGTGGGTTTCAGTTAGTCCATATCAGCACTGGCCTATAGGCCTTCTTTCTCATATCTCGGATTCTCCGTTTGGGAATTGAGTTTCTTAGGGCCAACATCCGGATCCAAACATGGCTTACTACGTAGATAGACCCAATGGCTTCGTGATCCACCAGACAGGAAACAGCCGAAATTTCTTCGAGATGTGACCCAAAAGTCCCAATCACAAGTGCCATAACTTATGAAAGGGAGTGGACTTTAAGCTTTTCCACTGAGGACTGCCAAGGTCACTCTTCCTTTCCTGCGTACTCATTATCGATTTATCAAAAGAGTACGTAGTAGGTACACAGGGTATGGAGTCCGACTCCAGAGGGAATGCCTCAAAAACCCTCAAACTCAAAGTCTGCACGCACGGTGAATCGGCGAGTGATACTAGACCCGGACAGGTAACTTGTAGAAAACTCTCTGCGAAGTTTATCCCCTCTTGCGTCGTCTCTGTGGTCAAAGTGGTGTCTCATAGTGTAAGTGTGTAACGAGGGGAGAAAAAGCTTCGTCTACTCCGAGAGCCCGAATACGACTCGAATGTTGCGCGTGAAACTTTGGTTGAAAGTTTACGGAGCATTTATGAACCTTATACGTATAGAACTCTCGGATACCAGTCCGGAGTCCTGGAGGATGAGGCATTCTTGGAAAGGATTCTATCAGTGTGTTGAAGGATTTGTGCGGAAGAGGAATGCTCAACACTCATTGAACATCGAGAAAGCCGACTATTACCGATTCGATGAACACTCCCATTTCAATGACCAATCCTTTCGATCTATGTATGCGACTATAACTGCGGATGCGCACGACGATGCTTACATACATGCTGCAGGGTGCACTCTATATGGTTAGCTCAGGTTGATCGCAGCTGCGACTGCGGAGCTGTCCGTCTTGCCGAATGAGGAAAGAAAAATCACGCATCATTCTACTAGGTAATTTGAGGGGCACAGCATTCCATGCTAGAATCCACTCAGCACTACGGTTTTCCTCCTCCGTTTTCAATTGATGGATGCACCATGTGTTGGTACGTTCCAGACTGAGATTCCAGACTTCAAGTAAGCCGACACAGTGTTGGTGGCTGGCCGGTGTCCACTGCCCATGTCGACATCTCCACGAAGTCTTATGATCGCGGCAAGTGTTCAAATGCCGTGAAATTTTCAGCTTAAGAGCTAACTGCAAGGTAACGATAGCACTGATTTAGTGATATCTAGTCACTCTAGCGTCTGGCAGACCTAGTCTATTTCCACCATCTTCAAACCCTTCCTGGTTGGATCTTTTTCAATAACTGATGCATCTTGTAGCATAGGCAATTTATATTGTAGAACTTGCAGCTTTTTTTGCTCTCTTTTGGCCAGCAGTTCTACAGACATAATCTGTTGGAAATAGAGTTGCTGTCCAATAACTACAAGGTGTAAGTCGTATTGTTTACATAACTGTCGTTTCTACCTTCCACCCAATTTACACTTCGCACCAGAGGTTGTTGACTGCTGCCATACATCCCAACCTTTTACCCCCGGCCCCCGAACGCATCAATCAATCAGCTCTCTCACTCCTGAACTAACTACTTCTGCGACTGCGCGAGACTGCACAGACCTTTCCCATCATGGCCGACTCACGACCCTGCACCACAGACCACCACGCTGTGGTCTTTGGTTGTTCTGGTATCAACGGTTGGGCCCTCGTCAACCAGCTACTATCTGGATATCCATCAGCTGGATCTTTCTCAAAGATTACTGCGATAGCAAATCGCCCCTTCACCGCCCACGAGGCTCGGTGGCCCGGTGATGATCGTCTGCAGATCGTCTCTGGGATCGATCTGTTGGCCGGTGATGATACTCAAATCTCGAAAGCGTTGGCCGACAAGGTTTCCTCCGTGGAGACCGTAAGTCATGTTTATTATGCAGGTAAGAATGGCCACTTCACCGCCCCATCTGTTGTCTCTTCTATCGACTGACACACGTGCTAATGTCGATCATCTTCAGCATATCGGGCTAGCGACATCCCTGAAGAAGAATGCCGTATCAACAAGGAAATGCTTCGTGCAGCCGTGCAAAGCATCGAATCTCTTTCTCGTAAGCTTTCTTTTGTGACTTTGATTACTGGTACCAAGGTATGCTTTCATTTCCAACGACTTGAACATCGTATTGCTTACCCAACCATTACCTTCCACAGGCTTATGGTGTCTATCTACTCGACAAATTCCCATTCCGAGGCCAGACCCCTCTAAAAGAGGATTTGCCTCGTGTACCTGCCGAGTATGCCAAAGATCTTTTTTACTATCATCAAGTAGATCTACTCCATGCGATCTCCGAAGGCAAATCATGGTCTTGGTGTGAGGTCCGCCCAGACGTCATCGTATGTTTCGTATCCTTCCCAAACGTGATGCAGGATTTCATGCTGAAACATACCATCTAGGTCGGCGTCGCTCCTTTCGGCAATGCCAATTGTATGGCTCAAACAATGGGCATTTACCTTGGCTTGTATCGTGCTCTAGAAGGAGATGGCGCGCGCGTCCCATTCCCCGGCAACGAAACTAGCTGGAAACTCACCAACACCGATTCGAACCAAGACATCATTGCTCGTTTCTGTATCCATGCATCATTACAGCCCCGCGAAACGGTCCACACCCGCGCCTTCAATATTGCAGATGGTGCAACTCCCGTTTCGTGGTCGCAACGCTGGCCCATTCTCGCGAAATACTTCGGTCTCGAGGGTGTCGGTCCTGATAACTCTAGCCTGCACCCAACCGAATATATGGACCGTCACTGGGGCGAGTTGCAGGCTCTATGTCGCGAGAAGGGCCTTCGGGAAGATGTCATTTACAGGAGTATGCATAACACTGGAGCGAGGATGGGAAGTCTGCGCTTGATGGATTTCGATCGTCCATTCGATCTGGGTCGAGCTAAAGCTCTGGGATTCACAGAGGAGATAGACACGGCGACTTCATGGTACAGTGCCTTTGACAGGGTACGCAAGGCCAATATCATGCTGTAGAAGCAACACGTCTAAAGTTTCACCATTTATCGTTTCGTCGTTATACGAAATTACGAATGTCATGAAGGATAACATATTAACCACTGAGCGTAAAATATAGAACGAATGAATATTTGCACAATCCTCGTCTTTTGTAATCGGCCTTTGAACTGAATATTGCCTCAATGTACGCAAAAGGGTTTCATCCGACAGCCCAAACGTAAACCCTGCTGTGGAGTCATTGGCTGTCCGAATACAGATGATGTACTAGACCAGGCACGGTTCATGATACCACAACAGATCCGAAACTAACATGTCTCAGATCCCTACAATAGATCTCGCTTTGTAACTAACACCCTGTTTCGAAGGTTGACAAATATGCAAAGCGCGCATAATTGTGAAACTTGGAACCGAATGTTCGCAATTGGTACCACCACGGAGGTGAATTTTCCAGGTGCTCTCTTGCCAATAGACGTGAAAATCTTGATTCCTGATATCTATTTTGATCTTGTCGTATCTGAAAGGGTGATTACTCATAATAATCGGTGTCTTGCATTAATCATTTCATTGAGAACATTAAACAACTAAGCACTTGGGATGACCTCCGTAGGCTCCAAGATACTTACCTAGGTAGGTAGGTATATTATATATATCTCCAGGGCTCGCTCGACTGGTCCCGCCTGGGTCTGTAGGTACGTATCAATAGATGTCAACTGTAGAAACCAACTGGGTAGCTTTAGTTAGGTAATAGAGTGTCATCAATACCTAGGTAGGTATATAGCTGTTCTAAAACTAGTTCTTATGATGACTGCAAAAGCCTTTATAAGAAAAGGTTCTGAAAATTGATTCCCCAGGCGAGGTGGGATGACATGATAAAAGCAAATCCACAACCGAGTAGCTTTCTAATTTTAGCTGGGGATGGAAATTCGGCAATTTGTATATAGTTAAAGCACGTATAGTGGTAAAGTCATAAAAAGTGGGTTAATATTTTACCAGAAATCGACGCCAGTTAGTCAATGGCATAGAATCGCTTTGAAGGCGTGAACATTGAAGTCTATTAACCCGACCTAGATAGTAATCTAACCACTCAAGACCTCAATTATCAGTTGCAAATCAGACACAACATCACCAATGAACTGTTGGGTTTCATCTTCTTGCATGGCATTCCCTTCGACTCGCACACCGAATCCAAGGGTGTCTCCATTCTCACCATCAGTTCCAATATCGATGTAGATATTATGATCAGGTAGAAAAGATGTATCTAAAGCTCCAATGGATGTTTTGTCTTTATGGAATGGTGTTGATTGCTCTTTGGGAATGAACTTCGTTGGGACACCTATAGGGAGAGGCGTCAACATATCCTTTCTCGGGAAACCCTTAGAGTCCGTTGACGCGGAAACAACTGTTCTATGGCTTTCGTTCCACAGAAGATTGACCCATACATTGAATAAGTCTTGTCCTTGCGACTTATCTGGATCTGACTTCCAGCGACTAAGAATCTGGGATAGGAAGCTCTGCTCATAGGGTATGCGACCCGCGAGTGTTGATTGGATCCTCTGGGCCAGTTGCTTGATTGTTCCTGTAGTCAGACTATCGTAAGACTCAGCGACGGCATTTGTAGAGTGTAAGGACGATACACCATATACTGTAAATGGAGTGACATTCAAACATGGCCCTGACAGCTGCTCAATGCCAGGATACGATCCTGATCGCCCGGATTGGTAGAGTCCAAAAGTCGGATTGTTAACATGTGTTTTCCGTGCAAGAACTCGAGCAACGGCAAGCAGAACGACGATTTGTATTCCGAGGCCATGTTCTCTGCATACCATTTCAGCTTTACGAAGATCTTTGAAAACTTGTGGCATGCCGACGAATAGCTGATGCGGATTCAGCTCATAATCAAGGACCCTCTTTTCAGGGGCCCCAATGACAGTGGAAACAGCATTTGCCAAAACCGAATCCCAATAGGACTTCTCATCAAGCTCATGAAGGGACTGTAAAGTGTGATGGACGAAATTGGGGAAATCAGTTATTACGGGGTCATCGATAGCCGAATTGTAGTAGAGGGTTTGTAGCTCGTTGACGAACATTGGCATAGTCCATGCGTCATACGCAGCATGGTTAATCAAGATCAAGATAGCATCGGAGTTCCCAGCATGAATATGACGCAGCCGAACTGGGGCATCAAATAAAGACGATATTCTAGCAGCCTCTTCTCGAGCCTGTAATTTGGCAGCTTCTTGCACGGATAATCGTGAATGGTCGATGAAAAGATATGAACTATCGTCCGACTTTACTTGTTTCTGTACCACTTGGAAAACGTCAACATCGGATATCGCAACAAAGCATGTCCTCAGAATAGAATGCCGTTGACGTAGTCTGAACCAAGCCTTCTTCAATCGTGTTGAATCCAATTGTTCTCCATTGCTGGAATATGTCCAGGCTGCTTCGAACAGTGTTGCGTTGGACTTGAGCCAACTGGCGAGATGATACACTTGACCAGATAAACATGGGGCCACAGCTTCTACATCTTCGTCAGATAGTCCAAGCTGCTGAATGGCTTTATGATATTGCGCGTGTTGTTGCGGTTGCGGTTGTTGCAGTAGTTCAGGTCTTCGGGAATTGAAGTTTTTTGTGACAAGCTGGCTGATTCCCCTAAGTGTTTGGCCTTGCAAAACATCTGCAACGGTTACGGTCAGTCCCTTAGCCCGACAGGCAGCCGCTGTGCGAATAGCTGCAATCGAATCAAGACCGATGTTGTAGATATTCGTAGTAGGCTCTATGAATTCTATAGGAAGGTGAGACATCTCCGCTAATACTTGACATATGATGTCTTCACAACCGGGTTTCTCGTCGGAGACTTGGACTTTAGTGAGGTTTTTATCCGTCGAGATATCCGGTAGATGTAGAGGAAGTTTCTGTAGGGCTTCGGGCATCGACGTAGCGCATCGTGTTGGATGTTCTATAATGTCTTTGATGGCCCGATCGAACTCGCATAAGAATGACTGCAAGCCGGCAGGCGACATGTATTGGCCTTTGCACGAAGACCGGATAATCACACCGTCGTGACGGTGCTCTATATCGATATTCAAATTATGATCAAGATCCATGTTTCGTAGCACACCCTGGGGCGGACTATATGGTTCATAAATTTTCCTTTGTTCGAGTTCTTGATGAGTCTTTCCAGAGGACGATGCATCTGCGGTCTTCTGGAAAACAAAAAGTGCATCGAACAAAGAAGAATCCGAAGGTTTGTTATTCTGCCACTTGGTTCGCAGAAAAGCGTTCTGCACAAGTCGTAGAGAGGCGTGCTGATATTCTTGTGCCAAAGCGTTTTCTCTCTGAATATGTCTAGTCATATCTTTGTTGCTCGTTAAGTTCGAATCGAAAAAAATTCTCCGAGGCACCGTATTGAATAGAGGGCCAATAGTCTGCTCAACATCGACGATGGTAGATGAAAGAGACGATAGTGAGCGACCGGCCATAACATGGCCAAAGACCACGTCGCGTTGGCCCAGTAAACAAGCGAGAACTTTAGCAAAGGCTAGCAGACATAAAGTTTGCAAACTGATCTCCATTTGCCTACATCGGTCAATAATTCTTGGCATATCGGTCTGGATGCGATGTTCAGCAATATAAGCCTGGTCAGAGGAATTCTCATTAGCGAGTTTGGGTATGTGGGCGACATGATATCCTTCTAAACGACTGCTCCAATATTCGACCGCCTTATCCTGGTTCCTGGTCAAATGGCCGACCACCTCTGAGAACTGTGGTCTTGACTGAAGAGAATCTCGGCCGTGCATCAGGATCTGTTTAACATCATCGAAAATATAAGGAAGAGAAATGCCGTCATATATCGCATGATGCATACATACGACGAGATACTTGGTATTGATGCTCGAGATAACACAAAAACGTAGGGGAGGTGTTTGGAAGTTTTCTTCAAGAGATAGATCAAGAAGTCCCTTGATATTGGTCATTAATCCATCTATATGGTTCGTACTAGATTCGATGGTAAGTTCCTGCCAATGTAATGGAGGATTTGAATGAATAGCCCCAATCCATGAGAAATCTAATTCAGGGAGACAATGGAAGGATGTCCGCAGAATATCATTTGCCTCGATCACCCGAGCGAAGGCTGATTTGACAGCTGCGCCGTCCACTGTATCAGATAAGCGGACAATGTGTGGATGAACGTAAATATTGCCAGATGCCCCAATTGTTTGAGTTATCATGGCGGACTGCAAGGGTGAACATCGGAAAAGCTTGGACACGGAGTCATTGTGCCCCAGTAACGGGATTCTTGAAGAGAACCGGTCATATACAAGCTCTTCGACTGGTTCGTCAGGAGTTAATGCTTCGTCTCCATTCTTGACCAGTTCCTGCTCGTCAATCATTGTGGATAAGGCACCGATGCAAGGATTGCGTAGAATATCGGCGGACGATACCCTGTAACCAGATTCGCGTAGATTACGAGCAAATTGGATTGCAATCACGGAATCTATACCCAGGCTGAGGAAAGAAAGATTTTTGTGGATATCCTCCATTGCGATATCAGTATGTTTGGTAACGAGACCACGCAGGCGCAACTCAGTAGATGTCCATGGCCCTTCCCATAGAGTAGTAGTATCGTGTACATATTCATTTTCACCATAGCCGTGAAGAGTAAAGCCGGAGAGTTTGACATCTTCATGATTGAAGATGCTGGTCAAAATAACATCCATCTTTTCTAAAAATGCCTCCACGTCGTAGACTAGGCCGAAGGTAGGCTTGTAGCCACCGTTGAGATGCAGTGCGTTGGCTTTCCGATCAGCCTCTGCTTCCACTGCAAATGGGTAATCGGCAGGTATCTGGCTCTCAAATTTTGTCCAAATATCATGTGAGTATAGGTCATCGGTTCGAACAAAGGAAAATAGACAGTTGAACAACGGCTTATCTGATTTTAGCCAGCGTTGAATATGTCTTATGGGAGTATGCTGGTATTCGAGACATTTGGCGTTGTTGTCTCGGGTAGATTCTATGATCTCATTGATATTCTTCAGACTGGTAGTATTCAGACGCGTTGGGACAGTCGTGATGCATGGGAATAATATCGTATCCACTCTGGGGACGGGGATAGCTCTTCCGGATAGTACTGTACCAAAGGTGACATCGGAACATTCGACCATGTCGGCCAAAACTAAAGCGAAGACGGCTGATATCAAAGAAGCTGTTGTGGTACGAAGACTGGACGCAAGACTTTCCAGACCGGTGAGACTGACTTTGGTAGTCTTTCTGATGAGTAGTGCTACCTGGGGATTGTCCTGATGGATTTTGTTGAAAAGCGTCGGTCTGTGTCCGGCGAGATAGTTAGTCCAGAATTGCTGGGATTTTTCCAGGTCTTGTGTGAGCACATAATCTAACAACAAAGAAGGTGGTTCTCTCTCAATGATTGTTTCCCCGTGGTAGCGTTGACAAACCTCAGTCAAGAGCATATTGAGTGATTCGCCGTCATATAGGGAATGATGAAGAGCGAGGTTAAGAGTACGGTATCCATCCTGTTTAGTGGAGATCTTGAATCTGATGGGCGGAACTGAGCCAATTCTTTCGATAATATTATGGTCCGTATGGCGATGCTGGTTCTCACGTTGCTCCTCCCATATGATGGAGTGGGATTCTGGACGAAGTACCACTTGAACAACGCTTTCATCGAACGGAACAAATGTAGTCCTTAGTATCTCGTTTGCATTTGCAGTTTCAATCCACGATTTTCGAAGAAACTCTATGTTCACATCAGATTTCAGCTCTAGAGTGATGTTATTGATATAGAGCTCGCTTTCATTCCCCGCGTTGATAGAGCGTGCTACTAATCCTTCTTGGAGCGGAAGACAAGGTCGAACAGCAGCGATAGTTTCAGATTTCACGTCCGTATTTGACAGAGACTTGAAAAACCTTTCATGCAGATCTTCTAATATTTCCCTTACCCCTTGGACTTTCTGTAAACTTTCAGCCTCGTCGGTGGAGCGTGGGAGAAGAGCCAGCTTCTCAACTGTAGGGTTACTCATGACCGACCCCACTGACGCCAAATATCCCAGATGTTTCAATTCTATTGACAATCCAATGACACTTAGACTGTCAAAACCTATCTCGAAAATATTGGTGTTTGGGTTGATGATAGACTTGTCTACCATCACAAGTTTGGCGATTGTAGCAACTAGCCTTTCCTCACCATTAGTAAGTGCACGATTTGGTTGATCGATTGCAGCTGGTTGGCCGTTACTTCGAGTACTCTGAGCGAGGATCGCTAGCGGGATACTTGAAAACAAGGCTTGGAGTTGTTTCACGTCGGCTTTGCCAGACATAGGAGCCAATGGTATATAGGAGATGGGAACGATTGCTTCGGGAACCATATAAGCAGGCAGGACCTGTCTACAGCCATCTTGAAGAGCCTTTCCGAAGCTTAATATCTCAGACCCCGAGAAGGAGACACTCTCCGCCTGAATCTTCGAAGATCGAGTGGCGTCTGCAGTAAATGAAACAAGTTGACTTCGAGAGATATTTGGGTGTTTGGCAACAATACTAATGGCGTCAACCTTGCGTCCATAGGTAGTAGCTGCCACAGATCTAATGACTCCAGATACTTCTCCAAATTCCAGGCGCTGTCCTCTTATTTTTGTTTGATCATCGCCCCTGCCAAGATACTGCAAAGAGTCATCCGCCAGTAATCGTACAATATCACCAGTGCGATACATTCTCTGACCATGGAAATCGTCAACAAATCCAGTGGCATCTGGCCTGTTATAATAACCCTTGGCCACAAGATCTCCAGTCACACACAGCTCTCCCGGCTGACCGCGTAGTGCGTACGCCTGCTTATTCTGAACGAGGACGTGGGCAACAGTTGAGCCCAGAGGCTTGCCGATGTTCTTGACAGATGTATTGTTTTTTACCAAAGCGGAACTGCAGCCAATTGTCGCTTCAGTTGGACCATAAGCATTTACAAGTGCAACCGTTCCTGATACTCCCCATGTGTCGAGTACTCTTTGTGATATTGACTCTCCTCCAACGCTGAGATATTTTAAGACAGGACACTGCTCCGGAATGATATTGGCCTTTTCCAGTAGAGATGGGACAAAGCTGGCATGGGTGATCTCCAGTTTCGTTAGTGCTAGATGAAGATCGTCCAAGAGCATGGCTCGAGGACCGGTAACAGTAGCCAGTCCGTGCCTCCAAGCAAGTAGGATTTCGCCAATATGGACATCAAAAGCACGGCTAGCTAGAGCTAGGTATCTGCCATGCCCTCCAAGAATGTTTGTGTCTGGTGAAACGCGACACATGAATTCTGACCATGCCTCAACAAAAGCTGAGACATTGTGTCGAGTGACCAATACACCTTTAGGCTTGCCGGTTGAGCCGGAAGTGTACAGTAAGTAAGCCGTATCGCTGCTTGAGACGTGAGTGCGTCTTTTCACAGGCCGCACTTCATTTAGTTGTCTTTCAAAAGACTCATCGTTGATCAAATCGACATGGCAATCGTCTGAGACATTGGAGAATGTAGAGAGAAGGTCGGACTCGGTAAACAAAATGGGACAATTGCCATCTTTTAGCAAAAATGATTTCCTTTCATCGGGCAAGGCCTCATCGATGGGCAAGTAAGTATTTCCAGACTTCCAAATGCCAACAATAATAGGATATGACGCCAGACTTCTGGATGCACATAATGCAATCATTCTATTTTCAATACCCCGACACAGAATGTATGCGGCAACCTTGTCAGATTGTGCGTTCAATTGTCCGAATGTCAGCGAGTCTTTCACCAGTCTATCTGTGTTTAGTTCCTCGATTATTTCGACAGCCGTCCAGTCTGGGTGTTGCCTGGCGTAAAGCTCTAGCCAATATTCAGGGCCTTTAGAAGCAGACCCAGCACCTTCAGGGCTGATAGAGGTCCCAGAAACGGACAAAAGATCTCGCGGAAGATGGTCGAATAAATCGGTCAAATTTTCGTCTGGATATTCCAACATCGCCATCAAGAACTCGTGAACTTGTTCAAGAAAAAGAGATAAATGAGTATGATCCATTATGTTTTCCAAACATGAAGCTTCCATGGTTAAGCAGTCTGTGGAAGTGTAAAAGACATTCAATGCCATGGCGTGTTCTACATCCAGGCCAATGGGATCATCCAATTTGGTCCATAATGCGCATTGTTCATGGTCGGTATGATCAATTGTAGGATGGAAGGTGAATATTCCTGGATACAAAGTTTGACCGTGGGATCGATTGAGTATTCTTTGTACCGAGCGTGGGTGCAGATGACGGTATTTGAGGGACTGCGACGTCAACGTTTGTTGGCTTGTCAGTAGGTTGCGAGCAGTTCCCTTCATATGAATTGGGAAAGGGAGAACAGATATCAGAGGCCCCACGACGTCTTCGAGCGACGGGTCTAAGACGCGATCAGAGAGGGTTTCTCCGAATACAGCCGCCTGTTCTGCTAGATAGCTCAACGAAACACATGCCCAAGCGGATCTCAGTACGGTACTGAGCGATGATAGACCGAGCTTGCCCATGGAAGACTGAATCTGTTGGATACTATGATCCAAGCTTAGTTGAGCAGTTATAAAGGCATGTTGATTGATAATGCCTGTCTTTTCCCGAGTATTCCTCAAATCGGGCCATTCTGGAGAATCGAGTGACGCAAAATCTTGAAGCTGTTCTTGCCAGAAACGCTCAGTCTCCTCTGCTCCAGCTTCGCCAGAAAATATATGAGAGAAAGCATTTTGTAACTGGTGTCTCTGGTGAGATTCAGAGTAGTACGATGATTGCACATCTTCAAAGATGAAATTCAGAGATGGCCCATCGTGGATCGAGTGGTGTATTGTGAGGACAACCACCGTTTCAACGCCCAAATCAAGACATGAAAGTGCCCATGGCGGTCTGATAAAATAGGAGTTCTGATGGGCCTGGGTGATTTGAGCCACTCTGGCTCGTAGCTGTTCATGAAATTGATCCGGTTCGCATTTGTACTCATTCCAGTCTAAAGCCGCTAGGTCATATGTGACCTGCAGCATTGAGAACTCTATCGTTTCTTCTGGCACAAGATCTCGTATCTCAGCAATCTGTAGGAAGCCAGTTCGCAAAGCGGCATTTTTCTGTACAACATCCAGCCATGCCTTCTTTAATCTGCTCGTGTCAACATCTTGAGCGACTGAGAACAGGTGATTGCTCCAATAGCGATTCGCCATGTTCATGGTTTCGCTGAGCAAACTCTCTTGTATAGGACTTGTTCTGGACACATGGAACGACTCTTTGACTTTTGACGCAACAGCATCATGCCATTTCAGGTCAAACTGATCTGCCACTGGTTCGATATTTTCCAGACGTGGTTGCCGTATTTTTTGTGTCAGGGCGAATAGGTCAGAGAATCGTTGACATTGGAGAACGTCTACGACAGACACCTTATACCCAGATTCATTGAGTCGCGCGGCCAATTTAATGGCACGTATAGAGTCAAGACCTATTGAAACAAGGCGATTTGATTCTATTACAGCACGGGGCTCAAGGCCAACGAGTCCGGCTACGAGCTCGGCAATCTGTTTCTGCTCGGGGCCATCTTCCGGCTCCTTAACGAGGGACTTTGTCAAGGCTATTTTCTCTTCCCATTCATCGATTCTGCAATGTGTATAAGCCTGGCGGAGAGCTTTCATATCCGTTTTGGCAGAAGGAGTCCTGGGTATTGTACGGACGACAAGAAACACAGATGGTATCATATAGTTTGGAAGGGTTTCCTGAGCTTTAGCAGAGGCTGCTCGCGCCATCTCGACGGCTGCTGGACCGTAGATTACAATTTCATCAGTGTTTTTGCCTGGGTCTGCTCTTGGAGCAACTAGAAATGAAACAACGACGTTTGAAGGGCGATCGGGCCGATTAAGAATAACAGTCTCAATCTGATCCACTAAATCGTGGCTTTTGTTGAGTGCTGCGCTTATTTCACTCAGTTCCACCCGTATACCTCCGAGCTTAACAAGGTCATCATTTCGACTGAGATACTCCATTGAACCATCAGATAACATTCGAACGAAGTCACCAGTGTAATATAATATTTGATTTGCCTCCTCATTCCAGACGAACTTTGCTTTGTTCACATCTTCCAGTTCAAGATAGCCGCTAGACAGTTGAGGTCCACCTAATGCCAATTCTCCGACGGCGTTTTTCGCGACCAATTTTCTGTTCTTTCCAGTCACGAAAGCAGAGACTGTGTCCAACGGCCAACCAATATTCGTGCTTTTAATTGAGTTACAGTCCTGTCCGAATTCTCTAATTGTAGCGACGACGGTAACCTCAGCCGGACCATAAGTGTTAAAAGCGCGCATGTTCGAGCCCCAATCGTCGGCTACAGATTGAGGAAGCTTTTCGCCAATCATCGTGATGACCTCAAGAGTTTTACATGACTCCCTTCGTATACCAGCAGCAAATGCTGGGGTCAGATGTGCGTGTGTTGCCTGGGTTTGGTTGGATAGCTCTGCAAAGGAACCTAGCATGACCTCTCGTGAGCTAGATACCACAACACCGCCGAGTCCCCAGGTGTAGAATATATCTTGGATCGAAACATCAAACGTGTAGTGCGAAAATTGTAAGCAGCGAACTACTCCGCCATGTACATTGGATGGAATAGCTTTTTGAAGAGACAGCATGCTAGCGGCAGCTGCCGAGTGTTTGATTGGGACACCTTTTGGTACACCAGTAGTGCCACTTGTCCAAATAAGGTACGCCATGTCTTCTGATGTCGTGGTGAGTTGTTCTTTGAATGAAAACGATGCCTGAGACTGCGCAGTTGCAAGCTTGGCCACATCCAACACGTCGACGTTAGCGGGAAAACTCTTACAGTCTATCCCAACGTCTGCTCCTGATATTAGAACCATCTTTGCACACGTCCTAATAATGAGGTCATGCTGTCGTTGAGGTGGAGATAATGTATCAATGGGACACCATGCACCTCCAGCTTTGAGAATACCCAGAATGGCATAATACATCTGCGGTGACTTATGGATGCAGATGGGCACAGCCATGTTGCGCAAAGATCCATACGTCCGAACTAAATAATCGGCAATACAAGAAGCCTTGTAATCTAACTCACGGTAGCTGACATTAGTATTACCTGGATGCTCAGTATCGTCCAGATCTTCTTTGAAAATGAGAGCCAGGTCGTGCGGTTTGTTTTGAGCATGTTCCTCAAACTGTGTGTGGAGTAGGTAGTCGTGATAGGGCTCATGCAAGGCCATTGGGAGCGGATTGGCTTGCGCTTTGATATCGCTTGTAACCATAGTTGGCGCTTCAAGAAAATAGCCATCAGGGTTGTTCAGGATAAAGTCAACAGTATCGCTTAGCTGACGGAGCATGGATTTAGCTGCAGCGCTATCCATCTTTGCTTTATCAAAGGTTACTCGTAAAACAAGTCCGTCGCTGCTTTCAGGCCACACTTCTAGCATAACAACAAAGTCGTTCGCCATGGCAGGGTGGGTAATAGACTTGTAAAATGAGCTAGTGCTGTTGCTACCACTAAATTCTTGGAATGCCAACAAAGTATCGTATGGCAGCTTTCCATCCGAGGTAACCAACGACCCGAGCGGGATCTGAAGGTATGGTAGGGATTCAATATTCAGCTTGGTAAGATACTGTACAACAGCCACGTTGGCTGGTCCTCTTTCGTTCTGTGAGTGAAGCTTGTCAAGACGCAGTCGAAGAGGGACAGTGGTAAATGTTGGACCAATACATGATTCAGATAATGGATCAAATCGACCGGAACAAACATTGCCAATCACGACATCTTGCTGGCCAGAGCTTTCGTAGCATAACAAAACTGAACTCCAAGCTGCTTGAAGAACTGATACTGAGGTACAATTCATCTCGCGCGACTTGCTCCGAAGGAAATCATATGTGATTGATGCCGTGGTTTCTAGAAACTCAAAGCTGTCACTGTGTGTTTCCGATGATCTATCCGGGATCAAAGATGGAAACGGCAAGGTTGAGTATCCGTTCAGTTGATCTTCCCAGAACTTGATCGTCTCGTCTTGAGAAACATGAAAATGGTGCTTCACAATTTGGCCGATTGAGGTACGACTCTTGCGTAATCTTGAATGATATTCTGTTTCCACATCCTCAAGTAAAATCTCCATGGAGCCACCATCAAAGATGCCGTGAAACATACTCAAGACGACAGTGATAGCTGCCGAGGAACGAATAAATGATATTTTCCAAGGAGAACTCTCAATGTTGATTGCCTCTTCTGCTTGTGATAACAGCTTTTCAATCAATAATCGCTTAGAAAGGCCAGTTTCGTCCATGGTGTACACATCTTTTTCATTTTTTGGTTTGTTGGGTTTGATAAGTATACACTGCGCAAACGGAGCCAAGTCATCGTCTATCCAACAGAAAACAGTTCGGAAAGAGTCGTACTCAGCAATGACAGCATACCACGAGTTAATAAGTTGATCAAAATCAACATTAGCGTCAAGCTCGATAATGGAATGGTAGACATAGGCATTCCTGCAAGGTGTTGTCTGGGATGAGCGACGTATAAAGCTTGCCAACATTCCAGATTGAGTCGAGGTCGTTGGAAGGATCATCTCTATCTTTTCCGCGTCAATACCTAGTTTCTGGGTAACAGCATGCCGGTTGCGAAGGTCAAAATCAGATAGGCGAAGGGTAATCTTTGCATTGATTTCTGTTACATTGCTGGAACTGTTGTGACCATCGCTTATAGCTAATTTTTGAAGTATTACCGAAAGCAACCTGCTCGGTGTACCGGCACCGAGGACGTCGGCGATTGTCAGATCGTTGATGACACTCTCTCGAAACAGCTGAAGTAAACGCATTGCGCCCAGGCTATCAATACCAAGGGACAAGAAGCTTGTCGATGGCTTGATCGAGGAAACGTCATATCCACAAGCCCGTGATATGCATTTGATCAGCTTTTCTTGATACTGACGAGTGTGTATTGAGTTAGAGACATCCCAATACTCTTGTACTATCTGACCCATATGATCAGAAGATCGATCTTCGGAAGAGACGCTGAATTCGTTAGGAGGATGGTTCTTGATTCTTCTCAATATCGCTTTTCTATCAGTTTTACCTGAAGTTAAACGCGGGACTTCATCGAGAATTGTATAGACGGAGGGACGCATATAAGTCGACAAGTGTTTTTCAGTAGCTTTGCGACACTCATTCACAATCTCATCACCCGCTAATGCATTCGCATCAGTCACAACGATGCATGCGACAAGTTTCTCGCCACCTGTCTCGTTTCCATCCGGCTGCAAAACAACAACCACAACTTCATTGACTTCTGGTACTGTAGATATTGCAGCCTCAACTTCGCCAAGTTCTAATCTGCGGCCGTTTATCTTAACTTGATCTGAGCTTATTCGACCAAGGAACTCGATTACCTGTTCACTATTCTCGTCCCAGACAATTCGAGCTAAATCCCCCGTGCGATATAACGAGCCATATTCGGAACTTGAAACAAATGACTTTGTAGTCTCATCGGGACGATTCAAGTAGCCCTTGCTAACTTGAGGTCCTCCAATTCCGAGCTCTCCGCATAGCCCAGCAGCCACAGGTCGAGGAATCAGGGTACTTGGATCCAGGATGAAAATTGAGCAGGTTGGAAGTGGCTTTCCAATGATAGAGCCTCGAGTTGAAAGTCGAACCGGGGCACAGTATGTACAGTTTATAGCACCTTCAGTAGGTCCGTAAGCATTGACCAGCATCTTTGAAGGTGCCTTATCCTGCTCTGTAACAGCGTCAAGTGTACTATCACTTGAATCACCCGCAAAGTTTTCAATCACGGTACGATTGAGCTTCTCACCCATTGTCCAGAGACAGCGTACTGTTTCCAGCCTCTCGGGTCTCAATATGGACGCTAGACTCGGCGTAGCCATCAATATGGTTGCTTTTGATTCATTAATGGTTCCCTCGAGATTTGTCAGCGTCAACTCTCTTTCCGCAGAGCATAGAGTGCCACCAGAACTCAACGTGACAAAGATTTCCATCAATGAAGGATCGAAAGTTGGTGAAGCAAACTGAAACCACCTGAAACTTTGGTTGGAGTCATATGGAAGAGGGATTGATGTTGCGTGAGAGTTGATGGATGATGTGGCAGCCAGATGCGAGATGGGTACTCCTTTGGGCTTTCCTGTAGAGCCACTGGTGAACATGACGTATGCTGTTGCATTGCCGAGGTTTGTTGCATGGCCGTCTTCTGTATTTTCAGACTTATCAATGACCGAGATATCGTCCGTATGTTGCGTATCGTGATTCAGCAGGGCGACAACATTCAGCCATCGTGGTTTCGACGGCTTGGAACTTTCGATGTCTGATAAGTCCACCGGAGACGAATTCTGTCTTCCCAGTATGAAAGGAGACTTAAGATTTTCGAGAATATCAAGAACCCTCTGGCGAGGAGCATCAATGTCAATCGGACAGAACGCGTATCCTGCTTTTAGTATGGCAAGGTAGGATATGTACAGTTCGGGGGACGTGCCCATATACACCGGGATGACGCCGATCCAATCTGTTAAGTCTGACTGAGCCACTTCAGCTCTCAAGTGACGCGACAAATGTGACGCCATGAAATTCAGTTGCGAATATGTAAATACGCTGTGCGAGGAAGCGTCGCTTGTAGATGGCAGTCGATGGATGAAGTCTAGTGCTGGATGATGGGGTCTTGTCCGAGCCCAATACTCGAATGCAGAATGAAGATCATAACTTCTGTCTGACTGGGCTCCATCTTGACTCTCATGAGCCAATTTAGATGGCCTTGGGAGAGGCGGGTGGTTCAAGATGGAAAGCTGGGGTCTTTGAACGGTTGATTGTGCTGCGGTGTTTGGTTTCTCGAAGGCGGCAGTCACAAATTCACAAACACAATTTGATATTTGATCAAGTGCTGCGGCAGGTAGTATGTGCGCAGCAGCGCTAATTGAGAGTATAATATTTTTAGGTTCATGTTGTACAACAACATCCAAGATAAATGCCTGTTCAACTTTTAGAAATATGCAGTAGTATCGGTGATATGGATCTTACATTTGGGCTCAATCCTGGCATAGAATCTTCAAAAGAGCTTCCTTGAACTGGTTCATTTTTCAAATTCAGTCTAAATTGCGATGTACACCCTTCGTGGGATTCGACCTTGAATTCCCGAATACTGCATCTCTCTTCTGGCATACTTCCTTTTGATGCGTGAACAACGAATGTATAATCCTTGTCCTTTAGGGCAAACGTAATGTCCTCCAATCCAATGAATGCCAGAATGAAACACGCATAGCCGTTGATGATCTTCTCCCTTACGTGTGAGTCGTCATCGAAGTAAGGAAATTCCACCGGAGAACTTGCATGACGCAGGACCGAGAACGTATCGATGGCTGTGTAGGTGTTGATGGTACTCAGTAGTGGCACATTTGTTACTGGCAAGTCACTCCATAAAGGTACTGTGCCTTCGTTGCTGTCGAGGGCAATGTGTGCCTCCATATCCGGGGCCATGACTTCGTTTCAATAAGACTTTTGATGTGCTTAATGCAGCTTCGAAATAATCAGTGCCTGGGTGACATCTATATCACGGCGAAAACATGCAAGTTGGACATAAGAATTTGCAGAGATATGTCAGAGTCCTACAGCTGATGATGCTACTAGTAGACTATCATATTACGAACAGGGTCTAGTCACACCAGCATAGTAGCCTTTGGATATAACTCACCCAGAAACCATCATCGACGATAGACCGATTTCGGCGTATCGAGTAGCAGTAAGATCCGCACAGACACGATTCTGACAGCAAATAGCAATATCGTAGGTGAATCCTTTGGCGCAGTATGAGCCACTTACGGAATAAGGTACAAAGCTGCTTCCCCACTGTGACATAGCAAAGCACGCAAGTGTGCGGTGGTTAATATGCTGAGCTATAGCGTTTTCACCCGAGTTCCGAGCTCATATCCACTCCGTCTGACATATGACTAGACACCCAGATATTTCTAGACGGCGATCGTCGGACCTATGCTGTTGGCCGTAGACGCAACTGGTCGCAGATCGTCCGGCGATCCGGGAATTTTTCTCTCTCACTCAGGGATGAGTCGGGATGATGGTATTCCGCATGGTGTGGGAAGGACAGAAAATGCCTCTTCAGGATGGGCTGCATTGGGTGATCCAGTCGACTACGTAAGAGAAATGAGTCAAAGACATGAAACTCTAACAGCCAAGGCACAGTAATAGCTCACTGATCGTCCGGAGGAGCATCCCTTCTTTGTAGGGTTAGTTTACTTGAAGAATGCTGCACTGATTATCTTATCTGATTGATCAGATAATCTTATCTCGGGCCTACCAGCCAACCAGAGCACGCAGAGTGGATCGTAATGAAAAGCTAAAGATTTTTGCTTTTTCTCTCTTTTCCAGCAACCAGCTTGTGCACTGCAATAATGCCGCAAAAATTGGCAAAGAGCTGCAAAGTGGGCTTGGAAATTTCCGATACCGCCAAATGAGTCTCAGTCGGAGAAAGTCGTCTCGTTGATGAACACGATGATCGTCGATCTTGTGAGTAGTATTACGCGTACCATAACAATTCGCAGTTTGATTTCCTTCTGGAAACCCATGGCATGGATGCCCTCCACAAAACGTTGAAGAAATTGCCGTTACTGCTTGCTTTGATTCTTCGCAGAACCATGTAGACGCAACGACTGTGGCTCACTCATGAGTTAGTGCTAGCATTAGCGCGGTCAGCACCCCCCACAAGGAGTCTTGACTTTAGAGAAATGTTGTAGCCAGCTAACGTGCATCCACGGCGGCCATGCATTGTCAAGGGATAAATCCTAACCAGGCCAATGGCGCGATATCGGCCCTTTGAGATTGTGCTCTCTCTTCGGCAAAAACATGGCATGAAGGAGGGGCGGTTGGTCTTGGAGCTTACTTGGCTCTTTGACATTAATTATACCGAGTTGAGAAATAAGTCCGTTTTCTCTGATAGCTACTAAGTCAATTGATCTTACAGTTAATCGTGATGTGCCTGTATATTCCGTTGAGGACTCTCCGTTCGTTGTAGAGGCATATACTGGAACCGTTCAACATCGTCGAAATGTCGCAAGAACGGCATGATGAGTCCTCAAGCGAGGAACATGCGGAGAAACAGTCTTCAAGTCCTTCATTGGTAAGTTGACATATCCATTTTGCCGAACTTCCATTGCTAATCTTGACAACTTGCTCACAGTTAGCTTTCATTAAACGCATATTATCCACCTTCAAGGTCAACCCAAAGGAAACATTCGCATACCTTCGCCTCCTCTTCTCCTCCGAACCAACTACCCTAGACGTCCTGCTCATTGTGGGCGGATTCGTTTTCGCAATCGCATCGGGCATCCCGTTCCCCTTGCTCGGTATCCTATTCGGACAACTGGTCAACGATCTTGATACCGCTACATGCTCAGAAAGCCAGTCGACGCTGGACGATGTTCAATCCAATGTGAGGACCCGAGTACTCTACGTGATCTATATCACAATCGCGAATTTTGGGTTCATTTATCTGCACACGGGTTGTTGGAGTTTGGTCGGTGAGCGGCTGGTGCGCCGACTACGAAAACGCTACTTTCAGAGTTTGCTGAAGCAGGAACCTTCTTTCTTTGATAGACTTCCTCCGGGTGATGTCGTGTCACGGCTGGTGACTGACATCGAGACCGTGCAGTCAGGAACTTCGGAAAAAGTTGGGATATATATCGCAACCCTTTCATACTTTGTGGCTTCCTATGTGGTTGCCTTCATCAAGGTCGCAGAAATTGCAGGGATGCTAGTATCAGTAGTACCTGTCTATTTCCTCATGGCTTCAGTCGGTGGATACTACGCGGCCAAGTATGCCGGGCGTATCGTCGAACATTCGAATAAAGCCACCTCTATCGCTTCATCCTGCTTGTCTCATCTACCCCTCGTGCGAGCCTTTAACGCCAACGAGCGGCTTGAAGCTATCTTCTCTCACAATTTGCTGTTGGCTCGTACCGATGCTCGCAAGAAAGCACTTACTCATGCCATTCAGCTCGGTCTACTGTACTTCGTTGCTTATTCATCCAATGCCCTCGCTTTTTGGCAGGGTAGCCGCATGATTGCAGCCAAAGTGGCCAATGGCGGTTCTGACGTGTCGGTGGGAGCCGTGTACACAGTTATTTTTGTGCTGTTAGATGGTATGCAATCATGTTATCCACCCGCAAATGCAACTTTCACTTACTTACCGTGTGCTGCTAGCATCGTTTATATTGAGCCAAGTCGCACCTTTTATCCACATCTTTTCTGCGGCAACAGATGCTTCTTCAAGACTCGAAAAGATAATCGGGAAACGATCAGAGATTGACCCAATGTCTACAGACGGTAGCCACGAAGCAGATTTCGAAGGACAGCCCATCGTATTCAAAGACGTGTGGTTCTCGTACCCCAGCCGCCCAGAGGTTTCCGTTCTTCAAGGCATAGATCTGCAGATTCTTCCCAGCAAGCACACCGCCATCGTTGGATCATCAGGAGGTGGAAAATCAACGATTGTAGCTCTTCTTGAACGGTTCTATGACCCAGCCAGTGGAACAGTTTCTGTCGGCGATTTGGACTTCAAAGATATAAATGTTCACTATCTAAGAGGAAGGATCGGATATGTACCTCAAGAACCGACACTTCTGGATAGGTCCATACTGGAGAATATTGCTCATGGCCTCGCCGGATCATCAGATCCAGAATACCAGGATCTTATCCCAGTCCTTCTAGACTCCACACTTTCTGATGCAATCAGCAAGATGCAGAATGGAGGTTCTGTGAGTGAATCTGCAACAGATCCGCGATTAGCCAAAATCATGGAGCTGGTAAAAGAAGCAGCCATTGCTGCCAACGCTTACGAATTTATCGAAAGCTTGCCTCAGGGTTTTGCAACAAGCGTCGGAGCAGCCGGCCATATGTTAAGTGGTGGCCAGAAACAGCGGATTGCTCTTGCTCGTGCGCTTATTCGACGGCCTCGCATACTTCTCCTAGATGAAGCCACTGCTGCACTTGACTCCACAAGTGAGCAGCTTATTCAAACAGCTTTGCAGAAATTATCAAACAGATTGACGATTGTCTCAATCGCGCACCGCTTGGCTACAGCAAAGGACGCCGATAATATCGTCGTTGTCCAGAAAGGCCGGGTCATTGAGCAAGGTACTCATTCGCAGTTGATTGCAGACAACGGCGTATATGCAGGGATGGTCCGGTTGCAGAATCTAGAGAGAGTGGAGTTGAATGAGACAATATCACGAACTTCGATGGAAAGTTCATCAAGCGGACTGATGGAAAAGTCCATGATTGCATATGAGAATGGAGATAGTATCCAACAGGGCTCCGATAAAACTGACAAAGATCAGAACGGAAGGCAGAAACCAGAAGATGCACAACCGCCAACAGATAAAAAGCGGAACGCTTGGTTGGTGTCTAGAAACATGTATCCCCTCATCCGTCCTAACATGGCATTCATTCTCTTGGGACTGATAGCAGCTGCCGTAGTCGGCGGTAGCTACTCCGGCGAAGCAATTCTTTTCGGGCACACTGTCGGCAGCCTGAGCCCATGCAAAGGCGAGGCGAGTATCCGACACAGCGGCCATCTTTATGGCCTATGGTTCTTCATTCTTGCACTGATCGAACTAACGGCAGTAGTCATCAGTGGATCTGCTTTCGGTTGGGCAGCGGACAAGCTGCTTTACCGTACTCGAGTAATGTCGTTGCAGGCACTTCTTCGCAAATCGTTGAACTGGCACAACTCCAATGGACGAAAGCCTGGAACTCTACTTTCGTACATCACCAGCGACGCAACGGCCCTGGGCGGATTGACTGGCACTACAATTGGTCTTTTGTTCTCCACAGCTATCAACTTGATAGCAGGTATTGTCATCTCGCATATCATCGCCTGGAAGATAGCGGTCGTTCTCTTGGCCACTATTCCGGTTTTGCTTTGCGCTGGAATCATGAAGTTGCGAGTGCAAGCACAGTTTGCCGAAAGACATCAGAAAGCGTTTGCCGACGCCACTGCTTTCACTGTAGAGGCGGTCAATGAGATTCGAATCATTGCAGCATTTTCCCTAGAGAGCGAAGTCTATCAGGTGTACAATCGATCTTTGAAAGGACCATATGACGCGACTATGAAAGCTATTGCCTGGAGCAATGTGTGGTTGGCGCTTGCCTTTAGTATCAGCAATCTTGTTTATGCATTGGCATACTGGTGGGGATCGAGACAGATCGCGGCCGGGTTGTACTCTCCGACGCAATTCTTCATTGTCCTGCCAGCATTGTTATTCAGTACGCAATCTTGCGGACAGATGTTTGCACTAGCTCCAGACATTTCCAAAGCAAACCTCGCGGCGTCTAATATCGTCAAGCTGATATCTGATCGTTCTGAAGACGAACAAACGACGGCACATCATTTGGCGATTCCCGATAATGAGAAAATGCCTGACCACGAAGCACAGTCTGGAGTGTCAAGTCGTTCCACGTCGCTCTCAGAGGGTGGAATAGGCGTTGAGTTCCGTGGGGTACAGTTCACTTATCCTTCCCGACCGGACAGAACGGTCTTGAAAGGATTAGACTTGCAATTCCTGCCAGGACAGTTCTGTGCATTAGTCGGACCGAGCGGCTCTGGGAAGTCCACCATATTCAATATGATTGAGCGTTTCTATCGCCCTGCGGCTGGGTCCGTTGTCATTGACCGGACCGACATCGCGGCGCACGACGACATATCATTCAGAGATGCTATTGCTCTTGTTCCTCAGGATAACGTCTTGTTTCAGGGAACTGTAGCCTTCAATATCGGGCTTGGAGCGCGACCAGGGCATGAGGCATCCCAGGCTGAAATCGAAGAAGCATGTCGATTAGCCAATATCCATGAAACAATCATGGCATTACCAGAAGGATATCAAACCGTGTGTAATCAAGATGGTAAGCAATTTTCTGGCGGTCAGCGTCAACGACTGTCTATTGCACGTGCCTTGGTGCGAAAGCCACGTCTATTGTTGCTTGATGAATCCACTAGTGCGTTGGATGTTGAGTCAGAGAAGCGCATTCAAGATGCCCTCGCCACGGTGGCACGTAATCGGGCGATTACTGTTATTGCCATCGCACATCGGCTGAACACTATCTATCGTGCCGATCAAATATTTTTGATCCAGGACGGGCGTTGTGTTGATCAGGGTACCCATGCGGAACTGATTCATCGAAGCGACTCGTACCGAACGAGCGTTGTGCATCAGTCTTTGGAGGTGTGATGCGATGAGGGTTGAGCTTAAAAGAAAGACCTTGTACATAAAAGAGCAGCCATATGTATGTCTACCTTCCCGATGCTTCGATGAATTTTCTTGCTCTTTCATTTTCCGGGTCCTTGCAGACGTAGTAATAATTCATCCAAAACTCACGAGCAGCACCATGATCAGGCATGTATTTTCGTAATAAAGTCGTCCACTCTCTGTCCTCCTCGCTGTCGGGGATCGAAGTACAAAAGTATTCCCACCACACTAGGAAGTATCCCGACATCTCCCAGTCAATGATACCTGTAAGAGAGCCATTCTGCACCATAATATTTACGTTGGTGAGGTCGTTATGCGTAAAAGTATAGGGTGTGGCCCGCGGCATGCATTTTCGAAGTTGTATGCGCGCGGTCTGGGGCACAGCTTCGTGCAGACCTTGCTCCATATCGGCCCATAGTTCATCGTCAGATGTCAAAGGACCATGCGGGCATTCTGAGTCTCGACGTGGAAATAGAAAGTTGGAATAAACTCGACGACCACCCAGTGCTTGTATACTGTCGGATTGGAGTGTGCGTAGTTGGGAAAGACAGTCAGCAGTTTGTCTTGCTATATGCTCTCTCTCTTCCGTTGAGAGCCGCGGCCAGGCTGTGCTCAGAGGCTCGCCGGGAATGCGCTTCATGAGAATCAAAGTATGGCCGCCTTCTTCCCAGGATTCGACAACGGCGGGCATTGGAATGGATGTCTCTTGCTTCACAAAGTGGATGTTGGGTACTTCCAGAGTTGGGGGGGTGGAGCCTCTATCCTTGAGAATCCAGTTTGAGCCTAGCGACCATACACCGCGGTCATCTGCCTCGTAGAATAGTTTGACGTGGCTCTCGTAGTTGAAATGCTTTTGGCGCTGAGGAGTCCAGCTACACGCCGCGCAAGTGCTGGAGCTCATGGTAAGATGGTTATCTGATAGTTGAGTGATATGCTTTGATGGTTGGGGAAGGAACGACGCAGACTAGCTATTTGTTCTCGCTGGGCCACGCCGCCTCTGATGTACAGGATTGGCCAGTCAATAACCCTCGCCATCCAGTCGATCTGGGCTGATTCGTAGCTGTTCAGCATGCACATGATGAACCTCTCTAAAGTAAGGTTCAAGTCGAGTCTGTCAACAACTGTACACCGAAGATATATGCTTTGTGGAGGGCGGCAACCCTAACCCTAAATCATGTGACGGAGTCTGCCAAATCGCTGCTTGTAGCAAGCCCAAAGGAGTTACTCAATTGGAAGGAAGAAGAGTGCGACATCAGATTGCCTTACACAGTACACGGAATATTCAATACGCGAGGGCGTACCGCTAGACCGAATGCGGCTACGGTCCATCGAATTAGCGCCGTCATCATAGACTGAGTGGCCAATCATATGGGATATCTGACTCTTCAGGATCTTATTGGCCAAAAGAAAGATAGCAGCCCCACTTGCAATACCACCAACTCGTTTCGTCCGGTAATGTTACCGCCTGGGGTGACGCGGCCTAAGGCCTCAGGCTGTTTCCATTTGTCGCTCACACTCAACCGCCCCTGATATCTCCTGCTTGCCGCTGGATAGTATCAGCATAGCCCCGGCTACTACGTGGTAGATTCGTGCTGGGACGCGTACCCGACGGCTATCCGTGCATCATTAAGTGCCGAGACAGATGCCTATACTGATGCCTATCTTGCCTATGGCTTGAACTTGAGGTATTGTATGAAAGCCAAGTGTCATCTGTCGAGGTGATATACATAGTATCAGAGTTTCAGATCAGGGCAACTCCACCCTGAAACCCCTGGTAAGACACTCTGCGTTGCGCCCAGCCGGATCCAGATTGGCCCAGCCGAATTGGGCCTAGCGGGCGCCCCTTCTAAGTTCTGCCAAACCCACTCTGCAACTGACCTAGAACACTACTGCCTTCACTCCGTGATCTTTAATCTTTTCATATCTTTGCTCGTCTTACGTCTACACTCTCTATATACTCTCCGCTCTGTCGCCAGAGCTGTCCGTCGTTTGTCGATATATGCTGTTTACCGTTCATCCGATCGCTATCCGGTAGTGCGACTTGCGAAAGGAGGACGAATCCACCACGTCGTGCGATATTCGATTTCACATTGGCCATGATGCCGACCAACGGATCATGGCGGAGTCGCTCGTTAATACTGTCGCTGCTGCTGGCACCAGTGACACAAGCTATTACAATTGATACTAACGACCGCCGTACGTGGTGGAACCCGGGGTAACAATCCACTGAGTAAAAACACTGACTGACTGTTTGTCCGACAGAATCGGTCATCGATGCAGCGAGCGAGGCCGCGTACGGTATGATGACATGGTATGCCGGTAACGAGACCGGTCAGATCCCCGGAAAGCTGGTCGATACCTGGTGGGAAGGTGGTGCAATGTTCATGGCGCTTATTCAATACTGGCATTTCACCGGCGACACAACGTACAACGATGAGGTGACTGTGGGCATGGAGTTTCAGGCGGGAGATGGCGATTATATGCCGTCGAATTACAGTAATTATATTGTAAGTCTCATTCCTGGGTTTGGCATTCTGGGCTTGACATTCGTGGCTTGACATTCCTGGGCATCTTGGCGGTGGATCAAATCTTGGATCACGCTTCTAGAAGAAGTCTAATTATGCTTGTCTAGGGTAACGACGATCAAATGTTCTGGGGTCTCGCTGCCATGACGGCTGCCGAGCTGGCATATCCCGAGGCCTCCACCGGTTATTCTTGGCTTTCGCTCGCACAAGGTGTCTTCAACACTCAGATCGCACGATGGGATACAACGGCTTGCGGTGGAGGAATGAGATGGCAGATTTGGAACTGGGAGGCCGGTTATACGTTGAAAAACAGTATTTCCAACGGCGGTCTCTTTCAGCTGGCCGCGCGGTTGGCCCGATATACTTATAACGATACCTATGCCGAGTGGGCGGAAAAGATCTGGAACTGGACTATTGCTAGTCCGTTGATCGACACTGCGACTTGGGAAGTTGGCGATTCGGTCAGTATGGGCGACAATTGTACGACTGTGGATTCTACCCGATGGTCATATAACTACGGCACGTATCTCAGCGGAGCGGCATATATGTACAACTATGTGAGTATTATATAGACTCCTTCTTATGCATCATACTCATATTTCTAGACCAACGGATCGTCCGAATGGTTGACCGCGGTCAATGGACTCTTGACCGCAACCTGGGACACCTTTGCATCCGACACCTACGGAAACATCCTCACCGAATTCGAATGCGAAACGACCGAAATCTGCAACCGTAACGAGATCCTCTTCAAAGGCCTTACTGCGGGCTGGATGGCCCTGACCGCTCTTATTGTTCCGTCGACATACAGTACGATCGTGCCGAAACTGAAAACATCCAGCGATGCCGCCGCTGCATCCTGCACGGGCAACAACAACAACACCTGCGGTGTGAAATGGTACACAAAAAGCTGGGACGGCGAGATCGGACTGGAAGAGCAAATGAGCGCGCTGAATATCTTTTGGTCGAATCTGATCATGACGTCCAATGCTAGTGCATATGCTCCTGTGACGTCGCGCACGGGAGGAAACAGTACCAGTGACCCTAACGCTGGATCGTCAGATTCGACCGATAAAACCTCAACTTTGAAGGCTATCACTACCGCCGATAAAGCCGGTGCTGGTATCCTGACTGCTCTGTTTGCTGTTGCCATTATTGGAGTCGTTTACTGGACAGTGGCGGGCAGCGAGTAACTCGATATGTTCGATTTGTCAGTTCTTGATGATATTTTTTATATTCCTTTGATTTATAGACTGGACTGTCTAGGTTCTTTCACTTGGATACACTTTGATTTATTACCATTTCATCATTTCATACGAGCTCGGCGATTTTGATTGTGTTTATATTGCGGTTGGGATTCGATATATATTTTGATTGGATTTATTGTATCAATAGTAAAACAGGTACAACCTTGGAACTTGATATCATTTTCGTCATTCACATAACAATCTGTCCATTGTGTATCCATACTCTGACCTCATTAGCATCGACCCTGAATACATGTCGAGTATATAATCAAAATCTTACCTGCGGATATTCCCAGCCCCTCCAATCCCAAACCCGATGTATCGCACCTGCTCCTCAACCGGCTTGGACACCAAAAGCCGCTGAGCTTGAACATCGTCGTCGTCATTACTATCGCCGTTATGATAATTGGTACTATTGTTGTATCGTCTGGATATCGTCCTGCGCCAAGAAGAGGGCGATATTGGCCAGCGAAAGCCAAGCATTTTCGTCTGTCCGCTAGTCGTTAGACGTTAAGTGGAGGGGCTGACAGACAGACAGTGTCAGACACGAATTGTTTATCTGATGAAAGTGGGAACAAAAGGCTTAGCATTCTTGGCTTCCCCGGATTTTTTCAATGTTGATGATATTGATACGTACAAATAAAATGGGAGACATACCCATAAACAGCCAGACCGGCGCGATTAGACATTCGTCTGCATATTTACACCCCGACGAGCGGATATGGTCATACAACTGATTTTATATTTTGCGGGCAACTTGTCTAGTTACGCAAGCGAGGACGGGTGTGGACTGATACTTGTACGTACGTTTACATACGGTAGGTATTTAGTGTTGCGTGTACAATGTATTGTACGATGTGACACGGACACGGACTGTTTAGCATCACCTTCTCCCACCACGATACCCCTACATATCTATGGAGCAGTGCACAGAGAATCACGATCGCCATCAGTCAAACTCAACGCGGCAGGTCAAAGCAAGCCGATTCACCTACGTATCTATGGAGTTGATACCCCGGCGCTGGGATTGACATGGGCAGAGATAACATTCGGGATGGTCATTGGTTGTTTGGCATGGAGGCTTTGGCTAAGCTTCGAGGGGATTGGGTTGGCGTCTCGAGAGCATGATACATAGGCCTCAGCTTTGTTGTTCGATAATATCCCGCGTCTTTGTCGGTTTGGTTGAGGATGATATGTGTAAAGCGTGTTTGTAATGGAATGCTTGGATTCCATTGACCTCACAGGTTATCTACCCTCAACACATTCTCTTGGCTTTTTGAACGAAGCAATCCCTCGATCACATACCTATTCTTCACAAAGTGGCTCTGATAAGGGTCCAGTCTAGCGAACTAAGCAATACACTAATAAATCTGGCTCTAGGATATGAACCACTCGAATGATTCAGTCAGCCATGAGAGATAGCTCTTCAAGTTATGACTGGTTCACCAGGGCATCCTTGGAGCTTAGTCCTCCTTGTGCTAATTACCCCATACTCATCCTGGTATGTCACCACGCTCTAAACACGGAATGACGCATTGGACAACGCCTGGGGAATATCCTGCCTGGATTTCAATTGGTAGCTGGAACCCGGGAGATGTATACTCTTATCTCTGTCGTCTACGACTGCTCGAAATGGAGTAGACCATACCATGGGATTTGCTATCAGAAGGTCAAAGACGAACTCAAATCGACACATGGTTGATAACGTGCCATGCCATGCGCACGTTGCATCTGGCTAGATGGCTAGTCGGAGTACCAAGACGTGATGAGGAGCTTTGCTAGGTACCTTGAATGGTGCTGTCATCGGTGGGGAATGGGTATATAACGTTCCTCTATCGCGCCGATAAGAGGAAATAATTTCTCTTTTTTGTCATCCCACTCGTAGCAGCGGTTCTCGCATACTCACTGCATTGGTTTCAATTGATCCGACATTGGATTGAGCAGTTGAGGACAGCAGCCATGTCGTCTTCGGATTTGACGAACCCTGCTCCTGCGTATGTCCTTATGCATATGCTTGTGGTGATCACTACTAACATGATACCGTTTTTATAGATGGCTGGACAAGGGCGATCAGGCATGGCAGTTGACTGCAGGTACACTGGTTGCGTTGCAATCCATTCCCGGCCTTGCTATCCTCTACGCCGGGTTCGTTAAGAAGTGAGTTTATCATTTGACCTTGTCATCGATGAAAAACTAACTTGTCTATTTCAAGAAAATGGGCCATCAACTCCGCATTCATGGTCCGTCTCGCCGCCACAGGTCTAAAGATACTCTACTGATATACTTGCAATGTTTAGGTCTTCTACGCCTTCTCCGCCACACTAATCTGCTGGGTAATCTGGGCCTACAAAATGGGCTTCGGCGAACAATGGGGCGCTTTCCCTCTCGTCGGGGCCCCCGGTCCCGTATTGACAATGCAACAAAACCTGGGTCAAACCCAACTACCCGCTGCCGGGCTAACGACCAACTTCAACTTGTCGACTATGATCTATTTCCAGTTTGTGTTTGCGGCCATCACGGTGATTATCTTGGGCGGTTCGTTGCTTGGTAGGGTTAATATTTTGGCTTGGATGGTCTTTGTTCCTTTATGGATTACTTTTAGTTATACAGTGTCGGCCTTTAGGTGAGTTTTTGCAAATCGCGGACTGTAGCTCATTAACTGATGCATGGGATAGTATCTGGGGAGGAGGGTTCTTATATCAGTTGGGGGTTCTCGATTATTCGGGCGGCTATGTCATTCATCTGAGCTCCGGGACTGCTGGTAAGTTTCTTGATTGACTGAAGGAAGTTTCAGGCTGACTTAATAGGTTTCACTGCTGCATACTGGCTCGGTCCACGTCTACAGCGAGACCGCGACTCATTCTACCCCAACAACATCCTGCTCATGCTAGTCGGCGCCGGTATTCTCTGGGTATGCTGGAACGGCTTCAACGGCGGGGATCCATATGCTGCGAGTCCGGATGCTGGTGTTGCCGTGCTCAATACAAACATCTGCACTGCCATGAGCCTTCTGGTCTGGACCGCACTGGACTACATATTTTTCAAGAAACCGTCCGTCATTGGTGCGGTGCAGGGTGAGATCACTGGTCTTGTGGCTATTACTCCCGCTGCTGGATTTGTGACTGGCTGGGGTGCTATCATCATTGGTGCTTGTTCTGGATCTATTCCCTGGATTTCGATGAATGTTCTGGGACGACAGAAGTGGATGAAGCAGGTGGATGACGTTAGTAAGTACTCCCTGTCTGACTGGGCTAAAGCTAAAAATGTATGATTAACAACCTGCAGTGGGCACAGTGCACACACACATGGTCGCCGGGTTCACGGGCGGTTTTCTAACCGGCATTTTCGCAACAATCGACGGCTGCGCAGCATTCGGCCTGACGAATCCCGGCGGCGCCATTGAGGGAAACGGGAGACAAGTATGGGTGCAGATTGTAGGCGCCCTGTTCGTCATCGGATACAATCTGTTCATAACCAGTGTGATTTGTCTGTTTATCAAATATGTGTTACGTATTCCGCTGCGCATGTCTGATGAGCATCTCATGGTTGGCGATGATGCCGTTCATGGTGAAGAGGCCTATGCTCTCTTTTTCGAAGGAGAGAGGAGTCATCTCAGTTTGCATGGTGCCGGGTTGGAGAGTGGACATATCACCGAGGGCCAGACGTTGCCTCTTACCAGCCCTACCAGCGGGCATGTCAGCCCCGCTGAGCATTCGTCTTCCCGGGATAAGGACGAGGTGAAGATGGATTAACCTGACCGTTGATCGTGGCGGCCTTGGTGCGATAAATGCACATTAATAAGAATGTAGATATCATTATTCATCTAGTAAGTACATAGGAAATCCAACATCGGCTAATCATCATACACCATAAGAACCGTCTTCTAAGCAATGCGCATCGCGGCTTCGGCCAACCTCACACTCTCCATCGTCTGGCTCTTAACAACACTAACCAAAAAGTTCTCCCCATTAACACCCACCGCATGCACAATCACATTAGCGCCAAAGCCGCAATCCCGTTGATCGGGTCCTGCTTCGTCGTACTGCGCATAACTCTTTGTATCGATTCCATCCGTGGGGTTCAAGAGGACACCCTTGGCGTATTCCCGGGCAGCGTTGTAGGTAAGGAATGTGCCCTCGATATTGATTTCGCGAAGTTGCTCGTCGTCGTAGTGAGTCTTGACTTGAACGACGTAGTACAATTCTGTCGAAATGCGTTGATCGTGTTCTTCAACAGTGTAGTTCCATAATTTCGATGCACCCTGAGGCGCATCATCGTCAAGCACAGAATTCAAAATCTGAACAGAGAAACGAGTCCCATCCGGAGCTGTAGCAGAGACGATTTTTCCATCGTCGCTATCGCCTACTACTGTATACACCGAGAACCAATCTTTCTCGTATCCAGCGTCAAAGAGGCAGCTGTACGCGGCAGTCTTTGCGGCTGCAAGAGAGGTGTACGAGCCGGTAACGCGGAGTTTTTGTATGACGGCATTGGGATCCTTCTGGAGGTGTTCTGTTATGAAGAGGACGTGGAAAAGTTGGGGGATGCCGTTGTTTTCGGGGTGGAGGATGTCTGGCGACATTTTTTTTCTAAGTGCTTTTGTAGAAGTGATTGGACGTTTGAAATAGTCGTCGTTGTTTCTCGATTGAGTATATCAAGTTATTTGTGTTGTTTGATTGTTTACATATTTCTAGATTTATAACTATTATATATAATATCCAGAATGACATCTGTCAAATAGGCTCGTGTCTGCAACACCATGCGATCTCCGTTGCGTGATGTTTTGCTAACAAATCCATTCATCCGAACAGCGACATCCATCAGCTGACGGAACACTCGACGAGTCAACGCAAACAGACTCGAAAACGATTCACGAGAACGCAAGTATTATTATTATTCTTCTTCTCGTCCGAATATTATCGAGCAAATTCCGAGTTGTTTTTCACGATGTGTCGACTCCTAAACGAATAACCGGATGCACGAGGACGCCGTGAACGGTGCAACTGGACCACGGCGAGTTCCGATAGAATACTAACAGTATGTGTATGTGTGTTTCGAACTCAATCTTTGTCTTCCATGTCTTAAACGGTGACACCTGATAAAACAGGGTAAAGATTTAAAGATCTCTTTTCCGTGAGCTCGGGGCCGGCTGCGAATAACTTTCGGCCGCGACAAATCGGTGACGTTATCGCAATGGATGAAGACATTGAATAGAGCTGGTCGATGACTATTTGTCGATTACCCCGGACGTGCTGTGCCATTGACGAGTGAGGCTGGAAAGCCAAAGGAAATCGAAACTCGAAAACCGCTCGGAGTTGTCAGGCGCCAACTACTGAAACTAGAGACTGCGTACTGCATGGGAAATCTTCGCCGAGTTATCCCCGGGTACATCTTTTTATACGAGCCCATCCCTGCAAATGTCATTCGTCGACTAGCCTAGAGATTACCCTAATGCTCGCTGCCGGCAAAACATTACAATCGCTCAAAAGGCCTAGCCGAGGATGTTTTCTCGCGTGATTGGCTGGCTGTGCTTTTCCTGATGAGTCAACGCCTTGGTCAGCATTGCAACTAACCAAGAACGAGCTAGCTGGCTGTCTGTCTGTCGAACAGAGGGCCAGAACAGCCCATGGACGACGCAATGATGCAACAGATATTATTATCCTAGCCCTACATGCTCTCAACACGCGGTTTCCATCTCGGCTTTCTGTCGGGTTGCTCTCGGCATATGACGTTTATCTTTTTGTACATGCTGCGAATATTTACAATGAAGCATTCAGGTATAAGTAGAAGTGGAGAGACTGGCAGAATATGGTGGAGTACATACAACATTTGAACCACATCGCAAGCTCAAGTTCCATACAATTCTGTTCGCCACAGCTTTTATCAATTGACTCTATCCATACATTATAATTCAATATGACATCATATAATCTCCCGTTTGATCTTCAAGATCCTCCGATGGCAAACGACGACTTTCTCCTCTACGACAATTCCGTCGACGATATCCTCGGTCTGAGGAACAACGCAACAGTCGATCGCATGGATGACCTGCTGTGGGATTTCGATTACACCAATTTCGCCATCAATGATGACGCCGATTCTAAGCTTTTTGATACTCCTTCATACAATATCTCGACTGGGGTAGGTTCATTGCCTCCAAATTTTTGAATTCAAGTAATACTAACAAGACACAGAACCAATACGATACCACCAATCAATGGGACTACACCATGCAAACCTCCCTCTCCAGCCCAGACATGGGCTCATCTCCCTCCCTGACCGACAGCTCAAGCCGGCGAAGTAGCCGAAGCAGCAGCAGAAGCAGCAGCCTAGCCTCTGAGGAGCTTGCTGCAGTCATCAAACCAAAAAGAAAACGAAGTCCCGTGGTCAACAAAGCGGCACACAACAAAGTCGAGAAACGGTATCGATCAAATATCAATGCCAAATTTGCTGCGCTCAACAATATACTACCTGTATCAGAGACGGTGCAGAGTTTGCTTGAGAGGCAAGACCAATCCGATGAGCCGGTACAGCAGCATCGGAATAAGGGCGAAGTCCTGAGTGAAGCTATGAGATATATCAAGCAGCTCGAGGAACGGGGTCGTGTCTTAGAGGGCGAAGTCCGGATTCTCAAAGATAATCTTTTGCCGAGGAGGAGAAAGAATTAGTCTAAGACTAGATTCTGTTTGTGAAGATATGGACAAAAGTGGCTACTTTTGCAGGAGGAACTCTGACTCAGGCGTTCTGGGAACTTAATGACCGATAGCTTAATATGATGTACGATTTATGAGAATAGCATGTTTACTTGAACTTAACACACAATTATATCATTGCAACGACCTCAAAAATGTTTTAACTCTCCTTTTTTTCCACACTGACTGACTAACCAGATGCCCCAGACGTGCATGTAACACCCGGACTAACATCAAAGTTGGCACACAAAACCTCGGCCGTGCCACTGGGTGGCTTGACAGTAAAGTCCCCAACATAAACATCACAAGTCATATCAGTGGAGCAGTCCAGGTTCGCTACCACAGACCCGTATTTACCACTAGTCGTACCCGAGAAACCATTGAAATGGACATCCGTTAGCGATGCAGTAGAGGGGTACTCCGCGCAGTACGAGGTATTTCCATTGTAGCAGCTCTGAATCTGAAGACCGTAATCACAATCATCAACAGTAACACCTTGATACGTGACGTTGCTAACTGTGGCAGTTCCATAGTCTGGACCAGAGGCATACAGTTTGATCCCGGCGGCCTTGCTGCAGCCGCTCATACTAAGATTGCTGACATAGATGTTCTTCACGGTGCTGTCGCCGCTTTGGCCCAAGGAGCCGATGCTGACGCCGTGGTTTGTGCCGGCGCAGGTCAGGGTGTCGACGGTGGCGTAGTTTGCGCCGGGTTTGAAGGCGATGCAGTCATCTTGGTTGCTGACGTAGACGTTTCGGATAGTAGTGTATGTGCTAGTACCGATATCAAAACCGTCGGTATTCTTGGGGGCATTGGTAGATTTTGATAAAGCCGTCATGGTCAAGCTGGCATATTCAACGTTGCTGGAGGAGCCGGTGTTGCTGAAGAACACGTTTGGTGGATTTTTAACCTTGAAACCGGACATGGTGATATCCGAGCTACCGGTGATGTATACAAGGGTAGGTCGAGACAGCGAGCTGTCAGCAGCGAATGCATCATATGCGTTCTGGCCATTACCATCGATGACACCAGCACCAGTGGTCGATGTAATATTTGCACCGGTAATGTCGCTAATGAGGATGATTGATTTGTAGTTGCTCCAGTATTCGTAGTCATCGGATACTTTCAATGTGCCTTCTAGTTGCAGTTCGCATCCAGCGCAACCCGTAAAGTCAAGAGTACTCCTGATGCTATAAGTTGTGCCGGATGGAATCACAATGGTACCACCCTTACCGCATGATGCGATGGCGGCAGCGATTGCTGGTGTATCGTCTTCTGAGGTGTTGCCATAACTACTCGGCGTACAGACAGAACGTTTCTCGATTGTTTTGGATGGCGGGAGACCTGCGCTGCTTGCAATATGCGTTGCAAGCAGGTACATTATACCGAACAATCGATGCATTGTATGATAGGAATCGAACGTCGTAATATTCGCTTTGACTTTTAACGATTATTAATTCAATTCTTTACCTAGGTAGGCACCACATTGCAACGCAACATTTGAACATGTTTATATTTAAGTCGCCCATCATCCCAATCAGCGACATCTGTTTGGTGGAACATAAAACATCCGTCAAGGAAAAACATTTCATACTTCACAACGGCGACGATGATCCTTTAGGCTAATTACACTCTTGAAACAGAAAGTTAATCAAGGACAGCATGGCAAATGTTTGTAGCTCGTGTATATGAAACGGCGGCTTATCGCCCTGATGCCCTATAATGCGGGGTGAAGAGCAGATGATCGCACTTGAGATCTGATTGGTGGTTACATTGAGATGGAAAATAAATATTGCAGAACGCCGTAAGATCTTTAATTTTCCTGCGATATAACGCGCTTGGTTTCAGAAACCGTGCGGGGACGTATCGACGCTGGCACAATCACCAGCGTAAAGCACTATATCGCCAATGAGCAAGAAACAAATCGGCAGTCAATATCGTCCAATATTGATGACAAAACTCTGCATGAACTGTATCTCTGGTTCGTTTACGTATATCATATACAACAAGGTAGAGATGCAGAAGATACTAATAGCTAGGCCATTCCAGGATGCTGTCAAGGCTGGCACTAGATGTATTATGTGCAGGTAATTATTATCTTTTCTCCCGCGTATCGAGCTAGTCTAATTCATATACCGTACAGCTATAATCGAGTCAACAACTCCTACACATGCGGTAATAGCAAGGTTTTGAATGGCCTCCTGAAAACCTAGTTCGGTTTTCAAGGTTTTGTTCTCACAGACTGGGGTGCACAAAGTACGGTTCTAGTCTACCATGATTATGCCGGCCGCTATGTGTCTCAAAGCCTTGGCTTTGCCCTAGGACACCTGTACTCGTATGCTCTAAGCATCTTGACTTCTTATGAGCTTACAGCGTCCGTTTTTGTCTTTGGTTATGACGGGGAAGAATGGGAAGGGCGGTACGGTGTGATGACTAGGAGGACTAAGCACGGAGTGTGATGAGAGTTGGTGGTCGATATCCCTCTATGTACGTATCGTTCTAATTTATATTAGTGGTCCAAAGCACAGGACTTGGTTGGCCTTGTCACGCAATATTCATACCAGATAGTGTGCAGCCAAGCTTTCAGTGTTTAGAGACACTAAAAGGAGGATTCAAAGTGTATTGCGTCCTAGGCAGGCCCACATTGAAGTAAATAATTTAGACCTTAGGTAATGTGTTGCAACTATCGTTGTGATGGTAAGAACGACCCTGTATTACCGTCTTTTTCATGAAGGAGCCATTGCCGACGATATCGGTTTCAAGTGGCTGGTTTAGTGGCGCATCTGTAAGAGTCTTTGTATGTTTCAGAGCCAATCCAATGGCCTTTTGACAGAATCTCTTGTTAGAAACTTCTGCTCGAGTATATGTGTGGCTCGTAAACTCTGGAGTAATGAGCAAAGACTTCATTGGCAGCGAGTCAGATCATGCGCGAGCTCATGTATAAGTTCACATAGAGGCTACTAGGTAAGCCGAAGAGTAAGGCCTCGAGCCAGCATTCAGAGATAAAGCTTGTGTGTACGGGTCTTAACGTAAGCTTAGAAGTGATTCAATTTTGTATGTATATGCTTATGTGTGGGATGATGTGGATTCAATGTACTCTGGCTTGCTCTAAGGCCCGTAAGTCATAACTAGTCATTGCATAATCCACTGACATAAGCTGTTTATAACTGAGTGATGATCCTGATTACACAATATTAATAGCTAAGGAAGCTAAGGAAGTGAAAAGTGCGAGAACCAATTATAAGCGTCATTCTATGTGAAATAGTTCTGTAAAGTTTCAGCGCCGCTCGAACCACTGAATTGGTGACTGGAATATCATTTTCCGATGGAATATATTGAGAGGCGAAATCATTCCAAAGGACTAAAAAGAGAGAAAACGCCGGAATGCAGATTCCGCCGCGGGGCCATACAAAGCTTGTAGATGAAGGGACACTGGAAAGGCACGAGAGAGAACACAAGAGAGGGAGAATTTTACGGGTCTTTCGGATTGTATATGATTTTTATTGATACTATCGTATATAGGTGTCTTTCAGAGATCCTTGGTCAAGAAAAAAGCTAACCAACTACCTCTACTGTTATTGTCAGCGTTTTAATCAGCTTCGTTGTGATCGTTATGACTTTTACGTTCAGTGGTCGAGTAAATCAGCTCCTTGGACAGCTCACACCGGCTGAAAAAGTCGCGCTCATAGCTGGCAAATCGCAATGGCGTACCGCCCTCATAGATTAGGTCAATCAGGCCACGGGGGTATAATTGTTGCATGGGCCCTACAGGTTCTACTTCCAGGTCAGTGTAGCTCTACAGAGAGAGTACAAGGGTTAGCTCACGCCCAGGTTAGCCATTAGCCTAATGTACATACACGCCATGATAAGGTATTTGAGGCGGATTTTACGCCATCAGTGCGCGCAGGCGGTGTTCCTCGACAGTACCTATTTTCGTCACTAAGACAGTGAAGCGAACCCAAAGTGATGGACATCGCATGGTCAATGTAGTGTTGTTGTCATCACTTAACTATCCGCAGTCAGGAGCTAGAATCTAAATCGCAGTTCATTAAGAACAGGGCTCGGCCACAATCAATCAATCAACTCACAACTAGGTATGGAGCGAGAGAACTACAAATGAGAGAGGTTGCAGGAAAAGTAAAGATTGAGGCTATTTCCATGTCCTATATCTCTTGTGCATGCAGCGCCCCAATACCCTGACTCTGATTCCTAAGGCACAGAGACATACTTGCAAGACTAGCTCAGCGTCTGTCCTCGCTTTCCCCTTCCAGATTCGCAAAGAAGGAATTTGAAGAATTTTCAAAAGCAGACGCGGATGCTTCCAAAGAGAGACAAGTCACAAAGAATGCAATCCCCTTTATTAAGGGCAAAGTTTCGGATAATAAATGTATGGGTGGGATTCCTTTAAGAACCTCGATCATCTAACTGATGGAACTCTGGTCCCTGGAAATCCCGATCGCTATCATAGAGCACGTCCTGAGCACCTTCACAGTCATCAAATTGTGCCATCCACGCAGCATGATCTCCTTATTGCGCCGAAATTTTCCTGGCAGTGAAAGGACCTCATGGGTCGGCATCAATAGCCAAAAGACAGGCATGCTATGACGGTGCATTAGGAGCAAGGGGACTGCACTCGCTTCAGTCTCATAGCATCAAATTGTAGTTAGAACCCGTCCAAAGAAATCAACATCCGTTGTCAGGAATCCAAATTCGAAGCGTTGTGGAGATGCCGTGGTATGGATCAAGTAAGCAGTAGGGCCATCTTACCAACTGGGACTAATCAAACCTACACGAACTTATTCTTCAGTCTAAAGAAGTGTTTTCCTTTCTTTCTCCAAGCACATATCACTAAATCCTTAAATATCCCCGGACAAAGCCTCCAACAAAGCCTCAAGATGTGGCCATTCCCATGCCGTGAAGCTCATAGAACAAAGCTATCTAGAAAATCTTATACCTTTGCCTGCTTGGCAGTGTCGCCGCCTAGGGCAGACCTCCGAGGACTTTCCTAATCTATGTAGCGGTAACTTCTAAGCAGAGCGAAATAGACATGATATGAGACATCAAATAAAATGCGTATCAGTTAGTGAAAACATACAGTAAGGAAACCTGATGTCTCCTGGAGAGCTACGCAAGGATGACTGGCTCATAGTGGTGAAGAGAAGGCTATATGATAATGTCCTTCTCAATCAATCCTTTCTATACTGATAACTGAGATATCAAAATCAAGAAATAATGAAGCAAGCATTGAAGATATGAACCAACCCATTTCCAAGATGATAAAGGAATAATGAAATAGAACAGATGTTGTAACTTTACTCTTATATATATAGATCTCTCTCTTACCTGGAAGTTTCAACTAATAATCTTCTCCCTTCACTTCAACATTCTCATTATCTTGATTGGTCAGCACCTCGTAGTTTGAACCTTGAGACGAAAATTACGGTTTCGACAATGGCTGGGTTACTACAGATCCACCGGCCTGGAGTCACTCGGCCGACCTTTGAAACATTCACCCACCCTTCAGCATAGAAAAATGCGCCGAAGACTCCTCACCTTCGAACAGTTCTTCAAAAAGTACGAACTATTATCAACATGGAGCATCAGGCACAAAGTCAAATCAATGGTATCCTTAACCGAGTTCGCTCATTAGACGATCTGTCTATCAATTATGTTCTCGAGTTGAGGAGTCTCTCTGAGAGGTGTATTGTTCTCGACAAATTCAAGATTTCTCCTGCTGAGTATTGGAACTGGCTCAAAAAAGTTGGCGGCGATATCTGCGGCGTGGAATATGATGCACAGAATGCACGTATTGTCCTGAAAGGAGGTCCAAGCTGGATGCATGAAGCTGCTACTGGTGTGGTCTACGTGTTTTATGATAAAATAAGAGAGAAGTTGAGTGCCGCCACTGGCTCGGACTACATCTTGATCGGCAGCAAAAGTAAGTATCATCTTAAACCTACTACTTAGATTCACCGAACTAACTATAGTCCTAGGATGTCGATTGCGTGGCAAATTCAGCCAATCTTCAAAAGAAGCAAATGCGTCTGTCAAGAAGTCTGGAACCAAATGGCCAGTTGTGGTTCTTGAGGTTGGCATTAGTGAAACTACTAAAAATATCGAGGAAGATGCGAAACGATGGTTGAAAGGCAGCTGTGGCTAAACCAAACTTGTGATACTTGTTGATGTTCAAGAGAGAGGAAGGCGGGATACTTCGAATGACCTCCAGGACAAGTGGGAGCTATCTGAAATTGACTTTCAGCAACCTCATCATGGCACGCTCCCTGATAAGATACTCCAATGGTATCAATCTCGAGAAATCCGGCTTGTGGGTAGCTTCAAGCTATCTGTACACTTATGCTACAGTAACGGTGACAATCAATGTCTCTTAAATAAGGCCACATTTTCACCCAACAATTTAATCGATTTGACGACCATCCAGGATGTTCCTTTGAGATTAGACCATCTTATACCTGATGGAAGCGATCTTGATATGAGCCAGCCTCTTTTATTTCCATTAAGACGCTTGGTCCAGACACTGCAAAACGGCTTCGACGATATTGAAAGCGATAGAGTAGATGACTTGGCGGAGAATGCGCTGAAAAAATATTCTTCATCGTGAAGACATGCTATTCTAGGAATATTGGCGCTTTTTCTGATAGAGGTTAGAGTAAAAGATATTAAACAATTGAAGTGAGACTGTTTTTGTATATGTGACGTTGCCAAAAACCGCAGTTTTGAAATAAGCTAGGTGTGCGTAATGTAGTAAAGTTGCGCATCCCTTGTCTCACTTTGGCTTCATGAACAGAAAGCGTTCTACAACAGAGTATACTATACACGCTTCATCACTTGCCGTCATAATAAATTGGAGCTGGAAAATAGAACAACATCATGCACCGTACTTGCGCTTCTTCGCCCTCCAATTTGGACATGATCTCCTTTCTCGCCGTTCCTTTGCGTATCGACGCAGAGCAATTTTGCGCCTACCCAGCTCGGACTCAGGCTCCCACGTATTCTTCCACTTGACGAGTGCCATTCGGCGACCAGAGGGATGAATCTGACGTGCTACAATACGGCGGTACTCCTATCGATCTCCTAGATCTTGGTCGTTCTCTGTATAGGACGCAGACTCGTCGGATTCTTCATTACCAGGCCTGAGATTATCCGATCTGGGCACCACAGATAGAGACTTAGCGAGCTCATGATTACTTCGTTCCAGATAACACCCACTCAACTCAGTACTTGAACACCCTGGCAACCGATCTGCCGCTTTTCAGCTGCGAATGCCATCTTCAACTGAGAAAATTATCATGATATTTGGTGGAGGTTCTTCGCTGGTGATGCTGCCTGAAGATTATTTCTTTGGGAGATGGGAGTCAAAGCCATCCGGGATAGAGGAGGAATAATCAAGTATCGTATAAAAACTGAGTAATGTTGCTTGACTCTCAATGGGTCCATGATGGAAACCAAGTCAGGGACTTACTCGGTTTCCGACTGCCAGCACATTGTCAGAATGACACAAAATCATCGAGAGGTAAAATTCACCCACCTTTCAAATATGCGCCCTGTTTCCAATTACGGTAGCGAACATATTTTCCAACGCTAAACCCCAGATATCTGTCATGTCGTGCAGAAAAAAGGCTATGGCGAGTAGCGCTCCACGGCTCGCCGAGCCCGAACAGGCCGCGAACGACTTGTCACATCTGACGTGGTGTCCAGAATTCCCTTCATACGATTGTGAAGAACTAGTTTGATGGATGGTGAGAAGTTGGCACTCTGATTACTTGGGGCACGTGTTAGAGTGCAGGACATAGAGGTCGAAGCCTTGAGAGCTGTGTAATATTGGACCTGGATTTCTCCTACCGTCTGAGTGGGGAAGTTGTTTTTGAACTTGAGACTATGATAGTTTATCCTTTTCTCTCAGCTATTTTAAATGAGCACCCACCTTTTTCTAGGGTGTACTCCTTGTGTTTGAGTGGCTTTCCAGGCTCTGCTACTTGTATACTTAACTATGTTATTGTTTGCTGCACGGTATTTTATTAGTCCCATTTTTCGCGGATGTGCAGGGCTTCAATTCCTGTGCACTATTCACATCATGATAATTGTATCCTTGGCTAGGAAGGCCATCGTTTGTGGAGTCAATGACACACGTATTATTCAACAGCCTTGATCGAGACAACCGAGGATGGGATCCGAGGTCTGTTGAAGGGGAAATAAGCAGTCTGTGCTGGTGAAATCGTATCTTCCGACTCCATGAATGACTCTTTCTTTGGTAGCTACTCGGCTGTTCTTCTAGCCCGACACTTGTTGACACTGATATCGATACAACGGAGCATGGAATAATCTAAACCCTAGCCCTAACGTCTAGTTCTATGTCTTACTCTGGTACATTTTCTACCGAGGTGTCGATGCATGCTTATAATTTCTGAAAGAACCATATCTGCCTTTAAGTTATATGTTTACCTCTGACTAAGACTGATGGGAAATCGACAATGACACATAAATCCGCAAGTCCGCCAGCCCGTCTCCGCACGCACGCCGTCTCCGCACGCATGCCGTCTCCGAACGCATGCCGCAATCCCGCAAGTCCGCAGGCTGATAAACGAGATCTTCCGTCGCAAGAATATGCGCTTACGCGAATATTCTTCAAACGACAATGTTTGTCAAAAACCATTTTGTACCGAGCCTTGTCGGGATTCGGCAACTACGGGATCCCACTGGACTCGATCCTATACTTCTCCGCATAGAAAACCGCCTACGTAGTACAACCAAGATTGTCGAATGGGTAATCATTTTCCTCAGTCAGGAGAATTATCCTCAGCTATCTTGTACCCAGGTATAAAATAACTGGTCCTTCCACTGAGGAAGCCGGAAAACCGATATCGACGGACTTCAACCTAGACTCTATTTTAAAATTAAGTGGATCGAATAACTTGGACAGAAATGGCTTCAAATCCTCCAGGGCAGTGCTGTGTGGCGAATTTTCAACATGACGGAGTTCCCAGAGGTCAATTAGGGAAGATTGATGAGAGTACGTTGCTTTCCCTACAAGACCAGTTTGCTAATCTGCGACGTGGTCTGACAACCTTTTATAATTAATTCCTCAATCGTGCTCATTCTTACTGATAATGTCTACATAGTATCTACATACTTCGCCTACACCGACGCAGGCACGGATACCTCCTCAGACACTGCAATAATCTTCATCACCGACATTTTAGGGATATACATCAACGCAAAACTACAAGCCGACCTCTTTGCGCAGACACTGAAATGCACCGTTGTCATGCCGGATCTCTTTAATGGCGATGCCATCGCGGCTGATGAGTTCGCTAAGGGATCTGTTGATCTGAAACCGTGGTTGGAGAAGCATACTGTGGATACTGTTGATCCTGTTATTGAAAGAACAATCAAGTATCTTCAGGAAGAGAAACAAATCAAGAAGATTGGTGCTGTTGGCTATTGCTTTGGCGGGAAGGTATGTACACGATTGATCGGGCACCTGGATTATTCATGTTCACTAACTATGCTTTACTTCGCAGTATGCCGTTCGGTTGTTAGCAGAGGGACACAATTCTGCTGTCAAGGCAGGATACATCGCCCATCCCTCGTTTGTCGCCGAAGACGAACTTGCCGCTATCCAAAAGCCATTGGCGATCACTGCAAGTGGTGTGTATCTCCATACGAGGAGCTGGTATATCAACTAACAGACTTCAGAAATTGACGGCATCTTCACACGAGACCTACGATACAAGTCTGAAGTTATCCTGTCCAATACAGGCCAACCATACCAGATTAATCTGTTCAGTGGAGTGTCTCACGGCTTCGCTGTCAAGGGGGAATTGTCGACTAGACACGAGAATTGGTCCAAGGAACAGGCATTCGCGCAGGCGGTAGCTTGGTTTAAGGAATATTTGTAACGATATAACGCAGTAGCTTTGAATAGTCACTCATGTATGCTAAATCAGATGCTTGTCTGTCTTGGGGCTATAGGGCTTCATGTTTCAACTTGACTAATCAGGAATGATATCGACATTAAGACCCCATCGCGAACATGATTGGCCAACGCGTTTCGACCGCGTATCGCGATTCGCGTGTTTATTTCTCCTCATCATTTTCTCCTTGTGATTCTCTCCCCAACCAGTTTCCCCCCGTTCTGAGCAGTCGCCGAGTCACTCTCAAGAATCAATTCCAAGGAGCCTGGCTATCTGAGAATATCAGACGTCAGTACACATACCACTTTGAGGATAACTGGGAGCATGTCGTGAAATATGTTGGCCGATCGGAATCAACGGAACACGTTGTCTGCATTGACTTGGAGGGCCGTGGACCTGTGGAAGATACCCTGGCACCAGAGTTGTTTGCATACGCGAAAAGGACATACAACTCAAAAAGGCGATAGAAGGATCTGAAGCAGCATATACAATGGTATGAGGAGAATGTCGATCCCGCTGGTTTTTCCAGAGAGAAACAGCGTCAATGAGACAAGGACAAAGTCAACGGCTATCTTCCTAAGTTGGAGATTCCACCACCAACTTACCGGCCCCGGTCTTGATAGGACTGGAAGAAGAAGAGGAGGATGATGATGATTATGAGGACGAGGCTGAAATCAAAGCCGAGGACGCATCTCCATTTCCCGACGCCATTGCTCTATTGAAATGGATGATTGAAATTATGCAGATGGGTCTCGCAGTAAACGCTCAAGAAGTTTTCAGGATCTGCTTCAAAACCGGCTCCGCTGTCTTGTTGCGGATTTGAGACTTTCGACACTTTGTACTATTGGTGTATTATTGTAGATTATATGCCCTCACGACGGAGGCACATTTGTTTTAGGTCTTCAATAGGTGGTTATGTTCTGTACTATCCACGGCATTTGATTGTTTCTGAACATATCCGTTCATTTATTGTATTATACAAGATAACCAGCTACCCTTGCCGACCATACTACTGTGCTCGTTAATTCGATGAAACACAACATGACGCTCCTCGAATTGAGCATTCCATGTTTCCGTGATGGGTCTCCAGAAACCCGCAGTTGCAACCACCGGATCATTCTCTTCTTCATGGCCGGCATCCGCAGATGAGTCCTGGCTATCAAGACCTCGGATAGCGTTTAGTTTGTGCACCCGTATGTTAAAATGTCGATATCGCCGAGTTTTGAATTCTGTCTCAAATTGCGGCCGTTTCCACTCCATGCATGCTATCCAATTCTTATCGACAGTAGTACTGTCATCTTCCTCTTTCGAAGACTGGGAATCAACCCAGGCACTATCCCAACTGCTTGTTGCGGTGCCCACTCTGCGGGACAAAGGAATTTCTTCTTCCGGAGGTGGAATATAACCAGATCCATGGCGGGGTTCTCCAAGAGCCAGAGCACGAAATACGTCGTTTATCCTCTCTTTGATTCCCGGATCGGCCGCGTAAATACTGGCAGGAATGCGAAAAGAAGTAATCGAGACATGCGCACCGCCGTTCCTTGGGAAGTGGAGCCTCTTGAGAGACGAGTCGAGATTCATTAATATCGGCACGCATCCTGGTCGAAGATAAGCGTTCAAAGACGAAAGATGTTGGAGTGCCTTCTCAGTGTCGACATCCCCGCGCCATGCTGCTCGTTTTTAGCATCGATTCTTCCAACAACATGGAAATCAAGCACCTACTTATCAAAATATCAATGCAATTTTGATCCTCAGCCCAGCGACCCCAAAATAATTCCTGAAACCCAGGTTCCTTGGATAAGTTGTTAAATATTCTTCCTCGACGAAAGGCTTGTTCTATGGGCGCGATTGGGGTCAAACGATACGTCGCCAACTGCGCGGAAAACCGTATTCGTTGATTAGGGCTTGACATTATTTCGGACTTGTTGTTAGCATGCGAATAGAATTAGGTTTACACAGCATGCGACTCAACTGAAATCGATGTTATGAGGAAACATTCGACGCTAAAGTATCAAGACAAAGAAAGTCACTGCCTAGCAAGGCTACAAAATTGCGATCATCACCGTCAGCAATTGTACCCTTGTCATTTTTGATCAAGTCAATTCGTTCTACAAACTCAAATACAGCCCAGTGGCAATTACTACTATTATGTTTAATTATAATATTTCTCTTGGCGTAAACCTCTCGTTTCACCTTTATTTATGGTGTCTTGCTGAACAGCCAATGCAGGGACAGTCGTTCTTTAGCCCCATTGCTATAATTAGGGCAAGGCTCAGCTTGACTGGGATAAACCCCTGCATCCTGACATGACGCCACAAATAAGCATGAATGAATCGCAAATTCTAATCCACCTCTTTGATATAAGCTTCTTAGTGAGAGATCAGCAGGATTGTTGATTCCTCCCACGTTTCAGGGCGAACGCTATTTTCTACAGTTCGAAGCACAACAAAGAAACGCTTCTAGTTGATGGGCGATAGGATAAGGTTTGCAGTACATGCTAATTATAGAAGACAGGCCTGTTGATACAGCTATTTGCCTAGTAATTTTGATTATTGCATGCATCTATTTTACATCACAATGTCCAGACTACGTGTCCATTCTGTCCAAGTCAGGGATAATATGTTCTATCACACATGACACGACCCTCTTTCCAAGTAGAAACTACGTGCGGCTCAAGACTGCTTGTCCCCCGTCTCACTCCAATCAACATCACTCAGAGTCACGGCCATGGCGAAATTACGGTAATTGTCAGCGTTGGATACGGCTTTTCCAGCATAATCCGGGTTGACAGCCATCATAAGCGAACCATCAAATCCGTAGGCTTTGACTTTACTACCATTGTCCATGGTGATGACTACATCAATGACTAGACGCGAGGGTTAGATTCGCTCCATCAGTCAGAATACGAGTGCCAGGACTTACTGTTTTGCCCAATAAAATGCATCATCTCATGTAAGAAGACTCCTCCTGGAATCTGTTGAGAATCAAGCGTTGTTCCTACAGCTAGAGTGGATTGACCTGAAATCCGATCCGAGAGTGTTTTGCCGTTAAATGCACCGGCGCACATCATAATAAGATTTGCTTGCCACCATGTAATACCATCGGGACGTGCGAGTTGCTGGCCGTTTGCATTGTATGGCGTGCAGATGCTTGAACCGTATTGTCCGGAACTGTCGTATTCAATGTCCGGGATCAGGACAGAGAAGTATGGGTTCCAGCTGAATCCTGGTTGATTAGTAGCTAGATGCACATAACCTAGTCAGTCTTGATATTTCAAACAATCGAGGTTAGAGCAGTTCTTACTGATTCCTGGAAGAGGGTCATCTGCGGGAGTCTGGCCCACGTCCCCCAGCTTTGTTGCGTATGTCCATCCAGCATCGGTGCACATCAACCTCGCACGGGTCGAAGTTGAACCATCAAGAATACTCAACACAGTTTGATAATTGGCTGGAATCGACACTAGTTAGCACAATACGACCTTCTTAATGAACTGGAATTCACTAACTCAATGCTGTTTGTAGGGTATCCTGCCCACTAGTAATCCATATTTTGTTCAGGAAACTGATTTGTCGATAATTCACTCCCCAAGAAGTAAATGCAGTCTCGACGAGCGTCTTGTCCGTATTCTTTAGCCCCCCATTAATCATCTTTTGGATTGCCGTGATGGCATTTTGGGCTAGAGTTTTGGCATCGTTGACCATTGTGTCCACATCATAGCCACCGCAGTTTCCAGACCGAGGAGATGGGATCGTTGTCCATACACCTCCAATGGGACTTGCAGCTGTTGTAGGTGCAGTAGAGGTCGTCGTAGTAGCAGTTGCCAGTGGTGTACAGGAAATGGTGAGGCAAAGAGCCGTCACCAGAAAGCAATGATTGAAGAATCTCATGTTGGCAATATATAGCGAGTGACAACGAATAAGTTTCAAACGAATGGTATCTTAGAATAAGAAAGTTAAATAGAAAAAGTATTTTCGGAAAATGACCAGAGGGCTGATAGTATAAAGAGGCGGACTGCTGGACACTATGAACGCCGAAAGAGACGCCCTTCTAAAATCCTCACGAGTTGAGATATCAGCTTTTTACGCGAAAGGCGGTTAATATTATGGCTCTGTAAGACCTCAGGTACCAAGATCCTGTGATTGACAGGAGCATCGATACATCACTTCTCCATATGATTACCCATGTCAGAATCGCCATCCTTGAAATAAAATTAATCTTAAAAAGGGGCGAAAAAGACAAAACCGCTAATCATTCAGCAAATAAAATAAATTGTTGGCATTAAACATCATGGAGAATCTGATAATATATGGTTGAAGCATGTAAGATTTAACGTTCTAGCCCTAAAAATAACCCCATTCGGCCCCCAGTAGAAGGTGGACTTCATGTTAGCTGACCGTATCCCGGCCACTGTCTGAGCGCTTGGTTATAGTTGTCAGCAGATATAGAGTTTATATGCAAGGAACAATCTGTTACTCCAATCAAGCCTTATGATATCTCCTGTTTTGACATTTGAAGAAGTTTCAAATCCTACGGGCTTTGGAATATGGCCCGGTCGACTGTGGAGGCGAGTCAGAGGGCTCATATGGAGCCGTTTCAGGAGGTGAATACACCAACCACTAATGAATGATGGCGATGTTGGATATTCAATTCATCAGTTTGATAGACTACTTCTACAGCCAACTGCCCCCTTTTGACTAACTTTCCTTCCTTTGTATCCTCTCGATCACTCATTATTCCTTCGTTCGATTCTGCGGCATCAGATGATTGTTTTGTCAAGATGTTGCATATGTCACTCTTTCATGTTTCACTCCTTTGGCTCATAGCACTGAACAGCTCAGTATTTGCATCGAGCTCTTCTGCCTTGAGTGCTGCTGTCTCTACAAGAAGCCCAAGCTCTTCCGTCGCAGTTCCTGCTCCATCTCATTCTGTTGTGTCAAGCTCGAGCACACCATCTACAATCATTTCTTCCAGTGCATCAACCAGGTCTAGCTCTAGAGCTAGGTCCAGCTCATCTGCTGTTGTTATCCCAACTCCCAGTTCTACTTCGTCCACTTCTCTATCAACATCAACCATCTCTTCTTCCATTTCAGGGTTTGCTTCTGCAACATCTAGCATCTCATCAAGTACAGGTAAAAGCTTTACAGTTGTACCCAGTTCATCTTCTCAACCTATTATTCCTTCGTCCAAATCATCGTCAAGCTCGTCGACTTCGACGACCGGAATTTCTAGCACTTCGTGGCCTGTCATACTAAACATAAGTCAGACATCCACGCCAAGGTAAGTTGAATGGACATACTCTCATGGCAAAGTGTTGATTATTGACATGTTCTTCCAATAGCAGTTCTCAGAGTTCTTCCACAACTACAGGCTCAAGTACTGGCAGCAGCTCATCAGGTGCAGCTAGTGCATCATCCGGTAAATCAAGTGGTACAATAAGCTCATCATCGTCCAGTAGTTCAGCAGTGGTGCTAGCAACGACAAGCTATGCTGTTACGTCCGGAACGTTTACCATCACTCCTGTGTTTCAACAAACAACATATTCTCAATACTCAACTCTATCCGGCACCACCACCTCGAGCACTACAGAATCAAATGGCCACATTGTACCCCTCATCATCTGGCCACGAGGGCTAGGGTGGACTTGTATCCTCTTCTGCGGTGGCGGAGGAGGTGGAGGTGCCGCCTTTGGCGGAGATATTCCGTTTCCAACTGATCCTCCTGAGGAACCAAACAGCACTCCAACGAATACAGACACGCAGCCAACATCAACGACAAAGTCTACAGAGTCTACAGCGTCCAGCTCATCTAGTAGCTCCTCCAGCTCTAGCTCCTCGAGTTCCGCAGTATCCTCAAGCTCATCAAGTTCCTCTTCAGAAAGTTTCTCGATTTCCATCTATCCTTCGGGCATTGCAGATGCTTTTGACTATGTAAGTGCAGATGGATCGATATCATCCTACTTGGCCAAGATCCGTAGCGCTATCAGCAGCATGGATAATGGTAGCTCCTCCGTCGCTGTTCAATCATCAAGCTTCGCGACATCAGCATCACCAAGCCCGACTGTAACTGTCACTACACCAACTTCTACCACTATGCCCATCTCGTCAGCTACAACCGCATCTGCCACAAGCACACGGTCAGCATTAAGCACGGCCGTGATTTCGACATCGGCTTCATCGTCAGCAGCACCGATATGTAGCGTGGGAAACAATTCTCTCATGGGAGTAAATAATGACCCTGCATCTTGGTGTTTCTGTGGAGGGCGTGGACCTTTCGCTACAATTCCGTCAGCGACCACATCGTACTGCGACTTTTCCGCGTTACCCACGCAGACTATTTCGCTAACTTCGATATCAACGTCAATTGCTACCGCGTGCTCGATTACGACGTAAGTAATCTCTATAAAGTAAGATATTCATTCCAATATCGATTGCTAACTCACCGAAAGAGGCACATTCACCGTTCCAGGGTCTGCAAGCACTGCCGTAGACACCTACTGTCAATGCGGTGATACCATGGCTGGTATCGGAACTACGACCAGTGGCAGCGTTGTTCTTGCAGGCTGCGAGATTGCCACACCCTGGCCCATCGTTTCGACAGTCTCAACCATCCCACCACCGCCATATCAGACAGGCACCTGTGACCTGCACGTCTTTGAGGCTTCCGAAAACTACGCAGCCCCGTTGTATGTCCAACTGAACATTACAGATGGCGCCAACAATCTCCTCGCCAGCCAAAACTTCCAAATGAAGTGGGGCGACAATGCAACCGTGTCAGCCAGTGATTCAAAGCTCCCATACGATATTGACGTGGACTTTTTGAGGTCGACTTCAGTGTCGTCAAAGAAGAAGCGAATGGTTGGGCCTCCACCAACCAACACTGTCCACTGGGAGGATTGGATTTTGGCCATCAGCGCTGGAGGTACCTCCTGGACTGATAAAGAAACTGACTCATCGAATCTCCCGTATTGCAGCGTTGGTGGATGGGATAATGGCAATTTCTGGGATTGGTTGGATGGCGTAATCACCTTGGGTGGTGTTGAGCATTTGCCAGTAAGTGAATGACGTTTGCCCGCTCGATTTTGTTGGACTTTAGGCTGATGATGACTGAGTAGAATCGGCAGATGGATTGTCATTGGGCGTGCTAGTTGGGTCATAAATACCTTCCTAAATAGGTAGCCTGGATATATCGTTTGGCCCTTGCAAGCAACGAGGGAACCACGTGTATCCCTTGCAACAATGAAAATGATAAAATGATTGAAAACCCCAAAGCGACAAGGTCTAGAACACTTTTAACACGTCTATCGATATAATTGACTTTCCTGCTGTCCGTCAACTGGTGTATCATGAATGCATATAGGCAATAATTAGGCTTCCCGGCTTTACCGGAGTAGTACGTAAGTGTAGCATTGGCGCAGGCATACAAGTCGATATTAACTCACGCCATGGCGTTTCGTAAAATTCAAAGCTCCACTGATTGACAGCACATTCTCCAAATTAAATAATTAGGCTAAATGGCATTTCATGTTTCTGGAAATTGTCGGATTGCGCTTCGGCTCGGAGCATCTCCGAGATGCGCCCTCAACAGTAACAACGGCAGCTCGTGAGTCAAGATGTTTTCAAGATTGATTTCAAACACAGGAAAAAAGATTGCCAATTAAGGTAAACTTGAATAATCTCACTCTCAATTCTGGACTGCATATACAGACCTCAGAGAGATGCGAGCGTAATCCGACCCCGGACACATTATTTATTCCCTAATTAGGCAACTCTTCCACAGTCTGTACCCGTTAGTTGTTTATGTGCAAGAAGACCATCTCTTCTCCACACCCCGCTTATTGCTCTCCGACTTTTTGTTTCTTCAAAACACCTCAGCATTACGACGAGGCTGGCTTCAGCTGCCATGATCAAATGCCGCATGTGGGGAGTTAGCATGCATGCTTATGTAGTAAGCAGGGCTCTTCAGGCTAAATGCAGCAAAGCAATAAAATGACGCTGATCTACAGGTTGACCGCATCAAATTATCCGTGATGATCAGCGGTTGGGGTTGGAGTGTGGGGAAGTGAGCAATAATTTGGGGTGGTTATAAGTCGGAAGGGCAGGATTTGGGGAAAGGTGACACAGTAATAGGAGGAATGTTATAAATACCATCATGTTCTCACATGTGACTGGCAATTGGATTAGAATCTAGGGAATCTTCATTTCTCGCTGGTGAAAGGCACATTTTCTTCACGATGGTCTACACCACGCAATTTCTGGCTTTGGCTGCGGCCATACTACCCAAGGCAGTGTTGGCCCAGAACAACCAGACATACGCCAATTACTCCTCCCAGTCTCAACCGGACCTCTATCCACAGACTCTAGCACATCTGAACTTCTCCTTCCCCGACTGCGTCAATGGCCCGCTCAAGGATAACATCGTCTGCAACACATCCGCGAACTACGTCGATCGTGCCGAAGGGCTAATCGCACTATTCACCCTCGAAGAATTGATCAACAACACACAAAACACTGCCCCCGGCGTCCCGCGTCTAGGTTTGCCGCCCTATCAAGTATGGAGTGAAGCGTTACACGGGCTTGACCGAGCCAACTTTGCGAAATCCGGCGACGAATGGACGTGGGCGACTTCGTTCCCGATGCCGATTTTGTCTATGGCTGCGCTCAATCGTACGCTTATCAATCAGATTGCCGGCATTATCGGAACCCAGGCTCGTGCGTTCAATAATGCCGGTCGTTACGGACTCGATGCCTATGCCCCGAATATCAATGGTTTCCGATCTCCGCTCTGGGGCCGTGGGCAAGAAACGCCTGGCGAAGACGCGAATTTCCTTTCTTCGTCGTACGCATACGAATACATTACCGGTTTACAGGGTGGAGTTGATCCGGATCATCTCAAGGTTGTTGCTACCGCAAAGCATTTTGCTGGATATGACCTTGAGAACTGGGGTGGTAATTCCCGGTTAGGGTTTGATGCGAGTATCACCCAGCAGGATCTGGCTGAGTACTACACTCCTCAGTTTTTGGCAGCATCTCGTTATGCAAAGGCACGAAGCTTTATGTGTTCATACAACTCGGTGAATGGTGTCCCTAGTTGTTCCAGCAGTTTCCTGTTGCAGACTCTGCTCAGAGATAACTGGGACTTCCCGGAATACGGATATGTCTCGTCAGATTGTGATGCGGTTTATAACGTATTCAATCCTCATGGTTACGCTAGCAACCAGTCTGCTGCTGCCGCCGACTCTCTCAGAGCTGGCACGGATATTGATTGCGGACAGACCTACCCCTGGAACCTGAATCAGTCTTTCATCGAAGGTTCCGTGACTCGCGGTGAAATTGAGCGCTCTATAGTCCGCTTGTACTCCAATCTTGTCAAGCTTGGATACTTTGACGGCGATAAGAGCGAGTATCGCCAGCTAGGCTGGAATGATGTCGTGACTACAGATGCATGGAACATCTCCTATGAGGCAGCCGTCGAGGGTATCGTGCTTCTCAAGAATGATGGCATATTACCGCTGTCTAAAAACGTGAAGAGCATCGCTCTGATTGGACCCTGGGCAAATGCAACTGAACAGTTGCAAGGAAACTATTACGGTACGGCTCCGTATCTGATTACTCCCTTACAAGGTGCCAATGATGCGGGATACAAGGTCAACTATGCACTTGGAACGAATATCTTGGGTAATACAACGGAGGGCTTCGCAGATGCATTAAGTGCAGCTAAAAAGTCCGATGTCATCGTCTACCTTGGCGGGATTGACAACACCATTGAGGCCGAAGGTACGGATCGTATGAATGTTACATGGCCCGGAAATCAACTTGATCTCATTCAGCAGCTCAGTCAGACTGGCAAGCCATTGGTTGTTCTGCAGATGGGCGGTGGACAGGTTGATTCTTCATCCATCAAGGCTAACTCCAAGGTCAATGCTCTTGTTTGGGGCGGATATCCAGGTCAGTCTGGTGGCACGGCCATATTTGACATTCTGTCTGGCAAACGTGTGCCAGCAGGCCGTCTTGTATCGACGCAATACCCTGCGGAATATGCCACTCAGTTCCCCGCCACAGACATGAATCTTCGACCAGATGGAGCGTCGAATCCTGGTCAGACGTATATGTGGTACACGGGCACTCCGGTCTATGATTTCGGCTATGGATTGTTCTATACCACTTTCAAAGAAACCGCGCAAAAACTGGGATCGTCATCATTCGATATCTCTGAAATCGTCGCCGCACCTCGTTCACCCAGCTACGAATACAGCGAACTCGTGCCATTCGTCAATATCACAGCTACAATCAAGAACACCGGCAAGACGGCATCCCCATACACAGCAATGCTTTTTGCAAATACCACCAACGCCGGCCCAGCTCCTTACCCTAACAAATGGCTCGTAGGCTATGATAGACTCGCAAGCATCGAGCCCGGCAAATCCGCCGATCTCGTCATCCCCGTGCCTATCGGCGCAATTGCGCGTGTGGACGAGAACGGGAATAGAATCGTGTATCCTGGTGACTATCAGTTGGCGCTGAATGTGGAGAGGTCGGTCGTGTGGGATATCAAGTTGACGGGTGATGCGGTGACGATTGAGAATTGGCCGTTGGATGAGCAGGAGATTCGGCCTGATTCTAATTGATGTAGATGATTACTAAGTTGTTGTCTATATCTAGCGTTGGGAAGTATATAATCAAGTAATTAGATCGGTCACCTAAGAATTCCAAAGTTGTGTGCATAGAGTATTTCGTTTCGTGTCTACCTACGTAATACCATCAATTATCAACCTCTCGAATCTTGAACTCAAAAAACCCATTCGACTCCACCGCATTCCGATCCCTCATCTTCGTCGCTGTCCTCACACCAGCTACGGGGACCTTAATCTCAAACCTCTTGCCCTCTTTGGCCTCTTGGCATGCTACCGGATACGCGAACGGTAGGTACTCGGGCATCAGATCAAGCTGATTCAGGACCGTGCCCTGGTCCCATGCAATATGTTCATGATATAGGCGATCACCGCGAATGTTGACTATTGCTGTCATTGGGACTTGGAGTTTTTTGCCTGTTGGGGGGATGCCGGGGATACTATACGTACGTAAACAATTAGTATGAAAGAGATGGTGGATAGAAGATGGGGACGTACAGCCAGTCTACCTCACAGTCATGGGTGATCTTATAGATGAACTCATCGACAACCCTGTCTGTACCAACGGTACGACTGATGACCTCCAACTCCGCATCGGCCGGATTCTTGAAAATGAAATGATTAGCATAGAAATGCGAGAGCTTCTCTCGGCCAACACCGCCAGTCATCTACCCAGCATCTAAGTTAGCATATCTTTATTAAATGTTCAGAACGAAGGAACTTACAGTCGGAATATGATTAACATACGGCTCCTGCACCATCGTACTCATCGTCCATTCCACGGATCGATTCTCAAACTCGAAATAGGTATGCTCATCCCATATCTGCTCTAGGTCAAAGTACGGGCCATTCATCAATGGTTTCAAAAAGGTCAAGTTTCGCGTATGAGATAGTGCTTCAAGGGAGTAGGAAAACCCATCTTGGAAGGGTAGCGCGAAGGAGGAGGATTTTGCGCTGGGGTAGGTGTAGAGTCGGTTCGTGGGTGTGTTTTCGCGTGTGGAAGATGGGGTTCCAGATAGATGTTTCAGGCATGGGATCGGTGATGTTAAAAGTGACGATTCTTCTTCTGTGCTGGCGTAAATGACTGCGCCGGAAATCTCGGTCGTAGATGATAACAATGGAGCTACGATATTCCACAGGCGGCCACTGTAGACTATACTCTCATCAGTTTATGTAACAAATACCCAGGTAAGTACCCGACTCACCAACGAGACCAACCTTCTCCTTCGGTACACAACTCTCCGACTCGGAAATTGCCTTGATTGCACGTTGAAGAATATCGGCTGATAAAGCGCCTTCCTGTATCTCGGCGACTGTATAGCTTTCTTCGGCCCATTTGATGAGTGGTGACGGGACACCGTCAATGATTGAAAGGTTTGATTGAGTCGAGTCCGGTACGACAATGATCATACCAGGTCCTGTACCTCGACGAGAGAGTGGTTGCAGGAGGCAGACTCCAGGACTAATCGTTGTGCAGCGAGGTACAGGAAGCGGGGGAGGAGGCTTGCTGATGTCGACGTACATGTTGCTATTGTATGTTAAGAATTTGTGTTCGTAGATGTTACCTTGACCGGTGTTACAGATCAATCGAGATTTCACATTCAGAAAGAAAGAATAATTCGTGCAATGGTTCGTGATCTCCTAAATGTACTGCTAGAAGCGATATTGTAACAGATAAGACCCCTCGGAACATATCCGATGATCCGAGTACATTCAGGCACGGATAACGGCTGCGTTCCAGTTCGGCAATGTTCCTGAATGAATAAATAGCTTATTTCTAGACCTCTGATAAGGACAATTCATCTCAAAGTATTGTATATTGAAATTAAGAACTTTCTTATATTAGTTTCTATATTAGGCAATATCAATGATCCAATCTATCTACCGTCATACCCCGAAAAAGGCCCAAAATAACGAAAATGTAGCAGATGTCTAAATAGGCTCATCTCGAGGCTCGATCAAGACTTCATTGACGGATACATGTGCAGGTTGCGACAGCGCGTAGATGATCGAGTTGGCAACATCGCTCGGGTCCAATATCTGAGCTCCACTTGGCTCGCCATACTTCTTGATAGCTTCGGCGTCGGTCGACATGTTGAGGAGGTCGGTTGCGGTATTGCCTGGCTGCACACTGGTAACACGCAATCCCTTGCCGGCGGTTTCGAGACGTAGCGATTGCAGAGTTGCTTCGACGAAGAATTTGCTGGCCGAATACACGCCCAGTCCTGGAAACACTTTTCGTCCCGCGTCAGATGATATAGCGACGATATGACCACTGCCTCGAGAGAGCATTGCTGGTACTGTGCTTGACAAACAATGCAACAGACCCTTGCAGTTGACGTCCACTGTACGTTCCCACTCCTCGGTCTGCACATTCGCCATCATGGTGAAGTACATAACACCGGCACAAGAAACGAGGATGTCAACTGGTCCAAGCTCTTCGGTCGCCGCCCGAACAAGCTCTTCCACTTGCTTCTTGTCCGTTACATCGGTCACCCGGATGATGCTCTTGCCCTCAGTGGCCCCAAAGTTGCGCTGAACAGCTTCCAAAGCTTCCAATCGTCTAGCACCTAGTGCGACATGACAGCCTTGCTTGACCAATGCAGAAGCAACAGCAGCACCGATACCAGAAGATGCACCGGTAATAACTGCGACGCGCCCATACAATGGCGATCTGTTGGCAGGCTTTACGGACATGGCGACACTCTTTCGAGGAGCTCGTGGTAACCAGCCTCTAGCGAACCAATGGCGAGTATATGTGCTTAGCAACGCAGTATCGACCTTGGGTCTTTCGACTGCGATTCGAAATGGCCTTGTTTTGCTGTTGTTCAAGACGACAATGCCTTTCAAGAAGTCGACGGTTGGCATGCCACTTCGAAGAATATCCACAGTAAATGCGCCGTCCCCACCTTTCACAGTACCCCGCTTCTCATTCCATAGAGCGACCCATTCATCCCATCCTAAAGGTTTTGTTGGGTATCCCAACTGCTCAAGCTGATCAAAAACTGATCTGATAGTGATGGGATCGGGATCACCCAAGTGGAATACAGTTTGCTGGGAAGCTGCCTGAGAAGAAAGATGTATGATCGACTTGCTGACAAAGTCTACCGGGGTCATTTCAGCACGCCAGCCATCTACATCCGGAGCGTATCCGAGTCTAATTGATTCGACGATGATTGCAGAAAGTAGATCCCACGCATTGGAAGCACCAGTCGTGCTGTGTCCACTAATTGTTCCTGCTCGATGAATCTTGACCGGCAATCCACGACGCCCAGCTTCCAAAACAAGTTGTTCGGCCACCCATTTCGTTTGTCCGTAGCCGTCTGGAAGCTTTTCAGGCACATCCTCAACGGGCAAGATAGTATCTTCTGGCCAGCCGTTCTTGCCCGATGGCGGTAACACTCCGTTTGTGGACACGTATTGTAATGTGGCGCCACTCTTGCATGCAAGACGAATGATCTCTCTTGTACCTTCAACATTAGCCTTTTGCAAAGCAGCATATGGGTATACGAGGTTGACAGTAGCGGCGGCATGAACTATGACTTGGACGCGAGAAGCCAAATCGTCGAATTCTTCCTGGGAAAGACCGAACCGATCCAAAGACAAATTGCCTGGGAGGATCTCCACCCTCTCCATGATCGAATCACGCCACAAGCCCAGATCCAGCAGGTTCTTGCGTATTCTTGCAACTGCTTCCGGCTGGCCCTCTAGCGTCGGATGGCCGAAACGCACGAGACAAATGATCTGTGCGCTAGTGCTTTCTAACAAATCGTTGAGGAGGAAAGCGCCGAGGAAGCCAGTCACACCCGTCAAGAGCACGGTATCTGCTGTGTCAATGGGTCGAAGATTGACATTGTGTGGTTTGATATCGTCGTCTAATGTAGAGTCCTTTCGTAGAATGGAAGGGAGTTCTGCCTGTACTGCTGCACTGTGACCGTCTCTTGCTGCACGAACTGCAGCAAGATGACCAGCCAGGGTTGGTACCTCGGCCAGTCGTGCAATAGACACTCGGAAGCCGTAATTCTTTGAAAGCCTTGAGGACAAGTCCGCCAACATCAATGACTGACCGCCTAGGATGAAAAAGTCATCCTCGGGCTTGAGACTCTCTACCGGTACTTTGAGAATTGCAGCCCAGAACGCAGCAACATCCTTGAATCTGACTGAATCTGACACGGTTCGCTTATGGTTGCCGTTGACTTGAGCGGGCCTTGGGGGCGGTGGAAGGCTTTTGATGTCTACTTTGCCAGAGACTTCATTTGTAGGTAGAGCATCCATCTCGACCCACAGTGTTGGAATCATGTAGTGCGCAAGATAAGGAGCGAGTGCACGACGCGCTTCCGGACTCCGTCCAGATTCATCGATAACGATGGGGGGACGATCTGCTGAGGCTTCACGGTCCCGGACGACATATGCAACCAATTGCCTTTCCAGGCCTTCACCGTGAGCGACTACACTGCAGGCACAGGCAGCAAAGTGTTTCAAAATTTCACTCTCGACTTTACCTGGTACGACAGAGTAGCCGCGCAGTTTGATCATGGTACCCACTCGACCGCTGATTTCGAGTATGCCAGAAGGCAAAATACGAGCTCGGTCGCCCGTCTTGTACATGCGAGCACCGGGTGTTGTGTCATATGGATTGGGAGTGAAAGCTTCGGCTGTGGTCTCGGGACGGTTGATATATCCCCAAGCCAACATGGATCCGCCAATGAAGAGCTCTCCGACTTCGTTAGTGGTCATTCGTTTTCCTTGTTCGTCCAGAATATACGTGTGTTCAAGGTCCATAGGGGGTCCAACAGGACAATAGAGAGAATTCTCGTCGTACATTTCGCGAATGTCTCCGCATGCAATTTCATGAGTCTCGCAAGCGCTGTAACAGTTCAGCAGACGGGTTTGAGGAAGGGCTTTCATCGACCGGCCGGCAAGATCAGTAGTGACGACTTCGCCGTTGAACCAGAGAGTGCGCAGCTCTGGTAGGCGAGTCTTGATGTCCGGTGTAGAAGCAAGAACAGTAGCAAGAAGGGTTGGGGTCATCAATGTCTCTGTAACGTGTTTCGAAGCAAGGAGATCGACCAATGCAGCAGGATCGTAGCTGACTTCATCCGGCACTACAACCACGGTAGCTCCTCGTAACAGCGGGCGTATTATCTCCCAGATAAAAAACACATTGCATGCCACTCGGTCGCCGGGTTTGACATCTTGCACGAGGAATCGTAGATTGTAAGAAAGCACGGGAGCTCGGTGTGGGTTTGCGATACCTTTGGGCTTGCCTGTTGTTCCGGATGAATACGAGACGAAGCACAGTCGATCCAAATCTTCATCTGTGGGCAGAGGACCGGGGTCTTTGACGTTTCCATTTGGCTCTGTTGGAGGCTGATCGACGCAAATCACGGGTACCTGTTTCACGACCTTGGACTTTTCAGAAGAGTGTGTAATGACGACTACCGGTTTCGCATCTTCAATCACGTCCGAGAGAAGTTCCGGGGGGTAAGCCAGCTCGAGCGCGAGGAAAGCTCCACCGGCACGGAGAATGGCCAAACAGGCAATCACGTAGTCGGCGCATCGCGGTAAAAGCACGCCGGCCTGTATGTTGCGTCCAACGCCGTAGCCGCGTAGACGCCCAGAGAGCGCGGCTACCTCGGTATCCAACTGGGCGTAGGTGTATGTAACGTCGCCATCCTCCAGGGCCACGGCATCGGGGCTGACTTGGACTTGCTTAATGAAAAGAGCCGAGAGGTCTTTGGTGGTGTCAATCACGGGCAATCCTTTCGTCATTGTGTTGTTTTGATGTTTACTGCATGCACTGTCTCCAATCGGACACTGGGCATGGATTGTATGGCAATTGCGAGCTATGGAATTTCGTCGGTCGTCTCGATTGTACTGGCGGGGGCGTGATCAATATATATGAGATGACGATTCTGCAAGGCCCAGCTGTATGTCTGGAGTGATCGCGAACTGCGATTCTGGCGGCTACAGTTAAATCAATTGTTCTGTGATAGGTACGATACGTGGCATGGCGGTATATCAAGCCAGTCTGGAAATAGAAATCGTGTCGTAAGTCTGACTAAGAGAAATGGCAGACGACGTATCAGATCGAACAGTCTGAATATGGCCGATTGACAGGATGATGGGAAGAAAAAGAAATGCAGAAGCTTGACTCCAGACTGAGGGGCAGCAACACAGACGAAAACTTTGTGGAACACGATAACACGATAAAGCTGGGTGCCTTGATGCCTTGGCCCTTGAGCGGTGATAAAATCTTGGTTTAAACAACGCCCGTGCTGTTCTAGAAGCATCCAGACTGGCCAGTTCAGATGACACTATCCCAGGAACAGTTAGATTCAGATGGAAAATGAAAATGTTGAGCCAATAGCGGGCTAGCATTGGACGGTCAGGAACCGACTTTTCCAAAAGAGGACTAGCCCGCCACGCTTTCTGTTGAGTCGATGATCCATGCACTTCTTTGCATGTGATCACGGCAATTGTTTTTCAGTTCGCGTCAAGAGAATATCATCTTCAAGAGACGGCTCTAGGTCGGAAGACTTGTTTTGGGTCACATACTCGATATTGTATCAATTCCTAATATCTTCATGTCATAGCTTTGCGTTAAGTATGAATATTCGTTTAGCCGCATGTTCAACCATGCCATTCCCGGCCAAGTGGGATGTTTTTATGTGTCGCGTGACGCGGCTGTTTCGTATCTTTGCTTTTTCTTCCATCTCAATAGATACCATATGATGGCAGAGTTCAACTGCGACATCGATGTCTTATTGTTTAATCTTTGTGGAGCAGATTATAGCTATTCTAATATTGTTATCTAGATATGTCGAGGAGTCGTTTAATACAGATTGTCTCTTGATCGGTTTGCGGATAGACTCCTTAGGTACTTTCTTTTTGTAGAGTTGGAGGGCAATACTATGGAAGATATATACATAACAAGCGCCTCAGAATGAGGTTACCCCGCAAAGCTTATACTCGCCAATCGCGACATGACATTTTAAGTCTTTGATCAACTCGACACGGCCAATCCTCATGCCCAGGTTGCTTCTAGGTTTCTACCAACGGATATTTAGTGAACGTGCCTGGCTTATACGTAGGCTATACAGCAAGCCACGAATCTTAATAAGCATTAGATAGAGAGATATAAAGTATGGGAATCATCATGCGCGACATATTTTGTCATGGATTGCAATCTGCTTAGCACTGCTGAAAAGATTTTAACTAATCTATGGATGACTGCGTACGTAGATATAGTTTAGTAAGCCTGCATCAATGAACAAACAGCTCATAAGTATGGACATCAATACATCATGACTTGCGCATGAACCATAAAATAAATGTCTTGCAAGATCTACTCGAGTAGCATGATGAACTGGTTATATGGCCCCAATCGGTTTGACGGTGAGCTCTATTGTCTCGGTAGGATTGCGTGTTCAAAAATGCCGCATCATGCAACTATGCCTACTAAAGTGGTGAATTGTTCCTGAATTCGCCTCCTGCATGAATCGTACCAGCCACGCGGAAAGCGCCTCGTACCAAAATTCGTGGATTGTGCCTGAAAGTCTAAATGTCATCCATCCGAGCTTGACAGATAGGGAAAGATTCTAGAAAAACTCTAATTTCGCTATCTGGTCGACAGAGCTGATAATAGCGTTTCATCTTACGAGTTATGATACGACGTCGTATTTGCTCTTATTCCGAGCAGCTTGCGTGTCCTGTAGCCTCTTTGAGTTTTCGTAACTACGTAGTCTGCCTCGCACTACTGTCTACCCTATGTGTGCGCTCTTGATTACTCCGTACTTGTACTCCGCATCCAGCACCATGGCCGTACGGAGAAGACGTCGATCGCACTTTCGAAGCTGCTGTCGAGCGGGGAAGCAGTTACTCTCTCGTAATACTGTCGCACAGCTACGTTGTTAGTCATTGTCTGGTGTCAATATCAGCAGCAGGAATGTAACCAGATGAAAACTCCAACGGCATGACGAGCAGGCCGCCAATCAGAGAGCGCAGATCTGCCCTTTTAGGGCTTAGGGCACGCAAATCTGCATCCCGTTCCTTCCGAATGGCCGTAAGAGGCAAGGGCGATCCTGGATCGGCGCCGGCGTGGGGCCGTTCCCACTCTTTTCTGCATTTCTACTCGCTAGAGAAAAATCAAGAGGATGGGCGGATCCGCCGCTACGACGCCACCAGGCCGTAATGGGTAATCGATCCTTCCCTGTTTCTCGACCCAGGCCAATCAAGCCCATAACAGTTACGCAATGGATGGATCTGCTACCTGCCTGCAATTGCATGGTGGACGCCTTTGCTCCGAAGCCGCTCAGCAGATGTCTCGTGTCTCTTTTCAGCAGGAGGAATACTTCTTATACCACCTTCCTCCTCTGTCTACCTCACTTCTTGCAACATCCCTCGTCTCTTCACGGCCGCTCCTCAAGGAGACCCAACGAACAAAGACACCATGTCTTCCCAAGACAACATTTCCTCCTCCGACTATGAGGTCAACAAGGCCTCGCTGCCCGACTCCCACAAGGACAAGAGGGAGATCCAGACCAATGTTCCGTACGACCAGGAACTGGGTGAGATGACAGAGGAGGAACGTCGCGGTCACGCCAAGTTTAACCGTCTAGGCTGGAAGCGTCTTACTGTCGTGCTTCTGGTCGAGGCTATTGCTCTTGGAAGTCTGTCCATTCCGTCCTCGTTTGCCACTCTCGGAATGGTCGCAGGAGTCATCACCTGTGTTGGTCTCGGTCTGGTCGCCATTTATACTAGCTACGTCGTCGGCCAGGTCAAACTCAAGTTTCCCCATGTCGCCCACTATCCTGACGCCGGTCGTCTTATGTTTGGTAAATTTGGGTTTGAATTGATCAATGCCATGTTGATCTTGATTTTGATCTTCTTGGTTGGTTCGCATTGTCTCACGGGTACCATCGCATGGATGAACATAACCAGCAGCGGCGTTTGCTCTATTGTATGGGCCGTCGTCTCGGCCATCATCTTGTTCGCTCTTGCCCTCCCTCCTAGTTTCGCCGAGGTCGCCATCCTGGGATACGTCGATTTTGCATCTATCGTCATCGCGATCGGTATCACAATCATCGGTACTGGTGTCGAGGCCAGCAATGCTCCTGGTGGTTTATCGGCTGTGAACTGGTCCGCATGGCCAAAGGAGGGCACTACATTCACCGACGCCTTTATCGCCGTTTCGAATATTATCTTCGCCTACAGTTTCGCAATGTGCCAGTTCTCTTTCATGGATGAGATGCACACGCCAAAGGACTTTGTCAAGTCGATCTGGGCTTTGGGAATTATCGAAATCATCATCTACACCGTGACTGGCGCTTTGGTCTATGCCTTTGTCGGACAAGATGTCTCGAGTCCTGCGCTGACCTCGGCTGGCCACCTGCTTAGCAAAGTTGCGTACGGTCTTGCGCTGCCTGTTATTTTCATTAGTGGTTCTATCAACGGCACCGTCGTCGGTCGTCTTATTCACGGCCGCGTCTACAAGAACTCTCCGATTCGATTCATCAACTCGAAGATGGGCTGGCTTACATGGATGGCGTTGATTGCATGCATCACTGTACTTGCTTTTGTCATTGCCGAAGTGATTCCGTTCTTCTCCGATTTGCTGTCTATCATGTCTGCACTTTTTATTTCTGGATTCAGCTTTTACTTCCCCGCCTTGATGTGGTTTATTTTGATCCGAGAGGGACCATGGTACTCATCCAAGAACTTGCCGTGGGCTATTATCAACGCCATCACCTTCATTATTGGCGCTATTACATTGGTGGGCGGTACGTACGCCAGTATCACCGATATCGTAAGTTTTCTATCCCTATTCTTCCTATGAATTGTACTAACCATTGACCACAGATCAACAACTACAACAATGGTTCCGTCAGAGGAGTCTTTACCTGCGCCAGTCCTGAATAAGCGTGTTGCATCTTGCCTAGACTACATGTACAGCGTCACTGTTACAATAAACTGCTTGCTTTCCCCCTGATTGGCTACGATACTTCCACTTTCATGTTGCATATATCCAGCACTGTTTTGACTACGTACAAGCGAGTGTAAGATTTGTATATATTATCTCTACTTGAACTGTTCATCTCCTCCAAGATTAAATCGCTCATAATACGAGTCTTATTGCATGACGGCTACCTACTGCGTACTGCCGTATTCGGAATGCCGTTAGTGGCGCCTCCCGCGTCGCGCAGTTTCAGCCCCATCATAGATTAATTAATTAATTAGTATTAGTACTCCGTATTAATTAATTTGTTTGGCTTTTGTGGGGGAGATAAGCATTCTGCCTGACTCGTTAGTTACGTGTAGTCATATGTAGTTGTACGTTTATGATGGCATGATTGTTTGGTTCTTGGTTTTTGTCTTGATTCAGGCTGATAAGAAGACCGTTTACTGGATCGGGAAGTTCCGTGCGAGGAATGACTGCGATTCGTGGTGTTGGTTTACGACTTTAACGTACATCGGTCGGATGCTCCTGCTTATTGTTTTGTCGCGGCTGATTCGGCACTGATACTCTGCATGGTTTGTTCGTTGATGATCTCGGAATGAGTGTAACCTCAACTTCGCTCAATTCCGATTGCTACGTACGTGTTCCGGAGGATGTACCGAGTTGAACTCCGGCTGCAAAGCACAGATTGGCTTACTTTACTCCGACTTGGGTGGGCTGATTATGCAACGCACTTACGTACTATGGCTGATTGACCAGGTCTAGTCGACATTAGGGTTAGAGTTGGCCTCGTTAGGGTGTTTATACGTCTCATCTGAAATGTTTCAAACACGATCTATTCCTCTATCACATACAATCTCTACTTTCAGGCAATCTAGTCTGATACCAATCTAATTCACGGCCCATGGCCGCTCAAACGATGGATCAATCCGGCCGACGCACATAGATACTCACATGCCCAAAATTATCCTCATGGCTGTAGCGAAAGCACGGGTTCATCCTGACACATCAAGGTTAGTCATTTGCTTTGAATAGTAGCAATGGACAGGGTCGTACATAACATGTTTCGCATTGACGTCCTCGCCATACTCATCCTCCCCCCCAACCCTTCGTCGTCACGGATGATCCGCAGAGACATATCACTCGTTACCAAAGTGAATTCCACGGGCATATCATCCAGTCCCCTGATGATCATTTTGCGCCCCTTCTCGGCAGATCGGTTCAACTGGTCACGGACATCTCGGATTGGGTCTTTGGTGAAGAGTGGTTGGCCATTCTCTGATATAGTGTGGATGTCTCGTTGGACGTTTTTGACGGCTCTTTTGGCTTTGTTGCCGGCTAGGGCTAGATCGTCGCGACGGAAGCCGGGGCGGTTGTAATCAGCGTGGAAGAGCATCTTAGCTTGGTTCCGAGGTTGAGTTTGAGGAGAGATGACGATGATGATAGATGCATGGTCAGGAGAGGTGGCTGTTTATATGGAGGTCCGCAGATTGTCGACATGCTGAACGACTATTGTTTATACTCAGATTGGCGATTTCATATCTCCAGTCTTTGTCTGAATATACATATTAAACTTTCAATTTGTGACATAGTAGAGAAGTGTCTTTGTGTGTCCTCTACTGCAAGGAGAATGCTAGTGAGTCTATATTAACATGTCAATCTAGATGAATCAATCAATCAAAGTACCTTGAATGAATGTCATTATATGTTGATGTTCATTCAATACAGCTAAGGTGGAGAAGACGATGGATATGTTAGGTGGAAGATCTAAGACCACCAATTTGATATCGAATCTGTTTTCTACACTAACATGAAACCAGACTGGTTACTCGAGGTTAGAATGTCAACTTCATAAGATCGCATTGACTGTTAAGTAATCCACCAACGCCATCATGCATCATGCATCGTGAATCGTGAACCATTCCACAACTGTAGGGTATGTACAAGTCTCGACAGTTAAAAAGCAATATAACAAGTTGGGCTACCAAGCCGTATGCCCTCCATCAATTACAAGGGACGCCCCCGTCATAAAACTGCTAGCATCACTCAACAAGAACAGAGCTGCACCTCGGAACTCCTCCGGCTGAGCAAGGCGACCCATCATATTCTCCGCTTGCCATACTTCCTTTGACTCGGGCTCTTCGTCGAATACTTGTTGCACCATGGGCGTGATGATGTGTCCTGGACAGAGACAGTTGACGCGAATACCGCCCTCGCCATTTTCATTCACTTTACCCCATTCCATCGCCAGACTGCGCGTGAGTTGAATAACAGCCGCTTTCGACGAGTTGTAGACCGGGGAAGTCATGCCCTTGTTCGCGATCATACCACTCATACTCGCGACTAGCAAGATCGTGCCTCGGCACTTATACTTCATCATCTGTTTCGCAGCTTCGGTCGCACAGACAAAGACACCGGTATAATTAATGCTCATCACCTCATTGACTTCCTCTGGCGTATGCTCAACCGCTTTGTCGACATGATTCACTCCCGCAGCCGCCAATATACCATCAAACCGATTATTCAACTCTCCAATCTCAGCAAACGTCTTGGCCACATTCTCTTTGTCTCTCACATCGATGCGTCGATAGTGCAACGAGCCTCCAAAAGCGGGATTTGCGCGCTTTTGGGCCTTATGAAATTCGTCGTCTGGTTTGGGAAGGCGGTCGACGCAGTGCACCTCAGCGCCTGCTTCGACGAGAGCTTCGGCCATGGCAAGCCCCAAACCGCGGGCGCCGCCGGTTACGACGAAGACTTTGCCTTGGAGGTCGAATTCGCGGAAGCGTTGGTGGGTGTTTGCCTGGGTTTCGGGGGGGAGGCGTTCTTGGATGTGTGCTTCTGACGTGGCGGTGCTGGTGTTTGTTTTGCCTGGTGCCATTTTGATTTATACCACTAGTTTCACTAGTTTCGATATCTCATGTAGTAGATGAAATTGTAGATGCTGTTTCAATCAAGAATATCTGACAGACGAAGCTCAACCACAAAAAAGGACTGTTTATATATCTCCCAACCCAGCACCAACTGGTCTAACCACGTACGGCCAAGATAAGCAAGGCCCTTCATCATGATTGCTCGCTATTCTGGTCCATCGCTACAAGGGCCAACGAGTGAGAAGTGAAACGTCAGTGTGGGCACGACGACGGCTTGTCGCGTCAGATACGGCATATGACATCATGTTTCGTGAGATTGAGATTGGTCAGTGGGTAAATAGATACGTACATACCATTTGCCTAAGATGAGAGATATAAGAGACGAGGACTGTCAAGCGAGGTGTTGGATGTACTATGTAACATGTCCAAGATGCCGGCCAATCAGAGCACGTCAACGTGATCAGCACGCGCTAGTCTCAAAACGGACAGCGTCCTGCTTATGTCATGCTCTCTTGGCTGGGTCGGTTTCTTGTCCCGGCCAATCTCATCAAGAATTATCACAGACTATCCTGGACAATGAAGAGATTGTATCATACTTACGCTGGCTTAGTGCTGTTCAGCCTTGAACTCTAGATCGACATGCATGGCCAGCAATATTGAGATTACTTAAGGAGAATTCTTCCTCCATTCTTCCACTAGTCTGTATGGCTTATACGCAACGATGATACATGTGGCTTATTTGGTTGGTGTCTAACACATAACATCCAACAGCTCAATTCTTGCATACCTCATGTATACACTAATGAGACATTGACCATGTCAACTCGCAAACTCACCCGAGGTAGCAACATCGCGCCAGACTTCGGCGAGCCCGGGGCACGTGTGACCCATCCCAGGTATCGAGAGGGGCAGCAGGTACGATACAAGAATGTAGGAGGTCATAACCCTAACCCTGCATCCAATTTGTCCTTACTCTCGTACAGACCGCGAGGCGTTTAGCATCGGCACAATCAGGACGGTGCTGAGAGATGTCATTCCTCCCGTTGGGCCGGAGGAGGTGCGATACGAGGTATATCTCGACTTTCTATACCCCCTGATCATCTCTGACGAGGATTATTGTAGATTGAGAATGAGCAAACGCACACAAAAACGGCCATCTACGAAAAGAATATTGCAGGGTTGTCCCGCTAGAGGCTCTCGTTCTCGCAAGGTGCTCGTTTAACGGCTATCACGGGAGTGTCGAAAAAAGTCTAACCCCACGAAAATACGCATGGCATGACTGTAGGTCCGTGTGAGATTCATTATATTATTACGTATTGACAAGCATAATGATATTTCAATCTCGGAATCATACTTCCATCGGATTTCACTTCCCTAGATCTCATACAGTAGTATATCGCAAAAATTCATCGTATATCACCCCGCACCTTACCACGTAGCAACAACCACACCATCGCTAGCTACTGTCATGCGGCACATAACAATGAACGTCGCCCAAGCCTACTACGTAATTCTACGTGTCAACCAACCTGAACCACCAAGATCCAAGTAATCGTAGTCGTCAGTGGACCGACGCTCGGATCTAAGTCCCGCCCAATGCATCCATTAGATGCGGGGTGCGAGACTACTGTTCGCGCTACAGGCTTACTACGTACAGCCAGGGATTTTTTTTGTTTTTGATACGACAACACAGACCTGGAAAGTTGGCAGGATTGAGGGGTGCTTTTTTTGTTTGTTTCTCTCGTACAGAGGGGATGTGATGTGTTCATTTTCTGCTTCTCATTATATCTTTTTATATGTTCCAACGAAGAGAATGACAAAATCTATAATCTATATCTATGATTCATGAAATATGGAGGCGAGTCGTCACTCATATCCGCCACCACTCGGTCGATAACTAACCAAACTAGAGATGACTTTGTAGTAAACACATACAACCGGGAGTGCCATCGTGAGCGTCAGCGATAGCAAAATGAGGACCAGGGCGAGCATCGAACGCGTCTTGGAATGGCTCTCTTCGTCTCCGTCGGAATCTACCACTATCGTTCCTTGTCACCCCTCTTCGTCGACATCGACGTCGACGGTATTACTACATAACCATTCTCTTCCATCTGCCACCGTCAGCGTGGCGTGCAAGGCGTGCAACGAACGGAATGCGACGTGCGACGGGCAAAGACCGCGGTGTTCACATTGCTTGCATGAGCAGTTGATGTGCTTCTATATCGGACCCGGACGACAGGGCCGACGAAAGCAGCAGCGGTCATAATCTATATTTTATGGTATCGTGTCACTCAAGTCGCCACAATTGAGTTGTATGCAGGTGGCGGGTATATCGGAATGGTTGATAATTCTTCAGTCGACAGAGAACATGTCGACGCCGGCCGGGAACTTTGCAAACCTGCTAAATCTATCGTAGAGCCTTCTGACGACTGCCGAGACAAAGTCTCAGAAGGAAAGGGCGGCGGCAACAGTCGAGAACTGTTGAAATCTCCCGAGTCGATTACCAGATCATGGGTTTCCGAGTATCGCGGGACCGAGAAATCATACAAATGCGTCTGTGACGACCGAACACAGAATGGTGTTTCGGCAGTCAGTCGACAGACAGTGGTTTTTTTGTTATCTTGTGGATTGGGAATGGTGATGTCGATAAGGAACTGAATATATTAGCTAAACCGAATGTTGAAAAAAGAGATCAAGGAGAGCGTACGAGTATTGTATGGCTGGCCTTTACTTTTGCAAAATTCACATCTGGATGCAACCTCAACTGTGGGCTCGGTTCGTTAAGCAAAGGCACACTGCCAGCAATGATGGTCACATTCGACTCTCGATCGATATTCAGCGATGGCGCTTCACTGAACTTGCCCGACGACAAATCGTTGCACTTGGATTTGAGTAGCAGCTTCTTCCTTAATTGTGATTGCCTTCCTGGAATCCCAGGAAAGTTTATCTTTTGAGCCAAGTATATTTGCACAGCAAGATACATAATCTCCGAGCACCCGATGCGAACAGAAATAGGAATGTTCCCACCGATAGCCGCGCCTTTATCTGCCAACTCGACGCTGTACATGATCTGTCTGTTCCATATTCGCGATAGACTGACGTGATTCGAATCGTGGAGATAGATATCGTCGTGCGGACAGTGAACAACATTCACTTCTTGTTTCGGCGAGATATCCTGCCGATGCCCGCAACTGGCAATAGCTTGAATATGGTATTTGAGTTTGCATCCGCCGACATTGAATGTTTCGGGAAGCGGCTCGTTAAAAGACAGTTCAAAGTCGTATACATAATGGCCTGGTTTGAGGATTGGCCATTTTTTGTGGTCGTTTTCGTTTGGGTGGATGATCTGTACTTGAGATGCCGAGTGTCGAGCCTCGAGCCGGGGAACAAGCCATGTTTGATCTATTACTCGTTCTTTGTTGTAGAAGCCTGCCACAGTGAGCTTACAGCCTTCAGCAAAATGATTCATACATACGACCAAATCTCTGCACTCTATTTACACCGGTGAACTTGATATATAAATCTCGAAGCTGCACAGTGTTCGAGATGTTCAAATTGACGCATCCTCGCAGTACAGACGGCGCGGATAACGAGGCATTCACAAAAATGGCCTGTTCTAAGAGGGATATCGAAGTTGACAACCCCGATTGCGAAGGCAGCAACAGATTCTTAAAATTCCGCCGTTTCGTACCCTGCTGCATCGACTCATCCATTACTGTGTAGCCAGAATAACAGGCTTGGCAATACCACGGTGTCGTTTCTGTACAACCACACGTCGTGAAGCTGTTCGGGGAGGATGACAGAGGAGTCGTTGTCAGAGTGATTTCTTCAGAGGAAGGAAGCCGAGTAAGAGGCATCAGCCAGCGATTCTGATGACTTCATCTGAAGCTTCGGCTTTTCGTGGTGGGGTGTCGATCATCCCCGATGCTTTTCCCTATTGGGACAGTGCTGGCAGTAATAGTAGAAGAAACATATTGGTACTTTCTTCAGCATGAATTACATGTGATAGGAACAATATAAACAGGTATACTACGTAGTAGAATGACCAAGATCACGAAGATACAGATAAGCTTTGTTGAAGCCAAACACCGACGATAGAAGAAACAACCAAACAGCCAATTGTCGGCCTTCCAGGGCCAGCCCATCTGCCTGTGTATGATTGGTGCATCTCCGGGGCCTACCGGCTTGGCGAGATCTTGGCAGAGCGCACATAGTAATAGTACATCAACCTACGTATCGCTGCCTGAGGCTTCTATTTTGAGAAACAGGGCATCACGTGAATGGCAATCATGTGATCTCGAGAGAATACATCATCGCGGTGTCATCGACCCGCAGCCTGAGGCATCTCGAATGGTGTCGAATTGACCAGTCAGCGCCGAGGCTGAGGCTGATGACGTCCAACGCCACCTTCCCCAGACATCCTCAGCTCGAGGAGGACAGCTTGCTTCACGTCGTTTGTCGCACAGCAGAACAGAATGATATCATCCATCATCAGCGCCGTTGATGATGCCTGCAAAGACGATATCGTCATGGCGGGATTCAACTGGACTGGGAGACGAGGGGATATATAAGGACCCAGACTTTCAGCTCTCCCGCTTCTTCTCCTGCATCAACCATCAAACTCAAAAGAACAAAATATCAGAACTCAAATCAATCAGATCAATCAATCAATCATGTCGAACATCGTGCACAAGGTCAAGGACGCCGTGACCGGCCACCACGACAAGCCCAGTCACTCTACCAACGCTGGTCCTCACGACTCCAACCTCGCCAACAAGGCTGATCCTCGCGTTGACTCTGACCGAGGTGAGTTCTTTGCTAGCATGTTACATACTACTCAACTAACGCCCACATAGACAACCGCGCTGGATACTCCGCAGCTGGCACCGGCACTGGCACCACTGGCTACGGCACTGGAACTGGAACCGGAGCCTATGGCGCTGGAACCAGCGGCTACGGCACCGGCACCGGCACCGGCACCACTACCACTGGCCCTCACGACTCCAACCTCGCCAACAAGGCCGACCCCCGCGTCGACAGCGACCGCGGCCAATACGGAACCACGGGCGGCTTGACCTCTGGCGGTGCCTACAGCAGCAACCCCAGCTCCACCAACGCCGGTCCTCACAGCTCCAACCTCGCCAACAAGGCCGATCCTCGCGTTGACTCTGACCTCGACAACCGCGCTCGTCACCAGAATCTAGGCGGTAGCGGTGCACCTGCTGGTAGCAGCTACACCACCCCTGGCAGCGGTGTTGCACAGCAGTCTGCTGGTCCTCATGATTCGAACATTGCCAACAAGCTCGATCCTCGTGTCGATTCAGACTTGGACGGCAGCCGCACTGTCGGTGGAAACGCTACTCGCTACTAATCGGCCTTTCGCTGAAGTGATAGCATGGTTATGATTTACGATGGATTCCTTTTGCTATGAATGTATATTAGATACCAGATTGCAGTAATCAATGATTGCACGTATAAATTTCTCCATGGTTCGGTACATAACCATAAACTGTAAACATTTCAAACGTAGTAGCAGTATTTGATCTTATCTACATACGAGTTCTTGCAATTTTCGTTTTGCATAAAATCACAGACATACTCTGATCTGGTCTCGCAACAAAGTTCGCGAAATCTGGAGTTTTGACACAACCGCGGCTCACCAGAAGTATGCAACTTTATCGGTGAACGAATCACAGATCGACCCTTCCACGCATCTCCAACCTCACACAGAATATTACCCAGCTATGATGTCGAATGGGGTCATCGAATTAATTGCTTTTTTCACTGAGCTGAAACGTAGATTCGTCGATCAGAACGACCTATCACGCAATAGACGGCCATCGTTTCTGAATCTCTTCCGCTGATTCGACAAAGCTAGGCTAATCGTTGGATCATATCGTGGCGAGGTAGCTTAATTTGGTATCAGGGTCTATGGTCCAGACCCAGAGATGTGTGGGCTATGATTGACTGAATTTGAGATGATTTCAAACACAAATTTGCACAACTAGTCTCTCGAAAAGGTATAGGTATAGCATAGCGGAATCTCGTCCAAGATCCCCGATTGTCTAGATCTGCTTATACAAAGGTGATCGAACAGTGACAGAATGCATGCCTCATAGTCTCATAATTTTACCTGCAAGGTCCAACAATGACAGACTCATTGCAGAAGGATGAAGTATGCCAAGTACTCACTGAAATCGTTGTGCATGTCATTAGCTTGAAGAGTTGATTCCTGAGGCAGAGCAAGCACAATCCCAGCTATAAAACACCCCTTCTACCCGCCTTCAAGAGATTCGATTAATAACACAAATCACTCACTCACTCAGAAAAACTATATCTTTCAAAACTTTCCAACAATACAAAATGACCGACAATTCCAACCCAGGAAACTTCTCCAACCGCCCTCGCGAAGAGGTACAGAACATCGGCAAGAAGGGCGGCCAGTCCAGCCGTACCGGTGGATTCGCGAGCATGGATCCTTCCAAGCAGGTAATGCCCCCCTTTCCCCTTCCCCTTCCCGTCCCTCATTTTTTTAATCATAAGTAGAGGGAATAAGCTGACGGTAGTAGCATGACATTTCCTCCTTGGGTGGCAAAGCTTCTAGCGGATCATTCAAGCCTGGAGACCCCAAGGCTCGTGAAGCCGGTAGGAAGGGTGGTTCTCGTACCGGTGGTGGATATGAGCAGAATGATGAGGATTTCGATTATCCCGAGGAGTAATTTGCTCTGTTGAGCGTGTTGCGGGAATTGGAAAGAGTCGAAATGTGACAGGAAATGCTTTTGTTATATTGACTAAATATGTAAATTAACGAAACGAGACGGTTATGAAAATACAAGATCATCCTGGCATATCGGGCCCGGATGAAGTTGATCTTGCCGACTTTTATCAAACACAACTACTGTGCAATGCAAACTCGTCCCTCGACTTAGTCGGGGAGTAATTAGTACATATGTAGTTGAATGCTTCCAGAAGCCTCAAGACAAGATAATCGTACTTCTGCATTGCAACAGGCCGTACGGTCGTGAATTTCTGACCATGTAACGAGATCCTGCAGTGCGAACTTGATATTGCTCGGGCGTACATGTAGTTTAAGTGAAGGCAAAAAGAGTGAAGAATTGTCCAATAGACAGTCCGCTTATCATTTATCAATGTCAGCGAACATATCTCGTCTTGGCTGATCGACCTTTTGCAGTTTAAAAAGTCTTCCAAGTTTGGGTTGCGCTTCTTAATGTTGAAGATTGCGATGGTTGAGGGGTTCTAACGGCTGGGTCGGAATATAGTAGATATAGCAGAGTATGTAGCATCTCGGTAAAGGCGCCGTAAATGTACGTGGCCGCCTGTGCATTCCAAGGTTGTCTAATTGTGCCCCTGCAAGATTCAGAAAGGAAAGCAAAGGCCGTCGTTCAGGTTGCATTATTATCCGAATGATAAACCAAGGCTATCAATAGGTAGATTCCCACCGGGCCTAGACAGCTGGCTGGCAGGCGATGCGCACGATATCGACTACTAAAACGATCTGCAAGCCAAGCCACGCTCTCTAAATCTCAAACTGGCTAACTCGATTTACTCGACAGGTGCAACGTTGGGCTGAGGAAGATAAGGGCCAATAGGACAGGGTTCTTTGTTGATCGCGCTGATAAGGGAATGCTGACTCGGTTTTTCGAGTTTTAGCTACTTACACTACACTGTCTTGTCACTCTTGTGTCAACTCGGGATTTGTTTGGATTTTCGAAATGGGAAAATGATTGGAACGAAGTAAATAAGAAAACTCCAAGCCAGCTTGACCATCGGAAACAGCGAAAAAAATGGAGGCCAAAAAACCCGCCAAATCCTCCTGGTTGCCATTGCCATTGCCAACCACTCGACGATCAAAACTCTTATGGATTATCATCGGTTCCGTCGTCGTCCTCGCAATTGCATTAGGCGTCGGATTAGGCGTCGGTCTCACAGGGCATCATGATCACAATCCGCCACGAAACGCGACGGCGTTTTGCTCTAATGCCGCCGGATCATACAAAGTCGATAACATCACGGCTCCTTCAAAGTTCGATATCACTAGCAACGCAATAATTAATACAGTGCCATCATGGCCTACAAATACAAATATAACGGCATGGAATCTCACGGTCGACGACACGAAGTCCGGCTACAAGCAAATCATCGCGGGGTTCGGCGCTACAGTGACAGATGCGACGGTGTCTACACTCAGCTCACAGAATAACGCAACACAAAATGCTATTTTGCAGAAATTAGTGACCAGCGACGGAGCAAACTTTTCGCTAATGAGACATACGATTGGATCGAGTGACTTATCAACCGAGGCATATACATACGATGACAACAATGGAACGACGGACAATAATTTATCAAATTTCTCTCTAGGAGATCAAGGAACGGCAATGGCGCAGTTGTTGGCGCAAATGAAACAGTTGAATAGCGATATGACTATCCTGGGATCGCCGTGGAGTCCGCCCGGATGGATGAAACTCAATGGACAACTCGTCGGAAACACCACCAATAATAACCTCGACGATGGATACACCAGCAAAGGCTTGGGAAGTACCGGCCACAGCCACGCGTTTGCGCAGTACTTTGTCAAGTATATCCAGGCATATGCCGACTTGGGCGTGAATATTGATGCAATCACCATCCAGAATGAGCCGTTGAACAGTCAGGCTGGATATCCGACTATGTATGTCTATGCTGATGAGTCGGGAAAACTAATCAATGGGTACGTTGGGCCGGCACTGCGGAATGCGAAATTGAATACGACCGTGTGGGCGCTGGATGATAATACAGGTACTGCTTCCACCCCTTAATCGTTTGTTAGCGTTTGTCATTCACTGACGTGAGGAAGATGACGCCGACTATGCCTATACTGTAATGAATTATGCAGCAGATTACGTCGATGCAGTAGCCTGGCACTGCTACGCATCCACTCTGAACTGGACTGTCTTGACAGAGTTCCACAATCAATACCCCAACATCAGCCAATACATGACCGAATGCTGGACATCGAACGACCTCAGCTGGACGCACGTCGTCAACTTCACCATGGGTCCGCTCCAGAACTGGGCGAATGGGGTTACCGCTTGGACATTAGGAACGAATGACAATGCCGGACCTCATCTTGAGTCGGGTTGCTCGTCGTGCGACGGCATAGTCAGTGTCAATAGTACCGCCAGCGCAGACAGTAGTAGCCGCAATGCCGCCACAGACTACACTTTCAACCTCTCATACTATATCATGTCACAATTCAGCAAATTCATCCCTCCTGGAGCACGGATCCTAGAAACTGACGGCAGCGCAGTAGACGACAACGGCGACGGCATCCAGGCAGTCGCAAGTTTGAATCCGGACGGTTCGAGGACGGTAGTGATTGAGAACACTTTAGGGAATGATGTTAATGTCACGGTTTATCTGAATAGTGGTGTTGCTTGGGTTGGGAATGTGCCGAATTCGAGTGTGACGACGTGGGTTTTGCCTTGAACATTAGCATTTTATGATAGAATAGACTTGGATATACGCATGCGATGAATTATTGATCTGGCATTTTTCAATATTGGGAATCCGAATTGGACGAGCGTAAAATGTAGTTACCTAGAACCATTGTGTGACTGCTGATTCCTGATGCGAATGAAACTGCACACCACGCAGCTCAAACCCTACACCGAGACGAATCAAAATTTCTGATGCACATAGGCGACAGACCAACATTGGTTAAACCTATTGCCAAGCACTCAGCTCAATGGATCTACTATATCGGGGCATTTTAGGTAAGATGTTGAAGAATTAAGCTGCCTGAGCATTTAGACGATGCAGCCAATCAGCGGGCCGCATTATGGAGATGCCTGGGGAAGATGTTGGCTTAGGCCTTCATTCAGGCCTGGTGTAGAGGCTGAATTGAGTTTCACGTTTGTCAAAAGATCTAATCTGTTATTCTATGTAGAAGAAATAGAGTTTGGTTGGCAGTTGTTGTTATCTAAAAATAGTCGCATATATAGAATTGTTCACGATAGATGCATTATTTAAAGGGCCTCTACCCAGGTCGGTTGATGGAATTATCAATAATCAGAACCAAATACCAAAGAACAATTACTATCATCATTATAATCTTGGATCTTCATACTTTTTCCTGTTTTGTTGCTATCATTGTCGCTCCACCATGAAAATGCATCTCATCGGGTTCTTGATACCGTTGCTGGCATCACTCCAAACCATCCACGCTATACCAGTCGAAACAGCAAGTTCAACTGCCATAACTCCAGTCAGAACTCCAACACCGACTGCAATCCCTACTCAACCTCTGGCCCGGCGAGCACCCGCCGAAACAGACTCCTCTTCGACAACATCCACCCGGACACAATTCTCCCTCAGTCTCTCGCTAGATCTACCAACTGATACATGCACACCCACCATCGCACCTGACAAAAATGGCTATGTTCCTCCAACGGAATGTAATGCGATGTATAATTACTACCCATCCTTCAGCGCCGCCGTCGCCTTCACCGTGGTCTTCGGACTGCTTCTGCTAGCTCACACCGTGCAAATGTTTGCATACAAGATCGGGTTCGTCTGGGTTATCATCATGGGTATTGCATGGGAGTTTGCTGGGTACTTGGCGCGCGCATTCAGCACCAAGAACCAGCAAAGTCAGGGATTGGCGATTATTACGCAAATTCTGATTTTGCTTGCGCCTTTGTGTATGTCCTCCCAACAATTTTGGGAAAACTGGCAAAAGCTAATAACTGACGCAGGGGTCAATGCATTCGATTACATGGTCCTCGCACGCATGATACACTTCTTCGTCCCCGAAAAACGCATCTGGCCCTTCAAACCCTCCCATCTGGCAATCATCTTCGTCTCTCTCGATATCGGCTCGTTCCTCGTTCAGGGCGCCGGCGGTACAATGGCGACTCCCGGAGCAAGCGCATCTACAATCAAGACCGGTCTGAATATTTATATGGGCGGTATCGGCGTGCAGCAGTTTTTCATCTGCTGCTTTTTGGTGTTGGCGGTGCAGTTTCATCGGCAGATGCTTCGGCTCGAGAGACTGGGTGTGTTGCAGGGTGATAAGAGGCGGTGGAGAGGGTTGTTGTATAGTCTGTATTTCAGTTTGATTGCTATCACTGTGCGGATTGTTTATCGGTTGATTGAGTTCACTGCGGGTGTTGGACTTAACAATCCCGTTACGACGCATGAGTGGTTCTTGTATGCGTTTGATGCGTTCCCCATGTTTTTGGCTGGTGGTGTTTGGTGTGTCATTCACCCTGGTAGGATCTTAACCGGGCCGGATGCGAAGCTGCCTCCTAGTGGTCTCGGACGAATTCTGTGCTGTGGTTATTGTTGCTGCCGATGCTGTGGAGGTGGACGTAAGAAGAAGATTGTGGCTGCGGACAGTGAGCGTCCGTCGCAGGAGGAGCTGAGGCCGGTTGAGCGAGATTCTTATGCCAGCTCGTCACCGATGTGGAGGAACGATAGGACTGATTTGTACGAGCCGTATCGATCTCAGATGGTGTGATGTTACTTTGTTTGTTTTTCATTTTGATTTCGTTATCTTTCAGCCTGTTTTAGATTCAAGTGTTGCATAACGAGATGGAGTGTGAGTATCGACTGATTGGACCATTTCAAGCAGAATATGACTTAGAAACATAATGATGATATAACAAAGAGTTCAAATGTCCTTGCTTACTGTATCATAGTCTCTTAATAAGCATCGTACCTGAACCTACTAGCTCATATCATCAAGCCGTACCTGAGATGGCGTTCAAATACAACCAGTATTCATTCCGCAAGACAAAACTCAATCTTAAAAGCACAGGAACAGGAAACACCCATCTATATGTGGCTTGAATATTACCAAATCACCATCGAGCGATTGGGTTGCGATGTTGCGAGTCACTTGCGAGTCCCCACTTTTTTCCTCCTAGCCCTAACTGACCGAAATGGGGAGTTGTTTGTTGACAGCTTTTTACATGGGCAGGGGCTTATTTTTATTCATATTGATGTGATGCCAGTTTCAGATAGTTCTAATACCTTCGGGACGCTCTTTTGTTTTTTAAAGGCATCATGTCGACGTCTACATCGTCGTTTGTTGGTGAATCGAAGCATGGCGGCACTCGACAACGTCGACAGGTCGATGCTACTGATAAAGCAGAGTCCTTCAACGAAAAGTCGAATATAAAGAGAAGCAAGCGCAAGCATCGTCCACTCTGGAAACGACTTGCAAGATTCTCTCTCAAACACCGCTGGACCATCCCACTCGTCCCCCTCATCGCATTCATACTCGCATACCTCCTCAATCCAACAGAGTCCAACATCGTCCACCCCTTCCTATTCCTCTCCTACAAATTCGAACAGCCAGGAAGCAAGTCCCCGCAATATGGCAAAGGACTATGGGACATCGCCTTCGTCCTCTTCTACACCAACTTCCTATCCTTCACTCGCGAACTCATAATGCAAGAATTCCTCCGCCCCCTATCCATACACTACGGCATAAAATCCAAAGCAAAACAACTCCGCTACATGGAACAGATGTACACCGTCATCTACTTTGGCCTCATGGGCCCGCTGGGACTATACGTAATGCGCCACAGCGTGCCGGAAGTATGGTACTTCAACACACCGGGCATGTACGCTTCCTTCCCGCATAGATCGCACGACGCAATGTCCAAATTCTATTATCTCTTTCAAGCGGCGTATTGGGCACAACAGGCTCTCGTTATGATCTTGGGACTCGAGAAGCCGAGAAAGGATTTTAAGGAGCTTGTGGTGCATCATGTTGTGACTCTGGCGTTGATTGGATTGAGTTATCGGTTTCATTTTACGTATATGGGCATCGCAGTTTATGTTACGCATGATGTTAGTGATTTTTTTCTCGCTGTAAGTTCTGCTTCTCCTCTATGGGTTTGAGATGAGTTGAGGTGACTTTTGCTGATGGATGGATTAGGTTGGCAAATCCCTCCAATACACAGACAGCTCCTTCGTCCCACCGGCATTTGCCGTCTGTGTCTCGTCATGGATCTATCTTCGACACTACATCAACCTCCGGATTCTCGCCTCTCTTCTCCCCGGCGGCGCATTTCAAACTGTCGGGCCCTACGAACTCAACTGGGAAACACAACAGTACAAGTGTTGGATTTCGCAGATCATAACGTTTGCGCTGTTGGCGTGTTTGCAGGCACTCAACATGTTTTGGCTGTATTGTTTAGGGAGGAGTGTGTATCGGTTTTTGGTGTATAGGGTTGCGAAGGATGATAGGTCGGAGGATGAGGAGGATGTTACTGGAGAGAATTGAGGGTGTCAATGGATATTGGGGTTGTATAATGTTTAATGATACCTAGATAATGGGGCTTGTACACTACTATGATTAGAATAAAAATAATGTATAATACTAATTGTGAAATCAATCCGAAAGACGAATCATTATGTATGTCGAGGTGGTTGTTGAAGGGGTGTATCAGTTCATAGTTACTCTATCATTTAATCCCACGATCTATCATGCATCACCATTTCCAATATCAATCCATCATCATATCTATATTCAAATACACAATCATCAATCATTGCAGAGTGCGATCACTTGGCCTTTCCGTTCTGTCTCAAGCGATCCTCTTCTTCAACAATAGCCAAAGGCAGACCCTGGAACAAGCCAAAGAAGATAAACGGCACCCATTTCCACCGGAAAGGATTGATGATACTCACAAAGCAGTACCAATAAATCAGTTCTGCGTATGTGAAAAAGTCAAAGGCTCCTGTAGGCGCAAATCTCTTGACAACACGCGTAAAGTCGATCCAGAGTTTCATCAGTCCCTCGCGAGGACGCGTTAGAGGGTCCACGAGGAACATCAATAAGAAACGGGTGTAGATGCCAATGTGGTAGTTGCCGACAGTGCCGATGGCATTCAGATAAGTGCTGTTGGTAGCGCAGATTGTCGGGTCTTGAGGAGGGAAGACTTGCAAGTACCAATTAGGTGGTTCGTACTTCTTTTCAAAAACGTTGTCCGGGAGGAAGGAAAGGGATGGTCGTTTGTATCCAGTAGCCATGATGATGACGTCTCCGTTCACGACTGATTCATGGCCTGGGCCGCCCTTGGGCACTCCTTGGGCGCGATGGTTGAACAGGATGCCCTCCTCTTTGCAAGCTAGGATATCTCCTCGTAGCCAGCGAGCCTTTCCAGCCCGGATTTGTTCGAAAAGTTCCGAGTTGACCATAGGCGTATCAGTGTATAGACCTTTCTTGGAAGGTGAGATATCCTGCAGATCACGGTAAAAGAATTTTCGCAGGAACCATTCCGGGATCCACGAGAACGAGGTTTCTCCTCCGAATATGTTCAAGGATAGCAAGACATCGACGAAGACATTTCGAGGAATGATCCATTTATCAGATCGAGATAAGACATCAATTTCAGCAGCGTCGTTGCTAACTGCAAACTCCAGCGCCTCAACTGCACTTGCTCCACCACCGATGATGAGTACTTTCTTCCCCTTGACGTCTTTACCGTCTAGTTCAGAAGAGTGGAAAGTAGGACCACTGAATTTCTCATGGTCGGGGAGATGTGGCATCTGGGGATCTCCGCATGAGCCGACTGCTGCAACAATACCGTCAAACGTTCCGTATTGTGCTTCATTGTCGTTGATGATCCATCGTCCGGATGAGTTCTTTTTCACGGAAGTTATAGGAGTATCAAAGACGGTCTTCTTGTCAAGGCCGTAGAGCTTCCACACAGAGGCAATTTGCTCTTTGATGTTTTCTTGGGTAGGATAGGCAGTATCCCATTTTACAGATGGGTGGAAACGGAACATGATTGAATGGATCTGCAAGGCGGATGTCGAGTTTACTCGCTATAGATTGTGAGTTTCGCCATTTAAAACTAGAGTGTGAAAATGCTTACGCTCCAAATACCACCAAGCCCCTTCTCTTTGGACCTCGCCTCGAAAATCTTGACATCAAATCCATGGCCAACACAGTGAGCTGCAGAGGATACCCCAGTCAGCCCAGCTCCGATAACGGCAATTCTGGGGCGACGAAGCTTTTCCGAGGGAGGAGGAGGTGTCGGAGCAAATATCCAGTTTAGTATCTGCTGGATGACGAGATAGACGAAGCTCAACGGATTTCTAATGGCGAAAGTGAGGATGGATTTTGCATGGTTGATTGTCTCCATTGTGCTTTTGGGAGGAAGCAAGACACAAGAATGCTAAGAAAACGAAACAGATTGGACATAAAGACAATACAAGCAAGACTTATTAGGTCAGTCTGCTACCACAATTGATAGAAGGTAAGATGATATTTTCCAGAGTGGACGATGAAGCTATTTATCAGTGTTGCACATCAATGACGTATCTGCATGTGAAAGCGGGTATGAGTCTCAGGCATTCAGGCCGCTGCAAGAACATTGAACAATATCATCAAACAGACCCGCCGTGTGCCTTGTTTGAGTCGACAGGGATATAGACTATTCCTCGAGTATGTCAATGGCATTTCATCGTGACATGTGCCTCTTGGTCTGATGGTGATTGATGCCTATGCATGTGACGGCTGTCAGTGAGAGCCACGGTCCTTCCAGATTCCATTGAGTTGAAATCGTACCATAGCCTGTATGCAACTACTATCAGAACTTCTTAGATATGAAAGCCAAAGTGTAAATAACTAGTAATCGAGTTGAGGAAATTGATAAGTGTAAAATATTCTTTCCCCGGGAGAATCGAAACGCAGACCTTCCCGGAATGGGCCGGTTGTCGTGGCTGAGCGGTAAAGCGGCCGCTGCCTGCACCTGCCACAAAAACAATCTCACCTCGCGATCTTCGACAATAAAACACGACGACTCACGTCTCAAGGCTCCTCTGCTCCCTCGATTTCAGAGCAATGCCTTAGCTTTTTGACACCCTGTAAGCAGCTGCGATTGATCAGCATGCGCCATAGCTCTCTGCTACCTGCGACCCCTTCTGATCGCTTTTCCGTTAGCTGAGGCCTCCGCGCGATATCTTCGACGCACACGACATCGACCATGGCGACTCCAATGCTCAACCAGTTTCTTGCTGGCGTAGCAGACCTGGTCTCCAAACGGCAGGGCGACAACCTCCAGGATTACCTCCAAGTCGTGCCGGAACAGATGCGAGATGGATACCGACACATGGCTGTGGAACTACAACAGGCTTATCCCAAAGGACCTGGCGACGATGCCTTGTTAAAACGATGTGAAGCGTTGGTCCCAGAAAGTGCGGATGGAACAACATGGCCCGCCTTCCCTCTTTTCATTCGATCCTACCTTGCCTACCTCCGGGACGGCAATGTCTCGAATTTGTTGGAAGCCTATAAAGCTCTGAGCGGACTTTTAAAGTAAGTCCACCAGCACCATATGGAATCGAAAATCACTGACATAAGCCAAGTCAATGTCTGCAGGCCCTCGGAGATACCCAGATGGGTGCCATCGTCCTTCGCACCGTCGTGTACTTGTCCCAAATCGTTGCCGGTCTTGCCATGACACTTGAGAAGAACCCGCAATTACTAGCACAACTACGACTAGATCGACCACAAGATGCTTTTGAACGGACAAGTCTGGTAGAAGATGCTGCGAACGTTGTCCGAGAAGGATTCATCAAATGTCTGTCTGATCGCGGTGGCGCGGCTGGCCCAAAGGGGAAACCAGAGGGCAAGCGTGCAGGAATATACTTGATGGCGAATCATTGTCTGAAACTACTTCACAAGGTATCATTACCACTCTGCCAAATGATGTGGCTATTTACTAACATCATACAGTGCGGAAAACTTAGAAGCGCCGATACAATTTTCAAAAGTATCTCTGCGCAATCACCTCCACTCGAATATTATCCCGCAGCGCATCGCGTCACCTATCTTTACTACCTTGGCCGATACCTATTCGCGAATAATAGTTTTTATCTCGCCCGAAATGCGCTGCAGGAAGCTTATAAGCAGTGTCATGTGCAATGTCTGAAGCAAAAGCGGCTCATTCTCACATATCTGATATCATGCAACATCGTCATGGGCCGGTTTCCCTCTCTTCAGCTCCTGCAAAAACCCGAAGCGCAAGGCCTTTATGATATCTTCTATCCAGTGTGCCTTATCATCCGATCAGGCGACTATTTGGCATTCAGAAAACATATGAATGTTGGTAGCTCGACAGGACAATGGTTTCTTCAGAAAGGGCTACTTTATCAAATGCGGAACCGCTGTGAACTTCTCGTATGGCGGTCCTTGATTCGTAAAGTTTTTATCCTTGGTGGTTTTCATGGAGATCCCTCCGCCGCCCGGGGTCCTCCACCAATCTTACATTTGAGTAAAGTCGAAACTGCGGTGCGATTGTTGCAGAATCGGCATGGAGTGAGCTCTTCTTCAGATGTCTCAGCAACGAAATCTTCAGGAACAAACGTCATTACAATCCGCTTGCCCACTGATAGCGACTATGATGGCATCGCCGGTCTTGTGTTGAACACATCTGACCCTGAAGTTGACGACTATTTGTTCAGTCAAGAGTACTACGACGAGAACGGGGAGTTGATCCAGAATCCCGGTGGCCAACTTGTTCCAGGACCCGAATATGAGCAATATGCGGACTCTTTGGATGATTTATACCCAGAAATCTATGGAACAGATACCGAGACTGAAAATACATCAAAACTCTTGCAGGAAATCGAATCGATCGTGGCTTCATTAATAAAACAGAATCTGCTTGGTGGTTACCTGACCCATAATCCAGCACGATTCGTCATCCCCGGTGCAAAACATGTAGGCGCTATGGCGAAGGGATTTCCCAACATTTGGCAAACCATCAGCAGCCAGCAGCACAATTACGGCGAGGATGTGCCAGCCTGGATCGTCGCAAAACAACCGCTGCCTACTCAGTCAGCATTCCCTGTGGTTGGCGCCCCTGGTGGCGGGCGTGTGATAAATTTGAAGGGCGCGAAGGCGGTTGGTTCATGATGACGGACGACTGCTGTCTTATTGTATTCCAGAAACATCAGTATGCTTCTACCCCATGCATGTATTTTCGGTCGACTCCAAGTCCGCGAAGATCTATATGCGATACAGGGTATCTAGTACCTATTATCCATCATTTCGAAGACTAGGAACCGTATGGTGGCGAGCTCGAGAAGGGACTATTCCGTATGGTGAAGTTTATGATACTTCACATGTTGCACAGACCGTTTCCAGATAGGGCGACAAAGTGCTGGGCTCTGTATATGATTGGATCCGCTACAGCAAATCATAGCCAACCAAGATAATATCTCCCTGGTAGTTCGGGGAACAGAGTCAGCCTTGCCAATGTCGGGCCACTTTGGGTCGCTTAAAAGACACCCCACTAGAATAAATATCGAAGGGGACAAACAATGTTAGCAACTCTCTCAAGAACACCCTACACTCGACCGCTTCTTCGGTAGATGACGCCCCGTGCAGACACGACGGATGGCTGGACAACAATATTCAAACGAGGATTATACTGTTGGATGGATATGTGCCTTACCGAAGACCGAACTTGTAGCCGCCCTAGAAATGCTCGATAAAGAGCATGCACTGCTGCCAGGCTGCTTCTGCAGAGGGGCATCTTGAGGTTGTGAAGCGATTACTAGAGAAGGGGGCCGCCGTCAATGCTGAGTGTGGGTGGTTTGGCAATGCTCTGACGGCTGCGTCTATGCATGGATTTCCCGACGTTGTTCGAATGCTGAAAGAATACGGCGCTGATACTAGTGTTATGGATGGTAAGTAACTTAGCGATACTATATATTTAGTTCTGCACGTCCTGAAGAACCACCGAAGGAAGGCGCTAATATCAACCCCCAGTAGAAGTTATAAATACTCCGCAGGCTGCTCCTCGAAACGGACATGTCGAAATCGTACAATGGCTACTTTCCGTCAGGAGATCTCAGCAGAAGATTCAAATTGACATCGTTGGACTGGCGATTCGAACCCACTATTTCACTGGCGAAGTTCATTTGTGATACACGCAGACCAAATTGATCTTAGCGCAAATCATAGATACCTAGGGCTATTTAAACTGTGTCCCATTGTCGTGAAGTACCCCTCCGCGTTAGTGAATATGTGCTGAGAGTACATGAGTATATGTATAGAGCAATCTATCGGCATTGACGGCATGACCCGTCATATAAATTAACATTGAAATGATCTGGCTTACGCAGGAATGTACCTAGGTACGTGACATCAGATCTCTCTAAAATGTTGGGACACCGTCCCACTCCCTCGCTCTACATATCATATGATTCTCGTTGCTAGCTATATTATACCATCTTAGATCATCTAGTATCCGCGCAGCTTTTTGGTCTACCTAGCTAGTTGGTTCCAATATAAGACATCTTAATCTTCCTTATACCTACATGTAGGTACACGACAAAGAATAAGATCCCACATATGTAGCTACTTAGGAAGATTTTTCAAAGACTAATCGTCTAGCCGTTAAGATATTACCAAGTATTGGTCATTTAATATTTCATATCTATATCTGGGTAGGCATTTAAGATGCCATGAGACTTAGCACACTATGATACTCCTTTCCCACTGACTTAGATTCTTTTAAGGAAGCCCGAAACAACGAAACAATCTGTGTCTTGTCTAGTCAGTCTAAAGAATTCGATTCGATTGCTCAATTGTCTAATTAACATGCTCGAGCCTGAGTATACAAACCACGGTACAATACTCCCAAGTTCGCAAGCAGTGAGTGATGTATACCTGTCTCACGAACAGGACAGCCATCACAATGTCTCTTTTGGCAGGAAATGCAGTGGTACAGGATTCCCCCACATATCGCAAGGATTAAACCTCCAAACACTGCTATGTTTCCTCGCAAACCAGTAGTAGACTACATAATTCACAACTTTCGGCACGGGTGGGAACTTGTGTTTACCTCCCTCAAACCCCTTATCCATACATCCGAAAGCCAGAGGGAACATCTCATCGAAGCTCCCGACGTCATTAATATGCTGCTCCGTACGGGCCCAGATTTTCTTCAGATCTTTGCTTGGGTATTGTCTGAGCGCCAAGATTGTAGGGATCTCTTCGTTGAGATGCTTGAAGAGCTGTGTCGCGAAAGCGTCAATCATGCCTCGGAATGTGACATAAGAGTAGTCTGCAGGAGAAGTTTTTATGCAGTATTCTCCAAGCTTCTCGAGACCCCCGTGAAACGAAGCATGTTGGACTTGATTAACAGCCATGATTTTTGGGTTTTTGGTATATGCGGCCAGTTCTGGAAACAAGTATTTCTCTTCGCTGTCGTGATGGGCGTCGATCGTTATGACGAGGGTTTTGGTATAGAAAAGTAGGTCTGCAATGTCTTCATGCTTCGTGACATAAGGGCATTGGAGATAGATGCTGTTCATTGCGCGTATGAAAAGATTATGAACGTGGCACATATCCACTGCGATGAAGATAGAATAGTGCGAATTCTGTAACAGATTAGAACCTCAAATGACAGAAAGTAGAAGATAAGGATTCTTTATTAATGATCAAATACTTACGATATCATGACCTTCTGCTTGAGGAGTGCTGATCAGAGGCCATGGGCCTTTATCGACCCAGTTATTGGGAATCTGACTGGTCGAGGTCATGACGAGAGGCTCAGACGAGGTTCAAGTTTGCAGTGGTGATAGCATTTTCGAAGAAGTACGCTGTCAGATGAAAAGATTGAACCACAAGGTCGCTGCTTCACCAGTGCAGTGGTGAAATATTCGGCTTACTTGAAATAGATACTGCCTGATTGCATGACTCGGCTAAGAAATTGATGAACCTCCGAGCAAGGACGTAGTAGGTACTGGAACAGCTAATAGTGTGTTTGTAATATCAGTCTTCCCAAAAATCTCCCTCCATAGATTAATCACGTTTCCTGCTTGGAATTTCTCGATTCAACTTGCATCGGTTCAACAATTTCTCATTGGGTGGCTCACTCAAGCCGTAATCTATGATGATAGAAAATGCAATGCATGACACATGAGTTATGCCAGAATCATCATGTTTGCATTATTCAGCGTTAGTTATCAGTTGACTTCATTGCGATTCCAATTAGCCCGACAATCTGCCGTTGCCCTAAGAAATACCCCGAAAACTTGGGGGCGGCGCAGTGCATTTTCACCGTCCATCATCATCAGCAAGAATAGCTGATAGGTATGTATGCGGACAAGATATCAACGCGTAGATCTTGAGTCCGAGCAATTTATAACAAATACTTAAAACTGTACTTTAATAATTCATCCTCTCATTTTAAATCAGAAGCTTTATTCCTTGTTCCTACGCAGCTTTAAACATCAAAACTCACGTCCGGAAACCCCCAGTCGATTTGTCTTGCAAAATGTCAACAGCCACAGCTGAAGCTCAGGCGGCAACTCTTGCCAAGTTCATCGAGGGATGGAAGAAATTCACACCCGAGTCCTGGACAGAGACCTGGGCCGATGACTGCACGCAGAACTTCCTGCCTTTTACCATGGGTGTCCCTCCACGAACAAAACCCGAGGCCCTCAAGCTTTTGCCCAGTCTCCTGGGTGTTTTACACAATTACAAGGTTCCTAAAATCCCGTGTCTCTTTCCCTTGAATTTTCGTCGAACCGGGGCTGACTTTTGAGGGGGGACTGATGATAGTTGGACATATATTCAATCCTTCACGACGCATCTAAGAACAAGGCCGCCATTTACGCAACCTCTTTTGCGGATACACCATTTGGTGATTTTAAGTGGACCAACGAATATGCAGTTTTCCTCACTTTCAGCGAAGATGGAACGCAGGTTAGCAAGTTGGAGGAGATGGTCGATACTGCCTTTTACAAGGAGTTCTTTCCCAAGTTTCAACAGTATATGGCGGAGAAAGGAGCGGGTACCCCAGGCCACTAAGAGAACAAGTTTATTGTGTTTAAGACGCGCATTAAGTTAAAAAAGGATAACAATGTCTAGAATCTTCTACTTTCGGAGCCGCCCTAGAATCGACGAGGTTTCCAAATGAAATACGTATTTATCCATTCTTAACCTTCTCCGTTTTCATCTGGGAAAGGGCACGGATCGTTCGCGCGTAGATCGTAGATTGAGAATAATAGTAGATGATGTTTACATACATCTCCAGCCCGGAAACTTCAATATTGATTGGATGTTTTGGGTTTCATTTCATGCAGGTATTTAAAGTCCATCTATTTCGAGGCTCGGTTGGCTCCGAGAGCTATTGCGAGATAATTGTCCCCATTATTAATGGATATTATGTATGTTCGCTTGAGTCAACACCAACCCATACAGGATAATGATCCAGTAAGAAGGCTCTAAAAGAACTCCATAACCAGGATATAGTCTGCTTACCTACTTTCTTCCCGAGGCATGGAATTGGATGAAAGATTAGATCCAGGAATGATATCTCCGACGGGTCTAACATTCTCGGCACGTTAACTGGGGGTAAATGTTACTAATGGGGCATTAAAGTGAAATCAATGCCCCGTAGTAGCATATTAGTATCAATCCATACTAGAGCGTTCACGGATGGCAGTCTGGAAGCAGAAAAAGAAGTGTTGTGGTGATAATCCTTGATCTATTGATAACCGATTCCAAATATTGTTGCGTTGCAAGATCTCATTCAAACAAATCAGAAAGAATGACAGATGATGTAAATCCAAATTCATTAATACAAGCTTCTGTAGTTGATTTGTAATGCTCGATAAGCTTGTATACTTTCTGAACATTATTTCTAAGCCATTCTCGCTGCCGCGACAAAGCAGCCCCCGAACCCCGATATTGACCGACTACTGTTGCAGGTGTTTGTCAAGACTGTTTTGCTGTTGCTTGGAACTCCCGAATTGTACCCATTACGAAACCCGGAGTCTAGCTTTTCTTTTGTGTGTATATATATATATATATATGTATATACGATTCTGTAGGTATGCAAATTGTTCACCCAATTCTAGAACCCAAAAGTTCATCTGTATCCATTCGAGTCTGACAACTTCGTGATCTTGCAATATGTCATCGCCAATCGTCCTCATTTTCGGTGCGGGAGCCAACATTGGAGTCAATGTCGCAAAAGAATTTGTGGCAGGTGGCTACAAGGCTATTTTGACCTCGAGAAAGGCCCCAACTGAGCCTGACTCCAGGTTCTCTTACCTCCAAGGCGACCTTGCTGATCCCGGGTCTGTCAGCGAGATCTTCTCAAAGGTCCGCTCGCAGTTTGGAGAACCAAGCGTTGTCGTTTACAATGGTAACTAAAAGTTCATATGGTTATTGAATGATCTGCTGACAAAAAAACTAGCCGCCGCTGTCTCTTTCACTGCGGCTGATGATCCATTTGTTGTTGACTTGCCCACCTTCGAAAAGGATCTCAACATCAACACTACCAGCACATTCATCGCTATCAAAGAGTCGCTTGCCAGCTTTAAGAGTCTTCCAGAAACTGCTTCCCGTACTTTCATCTATACCGGCAATGCCATGAACTTCCTCCCCTTCAACGGTGTGATGACCTTGGGTGCTGGAAAGAGTGCCTCGGCGCACATGATCGCATCTGCGGCTGCAGCCTATGCACCAAAGGGTTACAAGTGAGATGACAATGACTCGTTATAATAGCTCGTGTACTGACCCTCCGTAGGTTCTACTACGCGGATGAGAGAAAGACAGACGGAAGGCTTAGTGGCAAGACCATCAGCGGTGAGGCCCACGGTCAGTTCTACAAGAAGATCTCTGAAGACAAGTCTCAAGGCCCTTGGTTGCAGACCTTTGTTCCAGGAAAGGGTTATGTAGCTTTCCCAGCAGACACTGATGTCAGTCTTCCTCCTCACTGATCGACTTCAGGAGAGCTCCGGACCGTGGGGATGAATTTTATACCAAAACAATGTTTATTATTTTCGTAATCTTCTCTGTTCATTGTGCTCTAGAGCTTTAGAATAGAGGAAATATCAAAGCATTTGCAAAGACCTCTGGTGAAAAACAGTAGTGGCCCAGTTCCTGTGTGGTTCAAAGTCAAAGTATTGATATATCATTGTCAGGCGATTGAGGACTCCTTGGAAGGGAAAAGATACCTAGGTAGTGCAAATACTTGACCACCCTTTTTCGTACACTAATATATTTATATGTCACTATTTTGGATTTCTTATCATCGATTCTAGAATCTCGTAAGTCGAGCATGTATCGTTATAAGGCAAATTCTGGATCGTCTAGACACTGCTTGTGACCGGCTAAACTTGTATGATCTTCAGTTTAATAAGATCTCATATATCCAGAACACTATAATATAAGTACGATTGAAATGTCTTTGTACAATTTGTTATCAAATGATATTGCCCTTGAGATGTATGTTGGATTTTACAGCTAGAAGTGACATACATAACCATCTCTGGGTTGATTGAAGTTTTATGTTTATTTGGAATATAACCTCGGAAACCCTGGAACGAACATATATTTAATTCGGATCGATCTCAGTACCAGTTGACCTAGGTAGGTGATATCGATATTAATTTAAACCTTCTAATTGTTTCTTTCGATTTATTATTTTCAGATATGACAGGGCAATAAGTCATCAATCATGTGTTAATTTTCTCGTCAATACATTGAGCGCTGTATCTAGGCATAATTCCAGAGTAGATCTCGTTTATTTTGATAGCCAATTCCTCGTGTTCTCTTATAAACATTACGAGAAAATCAAGGTAGTACGTTCAGGTAACAGCTATTCATATTCTGACTATGTGGAGAAGGTAAAGAAGAAAGAAAAGAGTCAGTAATAAAAAATGGAGAGAGGGTATATCGCTTTTCCTCGACGACATATGCGAGACATCCTCAGTTACCAAACAAATACACCATACTTTTTGAACTCCACGTCAGCGGTCAACCGCTTCATATCATCTTCTATCAAGCATAGTGCAACAGCAATCTCGCCATCCCGCGTCTTTGGCATTAAGAAGCCCAGACTCTCCAGCGGCTGGAATCGCGGCCTGCGGACACCCGTCGGCTTCCCCAATCCAAGCCCAAAGTCAAGTTCATAGCTGTTCAGTTTCGCCCATGAACTTACCATAAAGTCCAATGATGGGTTCACCTTGCCTGCGAAGGAGAATGCGTTTTTGTCCGTTGTGCGGCTTAGTGCAGTTGCGAGAGCCTGGGTGCTGTATCCCAAGTTATTCGGCAGTTTGGCGTCTAGAGCGGCACGGAGCATTGAGGCGATGCACCCTAATGGTTGATCGACTAGGTTCTGTAGTGTAGATGAGTGGTAAGTCACATTTTGCAAAAGGCCGGTGTAGATGCTTGGAACGCCTAGATAGCTTCTCACATCCACAGCACGGGCACATGTTGTTTCTGCTGTGGGATCGAAGCGTGGGAGACGGGCGCGTATAACGGCTTGCCACATAAAGGCACTAAGAGCATCATCTGTCGAAATGAAACTGCCGGATGGGAGAGTGATGTTCTTTTCAGCCATAGCTTTCAACTGGGAGAGAGAGGATTGACTGAATAAAATGTAGGTCCATTCAAGCCTTGGCGGAGGAGGGTCATTGGGTGATGGTACTGGTCGAGGCTGTGAAATTTGACGATCGAGCTCAGCTCCTGGTTTGTAGGAATCATCCAGCAATGGGATCAGCGTGCGACAGTCTAGATTGCCAGCTGCCAGTTCATCCGCTGTGAACGGTTCATTGCGGCAGGCCTTTGAGAAGAGATTGATTACCTGACCCTGCCCAGTCATGTCCATTGCTGTATGATTAGCAGCAATGGTGAGAAGCAGGCCTCCTCTGATGATATTGGCTTGTACAACGAGGACCGGCGAGATCTCAGGTGTGTCCGATGGCACTGGCAGTGTTTTGCGAGGTGCAATGACGGTCTCGTCCACCATCGTGAATGGAAAGCCGGCCGCTTCCATGGCCTCCATTGTTGGAAACGTGGGATCATCCCTCAAATCTTTCAAGATCAAGGCAGGGGTCCAGTCCAGTGGTCTGATTTTGAATACACCTGTATTGCCTTCCCCTGCACCTTCATTGACCACCTGGCCTGCGATCCAGGGAAAACTGTCGGTTAATCTTTCGAGACCCGCTGTCAGAGTATTGATCATCGCTGAGGTCTCGAAGGAATCAGATGTTGGAAATGCGAAGCATATTTGCGTGTACATCTGCAGTAGCGGCTGCTGGCAGAGGATGTTCAGAGGGTAGCCCTCTTCACCATGACCGATCAGATGGGGTGTATGCATTCTTGTGGCTGGTCTTATTATGGCTTTTACTGCAATAACTCAACAAAAAATATCTTTGTTTTTTGAGGTTAACGCACTACTTACATTGTGAGGTATTACAGTTTATACAGAGAACCCTATCCCGTCGATTAGGCTGACCGACGATGATACGGAATGCAAGTCGCCATCGAAGCTTAACAACCAGGAATCTCTTTCAACCTCCAAATGGAATAAATGACATTTCAAGCCTCCGTATTGATTTTTCGGCCCCTTGAGGCTTGCCCTTAGAATAGTTTCTCGGGCTATCTAGGGCTGACTAACTATAACCCTATATCTGACATGATACCCGAAAACCCCACAATTGACCCGATCAGGGGGAAAAGGGATCGTACAGCATGCATAAACGTCCACCTGACTATCAGCCCCTGCACCAGCTCCATGTCCGAGACATTCCCGCTGGCCTCGAGTGCGAACAGCGTGTTGTTGGTCGGAGTCATCACGATCCACGTAAACGGGACGAGTGAAAGAGTCGTGATGCCTGCAAACACATAGCGCCGCCAGTTCTTCTGGCTTCGAAGTGCCGAGAAGCCGTACAGCCCACATGTGCCTAGGCATATTCCCGGCAGAATGATGTGGCCATAGTCGTACGTGCGAGACCATTGCGCGACCATGTGAGTGGCACTTTTGTTGGTATCCATGAAGACCGGAACGGATATCATCGAGATGTTCATCATGGCGCCTGTTGCGCGTAACATGGTTAAATAAATGATCTGGTCAGCTCAGGGGGCTTGGGACTTTCTTTACCTGAGAGAAATCCTCCAGCTAGCACGGCAGCTTTTTGAACCCCTAGCTTAGGGGGCTCAGAATTCGAACGCTTCGTGCGTGGTGACATGATCGTTCTGGAGTGTAGATAGAATCTAAATGTCGACCAAAGTGTACAATCAACCCTTCTTAAGGCTGCGTAGGAGCTTGGGTGGGGGACTTTATCTTTAATGGTCTTCTATACCTCCGGATATGCTAGTCTAGACTGCCCCGGAATGTTTCGCATTCGGAACAGCTATGTTGGAAATCACGCTTTGTAAATAATCGCATCGTTCTCTGCAGTCCAAATTCCATAGCTTGATCAGGTGTTCTTGGCACCAAATTCGAGGGTTGCCAACTATCCGCCTCTCTTCTGATTCCAACTCATATTATCCTGGTCTTGAAAGGCAATACATTGTTCACACTGGACACATCAAAAATACCAATTCTCAACGAAGAGGAGGTGCTAGTAGCTTCATTCCCCACTAAAGGAAAATATCTATGTCTGACGATATGTGGCTATCGCAAGCCTCGCATGAGCGACGCCGATTATCGCAATCATATGGTGAATGTTTCGGCACCGATGACTAAGGATTTGATGGTCAAATACGACGTCAAGCGATGAACTCAGGTGAGCACGGCCTGGGAAATCGAAGAAATTTCAGAGGGGTATATTTCTGTTTCCTGAACGAAAACTGCCAAGGGCGCTAAGATTCACAACCAGGGCGCCACTCGTGTGTTAATGTCGCAGCTCTTCGATCCTCAGATGTGCAACCTGGCCGACTTTGACTGCTTCAGCCAGATGTTTCCCGGAATATTGATGATTACAAGCGGATGAAAACATACCTGTGGTACAAGAAGTATTTGATACACGATCATGAAGTGTTTGCGGACACGAAGAAAAGCATGTGAGTATAAGCAGTCGCCGATTGTGGCCAAGCTGCTGACTGGATCCTGGTTGCTAGGATGACGATAGGCTGGGCGGAGGAGTTTGTGCGAGAAGGTGAAGTGGTAGATGGCTTTAAGGATCGACCGGATCGCCCATTAGCCGGATTGTCATCTCTCTTTTTGACTGCTGGGGTATCGTATCTTGTTACGTCCTCGATTTGGAAGCGATGGGTGCATTAGGGCCGTGTGCGCAGTCAGGAATAATACTTATCAAGACCTGTTAAACCATATTCGCGTCGCCAGTGAGCGAGTGTAGCAGACCCACGGTGGCACAGCCTGGCCAGCGGCGCAAGACGCCCCTAAATAAATAGAAAATGGATCAATACTAAAAAGAATAATAATAGAGAGAGCTATTAAAATTTTCCTGCACTGGCCAAAGGAAGGAGAGCTAGACCTTGTCAAGCACAGATCTCGGGTTTTAAGAATCCCCGAGCTGCTCGCACTCGGGCTCTCGGGCACTATGTACGGGGTAATTCTTATTTCTGTCAACTGCCAGGTCGGGCCATTATAGATTGATATATCTTTCCTCGCCATTCTCGGATGAGCTGCGTACTCGGATGATGTGAAACGATGCGATTTCTCTGAGTTATATCGAGCGTCATCACTTCAGTCTCGACGTTTCTTTGAACTCCAGCTATATCAACATCGACGGCAACATGCCCTCCGCTCATACGGAAAGACAGGAACCGGCAATCGAGTTTTCGAAAGATGGTGACTCGCGCCTTTCGACCCCCGGCACTGCAGACCCAGCAACCACTGCTGTGCAATCAGCAGAAGCAATAGTAGATACATCTATTAAGTCCGTTGAAGAGGCGCCCAAAGAAGCCAATGCTCTCGACTCTAGCGAAAAGCCTGCGACTAAGAAAGGTCCACCCAAGATGTCCTCGGCCGAGGATACGCATCCAATGTGGAAAATCGCTGTTTTGCTGTGCTTGCTTCTCATATGCATGTTCCTCGTCGCTCTAGACAGGAGTGTTATCGCTACGGTAAGACTACCCTCAGTATCTAAACATCTGTGGCATCGAAGCTGACCAATTATCATTAGGCTATACCCCAAATTACGGACGAATTTCACGCTGCTGGGGATATTGGCTGGTATGGAAGTTCTTATCTGCTGACCTCCTGTGGATTTCAGCTACTGTTTGGAAAAGTCTACACTTTCTTCGACATCCGGACTGTCTTTCTATCTAATTTATTGCTCTTCGAAGTTGCTTCCGCCATCTGTGGAGCAGCTCCAACTTCTACCGTCTTCATCGTAGGAAGAGCGCTTGCGGGGGTGGGCGCCGCTGGTATTTTTGCAGGAACTGTCAGTGGCCCAAAAGTTTCAAGCTCTTTGCTGATACGCACGTATGATGCTAAATATCTCGTCTACAGATTATAAGTATGGTCTTCCTCATCCCCTTACGCCACCGCCCGAAGACTCAAGGCCTCTTCGGCGCCGTGTTTGGTGTTGCTAGTATTTCAGGCCCCTTGATTGGTGGTGGTTTTACTTCAAATGTAACATGGAGATGGTGCTTTTATTTGAATCTTCCCATTGGTGGTGTGGCTTTCCTCGCCTGTGCACTCTGGTTGAAGGTTCCGAACAAAGCAACCGCCAATCTCCCTCTGGCTGAGAAGATCAAGAATCTAGATCTTCTTGGTACCGCCTTGTTTTTGCCTTGTGTTATATGTCTCCTTTTAGCACTGCAGTGGGGAGGCACCACTTATGCGGTAAGCCGATCCTATCACCCCATCTAACCCGTTTAACTCACGGATAGTCCTAGTGGAACTCTGGGCGTATCATCGCATTGCTTGTCCTCTTCGCGGTGACTTTTGTTGTCTTCATCGCAACCCAAGCTTTTCGTCCAAAGGTAGCTACAATTCCGGGCCGTCTGCTTAAGAACCGGAGCGTTCTGGGTGGTGTATCCGCCAATTTCACTTCGTCTGCGGCCAGTTATATCTTCAGTAAGCAGTGTTGAGGTTTACTGCATTTTGAGATTCTAATTGGTTACAGCCTACTTCTTGCCCCTCTGGTTCCAGACAGTCAAAGGTGTCAGCGCCGCGGAATCCGGTATACGTCTTTTACCAATCATGATAACCATGATTGTTGGATCTGTCTCTGGCGGATTCTTTAATTCGAAAGTCGGCTATTACTCTCCACTGGCAGTCACTGGGTCTACCATAATGACGATTGGAGCGGGACTCATATACACATTCAAAGTTGATACAGGCACCGGAATGTGGATTGGGTACATGATCCTTTATGGCATCGGCTTGGGTTGGTCTTTCCAGGCGCCTAACCTTGGCGTACAGGCTTCTTTGCCCAAGATGGACGTGCCATCTGGAGTATCATTGAGTATGTTCTCCGGCCAATTTGCTCAAGCAATTTTTGTCTCAGTTGGAGACAACGTGTTTGACAACCAGGTTGTGCGATTGCTCTCCTGGATTCCTGGCTTTACGGCAGAGCAATTTACCTCGGGAGGTGCTACATCCTTGTTGAACGCACTACCTCCTGACCAATATGCCAAAGCCCTGGAGGACTATAACTCAGCACTACGTCAGGTATTCATGATTGGTGTGATCTTGTGTGCGATAACCGTTCCCTGTCTTGCCGCTATGGAATGGAAGAGTGTTAAAAAGCGTGGCAAGTGGGAGGATCAGCCTGCTGTAAAAGACACCGAGAAGAATGTGCCACAGAAGTGAAAGCTTTAACAGAAAGCATAGCCTCACTCTGCTGTACATCAACATTGCTTTTACTGCTCTTGGGTCGTTCGCAACCTGACATGTGGAAGGATGCATAGAAAATTTAGAATATCTTAACATATTGCATATAGACTGTATTATGCATAGCCACATTTCGTTTTCGAAGTATTCAAATTTAAATTCCATACAAGCATTTGCCAATGACCTACTATTTTCTTTTTCGTTTCCAATCAAGGAGGGCTCTATATAAGCTTAGATATGCTTCCTTCTATGTAGATCAGTTCTTATTCACACACATGTTTAGAATGCTATGCTATACATCTTATGCTGAACCATCCATAGATCGCTTCATTTAAGGACTAGAAAGAAAAAAAAATGGATGTCTTGATATGTAACTTCTACAAAACAACCATATTAAGATTCAAATCCTTCTTATCTCGTGTTATTTATATGGATTCAAGGAGCGTTGATTTGTTTACTCGATGGAATGTTATCATTAACTGTGGTTTAGATTCTTCGTTCATTGAATAAGCAATCCACATCAGGGTTAGGAAGCTTGTAGATATAGTTGGTTGCAACAATACACGGGATGTTGCCAAAGGACCCCCCAGAAACAACAATTTCCTGTGAACGACGCCTTTTTGGTGAAATGATATTATCTTTTCGTTCCGATAGAAAAAACTTCTAACCTTTTTGTGACAAGAATACTCCGTACTACTCAGGGTTTTCCCGTGAGGCTTGAATTGCCCGAGAAAATGCACCGAGCTGAACAGCACCAATGCCCATCCAATCGGAGGGTAGCTTCTCTATAATCCCACGTGGTAGACATTACATATGGTGAGGATACGTAGATGTTCACGTCTTGTTTGTGTGAACTTCTTTATACTTGGGAGGCCGCAGTCAACCATTTAGCCATGTTTACACATAGGTATTCGTTTCGTGCCTGTAAACAATTTCCTGGGTTCCAAGAGAGCCCTTCGACGTTCTGCAGCAGATATTCATTTCATCATCATGCGCGTAAGCTCGAAGGAGCTCAGTCAGTCTTTTCCGATACGCCTTGGTCTCATCCTCATGGCAGTAGCAAGATCTTGAAGGTCCTAGAGGCTGAATCGGGGTTTTCGAATGCGCCTTGGTCTCATCCTCATGGCGATAAAGACAACTCCAACTTCTCAAAGGCCAAATCAGCGTTTTCCAATACACCTTGGTTTCATCCACATGGTGCTAAAAGATTTTCACAGCTTCATGGGAATGTGTCAGCCTTTCATGATACTCCTTGGTCTTGTCCGCACGGTCCTGCGAAGAAGTTCGACGGCAATCAATCAGCTTCATTTTCCATGTTCTCACGAAAGCCTACACGACCTTCAAAGGTGGAGAGCGATGAGGTCGTCCCACTTCCATTCTTCGACGATACTCTCTTGCTGGCAAACAACGTGATAACCCACATGTATGTCTATGACACGGTTCTAGATGCTAAGAAGCTGTCGGATTCTCTTGAGCGTTTGGCCCAGCGCCCTGGTTGGCGGAAAATGAGTGCTCGAGTCAGGAAAAATGTAAGTTTTTCCAGATTCGGGGTGCGTGAGAGTTGTATGCTGACATGTTCTGGTTTAGGGCAAAGGAAAACTCGAGTTTCATATCCCCACGGAGTTCTCAGAGACACGGCCGGCCATTTCTACTACACACGTGAAGCACACGATTTCGATCGCAGACCATCCAATTGCAAGTCGCTTCCCCAAACCAAGCACCGCACCCGCCGTTGTGGCAACGACTGAGGATTACGAACCTCTCTTGGACGAGTCGGATTGCCCAAAAAAGCTGGATGACTATCTTTATAAAGATCGTTCGGTCTTTGGTCTCCATATCCATTCATTCAACGATGCAACCATCATCATCACACACGTCAATCATTCCGGCTTAGATGGTATTGCGAGAAAGGATATCATGGATGCATGGCTGCTCATGCTCCAGGGTAGGGAACATGAGATCCCTACTCCTTGTGACTTCCACGAGGACCCGCTCAGTGGCCTGGGAACTGGGGTTTCCTCAACTCACAAGCTTGCCGAACGTAAACTCTCCACGTTTGCGCTTCTGCAATGGGTTAGAAAGAATATACTAGACCTTGCTTGGCGCACTCCAGAGACTCGTCTCGTGTGTTTGCCATCTGGCTTTGTGGAAAAGCAACGCAATGCCGCGATGAAGGAGCTCGCTGCTACCCAGACCGGATCTGAGAAGCCTTTTGTGTCCGATGGTGACATTATTATTGCTTGGCTGGCCAAGGCGGGGTTGTCGCATCTATCAGCGAACTCAACCAGAAATGTGAGTTATTCCTACGATGTGATATGACACGAAAACGCAGATGCGAGGAAACAGATCAACATTTCTTTTGAATCCAGATTCTAATACTCTCAATTTCTTACTCTAAGGTTACAATAGCAAGCACCTTCTCTTGCCGCAATGTCCTTGAAGGCACTTACCTCCCTCTCGGCAAGCCGTATCTCGCCAATTGTGCCGCCTTTTTCAATACTCTACTGCCCGCCAGAGATATAATACGAAACTCCCTGGCATACACAGCTCAAAAGGCCCGGGAAGCTCTAAAAGAGCAATCATCCCTGTCACAGACGGAGGCATACTTTGCCTATGTGCGACAGTCAACTAAGAATAAACTACCTCCAATGTTCGGTGACAGCAACAGTAAGTTAGCCGCTTGCACCTACCCATGCTTGCAACTTTAGTAATATCTAACCCCGCGGTGACAGTGCACTTCATGATCCTCTCCAACTGGAGCAAAGCTAACTTGTACCTTATCGATTTCTCAGCCGCAGCCATGACACCAACAGACAAACCCATAACAGCGCGGTACATGCAAGCTGTGCAGAGTCCGCGAAAGGCTATGGAATTGTTTGTTATTATTGGTAAAGATGCGCTGGGTAATTATTGGCTCAGTGGTTCGCGAACAAAACAGAACTGGGATATCATTGAAGCTGCCTTGAAGCGGGAGGATTACTTATTTGAAAATGTTTCAGGGGCTTGAGAATTTCCAACCTTTTGTACATATCATAGTGACAGGATTTTAGTGAATCTTGGTAGTAGTAATGGACTTCGTGTGAGATTATCTTGAGAGACAATTCGATGGTTAACTGCAAGCAGATGGATACCCAGGTATATCTAGATAATCCACATATGTACCTAGGTGGTTATGAGCAGGGCGATTAAACATATACCTAGGTATTTACATATGTAGGTATATTTGGAAAGTATACTGAGCCTGCAGCAAAGATTATTATAAAATGTGTCATCTCATTTATTTACTCTATGATATACATACAAGAAGACCAGTTTTGACTGTTTACATGACCAGTCCAATTGTCAAAAGCGTGGGGCGCTCAGCCAACCGATCCTTCATTGCGATGAGTTCATCCACATCCCAATGGGCCCAAAGAAAGTGACCATTCAAGAAACTGCTTTCGGGCCCCGCAAGCCACAAGGTGAAGTTCGCCGGAAGTTCTGGCTCGTCCCATGGGATTTCATCTCGTTTGAAGTGCGCTGCGACCACCGGGGTGTAGAAGGTCCCAGGATGGAAGGAGAAGAATCTCACGGCATCGCTTTCTCTCTCGGCCGCAAAACACTGCATTAATTGCGCCGCGGCAGCTTTGCTGGCCCCGTAAGCGGAACGCAGCTTATCCGAAACCTGGGCAACCGCGGATGAAATGTTGATGACTGTCTTACTACCCGACGCGGGCATAGGTGTTTCGAGATAGGCTTTGGTCAGATTGAATGTCGCAATAACGTTCGTATCAAAAGCTGTTTGAGCATCCACTGTGGTGATGGAGGTCGCCTTAGCCCGTTGATGGACGGCGGCGACGCCCATGACAAGTACGTCGACAGTGCCGAGATGGTGTAATATCTCCGACATGCGCGCGCTATCGGTGACAGAGCCTTGGTATGTCAATACTTCCGTAGCTGGCCAGGCAGCGATAAGCTTATCCCGAGCTTTCTTCTGCGGCTCAGCTGAACGCGAGACAATGGCGATACGTGCAACTCCAGCCCCTGCGAAGGCTTTGCAGATAGCGAAGCCAACACCGCTCGCGCCACCCGTGACTAAGACCGTCTTGCCTTGGCCCTCGAAGCCATGGTGTTTCGAGATACGATCGTAACTCTTACTGTGATAAGCTTCTGTGGGGCGAGCCCACGATGAGAAGGAAAACATCACTGCTGGGGTTGGTTACCTTGCTTTCTGGTATGTAGGAAGGATTTTTAGCAATGCCACAACAGGTCGTTAGCATTATCCTGGATATTATCCCAGAAATATACCAGCCATAAAGTATTGACCCGGTGGATGAGTTGGCATCAATCGGGACATCTTAAACTGCCTTCGGCGGACCTTGTTCGGGTCTCGGACCTTTACAAAGTAAGTAAGAGGCTATTGCCCATTGATTTACGCAATGTTGGAATGCAGATGACCGAATATCAGTTTTCACTCTAATTGAATTTATCTTTGCGCCAGAGGCTCTTGCCAAAAACGATCTGACTCGTGAAAAGGCCAAAGAAATGCAATGGAAAGCATTGGTGGTCTAAACTTCTTTCTTAAAACACTTTACGTTGGAACTGGCTACTCATTTCCGTCTCTGCTGAAAAGAGGAAGATCAGTTTCGATGGCATGTACTAGGCTGCTAGCGGTCGTATTCGATGATTACATGTGTCTATCGCCCAGGAATCTAAAATTAAATATTAGGTGTAAGTAGAGATTGAACAGCGGGTTGAAAATTGCAGGGTACTATGTGCATGGAATAGTCCAATCATGACTTCAGCGGTTGATGGTAAGTATTGATTGCATTGAAACAGAGAATTATTGGTCGAATTCAAAACACCAAAGGGGCTGAAGTTACCGAAATTACACATCCGCTATAGAAAACCACTTCTTGATTCCACCTCTGATCTCGAATGCCACATTTCCGTCTTCTGCCAGCTTTCGTAAAACCTCCTCGGTGAATGGCTCCAAAGCCAATTCTCTGACACTGCCATCTAGATTGTCACCATGCATGGCAGTCACCAATTCCTTTACCGTGAGACTGCCTTTACCACGCCCTCCAGATGCTGTCCTCTCCTTCATCTTGCTCTGCTGCAGCGCTTTGAGGACTTGACCTTCGCGGCGACGCTTCTGAGCCAACTGTCCCGTGATTCTGCTTTGCAGGTCCTGGATGACTATCCCGTGAGCGGGATATCCCTTTTGGCAGTTGTGCGAGTTCATTGTCTCCAGTGCTTTCATCCAGGTACTCAAATGCTCTACGGCAGCTGTTCCATGGCCTAGAACATTGTCACCGGTGAACATGGCGCCCTCCTCTTCTAAGATGAAACACATATGATCCGTCGAATGTCCCGGCGAGTGAACAGCTCTGATGGTCGCTCCTTCGACCTTGAACACTTGGCCATCAACAATAGGCTGCTGACCCTTGCTGGGGGTGTGCTTGTAGATACGCGAATCAAGATCAGGATATAGTTTGAGTAATTGAGGAACACCACCCGTGTGGTCTCCGTGCCAGTGCGTTAAGAGAACATGTGATAGAGAGAAGTTCTCTTCGAGCAGGGTATTCGCGATAAGGTCGGCCCAGTCTGGGATCCCCTGGCCAGTGTCTACGATGAGACGCTCGGAGCCTGTTCCGACGATGTATGTATTGGTTCCTTGGAGTGTAAACTGAAAAAAATGTTAAGAATAATCAAATCAATTTCTTCGGGTGGGGTCCGTACCTTTCCTGGATTTTGACCAAGTATACGAAGCACACGAGGGCTGATTTGCTCTACATCTTGTATAGGCGGCAGAGTTGCTTGCTGTCCATCTAGATAATCTTCAAAGGCACAGATATTAAGTGCTTTGTTGATCTGTTTGTAACCACCTTTTCCGGGAGGCATGATGTTGGCAGATTGATGTTCTCTTCACTTCTCTTCAAACAGCCGACTTCTGAGTACGGAGCAATACAGAGGCTCGCGCTCAGATAAGTAGACTCCAAGCTTACAAGATTTGCAGATGGCAAGATAATTCTAATGAATGCCTAAAAATAGCAGTTAATGGAGCCGATAGACACGGAGCATTTGCAACGGGGCTGATATCCCGGGTTAATTGATAGGGCCTATGTAGCGATTATTATTACCGAGACGGGCCTCGGGGCAAGGGCACATTGTTGATTGACCAGTCCGCCCCGATGATTACTGGATGCCGCTTGCAGTATCAACCGTGAGACCTCCTATCTTATTTTAACTGGAGATAGCTTCCTCTCTGGAGGCTCATTTCCGGAGACTGGCATTCACGACGAGAGAAGTGCCTGAAGAGCAGACAGATCACAGATATAGCTGGCTCCTCTCCTCTTCTCATTTCATTCCCCTTTTTCTCATTTATTACTTACCTTTGGCTCCTATTTGAATCCATATTCTGACTTCTTGTCATCATGATGATCAAGGATTGGGTCGAGTCACACGACACAGACAGTGACAAAGCCCCGTCTTCAGGGGCTTCTGAAAGTTTCATTGAACCGGGCAAAATGAAGGTAATTTATTTCAGTAACGAGTTTCCTTCCGACGATACAAGAGATCTCTTTCGTCGCCTACGTGTCCACAGTAAGGATAAACGTCATCCTACTTTGGCGAGGTTCATAGCCGAGGCGACAGCCGCTCTTCGTGAAGAAGTAGCTAGTTTACCAAGCTCTCTGAGGGCCACAGTACCCAAATTTGACAGCATATTCAGCCTTGAAGAGCAAACTGCACTGAGGCAAGGCCCGCTAGGTGGTGCCATTGATGGAGTGCTCTTGTGTGCTCTTCAAATTGCTACATTGATTGGGTAAGTGAAGCACTTCCACCCTCTCACGATGTTCTCGTGGACTCTTGAAGTTCCTTTGACCAGATGACGACATGAGACTGACGCTAGCAATGAACCACCTAGTCACTATGAAAATGGAACACAAGAATCATTTAATCCTTCTGCCGTTGATACCTGCCTCACTGGCTTGGGAACTGGGCTCTTATCGACCGTTGCTCTTTCTCTCTCCCCGAACTTGGCAGACTTACCAACTACCGGCGCCCTCGTGGTGACAATCGCCTTCCGACTTGGTGTACTTGTCGACAGTGTATCACAGAACTTACAACCTCGTTTAGCTAAAGCCGACTCAGGTCCAGGCGATAGTTGGGCCTATGTTATTCCTGACGTCTCTCCCGAGGACATTCAGAAAGAGCTTGATACCATCCATCGAGATGATGTACGTTAATGTTCCCTGAGTGAAAACCATTTTTTGCGCCGCTCTCAGTATTTCATGTTATCTAACGCTCTCTGCTCTAATTTAGAAGACGCCCGAGCCCAGCAAAATCTTCATAAGCGCTTTGAGCCGAACTTCCGTGACCGTCAGCGGCCCACCAGCTCGATTGAAGCACCTCTTTCTAGCATCTGCATTCTTTCGAGATCGCAAGTATGTAGCGTTGCCAGTATATGCTGGCCTATGTCATGCTGGACATATCTACAACGCACAGCACGTCGAACAAATCGTCTCGAGCAGTTATATGGATGTTGTGGACGCCAAGTATACGCCCCATATCAAGGTGCTTTCGACTAGTACGGGTCGCCCATACGGCGCCTTGACAGCTAAGGCTTGTTTTAGCAATATTATCGAGGAAATTTTGACAAAGGCTATTAGGTGGGATGCTGTCGTCGGCGGTATAATCCAGAGAGCCAAGGATACTGCCGCTGTCGAATGCGAGGTTCAGCTTTTCCGAAACTCCCTGCCATCACATGAGCTCTTAGCAGCTCTGGGCAATGAGCTGACACAAATCAAGGCATCAACTAAGGACCTTGTATCCTGGATTACTAAGCCAGAATTACCTCCAGCAGGGCCTAGTGGAACCGCCCAATCGAAAATCGCCATTGTGGGCATGGCTTGCAGGTTACCTGGTGGAGCAACTGATCCTGAGAAGTTCTGGGAAGTGTTGGACAAAGGCCTTGATGTTCATCAGAGGATTCCTGCTGATCGTTTTGACGTTGATACTCATTATGATCCAAACGGCAAGAGAATGAACGCCAGCTGGACACAGTACGGCTGTTTTATTGACGAGCCTGGTTTGTTCGACGCTCCATTTTTCAACATGTCACCTCGAGAGGCTCTACAAACCGACCCAATGCAGCGCCTAGCGCTTGTAACTGCATATGAGGCACTTGAGAAGGCTGGTGTTGTTCCAAACCGAACTGCAGCGACCGATGCTCATCGAATTGGAACTTATTATGGGCAAGCCAGTGACGACTACAGAGAGGTCAATACCGCCCAGGAAATTAGTACCTACTTCATCACTGGAGGCTGTCGTGCGTTTGGTCCAGGGCGTATCAACTACTTTTTCAAATTTTCAGGTCCAAGCTACAGTGTCGACACAGCGTGTTCTTCCGGATTGGCCGCAATTCAAGTAAGTGCCTCACCTTCCAACATTGACTTTGAATCCTGAACAATATTGATTAACTCTGCTTAATAGGTTGCCTGTACCTCATTGTGGGCAGGAGAAGTCGACACGGCTGTTGCTGGTGGTGTGAACGTGCTGACTAACTGTGATGCCTTTGCCGGTCTATCTAATGGACACTTCTTGACCAAGACTCCAAATGCATGCAAAACATGGGACATTAATGCCGATGGGTACTGCCGTGCTGATGGCATTGCCTCATTCGTCTTGAAGCGCCTCGAGGATGCCGAAGCAGATAACGACAATATCCTCGGCGTTATTCTAGGCGCGGGAACAAACCATTCTGCGGATGCGATCTCGATCACACATCCCCATGCAGGAGCACAAGCTTTCCTTACGAGTCAGGTGGTACGTCAAGCTGGGATTGATCCCCTGGACGTCAGTTACAGTGAGTAGATCCGTCGCCCTTATCGTTGTTACTATTAAAAGCATTCAATTTTGCTTGCTCTATCAAATATCAACATTTCAAGTATATATCAATGATTTGTGTGCTGATGACACTTTTCTGCAGTTGAGATGCATGGTACTGGCACTCAAGCTGGTGATGCCCAAGAAATATTGTCTGTGACAGAGGTCTTCGCACCTCTTACCAGACGTCGTACGTCCAAGCAACCACTACATATCGGCTCTGTCAAATCAAACGTCGGCCACGGTGAAGCAGTATCGGGCCCAACAGCTTTGGTTAAATTGATGCTCATGTTCCAGAAGGAGGCTATTCCACCTCATGTTGGTATCAAGACAAGCATCAATCCTGGGTTCCCGAAAGATCTTGATAAGAGAAACCTACGTATCCCTTATGAGAAAACACCTTGGCCAAGAGTGGCCGGACAGAAGCGCATTGCTGTAGTTAACAATTTCAGCGCTGCGGGTGGTAACAGCACTCTGCTTGTGGAAGAACCACCTGTTCGTGATCCGGTTCAAGAAACAGTCCCACTTCCAAGCCATGTCGTTACGGTCTCGGCAAAAAGCAAAGTTTCCCTCAAAGGCAATTTGGAGCGAATGATTGCATACCTCGAGGCGAACCCAGATGTTTCTTTGGCCAACGTCGGCTATTCGTCTACTGCCCGCCGGCGTCATCACAATCATCGAGTGACCGTGGTTGCATCTGATGTTGGACAACTCAAGAAGCAATTAGGCACATATCTCCAATCTGTTGACTCTCATAAGCCTATTCCTGCAACTGGTCCACCTCCTGTCGTCTTTGCGTTCACCGGACAGGGAGCATCGCGTCCATCAATGAACCTAGAACTCTTCCAACATTGTCCCACTTTCAGGTCAGAATTGATTTATCTAGATTTGCTGGCCCAAGAGCAGGGATTCGGTTCCTTCCTTCCGGTTATTGACGGTAGTCACGAAGAGTCTTATAGACATTCGCCAACGGCCACGCAGGTTGCCCTGGTTTGTGTTGAAATTGCTCTAGCGAAATACTGGGAGTCTCTTGGTGTCAAACCGGACGTTGTCGTTGGACATAGTCTAGGAGAGTATGCTGCTCTTTACGTAGCTGGTGTGCTGTCTGCCAGTGACGCAATATCGATGGTCGGACGGCGAGCAGCACTTCTCGAAAAGAAATGTGAAGCCGGAAGTTATCAAATGCTCGCGGTGCGTGCTTCAACGAATGAAATAGAAGCCGCTCTAAAAGACAGGCCTTATGAGGTTTCTTGCGTCAATGGACCGCGAGACACAGTATTGAGTGGAACGAGAGAAGAGTGCACTGTTTTGAGCGAAATCCTTCAGGGATCTGGCTACAGATGCATTAGTCTGGACATTGCCTTCGCTTTTCACTCTTCTCAGACAGATCCTATCCTGGAAGAATTCGAAGAAACCTCCAAGTCAAGCATCCTTTTCCAGCCACCGAATATCCCTATTATCTCACCACTATTGGGCAAAGTCATCTTCGATGAAAAGACAATCAACGCCAACTATCTATGCCGGGCCACGAGGGAATGCGTTCAATATGTGAGCGCAATTGAGGCCGCGCAAAAGATGTCCATCATTGATGAAACAATGGCATGGATTGAAATCGGCCCTCATCCGGTGTCAATTCAGTTTGTTAAGTCAATTCTCCCAGAAATGCATGTCGCCGTTCCATCAATTCGAAGGGGTGAAGACAATATGAAGACCGTTGCTCAAAGTTTGGCTCTTTTGCACAACGCTGGTGTGGAGTTGGACTGGAATGAGTTTTACCGACCATTCGAGAAGAATCTTCGTCTCGAGGACTTGCCTGGATATGCATGGAACGACAAAACTCACTGGATTCAGTATAATGGAGACTGGGCACTTACTAAAGGTAACACCTTTTATGATGCCGAGAAGGCCACTGCAACTACTGGCCCTCTGGTCCACAGGAACTCCGCTATCAAGACTTCAACGGTTCAGCAGATCATTGAGGAGACATTCTCTGAAACTTCATCAACAGTCGTCATGCGGTCCAATCTTATGGAAGAGGACTTCAAGGCTGCTGCTTACGGGCATCGGATGAATGACTGCGGAGTAGTGACCTCTGTAAGTTTACCTATCTTTTGTGCTATTAATCCTTCTATCCCTACTTGATACACATTAGCACCCTAATTTATATCGTCCAAGTACTAACCGGCCTCACAGTCCATCCATGCCGACATCGCTTATACGCTTTGCGAGTACATCTTGAAGAAACTGCGTCCAAAGGCACAGAATATTGGAATGAACATTACCAATCTGGAGGTGCTCAAAGGCCTCGTTGCACAGAAGAATGCGGACAAACCGCAGTGGATCCAAGTTTCCGCTACGGTACAAGACATCAACCTGGGTGTCGCACACCTTTTGTGGTATAATGTCTCTGCTAACGGAGAAGTCGACGAACCTTTCGCCAGTGCCAACGTATTGTATGGCTCCACGAGTGACTGGCTCAATGGTTGGATACCCGCAACACATCTTGTCCAAGGCCGTATCGAAGCTCTCGAGCAGCTTGCAGAGAAAGGCATCGCCAACAGACTCTCTCACAACATGGCATACCTACTGTTTGCGAACAATCTAGTTGATTACGCTCAAAAGTACCGTGGAATGCAGTCTGTTGTGATGCATGATCTCGAGGCCTTCGCTGACATTACGCTGACGACCGAAAAGGGCGGTGTTTGGACTGTTCCTCCATATTTCATTGACAGCGTAGCTCACCTTGCCGGGTTTGTCATGAATGTGTCCGATGCCATTGATACCAAACAGAATTTCTGCGTCACACCTGGCTGGGGCTCGATGCGCTTTGCCAAACCACTTGTCGCGGGTCAGAAGTATCGCTCCTATGTCAAAATGATCCCCACTGCGGATGATCCCTCTGTTTACCTTGGTGATGTGTACATCCTCCAGGATAATATTATCATCGGCGAAGTCGGTGCCATTAAATTTCGCCGATACCCTCGTATTCTTCTCAATCGCTTTTTCTCGGCTCCGGGAGGTGACCATGAGTCCAAGCAAGCCTCGTCGATTACTATCACCCAATCTCTTCCCAGCAAGCCGGCTGTTATTACGGCTCCAGCACCAACTGCAGTAATTGCTGCCCCAATAACTCCTCCTCCCGAGCCAGTCGCCGCCGTCAAGCCAGTCCCAGTCGTGAAACCCGCCGCAGAGGTGAATCCCACTGTTGAAGTGGATTCGGATAGCACTGCCGCCAAAGCGATGGCCATAGTGGCCACTGAGGGTGCGTTGGAGCTCTCTGATCTTCCAGATGATGCCGTTTTTGCCAATCTTGGCGTCGACAGCCTGATGAGTTTGGTCATTGCTGAGAAGTTCCGTGATCAACTGGGTGTCACAGTCAATGGTAGCTTGTTCTTGGAGTACCCAACAGTGGGCGACTTGAAGGCTTGGTTGATGGAGTATTACAGTTAATTCTTCAACTTGTTCGATTACCATGTTTTTTTTACTGTTCCTCTGTCTTTGTATTGTAATTGTTGTCAATTCTTTCCATATTTGTGCATCCTTTTTCCTACATATAGATTGATTGCAGAAAACTTCCGAACACGCTCCAAACATACTTTGATATTATCTTGATCCTTCAATTTTTCTGATGCGTCTTACAAACTTCATAAACTATACGTGGAAAATAATTCTCGCTAGTAGTCACATCCTATCATCTTGCTAAGATTGAAAATAATCAGAAGTGAAACATCAAAATCTTTGTTGAAAATACTGATGTCCGATTGGATCTGAATACTGCTTTGATGTAGATTTTTTGATATGCTGGCTGCATTGAGATAAGAATCAATCATAATGCTCTTCTTTTGACCTATTTGATTTGAATCACGTAGATTACAATGATTGATCTCAACAAAACATCAAAATGTACCTATTCCGGAAGGAATATCTTGTTGTAATCAAACTCGCCCCAGCGGTCGCCCGGCTTCAGCCCAGCAAACTTCCATACTCCATCTACCTTTCGATACCAGATAGTGGCTTTGCCATGTCCATGTCCCTTGAGAGCCACTTCCGTCAACGCATCGTCCGCATATTTCTGATGAGCTACACGCATCTGGTGATAACCTGCAATTTCACTGTCATTCAGCTGGACCCATTTTGAGGCGCCGCCAACAAAGTGCTGGGTTTTGAGTCGCTGATTGCCCAAAAAGTGCGGACTGGAGACCATGGAAACAAATTCGGATGCAGGCATTTCCTCCCAGAGCTGGTTCAAAAAGGCTCGATAGTCAACCTGTCTTTTGGTTAGAAAATAGAGACTCAACAAGAATTCACGATGTGTAGTGCTGCCGTTGTTAAAGGATGGACTTACGCGCAGAACCGGTGCAACGCAGTTGGCTAAACGACCCCAGTCTTTAGAATCATAGCTTTCCGCCCACTCATACAGTGCAGCTTGACAGCCAAAAATATCTGAAAATATTTAGGCAAGGATTGCGTTGAGTCAATGATCGGAGTACTGACCCTCAGAAGTCGGCTGTTTACTCATGGTGAGAATGTTTGATGTCCTCTTTCTTTACCGGTGAGATGGATTGTATGGCGATGAGTCTAATCTCTGCTTGAATTGTATGCTTGTATGTATGATTTTTACAGTGAGAGTAGTCTTGTTGTTTTGACTTGTTCGGGGGATAGTGTCCAACAATTAGGCCGCCGGTGATGGTGAGCTCGGCGGAGGATTCACTCCTTCAGCCCGCCATAGCTCCGCCTAATTATCGGGCCTAAGGTTCTCAAATATGAGTGTCCAAGAGCTCTCTACTGAAGATGTTTGTTTACACCTTCATCACCAGCAGCTCCCGCAAATCGGCATATATAGTCGGGCCCCGATTCGGCTTATTGCAACCACTGGAAATTGCAAACCACTGTCCATACAGAATGCGTTCAACACATACCATCGATTCGGCATCTCAGCTAGCACTTATATATCTTCACCAACTTTTAACATTCTCACATGCTTGATCAATAAATACAGAGCATTCATCTCAATCTATCAACTACAAACATGTCAAGCACGTACATTCCCTACCGCCTTGATGGCAAAGTGGCCCTGGTCACCGGCTCTGGTCGTGGCATTGGTGCTGCTATTGCAAAACAGCTCGGCCGCTTGGGTGCCAAGGTCGTGGTAAACTATGCCAATGCGAGCGAGGCAGCAGAAAAAGTTGTCAGCGAGATCAAAAGCTATGGCAGTGACGCAGTGGCTTTCAAGGCTGATGTACGCCAAGTCGACCAAACAGCTAGGCTGATGGATGATGCAGTGGCTCATTTCGGTGGTCTCGACATTGTGTGCAGCAACTCTGGGGTCGTCAGCTTCGGGCATATCGGAGACGTCACGGAGGTAAGCTCAAATCCAGCCATATGGGGGACCATTACTGATTGCATTATCAGGAGGAGTTTGATCGCGTTATCAGCCTCAACACCAGGGGTCAATTCTTCGTGGCTCGTGAAGCATACCGTCACCTGAATGACGGAGGTCGCATCATCCTCATGTCGTCTAACACAGCCAAAGACTTTAGTGTCCCGAATCACGCGCTGTACTCTGGCTCCAAGGGCGCCATTGACTCCTTTGTCCGCGTATTCTCTAAGGACTGCGGTTCCAGAAAGATTACAGTCAACGCCGTTGCCCCCGGTGGCACTGTCACCGACATGTTCCATGACGTCTCCCAACACTATATTCCAAATGGCGAGAAATACACGGCCGAGGAACGCATGCAGGTACGCATTTTCTGTTGCATGTGGAACATGGAACACTAAGTACCGAGAGCTAACATTTATATCTGCAGATGGCGGCATATGCATCCCCCTTGCATCGAAATGGATTTCCTGAAGATATTGCAAACGTAGTGGGCTTTCTGGCCAGCAAGGAGGCTGAATGGGTGAATGGGAAAATCCTCACCGTCGATGGCGGAGCGGCGTAGACTTCAAAAGTACTCAATATAAATGTATTGATAGTTGTACTTGCCTATTAGATGCCGAGCAACAGCGTTTTTTTTATCTATAGTGGCAATTGGCTTGCAAACCCTGGATCATTTCCCTCTCTATCTTCTTCTCTTCGGACTTCAATTTCTCGTCCGGTCACGACTTTAACGACCACGGACTGAAATAGCTACCGGAGTACAGAGTAACAGCTATATTATTAAATATTGAATTTTTTTTATCTTTTTATTACAAGTCACTCACATACAATACCGAGCTAGTGAGAGCTTTAAAGGAATTCGGGTGTATAAAAGCATACATTCCAATTAAGGGAAATCTCTTCTTTCTTGATTCTATGAATCAGTAGTTATTGCTGTAAGCTATATAAAGTCAGTAATAAGCTATATAAAGTCAAGACTGGTAGTGGAAAATAAGTGCATCATTTAGTACAGTTGGGTGCAACAGTTATGTATTTAAGACATACTTTATTTCTTAAAGTCTCGCAATGATTATAAACTCCCGACGCACCACTGTCTGAGGTCGATATGGGTCTGTGACACTTGTACTACATAATATATATGGCAATCTGTGCCAAAGACTTCAAATTAAGACAGACACACAAAATTCCATTATGTCACTTGCTAGCTAATGAACCGCATGTTTAATAATAATTGCTAGTACAGCCCCGTTTGACGCAGTGAGTTCGTTGACAACAACGAGTTTGCCCATACTGTCGCTCACTGTTGCTATGATCTGTAGAAGCTCGGTAAGCGCCAGCTCCCCTTCATTGAACAACTGCAGCATGCTGAGGTCGCGGGTGCGGGCAACGGACTCCGCTCCAGGATCAGAGAAGGTGCCTGGCTCTGATAAGAATCTGCTGGTCGGGATGAGCAAAACACTACCACTGATGCGAAGTATGCCCGAATAGGCTTGCAACAAGCCCCGGATCGTGCCACCGCTGGTGGCCTCGGTAGATCTCGGTGGGAGATGGAGGATATATGCCGCCGCGTCTGTAATTGTTTGAGGTGCTGCGCTGCTCACACCATACGTTATCGTGATGCGCTGTTGAGCGTCTCCTTCCTGGGGTGGCACGGGTGGTTGAGGGAACACCGAGGTTAGCTGCATCTGCACGACCAGACGAAGTTTAGGATACTGCTTCGCGAGGTATTGTGCGATGGTGGTAGATACAGCGCCCACCTGCGAGAACATTGGTTAGTTGATCATAGGGAGAGTTGTCGCAAAAAGATAGCTTACCTCTACAATACAAGCGTCGCCAAGATTGGACCAATTCAGCTGTGAAAGCACGCTGACTACGTCGTCCGCTTGATGCAAACCAGCGGCGTGCCGAAGATAGGCGGCCCATTGTCGACCAAGCTTTCTCTGTGTTTGGCATGCTAAACTGAATGGGCTGGGATCGTTCTTGGCGAGATTATATGCCGTTACGGAATCCCTAAAACGATGTATTGCCGATGGCATGTGTAAAGCAGCAGGCACCACTGTCTCAGCCATGAACACAACGGCATCGAGTAAAGATTGGCTGGCCATGAATTGTGCCGAAAGTGGTGTGTGCGCCACCATTTCCGGTGGTATGACTCGGAGGAATCCAGAGGTGGCCGTCATACAGATAATACGGTAGAGCTGTTCTCGGGGCACTTCGGTCAACTCCGCCAGATCCTTGATTGATATGTCCTGGTCGGGAGGTATGCATGCCAAGATCTGGAACTCAGCTAGCCAGTAGAGGCACGAAAGGACCTCGACCTTTTTCTCCAATTAGTATAGCTCCATGACACGGAATACCCAACGGGCTTAGCTAACATCACATCAGCGGGGGAAAGGAAAGAAAACAGAATCTCACCTGGCTGGCCAGTTGTTGGAGGAAATCTGTCGGCACCTGAACGAGGGTTTTGATAGCCTCAGCATTGGCAAAGATGGCTGCCTTGACTTGTTTGATTTCCGTATCTGCGTCAGGGTTCTGGATCATGAACTCGGCGTCGCCGGGATCAAGGGCGCAAAGAGACTTGACTGCCGCAAGCAGCTGGTCGCTTCGTTCTACCAATTGAGCCAGTGTCGCCATTGCAATCTGCTTTTTGTTATGTTCCGGCTGTTGGAGAAGGCATAGGGGTCAATGTTAGAATCTAAATACGTAGGGTAGTCTTCCTTTCAGCCGGGTTTGGGAAGTTGGCCCCCCCCTCCCCACCATCTTTCGGGCTGTATAATCCCAGTCCATATTTTGGATTCCCCAAGGGGACCAAAAGGAAAACAAGAAGGTGGCGGCTGCAGTATTCCGCAAACCCTCTGATATTGAGACTAGCTTTTTACACGGCACACCATACCCGCAAGATGCCATTGAGTTTGCGGTATAAAGCGTAACATGGAATTAAGGTTGGCTCGAGTTGATCTCCCATTAGCACGTCACTGGTACCAACAGATGTTGGTAGATCTTTTTTCCATTACCACGAGAAACCTGACGTGGGATGGACTCGCTCGACGGAGCATTGCCCTGCTAGCACCTCTTTGTGGCGCGTCCGTTATTTTTTAGCATTAATAGTTTAATACCGTGATACGGAGTAAGATTTATCAAGACTCTTATCTGGCCACTAAGCCTCAGCAGTCTTACACAACATAACTCCACTATCCATAGCGGGGGGCCTCTTAAGACACAGGAGCGAGTCACCCGAGCGCTACGCACCTCCCTCATTGGGCTAATGGTACGCATAGAACTAACTACTAAGGAGGCTTTAAAGAGTTAAAGTTGGATGTGGTAACTACTGTTACAGCGGGATGAAATAAGTGTCCGCACCCCCCAATACCCATAATACCCGCACAAGGGTGCGGAAACTTATTTCGTGGTACAGTAATAACCACGCATCCACCTTCGATGGGGGCGAAGGATCTCGGATGTGTCTTAGTATGAAATAGTGTATTTTTAAAAACTAAAGAGCCTGATGACTAGATCGCTAAATTCTGCCTACGTATGTGATTGTTTATCTGATCAATATGCATACGGACTAAGAGTAAGATAGGCCCGTGATCCTTCATCCCCTGCGAAAACGAATTTGACTAAATCTTAGTTCGTGTCGGTCTCCCCAACCGGACCATGGGCTAAATTTAGAGTTTCTATCGTAAGAGAAGTCGTAATTACAATCCTTACTAATCTAAGGTTACCTATAAGACAGCCCCAGTGAACCGTGGATATAGCGAATGGGGCCACAACGAACGCGCGTACGTACAGCTAAGGAGTGTTGGCCCTCCTCCGATAAATCAGGTTATACGAACGAAAAAGCTTTATATATTAACGGAGTAGCTGTGTGTTTGTTTCATTCGTTATATATCCATGGTTAGCTGAATGTTGAACACAATAGATACACAGTAATATATAATACCCTTATCCTGTAGGTAGCTTTTTATCGTATTGATTTCATTTGGTTTACAAATTCGTAGTACATGTATATTCATATTACTCTATTTTGATTGGCCATAAAAAACTGTATATTTAGTTAGTTAGCTAGGTAGTCAGCTTTGATATTGGATAATGGAAATACAGCTTTCGTGTTGGTATTTCGATACGTTTCAATATGGAACAAGGTAGCGGGAAAAGTGGGCGGTGGGTATCGAAAACAGAACATACGCCAAGGAAGAGAAAGAGGGACTAGCTGAGGAAGTCAAGAAACGCTAGATGGACAAGCATTGTCAAGCAATGACAAGAAAAGCTTGGTAAAAAAAAAAACCAACGAGTGTGCCAAGGGCCAAGACGCCCAAAGGACCGACAAAACAGACAACAAAACAACTAAACAAAGGGAACATTAAGATAGTCAAGTCATCGCTGTCGGAGTTCTCTAATGATACCCGCAGACAAAAACCGTAGACTCCTGCGGACGTCGCTTTCGACCGGCTCCAGAGTGTGCGGAGACAGTTGTGCCATCACGGAGTCTCCGCTGTCATCTGCGCTACTGTCTTCGGTCTTCTTGAATGCCGAGAGCTGGTTTGCTAATCTTTGCACGCGATGCAGTTCACTCAGGACAAGTTGAGCTGCCGTGCGCTCTGGAGGAGTGCTATGGTTGGATTCGGTGAGACTGGGCAGTCCGGCAAAGTCTTGCCCATTGCTGCTGCCTTCTGCGCGTGCCGCCACTGAGTACCTCTCTATGATCTTGAGAATAATCATCGACATGATGGTGAATAGAAAGCTATCGCCACTACACGACGGACAAGACATCATGTTGTGCACTGTCTCGATGTTGTGTTTGTTTTCAGCCAGGAGAGCTGGCGTTTGGATCTGGCCTCCGGCCTCTTCCACTCCCATTACACACAGAGTCTTGAGGAGATCCAAGCCAGTAGTTAAGCAGCCGCACAACGACATTTGAGTCACTGAGGCCATGCTTGAGGCTCGGGATGGTGGCAGGAGTTGTGAATACGAGGAACTTGATGATTTCGCAGATGATGTCGCGTCGGGTGCGGATGATGTGATGTCGGTCATCAAGTCCGGAGCTATATTGCCACCGAGCAAGGGTGATAGATCGAATGGGGTGTCGGTTGATGGCATCGTGAAGCACATGTCGCTGAATTCAAACCCCAAGTCCTCCTGCCAGGGGGACAGGAGACAGTCTCCCCGCAAAAAAGTGGAAAAGACGTCGGAGGCATCTAGAATACCATCTCTTTGTAATGAAATTTGTGTGGTCGAGATATTGGAGTTGGGTGTTGTAGGGGAGGGGTTTGAGGGCGTTGGCGCTACGGACAACAAAATTTTGTCGTGACTGCATTCACCACTTTTCGGAGGGGAGGCTTGACCTTTATTATTCACGCTTCTTCGTCCTGGACGTCTCGTAAAAAAATACTGGCATTGAATGCCACGCTCCTCGCATCTCGAGCAAGATGGCTTCTGTTTGGGGCATCGAACTTTGGACCGTGCGCAAGCGTGGCAACTGTCTCGCAGCTTGGAGTTGGATTTTACTCCTGCCGTGGAGGTTGGCGCGCTGTCGACTTGCATGTTTGATTCTGATTCCGACATACTGGATAGTCTTTGTCAGTTGTTAGCTATTGGAATTATGATAGCAACCGGTCAGCTTCTACGCCGAATACAAGATCTAGATTGATAGATATATACCCCGGCATACCCCGGCATACGTGCTATCTTCCTATGCATTAGCATACCAAGGTATTAGCTTATCGTATATTTTGGCCCCTTCATCCTTCGCGAATTCCTGGTTCGCTTTTATAGTAGCATATATATTAGGTTGGGGCCAAGTCGACTTTGATTACGGTAATAGTAGCGAGCTAGTCCAGCTTCGGGAGAGATGGAGCATCTTGTGTCTCTAGTGTAACATGCTGAGCTTTCAGCTTTGGAATAGAAGCTTTGATTTTGAGTTTTGAAGAGTTTTTAAGTTAGAGTAGCGCGAGGGGGATCGAGACTCTGTTGGCTTTAATTAGGTATGCATTAGCGCGCATTAGCAAATAAATATCAGATTCATTAGAGTTAGCTAATTAGTGGGCAGGACACGAGATGATAAATATTATTAAATACCAATGTATAGTGTTTTTAGTGCCGTACCCAGTGCCACGAATCCGCGATGGCGAATATCCCGACCCCTGGCTCCAAAAGTCTACTATGTACGTAGAGGCTTACTAAGAGCTACATACCCCATGCACTGTCAAGTACTACTTGCTGTTCGTATCAGGCCATCAAGGCCGCCAGTCAACACGGCGGAGCCGACTCGCTGGCCCCCCACCGGAAGTCTATTGGATTCACTTCACGTCAATCGCGGTGCCTCGTCTCAAATTTCAATCTTATCAATCGCCCCCCCACCATTGGTCTGCACAATCTTATCAATCGCCGCGAACTGAGCGCGAATAAGATCCGAGTCAAAAGGAGCATGCTGGCGAACAAAGTAACATAAGTAACCATGGGCCGAGAAGCTCCATGTGGTGGTATCGGGAAATTGGTCATGTATACCAACCAACACGAATGCTTTCGGGTTTGACGGCTACTATCTATACGAATTTCGGGAACAATTAATCACTTCGTAGTTAAATGTATTTTGGCAGGACTACTTTACCGCTGACTCATGTGAGATGAAGCCAGCTCACTAAGCCACTACTAAATCAGCATGTACGTACATTGTACAATCAAGTTCTAGAAAGTTACCAATACAATCTACGTACATGCATCCCACTTCGATTCTCAATTTTGGATATTATACGAGCCGTGTTGGCAAGGCCAAGGATTACTCACATGGCTAGTGCTATTAGCGCGTGTATTTGATACGTATTATCAATCTTACCAGCTCAATCTTACAGATACGAATTCTATTTAGAGTTTTAGGCAGGCAATTTGGAAAGATTAGGTAACGATTCTTACGTATACCAGAGTCCTTCAGAGACCTTCCACCACTGGGATCTCTTTTTCTAAAATGGACACCCGCGTAAGGGAGTACTAAGTAAATGGCTATTCCCAATGGCCCAAGCAGCCAAGCCCTACCTAGGTAGGTCATTATGAGCTGTACGTTACAACTTACTTGACCTGAGGATGGATGTCAATTCCCCACCCTTTAGAGTTTCGACTTATTGTCTTGAATGAAATAAGATTCTCTTGACCTAAGCTTAGCCTAGTCTATCAGACACAATGCCCTATCGATTCTCTTTGGATTACTAGGCAATTCTTGGCGAGCAGTACATTTCCAAGGATGTATTTCAGTGAAAATAAAATGCTGCAGGCGACAGGCATAGTGTGTGTTTTATCGTAGGATATAATATTATGTATATGAAACCTCGTGCACTACGCATGCACTATGCGGCAGCTCTCACTCCGGGAATAACTCCATATTCCATCCATGTCAGGTCGGATTCGAGGCGGCCTCACACGGTATCAGTAATTACTATCAAGGTACACACTCCGCAACTAGTGTGAAAATCACGAGAAGAAACTTCAATCAGCAAGTCCTGCCAAGAATACCAAGCCAGCAGCAATACGATCGCCCCTCCATGTTCTTGTTTCTTGTTCACTCCTACTATTAGTGAGTATTTCCATTCTCTACGGCCTCGTTTACGTGGCTGAAAATAGATGAACCGTTGCGTGATCCGAGTGGAGGCTGCGGGCGCTAATCCGACACTACGGGGGATTAGACTTGACTATACGTATCATTCTTCATCATCTGGAAAGCTGACACCATCAACTCGGGTTAATTTGCTATGGGCCGAGAAGATCGGCTGAATTCCAGAAACAGCAAGGCTAACGGCGTGGGGCTCATGTCCGCAATAGGATCTTAGGGCTAGGGCTCACCCGGAGTAGCCCTAAGAACAGCTTCTGTTTATGAGCGTAAGGTGCCCTACAGTCTGTATCTTCCAGTCACCAGTCTGAGCATCGTATCTTTAAATCATTAACATTGAGATCATGGCAGTCACAATCATCGGCACCAACGTTGCAGGAGACAGACATGAATATGACCCTGAAAAATGGGTAACGAGAGACCTGTCCGCTCTCAAACTGGGCAATGGCACAAATGGTACAACGGAGTCGCATCTTCCCACACGTCACCCAGAGACCGGCATTGATGTGCTTGTCGTTGGAGCTGGGATGGGAGGATTGATGACCACGTTGGAATGCTGGAGAAAGGGACATAACGTGATTGGCATCCTTGAGCGCAACAACGGCCCGGTCTACTCTGGTAAACATCGCCTCCCGTGTGCCACTGGTCTAATCCTATTACTGACAGTTTTACAGGAGATATCATCGTCATACAACCTTCTGCCGTCGCAATATTGAGGCACTGGCCGGACATGATCCGTGACATGGAAGACGAGCAAGTCAACGCCGCCGTAAGCTATGAACAACACACGGGCAGGCACATCTATGGTCCTTCCGTCCCGTCTTTCAATGAACCCGAATTTCTTGCCGACCGTAAAGGTCCCTTTGTAGCCCCCGCACAAATCCGTGAAAAGTTTTATCGAATGCTTCTCCGACAGGTTGCAAAGCTCGGCTTCAAGATCCAATATGGTAAACGGGCGGTCCGTTACTTCGAGGATGTCGCTGCTAGGAAAGGCGGCGTTGTGCTGGAGAGCGGAGAGGTCCAGATCGCCGATGTCGTCGTTGCTGCCGACGGACTTCGGTCGTCATCGGAACTTCTGATAGCTGGAGAACATACTCCTACAAAGTCCAGTGGCATGTCTATATACCGCACAGCTTATCCTCGCGACATTGCCATGAAAGACGAAGCCGTCCGTAAGCGATGGGCCGACACGAAGGAAATTTGGGAGTACTGGCTGGGTCCAGGCATGTATATTGGAGTCTTCTTCTCCCAAGACATTGTATCATGGGGTTTCACCCCTCGAGATATACATAGCGGAGCAACCGAGTCGTGGGAGCCCGATACTGATCCGGAAGACGTGGTTAAGGAGCTCCTGAAGGTCCCAGGCTGGGACCCTGCCATCGCCGCTCTCATACGTACTGCACCCAAAGGAGCTGTAGTCCATTGGCCGCTACTGTGGCGTGACCTACGGCGCAATTGGACGTCTGCCCATGGTCATGTTGTGCAAGTAGGTGACAGTGCTCATAGTTTTGTTCCCACCTCTGGAAATGGAGCCACGCAGGCGCTTGAGGACGCCATCACGTTGGCCACTTGCTTGCAGCTTGGAGGAGGACCCCGTAATGCTTCTCTAGCAACCAAGATCTACAATCTCCTCCGTTACGAGCGTGTGAGCTGTGCCCAGAAAATGTCCTTTGTGAACTCGCAACTCAAGACCGAGACCAATTGGGACGCAATTTGGGCCGATCCCATCAAGGTTCGCACGCGCTTCCCCAAGTGGATTCATAACCACGACCCTGAAGAGTATGCCTACAACAAATATAGCCAAGCGTTTGCACATCTCGTCGCTGGGGCCGACTTTGCCAATGAAAATTTCCCCCCTGGTCATAAATTCGTTCCGTGGACTATCGACGAGGTCTATGCAGATATTGAGGAAGGCAAGAATGTTGAAAGTCTATTGGATGGAGATTGGTCTTAGATCGAATGAATGCATGGGAATGTGAACTAGATATGGTTTCCTATGTACTGAATTTATCGAATTCTTTATAGTACAACGAGTGATAGAAGGAACGTTGAGAAATGAAATCACGTAGTTGGATTAGTGGAAAATGAATATTGACTAGAGAGATAACAAAATACAAGATTAATTGTCACTGTACGGATCACTACCATTACATGACTAAGTCATTCGAAAGTTGGCAGACGCACCGGCCCTGATGGCATCCAACTTCTTCACCAACTCGCACCAAACACGCCCCTGCGTCTCTTTTCCCTCAGCACTCGTGACAAGCGCTGCTGGAACGCTTATTTCACAGTCAGACATATACTGCCCGTGCGAATCTGCCCCTTGAGATCCAGCATGAACCAATGTTCTACTGCCAACCTCTGTTGACCGGGCCAATACCACCTTGAGAAACCAGAATCCCCAAGAGGGAAAGTCACGTCCGAGCTCCGAGTGACAAAGTCCGGGATTGACGAGGTTGATCGTGACGGGAAATTTCGATGCTGGACTTTGCTCTGCAATAGCGCGGACGGCGAAAACTTCGAGCAGCTTGGAGATGGGATACATGTCGTCCCAACTCTTCTCTGCGGTCGCCTTATCGTTCACTGTGGCAAAGATCTTGCCGTCTGGTGCAGACTTCTGCGGGAACTGCGTATGACCGTGGACATCGGAAGTGGTAATGGTCAATGTCGGCCTTGTATTGAATGTCAAAGCGGTGCTTTTCATTTTCGGCAGAACCAGTGCAGCCAACAAAAATGTAGAAACCACATTGACCGTGATGCTTGACTCGTTATCCTCCAGCACTGAGTACTTTGCTGGTGCTATGCCGGCATTAGCGATGAATATGTCGAGGCGGCGTAAATCGGCTTCAACTCGCGCGGCAAATTTTTGGACACTTTCATAGCTAGCCATGTCGAGTTTCCACACCTCAATCGTATTTGGCGCACATTTTGTAGTGCGCTCGATATCGTGCTTGGCCTCATGGCCTTTATCCAAGCTACGGACAGCGAGGATCAGTTTGCTGGCGCCTAACCGGACGTAATGGCGTGCTGCCTCTTTGCCCAGACCAACATTGCTACCAGTAATAACAATGGTTTTGCCGGAGTAGTCCCCAGTTGGATAGGGCAGCGATTTGAAAAGCTGGCTATACAAGAATCCCATGTTGTGTAGTCTGGATTGTGTAAATCTGGATCTCGGCACTTTCTCTTTTAGTAGGTACAGTGATTTTGAAATGTAGAGTTCTCAGGAAGATATGATGAAACTTGACAATGCACCCCTCATCATGTACGGAAATATTTGCGCCGATTGGCTCGACCATTCGGATCTTTAATCCCCTGAAAACGGAACATTTCAATTTGAATCTGGGGTTCCGGGTCGGTATTCCGATTCGGAGTTTATCTAGGTATATGACAGACAGATAGCTATGTATATTATTTCAAGCGATGTCTTTTCACGGAGGCTCTTTCTGGACAACAAAGATGGTTCTAGTCTACTCACTCTAAAAAAACACGATACTTTCTTCCCTCTGCATTTCCACCTACCACATCTACCGCCGCCAAAGATGGCCGCCACTTATGCAATCATTGGCAGCACAGGAAACTGTGGCTCTGCACTCATTCGAAATCTTCTCAAGTCGCCCAAAAATAAAATCCATGCCTACTGCCGCAATCAGAAAAAGCTGCATGGCTTGATCCCGGAGGTAGTTGACAACAAGAACGTTCAAGTTTTTGCGGGTAGCATCTACGATGTTGAGCTCATCACCGACTGCGTGCGAGGTACCAAGGCAGTTTTTCTTGTGGTAACTACGAATGACAACGTGCCCGGTTGCCGCCTCAGTCAAGATAGCGCTGCATGCGTTATTCAAGCGTTGGAAAGGATCAAAGCGGATGCCGGTCCAGGACTCAAGTTACCAAAGTTAATCCTGCTCAGTTCAGCGACTATTGACGACCATCTGGCTCGTCATATGCCCGGATGGTTCCGCCCAATCATGTTAGCAGCGGCTTCTCATGTCTACGAAGACCTCAGACTCACCGAGGTTTTCCTTCGCTCACACTCGAACTGGGTCTCCACCATCTTTATTAAACCTGCCGGCTTATCTGTGGATGTTTCGCGTGGGCATAGATTAACACTTGATGAAGAAGAAAGCTTTATCAGCTATTTGGATCTTTCAGCCGGCATGATTGAGGCCGCAGAGGACGAGGAAGGGAGGTATGACGGAAGGAATGTTGGTGTTGTGAATGCGCAACGGGGTGTTGGAGCTAAATTCCCGCAAGGAACTCCGATGTGCATATTGATGGGCTTGTTGAGACATTTCTTTCCATGGATGCACCCCTATTTGCCTACGACAGGGCCTGCATAAGTAGATTGGACGATACAGAGGGCCCGAGATTGTATTGATTTGTCATTCAGTGTGATAGATATTTTGTTATTTAGCTAGAAATCGATTTATAATTCAATTTTCTGTAATATTCTACATATATATGACGTGGATTCTATCATCGCTTTTTCCTTGATGTGGATGCACTTGAAAACACTACACACAGCTGACAATCAATTAGGTATTACCCTAAGTTCAAATACCCCGAACTTTACTCCCGACTTTCTGGAATCCCCCGATGCAGCCCACTCAATTCATCCGACTAAGCCAATGATCGCTAGGAGCCTGGTGACAGAGTCATCGTCCTGGAGACTCGTTGTAGATGGCATTTCTCACACTGTATCCTGAAAAATAAACCGCCAAAAAAAGAGTGGGAAAAGCCCAGCAGTCCAACATGTCCTTCCTTTTGTTAGTAATTCTGTCTTTATTTTTTACACCTATCCGCTCGTTTATTGTTTCACTTTTATTTCCCAAGAAAAATGAGAAAATTGGCGAAACAGCATCTCCTGATCAGGTTGCTGAGCTTACCGGCAGTGCTTGGGGACGGTTATCCGTGTTTGAGCACATCGAGGAAGGGTTGAAGAAGAACCCAGATGGGCCGGCTGTAATCTCCATGTTCCAACCGGCCGGATTTCTAAATGAATTAGTATCGAATAATGAACGAGCACTTTATCAACCGAGCGGCGATATCTATCTTTACAATCGACCTCTTGAACAACCCTCATGCCTTACCCTGACCTATCACCAGCTTCACCGCGCCTCATTGAAATTTGCTGCTGGTCTGCTAGCGGAAGGCATTCAACCCAACAGTACGATGGTCATGATCATCCCCAACGGCGCCGAGTATACGATCCTCTTATGGGCATGCGTCCTGCTTCGGATTACCTACGTCAGCCTTGACCCTGCGCTGCTGGATATTTCAGGTTTCACTCAACTTAAGCAGCTACTACAGACCCTCAAACCACAGATAGTCGTGGCATCTGATGTCTCGGGTGGGAGGTTTCTTCAAGTTGCCATGTCTGAGTTGCAATTGCCGCGGCCTATTCAAATCTGCCTCTCACATTCCGGAACCGCTGCCTGGAAGTCTCTGGTAGATGTTGCAGCTAAAGCGGCAATATTTCCAGCTGATGAATTTGCCATTGTATCTTCTGCAAGGCATGATAATCCAAGGCGCATTCACTCCATAATGTTTACTTCGGGCACCTCCGGAAACCCAAAAGGTTGTCCATTACTTGTATCAGGCATGTCGCATGTCCTCGATTCTCAAGCTTGGCTCATCGATGGCGAAGCTGGCGCATTTGCCGTTCAACAACCACATAATTCGAGAGGAATAGCTCCTGCTCAGACTTTACAGACCTGGAAAGCCGGTGGTGCTGTAGTAATGACAGGACAGAGTTTCAGCGTTCGTGATTCCATCGAAGCGATCAAGCAGTTTGGAGCAACGTTTATCGTGCTTACTCCTCCTATGGTTCATGAAATGGCAGTTGAGCTTACCGCACGACCCGTGGATGTCAGATCTGTGAAGCGAATCCAAGTCGGTGGCGATGCAGTCACCAAGGACGTCATGGTTAAATGTGCAGCATTGTTCCCGCAATCTCAAATTTGCGTAAACCACGGAATGACTGAAGGGGGAGGGTCCTTTATTTGGCCGTTTTTCAAAATACCTCCTTCGAATATCCCATTCTTTGGCGAGATATGTCCTCTGGGTATGGTCGCCCCCGGCTCTTCAATTCGTCTCTGGGACATAGAAAAGAACTGTGTAGCGAAAAGAGGTCAATTTGGGGAGCTCCATATATCGAGTCCTAGCATCATCTCCCATTACCTAGGTGGCAGATCTGAGGAGTCATTTTATAATGATGGCAAGGGGCGGTGGTTTAATACAGGAGACATTGCAATTGTCGATCGCGAAGGGCTGGTTTATATCCTTGGAAGGAGGAAAGACCTCTTGAAGTGTGCCGGGGTGGCAATCCTGCCTGCCATTATCGAGAGTTCTATCCAAGCCTTTACTGGCGCGTCAGTAAGTGTTACTTGCAATTCAACTGGTATTTTCCTAGCTAATAAGCACATGCAAAGACTATAGTAGTGCCAGTTCCACACCATGTACTCGGTGCTGAGCCATTTGCGGTGCTAAGTTCATTCAATGGGAGAACCGAGACACAAATCAAGGAACATATAAAGACTGAGTTTGGGAAAGATTACGCCCTAGGTGGGGTTGCTTCATTGAAGGAAATTGGGATGGTCGAGTTTCCCGTCAACCAAACACACAAGATCATCAAGTCAGAGGTACAGGCGGCAGTTATGGATGAATTCATCAAGAAACGCGGCAGATTGCATTGATTGCTCTGGCACCTCAGGCCTATAGCGAGCTGTAATTTCTGTTTGATTTGAACTTACTAATGTTCGACGTTGAAATGCTCCCCGAAAAATCGTCTTGTACAAAAACTTCTTATTCTATGTAGATCTTCGAACTCATGCAACTAATCGAATGATATTTTTTTTCACCAACTTTCTACCTCCTTCCATCATTCCAGTCTGAGACTACATGCTATATTTGCGTTATGAGTGATTTCTGATAGTTTGGTATATTCAAGGTTTCTAAGCTTATGTATATCTGAAGGTCGTACCTCGTTGGGGGTATATTCCCGAGGTCACAAAATCATCTCCTAGAGACTACATACGCTAGAGCAATAGATTATATAGAAAGACACAATTTCACTACACTGTATATACATACTCATCAACTCAGTTTCATCAAGTGATTTTTTTCTAGTTTGCCAGGTCAGGTCTCTTCCAAGGCTGGTCAAAGCCAGTGAATGGCACCCACTTGAGATCGGTGGGCAGATTCTTGGTAGTATCCTGGCACATCCTCGCTAATTTGAGCCACATATCGCCCTTCATAGGAAAATACGACTCCCACTCGCCCTGCTCAAACTCTTTGCACTCCTGCTCTCCATTCTTGAGTGCGCGGATGAATTTTGCTGCATGTCCATCATCATGCTCTTTAATCACAGCGGTAAAAAGCTCTTCCCATCCCATTCCATCACTCTCGGGGTTTGAGTACTCAGAGATCCATTTCTCATCAAGTGCAGCACATCCAGAGACAGCATACCATGCAAGATCTAATCGTGCCTTCCACTCAACTAGACGTACACGGTCTTCTAGCTTGATCCAGTCTTGGTGGATAAAAATAGAAAAGAAAATACTGCTAGTCACGTTATGCATGTAGAAGAAATCAATTTTCTTCTTCCGCCCTTCATGCTGTGAAGCGCCAGCAAAGAAAGCGCACGTGTTGATCATTTCAGCAGTCCGTCTCTGCAGCTCTTTCTCGTCATTTCTAATCCGAAATTGCGAGGCTAAGCTGGACATGGCCTCGCCAGCACGACCGATCACACCATCGCGCATCTTGTTGCCAAAGTCGGTCCAGCGAGGTGCAGTGCGAATAGTATCATTCGCACGCACCTCATTGATTAGCTGGATCATAGGCTTTGGCTTTGCGGTGGGATAGGCGATACCTGCTTCGGCATCGGCACTCTGGAATAGTATGCTAATGTTGCTATTATCATGGGCAGCTGCTTGAGCAAGTGCTTCCGCGATGATAAGAGGCTGCTGAAACTCAATTCCAAGCCCCAAGTGAATGATTGGGTGATATGCACCCTCATACATGCGCGCAAGCATAGTATCGGCAATCTTCGTGCGGGCAAACACGTATTCTTGGACGGTGTCTTTCCATCCCTTCGCAGCTATCTCGCCTTTGAAGAACTCAAGGAATGTGTGATATTGCGTGATCACGCCGATGGTGTTAAAAAGAACCTCTGGATCCGAAAACCGCTCGAGCATTTCATGATCAATCTCAGGAATCGGCCGCTGAATCGGAGTTCCGTCATCGTAGCGATCCTGTAATTCCTTGGGACCGGCTCCCAGAGACAGAATTGTGAGGAGACTGTGAACGATGTGATTGTGGCCTGCAGTATCACGGAAGAACATGTGATACTCCTCGTGATTTTTCATCAACAGGTGGTTGCATTCTGCAAGCGAGGCGGATGAGATATCAGCAACGTTGACAATGCCAACGTGCGAGGGGTCAAGGTAAATGGGAGAATTCGGCATAGTTACAATAGGCGCTCGGGGCTGGATATCGATGGGTTCTTGCAAAATGCTATTTTGATTATTGTGCCTTGGCCATTCTGTTCAATATATGTATCACGGCCCAATGCCGGGATCTCTCCGAGTGTTGCATGATCAATTGATCTCAAGTTCTCGGGTGATTCTTAGAGCCCGGGATAAACAAGCGCCGCCATTTGTTCTTAAAGGTCCGTAAGCGTAAAAAGGATCAATTAACCCTGCTGACCAATGGCAATTGTTCCAAAAGTAATCGTTAGTGTGGATTTTATCACTACGTAACTGTGCACAACTTCAAACAGCTTACAAGAATTGCCCCGCGGACTCGGAGGCTGCCTACATGTCAGAAACCCAAAGAAAGCTTGTCGAAGCCCAGAAGTCGGGTTGAGAGCTGCTGATACTGCGCCGTAGATACTGCGCGGTAGAGTAGTAGCGTATGATGACGCAGAGAAATTGTGAGACTAGTATGCTTGTTATGAAGACAGTGGTGAAAATGATATGAGATCAATGCTTATTACGAGCGGGAATAGGACAGATCTTAGCTTATCTTCTCTACAGATTAGTCTTTAGAAAATGAAATTTTTTCAGCATGGAATAGATTAGAGTTCCTCTACCTCGAGATCAGGCTGGCGTTAGCGCAACTTTCACACCGTGCATGCTTGCAACTGTCACTCCACCCACTGCATAATAATCATTTACCGGGTCTTTGTTTTCCAGTCCCTTGAACTCCTGAACGATCCTAACCAACAAATATGTAATCTGGACAAGAGCCATCTGTTGCCCAGGGCACATTCTTGGGCCGCCGAAGAAAGGCTGATATTGCCATGAAGATTCCCCGGACAGCTTACTATCTGCCCATCTCTCTGGCTTGAATTCGTTTGCGTCTTCCCCCCAGAATTCAGGATGTGTGTGAAGGGCATACAGATTCAACAAGGCAGTCGTGCCTTTAGGGACAAAGACAGGTGACTTTTGAGAGTGCCCACCGCCTGAAGGCAAAACAGTATCCTTGAGTGCGATTCTTGTAACCACAGGTGCTGGGGGGTGAAGCCGAAATGTCTCATTAATGATCTTCTTGGCAACTTTAAGTTTTAACATGAGCTCGAATGTCAAGGGCTGGTCACCAATGTTCCGTACTTCCTCGCGTAAAGCTTCCCAAGAGTTCGGGTGGCGAGCAAGCTCCCACATGACGTTGCTGATACCTACTGCCGTAACTCCACGGGCTGGTAGGAAAATGTTGAGAACCTGGTGCCTGAGGTCGACGGGATCTTGAGTTTCACGGGCCATTTGGTCTAGGAGAATGAACTTTTCTTTGTGGTCGCCCTTGGACTTGGTCTGACCGTTTGTGGTAAAAGGCAAAAGAGCTCTCTGAACCTCTTTGTCGACAAAATTGTGAACCACTGTATATGCCTGCTCCCAAGTCTTGTCGAAGTAAAATAAAATAGGTGCCAACGCCCCTGCCTTACTACACAGCACATCCTACTTAGCAATGTATCAAGAGAGTATAGAATTGGATTATATACAAACTTACAGTCGCTGGGCAAATCCCATTGAAGCGGCATCGAATGCCTTCATGAATTCCGGCGCAGGAAAGGAAGATGCTGGGTCGAGGGATCCGACGCTTCGGCCAAAGATGAACTCGGTGGACGTATCAAGGAACTGATACACACATATCAAATTCAAGTTCCATTTCAAGATAGCAGGCAGATTGAGTCAACTCACCAGATTCTTGAACAATGGCTGCAAATCGACGGTTTTCCCATCTTTCGGTATCATGCGCAAGAGGCTGCTAACATGGGTTTCGAAATTCTCCAGATCCGCAACCTCAGTACGATTGAAGGTAGGGCGAAGCAATGCGCGAGACCGCTTCCATATAGGCCCATCATGGGTCAGCACTCCCCGTCCCAGAAAAGGGGCTAGGGGCTCGCCACGAATAGGCTGGACGCCCCAATCCCCAAATTTGGTCGATGCAATAGTTTGGACGTTCTTGGGATCACATGTTGATATCTGCGCGGGGCCTTGAGCCTTGAATGAGAAGGTATCGCCATACTTTCTATGAAGATTCAAAAATAAGAATGGACCTCTGCCGCGCTTTGCCTCTTCTTTCATTAAACGCGAGAGGTCAGTTCCCATGAATGGTTCACGGTTCGGATAGCGGCTGATTGGTTTGCAGCCATGTTGCCGGGCAGCTTTGGCGTAGCGAATACGAAGTGACACAAATTTGTATACAAGTGAGGCAATATACAGAGCAGTAAGAATGCCAAGAAGCTCTACGTAGTGATACATCGTGATGGTTTGTTGGTTTATTCTTTAACTCCCTCGAAAGAGAATCCCTTGGGATCTGATTTGGGGTTATATATTACTGCCCGATCCGGGGTATATTCATGCTTAGAAATGGCCCGTCCAAGCACTCCCGCCCCCCGGCCTCTTCGGGCTGATTTACATATTTCACCCGATATCCGTACTCCCGTGCTCGGTTATATTTGAACTGAGACTAGCCCATACAAGTAGTTGGTGCTTGATGTCAGTCTTGAGGAAATTGAGTTTCTCTTTGTGTGCCAGTTCAACAGTCCAGTACATGCTGCAGCCAGACAACTTATGACAATGAATGTCACTCTACCGACGAGAATGGTGTCACTGGACCCAGAAGTCTACCAGTCTCCATTGACTATTGGACTCGCTACTATCCTCACCGCGTTCCTAAGTCTCCTTACCTTCGTTTCTTACACACCCAGATTAGACAAGAGGGTACCAAAATTTACAAGCGACACATACCCATTCATCGGGGCTGCCAATTTCATGTGGCGCAAAAGGTGAGCGATGTTCCCTAGTGACAAAATTGAGGAACTTGCTGCTTATGTATGAAACAGTCAATTCTTGAAAGACTCCTTCAAAGAGTCTAAGACTGGCCACTTCAGCTTCTGGGTTGGCAAGAAACATGTTGTAGGTGTCAGTGGAGAGGCCGGCCGCAAAGCGTTTCTAGAGAGTCCTGGTCTTGACTTCGTCCAAGGATCAGGTTTACGTGGAGTTGGGCTACGCAAAGTGCCACCGGTTCCCGAGATCTTCAAGCCCAATTTTCATAATGGCCGTAGCTACTTCTTGCGCCGTCTCATCGACCTGCAAAAATCCGAGGTGTTGAGAAACCATCTCGCTCGTCTTACCGCCGACACTCGCAAAATCTTCCAAACAGCGCTTGCCAAAGACACGACAGGTGTGACAAACCCTGCCATTACTTGTGCAAGGATAGTGTATACACATGACATGCTCTTATTTTGTTGTTCTGAGATCGCCGACGACACAAAGGTTTTTGAGGAGCTGTTCGAGATGTACAACACTTTACAAGCTGCCAGTAGCTTCAAAGCTGTGTTCTTCCCTTGGCTACCATCTACAGACACCCGGAAACGAGCGGAGAGATTGAAATACCTTCAGGATGTATTCGATCCAGTAATCGAGAGGCGCATGAGGGGAATCACCCCGCGTCAGGAAGACGGTCTTCAGTTCATGATTGACAGTGGTGACAAGAAAGATAACATCGTCAACTTCTTTGTCAGCATTATCTTCATTGCCCCAACAAACTCTCGCATTCTTATGGGACAAATGTTGCACAACATGGCCTCTCACCCGGAGTGGCAGGAGAAGGTCTATGCCGAAATCAAAGCTGCCGCAAAAGTTCATGCAAAAAATTCAAATGCACCCCTGGTTGAACAACTCGATTCTCTGCCGCTTGATGCCTGGGAAACAAGCTTCCCTACACTGGATCTCTGCTTCAAGGAGGCAATCCGCTTGTGGGTTGTCTTCTCCATGATGCGCAAGAACATTGGATCCACCCCAGTTGAACTTCCGGGCAGCAACGAGGTCATCCCCGCAGGTAGTTTTGCTATCTACAACACAACAGAGATACATCTTAACCCAGAACTATATCCTGAACCCACTAAATACAAGCCCGAGCGCTGGTTGCCTGGCAACGATGACTATAAGAAGGTGGCTTATGGATGTAAGTGTTTCCCTTTGCTTTATTATCAGATACACTCCAGCAACTAACGTGGCTCTCCTTTTAGTTCTTGGCTGGGGCGATGGTCGGCACCCTTGCCCAGGAAAGCGATGGGCGAAGCTGCAAACGACTATTACCGTTGCATATGCCCTGGCAGGGTGGAAGTGGGTTAGCATCGATGATGGTGTTGCAAACAAGTCTACTAGTGACGGAGGACACGGTACTGTTCTCTCTAGCAAACTTGTCAAGTTTGTTCGCAGAGACGAGTAGGTAGTGGAGTGGAATTTGCATCATGTCATATATAGTTCTACGTGCGTTAACTAGAATAAAAGATTTCATACATAATGAATCAGAAATAGGAGATTCAATGAAATAACGATTAGTTTATTCCGAGAAAGATCGTCAAGGCAACAACACATTGATCCACATGCCTGATCTATGATCGTTTTTCCAAGACTCCTCTTCAAGTAGGCTTAAAAACAACGGTGGCTCTCATTTGTCGCGGCCTTAGCATCGACTCTGGCGTGGACCGTTCCAAGCGCAACCAGTTTCGTAGATACTCGAGAGAAGATGTCGTGTGGAGAATCGCGTCTGGTGCCTCACCATTATCACAAAACTTTGCTATCCGTCGTGGCAAATTCTTCGAGCAAGCCGGAATAAAGCCAAGCCTGGAAAAATGATGCTCGTTCGCGTTATGAAGAGTTGCGAGGAGCGTCGCCGCGTAACAGAACACGAGTGCTTTTGCCCGTGTTTATCGGGGAAAGATAAAAGCCCTCATGGCTGTACCTAGGGAACGGCTTCAGAACGCCGACTTAAATGCTGAGAAACATTGTTACTCGTACACGATATCAACTGGTCATCCTCACTTGATACCGTAAAAGTAGTGCCAAGTGCCAGCTGTTTCGTGTCAACAGGCGTTCAAAGGTCTCATTGGATTCGGCACGCCGCGGTACCTGCCTTCCCCACCAACATCCAATCCTCGCTCCGTTGTTGCGACACAACTCTGCATCACATTAGCTCGCGGAATATACCTTCGTTCTTTGACTGCCACCATTATTTACAGCGTTGATTTCGCTCTCTAGAGAGAACGGTCTGTGCCCTCTCCCCGCGCACAGTAGCATTTCTCCGCACGCGACCTCCCGCGCCGAAGCTCACGAGCCAGTCAAGAAGTTGAGCAACAATGAGCTCAGCGGCGGACAACGATGAAGGCCTTACAATCACATATTCTTCTGGTCGCGAAGGAACTCCGAATTTGCGTCTGATTCATTACAATGATGTATACCATGTCGAGTGAGTTTGCACGGTCTCCTCTCTGGAAAGGCACTGCAGCTATTCTAGCAAGGACACGGGCATATGGATATGGCATGATTGGGGTGTTGAATGAAAACTGCCACTCATTTACAAGGACATTTGAACTAATTTCATATTTCGGGTATAGACCAGGCTCGTCCGATCCCATCGGTGGCGTCGAAAGATTCCAAACCGTCATGAACGACTATCGGACCGCGCCCCAATACAACGGCCTCTCGGACGTGATCACCCTATTTTCCGGCGATGCGTTCAACCCGAGTTTGGAAAGTACAGTCACAAAGGGACAGCATATGATACCATTTTTGAACAAGATTGGGACAGACGTTGCTTGTATCGGGGTATGTGGACATCATTTTCAGTTGGTTTGACTGCTAACTTGCGGCGAGAACCATGACCTAGATTTTGGTGTCGCACAATTTCGACATCTACGAAGCCAGTGCAAATTTCCTTGGTTGCTGGCTAATGTGCTCGACCCGGCGCTCGGAGATAATGTGCCGCTCGCCAACTGCGAAAAAACGGTGATGTTGACTTCATCAAATGGCATCAAGATCGGTATTATTGGCTTGGGTGAGCGAGAATGGTAAGTTTCGCCTCGCTACCTTACTGAATGATCACTTTCTTACTGAAGTTGTCCGTAGGCTAGGCACAATAAACTCTCTACCGCCAGGCCTTATATACAAGTCTGCTTCCCAGACTGCCATCGAGCTAGTGCCCGAACTGCGCAAACAAGGCGCCGAGATTGTGATTGCGCTGACGCATCAGCGCGAACCAAATGATATTAAGTTAGCAGAGAAAGTCCCTGCAGGCCTGATTGATATAATCCTTGGCGGCCACGATCATTTCTACGCACACTCAGTAATAAATGATATTCACGTTCTCCGCTCTGGAACAGACTTCAGGCAATTAAGTTACATAGAAGCGTTCCGCAAACCGGAGTCAAAGGGCTGGGACTTTAACATCACTCGCCGGGACATTGTCAGGTCTCTACCTGTTGATCCAGAATGCCAAGTTCTAGTCGACAAGCTCACCTCAACGCTCAAAGCTAAGTTGGAGAAACCTGTTGGATATACTGCATCTGCTCTTGACGGACGATTTACGACTGTTAGAACAGGCGAGTCAAATCTAGGTAATTTCATCTGCGATTTGATGCGCTATTATTATCATGCAGATTGTGCTATAATGGCTGGTGGTACTATACGTGGTGATCAGGTCTACCCGCCTGGTCTTTTGAGATTGAAAGATGTCTTGAACTGCTTCCCCTTTGAGGATCCTGTCGTGGTTATCAAAGTGACTGGTCGAGACCTGGTTGAGGCATTGGAGAATGGTGTCAGTCAACTCCCTGCTCTGGAAGGTCGCTTTCCGCAGGTATCGAATATCACATTTGAATATACTGCATCGTCACCACCAGGCAGTCGCATCAACTGGGTCAAAGTCGGCGACAAGTCGGTGGATTATAAGAAACAGTACACTCTCGCCACACGAGGGTATATGGCGCGCGGCAAAGATGGGTATACGTCCTTGTTAGTGCAATCAGAAGGGGGCGAGATTGAAGAAGTGGTCAGCGAAGAGAACGGAATGTTGATATCTGCCATCTTGCGACAGTACTTTTTAAGCTTGAAGGTAATGGGGAAATGGAAACGAATGAGTGCGTCTTTGCACAAGCATTGGGATAGTGTGCATTCGCGGTTACATGCACAGATTGGGGGAAATTGGATTAAATCGCCCTCTCCGGCTGTTGAACGGAGGGAACCAAGTATGCTGAATAACGACCCTTTTGGCTCTACTACAACCACCACCAACCCCACGACGACGACGACAACAACAAAAATACTTGAACGTCGCATTCAGTATACACATACAAAGAAGAAACCACGGCCCCATCTCAGGCGGTATGGTCGTTACTACGAGCCACGTCGCCATCATACCCATGACGGCACGAGTATACACAAGTCAACACCGCCTCTATCGACCTCATACTCGTCCTCGGATGATTCGTCAGTCACCAGGCGATCAATAGACTCACACCTCGACTCCGACTCCGACTCGGAACCCGAAATTCTCGTCTCCTCGCATGAAGAAACTAATTACATCACTACAACAGCAACATCGCCCGCCGATGAAGAGCAGCGCATACGGCTAGCGAGAAAAGTGCTCAAAAAATGGATGCGTCTTGCGGGTGTGCATGGTAAATCGGGTGTTGTCGATGAGGCTGGTGAAGAGTTTACGCCACCTTGGACATGGGGCATTGCGCCGAGGTGTGAAGGAAGAATATTGGTGAGGACCCGGGTTGTGGAGGATGGTGGTGTAGGACTTGGAGAGGGGAAGAGGACGGAGAATATCAATGGCGGTATGGTACCCACACAATAGATTTGCTAGAAGATTATAAGCAATATACCATATTGGCTCATCTGATATCAATCAGGCATGAGGGTACAGACATACGCAAAAATCACGTAGCATGGGTAGCAGCTTCTAAGGATGAAACTTTGTTAGGTTACTCCGTACGAGGAAACTTTTGGTACAAATGCTTGTAGACAAGGCGAAAAAACCCAATCTTGTCTTTGCATGTACTGGCCTGACACTATACAAAAAGGGTAGCATGGCAACCAGTTTCTACCACCTGTGTAGTCCGATAGTCCAAATTGATCTAGATCAAGAAGAATACGGAAAGTTTGTATCCAACGTCTGGGTGCGCGCAAACATAGGCATAGCATCCTCCCACAACTATTCGTCAGAGTAGTCGTACAGAGATACTTCCTGCTGGAAGCTCTAAATAGCTATACTATAAGCAATGAGGCTATCATGTCTCCAGGGAAGGTTTTACCTCCAGATCCAACCGAGTCTTAGGGATATCCCAAATAGGCAGGCAAGATGGATGGCCCAAAGAGGCTAGCGTAGTGCCTAGACCGAAAAAAGGGTCTAGCGTGTGAAGCCAATTTCGATGGTAATCATCGCTTATCAAACATCAACATCAAAAATATCGCATTGAGATCGTCGAATCAATTAGTGGCAACTGTCTGTTGGCTCGGGAGTTTCATGAATATTGGTCACGCGAATATCCATGGATAGCATCATTGACTGGTTTACGGTATTGTGATATGTCCACCCCAACCAGCGCGATAACACCAAGACATAACATCCGCCTCAAGTCCCGGTCGGGTTGTATAACTTGCAAGTCAGCGTTCGCTTTCTTCTGTTCTATAGATATATCCTAATGACTATCCAGAATTCGCCGCGTCAAATGCGGAGAGGAGAAACCGAAATGCCACCGCTGTGCGAGCACTGGCCGAGCATGCAATTATAAGAATGTCTCGCCATTTTCGTCACTGTTGATTCAGAAAAAGCGGACTGCCTCAGACTTGTCTTCTTCAATTCAACCGGATATCTCTGCTTATCCCGTTCAACAGCACGAACGCCGTTCCTTTGAATACTATTTTCATCGTGCCGGCCCAGCTTTGTCCGGTGTATTGGACGTTAATTTCTGGTGCGGCATTGTGCTACAGACATGTCGCTCCGAGCCCGCTATCTGGGACGCTGTAGTCTCGATGAGCGCGTTATATGAATCGCCCCCAGAACCAAAACCCCAATTTATGCTAGAAACATCAGGTCTAATAAACGATGAAACGCGCACCGAGCGACATCACGAAGCTCTAGGATGGTACTCACGGTTGTTGACTAGTTTGCATCGGAAAGTCAACCAAGGTACTGCAGATATTGTCGTAGTACTAGTCAGTTGTGCTATCTTTAGTATTATTGAGGTTTTGCAGGGCAATCTGTGGGCTGCTGTAATGATGCAAAAACATGCTACGAACTTGATTATGACTACTATGGCAACGACAAAAGATACGAAGTCGGCCACTTATATCACATTGACTACAATGATCGTACCGTTTTTTATGCGAATGGATGCATTTGGTCTGGTACTGAATGATGATCTAGTAGTATCGAGGAATTCGACGCGAATTTCTAGCGCTCTGAGGCTAGAGAGTGGATTCACCACTTTATCCGGAGCTGGGGCGGCTTTATATGCGCTTGTCACTGAATGGAAGGTTTTCAATCGAGATGCTTATCAGAATTTTCGCGGTGTCATGGGTGACCGCAACACTGCTGAAACAGCATCTCTCATAGCACGACAAGCAGATCTTAAGAACCGCCTTTTGTGCTGGCATGAGCAATTACTCTCATTGGAAGCCATGGACAAATTCAAAACCCCGCAGGCGAGGGGAAATCCATCGGCTGGAAAAACAGGCGGCGCAGTCGCACTCCTCCTGATGGTTTATACGAGCACGTTGATTCAAACTCAAACCGCCCTCTCGGACAACGAAACAGTCTACGACCGCTACGAAACTAATTTTGCACAAATCATAGATTATGCTCCCATTGCATTAACTGCAACTGCTATCGACGATGAAGGGAGTTTGCAACCACATTTTACATTTGAGTTAGGCATCGGATTGCCACTCTTCAACACTGTGCTCAAATGTCGATCACCCTCACTAAGACGGCAGGCGCTGCGGTATCTAATCCGGACGCCTCCTATTCAGAGTATATATACGGGTATACATGCGGCGGACTTACTAGCAGGTCTTATCGCGATTGAGGAGGATAGGCTATTCTATGAGGCTGCTATAACGAACAGTAATAGCAACGGAAAGTTCGTCCTAGACACAGTACTGGCTACGCCGGGAAGGATGCCCACGCTTACGGAAAGAATACGAGACTATATGCTTCTGCCGCCGGGGCCTACTGCGGAGACGCAGATGTATTTTTTGGTACGATACGCGCGTCATGAGGCTAATGGGAGAGATGGGGAGTGGAAACTTATCGAGGAAGAGTCTCGAATTTTATCTAGGCTTCAATCTAGGTATAAATAAGTAATACATGAATTGAGTACATGAACGCAGCACGAGAAAGCAAGAAATCAAAGTCATTTGGGGATAATACACAGACCATGAAATAAAACAATGCAGGTATAGGGAATAAAGGAAATGGAAATGAATGTATAGAGGCTGGATACAGACCCAGAGGGATGGTGTCATCACTGTTAGCTAGTGACTATCAACTCGGAGAAGACCATGGTATACCATCACGACAAATCAGGCTTGCTGTTTATACATTGGTCTGTTTTCTGTCCTTATCCCAGCAATTCAGTGGGACTTGGAGGATAATTCTCATTTCGTGTATCGACCATTTCTAGCACTCTGAGAGTTCCCCGATGAAGGTCCTTTTGCTTAGTCCCTATCCAGACATCTCGTACATAGGTGTGTAGGCGGAGTTCTACACAAGCCTTCATCAGTTCGATGGGGCTCATTTCGAAGGCTTCGATGTATGCATCTTGGAGATCTTTACCCGCTTTCTTCACAAATTCTGGTTCACCTTCGGGGGAGGTAATGAGATGAAGTTGATCAAATCCAAACGTTTGTGCAACCCCTTTGAAACGACTGCTCGCCAGCATAGCATTCCAGTCCAATCCAGAGGAACATGCGTGTGCCAAGCGCCAGACGCTCTCTTTGCGATTATTCGGCACGTTTCCCAAGAATGAAGCGAGATTCTTGTAGAGAGAATATCCCATATCAGTGTGAGTAATGTGACGTAGTGTCTCAACAACTCCCTGTAAGAATGCGTCACGGTCTTGGGATTCTTTTGCCTCAGTAGTCTCACCCACTTCAATCTTTCGTTTGAAAGGCGCTGCATAGAGCTTAAAGAGACCCATACCCTCGAAGTATTCAGCTGCAGCATATCCGAAGCGGTGGAAAACTTCATGATGAGGCTCATCCAGTAGCCATAGTCTCAAATCCCATAGAGTCATGCCAAAGACAAGGTAAGGGTACCGCTTTTCTAAGGCTTTCTTATCAAGCACCCTCTTTTGAAGCTCATCGCATTCAAGACAGTGTTTAGCTTGTTTGAACCAATTATCTTGTGATTATTTGTTATGGCGGAACTTCCCTGTGCGCTGTTTGAAAGCCCGGCCCGTGAAAAACTCTTCCCTTTCGACGCTCAGTCTCCTGCTAGCTTCAGAACGAAGATTTCCATCCCTGCACCATTGGAGTATCTCGATAGCAGTAAAACGCTGGACACAAAGTAACTCATAATAAATTTCAAGTAGTTCCCAAACTTTGTCGTGCTGCCCAACACTGTTGAAGCGGTACTCATGCCACACTTGTCCATGATAGGGAATCATTCTGAGCCGTACAGCTTCCTCGAAGATAGAGCAGCATTCTGGGTCCCCCAGCGGATTTAAATCCATAACTCGGTTCCAACACCTGAACAGGAAGACTTCTCACAATGAGGGAATAAGAAAACCAAGACGATTTGTTTTTATATTAGAAAGGTATGGAAAGAAATGAGAAAATGCGTTATCAACATCTACTTCTACAGTGGAGAGCTTAGCTTTCTTATAAACTTACACCAAGCTGATGAATCAGTCTGACTCTTTTAGTTGTGAGTCTTCTGTTAGTCAAGTATACCATCATGTATTGAATAAGTTGAGATGAGATGTATAAAGATTAACAAGCTGATAGTGAGGCTTATCCTTTTCTTCTAGAAAAGTCTTACTCTCAGCTGAGCCAAAATTTCTGATTAATACTTTTAAATATGGTCTAATATTAGGCAAGCATCACTTGTATTTATTGATTTGCGGAGAGAGAGTCTGAAAAAAGTCTCAAATTCAATTTAGGCTTCAATCACGGTATAAATAAGTAAATAAGTAACTACTACTCGAATTGAGTATCAACTGATATGGACACAACGCGCCAAAGCAAGAAAACCTGCAATAAGTGAAGTAACACTTGGTGCAGGTTATAAGAAATGAAAGTCTAAAATATAAAATTAGGAAAAAGAAGTGTATAGAGAATGAAGGCATGATTTTATAATCATGAGTCAGTGCCACCGAAGAATTTTCAACTCACTAATACCATGGTACACCATCTTGACAGATTTGGCATTGCCGTGTACACCTAAGTACCTTGATCTGTATTTCTCCCTTTCAAGGAGTGTAGGATAGGACATACTTTTGCTCATCGGCAGCCTTTAGTATCCACTAAGTTCCCGAATCAAGAGCAAACCCTTTAATCCTAAGCCAGACTTGTGGTACATAAATGTGTAGATCATGTGCGTCACAAGCTCGGTGCAGTTTGACAGGATTTTCGTCAAAGACTGTGTTATACGTTTCTTCGAGGTTAAGAGCCACCTCATCAGCATCGCCCTCAGTAGCAGGAAGGACATGAAGTTGATCGTATCCATATCTTTGCGTAACATCCTTGAATAAATTATTATTCTGCACATCTTTCCAGTTCAATCTGGAATTTAATGCCTCTTTCAAGCGCCAGATGCTTTCGTCGTTCTCGAGAAGAGTAGTGAGATCTCCGTAATCAAGAACTCCTTGAGCAGAGAGTTTATCAAAAAGCAACTGATTAGTTGCCTTCCGGTTTTGATATCCTTTGAAGTAAATAGCTCCAACACCAATTTCTAGTGAAAAAGCTGCCTTGTACGCATTGAATAGGACCTCCTCGTCGACATAATCATATCCCAGATACTGCCAAATGTTGAGATACTTGAACTCCACTTGACACGGTGTCATTCTCCATACGATCATGCCGAAGGCCAAATAAGGGTACCGCATTCTCTTCAATGTATCATTGACAGCACGATAACAGTTGGTGCATGAATGACAACGTGTGGCTTGGTCAAACCACTGAGTTCGAACACCTGAAAAATCCACTTGCCTCTTGGTGCGTGCGGGAGAAATCATCCATTTTTCATCGTGATGATTCCGGACAACAGCAATATCCATTGCATTTGGTATTCTTTCTTTGACTTCGTGACTAAACTGAAGGTTCTTACACCAGTCAGCAATCTCTTTGGCATCTATATTGAGCTTATATCGTAACGTGTAGTGAATTTGAAGTAATTGCTCGATTTCCTTGTGACTGTCGCACTTCGAGAAAAAATATCGGTCCCAGACTCTGTAGTCGTATGGTATCATTTTGAGAAGTATGGCTTCATTGAATAGGTCGGCATACTGATCAGGAGTAGATTCAGGGAGGTCTCCATCCCGTCTGGCGTCTGCGCGAATCATTCTTTTACTGTAGGTAACGTCCAAATTCAACACAGAGCAATGGAGATAATAGGATGAGGAAACCAAGATTGATTTAGCCGAATATAAAGTGGCCAATAAGGAGAAGTGAAGAATTCCTGTTGTTAATATCTACTTCTACACAGTAGGCTATTGACCTCCTTATAAGCGTGAGCCAGGCTGGTGAATCAATTTGACTCTTTTGGTTGTGAATCTTTTGTGAGTCAAGTATACTGTCACACTTGATAAAATGGGGACAAGATGAGATGAATGAATATTAATAAGTCAAGAGTGACGAATTTCTTCCCCTATGTTCAGCCGACCTGACTGATTGTCATTATTACATAGGGACTAAGGTTACGTGGACACATCTATCATTAGTCTACCTTGGGAGGAAGAGAGTCGAATTCGGTCCAGGCATCCAATTGGTATTGGGAGTAAGTAATATAGATATAAAATGAGTGAATGAATGTATTACATGCAATTGAGAAACGAATAACCCCTTCGGAAATGAAAGTACAGGAACTGGCCGGGAAGAGAACAAGGAAAGAAGGGAAATGGTTTTATACAGGAACCATTCCCAACCAATGGCTAGCAAGACTACTTGACTCAGCGGATCAAATTACACATCATCCTAGCATTGGGCTTTCTGTGTGGTCATCGATCCACAACTATCCCTTGTGTCTTGTAGAGTTCGCCTATGCTTTGCGGTTGAATGTTGATTCCATCAGCATTTTGGAGTACTTCCACGGTTTTCGGAGGAAGGGGGAGTCCATTATCACGGCATAGGTTCGGTACAAGGACCTGTAAATTGAATGTTTCCTTGCAAGCACGATGCAGTGCCATTGGGTCGTGATCAAGCGCTAGCAAGTATGCTGCACGGAGATTATTTGCCACTTCCGTTATATCAACTTTCGTGTTCTTGTATTGATGGAGAGTGGTGTATCCATAATCTTGTGCGGCATCTTCAAAGAAACCAAGGTTTCCCATTTTTTCCCAATTTATGCCACCCTGTAAGGCTTGCTTCAAGGACCAGACACTGTCTCCTTTTCCGTGCGGTATGTTTGCGAAAAAGGTGGTGATTTTTGACCAGAGATCTGTATAGACCCATAATGTAGACACTCTATTTATTTGTTCAAGGATCTTCGTCGTAGCTGTAGTGCCGTCATTGAACTTCTTAAAGCTGATATGGCTAACACCACGGTGTTGAGAAAGGGCTGCTCTGTACACTTCCGAGAGGTTTTTCGTGCTTGAGCGCTTCTCTGAGACAATATCATATCCAAGGTCGGAAAAAGGATCGAAATTCCCGTAAGGTGGATGTCTTGCCCGATGTTTCTCTGGTCTTATTTCCCAAACTATCATGCCCAGGACGAGGTAACAGTATCTCCTCGAGTCCAATCCCATGAGTTGACATTCAGCAGATGTAAAACAGTATTGAGACTGTTCATGCCATCTCTTCTGTAGATCGGATTCTCGATCTATGACGACGTAGGGGTAATCGTTCGGTAGGGCATTCAATTTGTCACGATAGTTTGTGAGGAAGTCCCGTGATGATGATCGCATGTCCGCTACCGGTATTTTTTCATAACTTCATCGTAAAATACGCCTTTTAAACACCAGGTGCCGATGTCTGCAACTCCAACATTATGAACATTCAGTAAATCCCAAAAGATATTTACCAGATGTTCAATGTGCATTGGGTGACACTTATCGAAGAGGTATCGGCTCCAGACCCTGAAATCGTATGGAACCATTTTGCCTTGGATAGCTTCCTCGAATAGGTGGCCACAATCTTTATCTTCCAGAAGCGGAAGGCTCTGTGCAATTTCGTTACCAGCCATTGTTGGAATTCGACACCCAAAAGACCGAGAATCAGAAATATCACCAGGGGATGGTTCTAGACTTTCGAGTAGAAAAGAAGAAATGATTGTATGGTATTCATCTTCGAGTCGAAACAGGTAGCCATAGCTCTCCTTATAAGCCTATGCCAAGCTGATGAATCAGTGTGACTCTTCCTATTTGTGACTCTTTTGTGCTTGAGTCAAGTATGCAATCATACTGAATGAGATGAGATGGAAAGATAAGGGGTACTAAACGGTCAACTCCCATTGTTGTCGTAGTTCGAACTAACATGCAGATATCAGATGCAGGGTCAAGACACGGGAACATCCCCTCCAGCCTGCTCATTAAAACATATCAAGTAATATAATGAGTCAGTAGATAATATAACTGCGGAAGACCGTTTCTATGACTTGGACCTCTTCTTCTCTAAAGATCTTGTGTGGGCTCGTTATCTAGGTAACGGGCCAGTACGAGTTCATATATGTATCAATCTTATACCAGGCTTACCTAGTTATACAGGATAGTAGTAGGCTAAATGTCATACTGCTTTCTCGAATTATTTATGGTCCATACTTCCATGACCACATAAAAATTCTCGAGGCCTCAAAACAAGCTCAAATCCATGCCAACCCTGGAACGTTGCAACATGTCAATCAGTTTTGCGAACCACATCCTTTATATACCTAGGTATCAACTATAATCTATGGATACATCCAGCTATCAGATACGTGCAGCCTCGCTTTTCCTTGAGGGGGGATCACAGCATATTTCAGACCTATCCTGGTATATCAGAAATCAAGGGGCTTTCAAGACATTGATAGTTAGTCATCACACACAACCTTGGAAGTAATTACATATGAATACTACCTATCATAAGTATCTGACTAATTCACGAGTCTTTTAGGCTTAATTGTGTCCTATTGAGAGATTTCCAAAATAGAAGTATGATAAAGGTGGTAATTCGACAGGTATTCAAGCAAAGCAGAATCGATCTGGAATCTATGCTTGTACTATATTTTACGTGTAGTACCCTTATAAATCAACAAGCAGACATGGTATCATATACATTACAAGAAGAGACAGTGTATAGAACCAGATGGATATATCCTACTAACATTCATTCCTGCCATTGCGTAGTGCATATGCCAACCCACGATGTATATGGATAAAAAAAAACTGGTAATAAATCTATAGATCCCATACATACAGAAAGAAATTCTTTTATAAGATTGGAGGTAAAACAAACCCTAATAGCTTCAGTATCTTCCGTACCATATGACACTATCTCCAATAGACTTTCCGAAACACCAAAATCATTTCGATCTAAGTACGCCACAAATGCACTTCTCCACGAGAAACTACTGCTGGAAGTTACAGAGATAGTACGAGATCATATGCTTCCGCCGCCGGGGCCTACTGCGGAGACGCAGATGTATTTTTGGGTACGATATACACTGCATGAGACTAATGGGAGAGATAGGGAGTGGAAATTTGTCGAGGAAGAGCCTTGAATTCTGTCTAGGCTTCAATCTGGGTATAGGTGAGTAATATATAAAACCAATACAGCAAATGCAGGCAAGAAATGAATGAATATGCCAGAAATACAAATACAGGAACCAGCTTGGAAGGAAAGAAGGTAGGAAAGAAATGAATGTATAGAGGATGCACAAAGGCATCATATATGGTATAACCATCCCCAATCAATGACCACCAGGCCTAGTCGACTCAGCGAACATAATGGTGCCCCATCTCGACCGATTAGACCGGTTGTGTATTCCCTGGTTGCACAAGTTTCATGGTCTTGGTCCTACTGTCTAATAGTTTGATAAGGTCCTCCGTTTTTTTTAAGATCGGTATCCCGCAATTGTCGATGACATACTTCGTTAATTCACCCTTCTCACGAGCTTCGTGCATTGCAAGTGGATCTTTCCCGTTGACAATAATCCATTTGTATACCTCTCGGAGATTTTTCAACACTATACCATGATCTTGGTCCTCGTAGGGGGTAGTCAAGCAGTAATCCCATGCGGCCTCCATGAATAGATCGTAACCATCGTTGTTTGTCATATGCTCCCAGGCACTGTCACTAAGAGCTAGGGCGTGCCTCAAGCGCCAGACGCTTTCTTCGGAATTGCTTGATTGCTTCTCAAAAAAGGACTGGAAATTGTTGCGAAATACCAGTTGTGACCTGCCCCCTTTTATTATTGCTTGCGCAACCATTGCCTTCAGGTGGTTTAGGCTGGACAATTGATTGAAGCGCATAGTACCAATACCGGGTTCTCGACTTAGGATAGCGTCATACGCTCGGTGGAGAGTGGTATGGCAATTCGAGTCATAACCAGTGGCATATCCCAACTCATACCAAACATCGAGTTTTGCATGTTTCTCATCGCAAACCCACGCAGACTTTGGGTAAACTCGCCAAACGATCATGCCAAAAATGTAATAAAAATATTGCCTCGTAGTGTCAACATCTTTCTGATAGTCAGGAGGAGATACAAGACAGCCCTTGGCTTGAACGTCCCAAAGTTTTGAGAGATCCGGCTCCTGTGTATGCGGAAATTGAAATGTCGGGAAGGGGAATATTGGCATTCTCTCTCGGACTTTTTCTTGAACCCTGCCACTCTGGCACCATTGACCAATCTCCCACACACTGGTTCCAAAGTTTTCGATCAATGACCAATATATTTTCAGGAGTCTTTTGGCTGCGGTTATATCTGTACCACATTGAGAAAAGAGATATCGATCCCATACTCTGAGATCGTAAGGGATCATCTTAAGATTCAAAGCTTCCTTGAGCATGTCTTCATATTCATTGGGTGAGAGATCTTCGACATAACCTGCACCGGAAGCCATCTTTCGCACCTGATACAATGCGACTGGAAACCAGTAAATTATATCCCGAAAATGCTCGAATTTTCAAGTACCAAAGCTAGAAAAGATTGTAAATTGTCCATATTCAAGAGGAGAAGAAGCTACTGGCCTCCTTATAAGCTTGCGCCAAGTTGATGAATCAATGTGACTCTTCTGCTGTGAGTCCTATTGTGAGTCAAATTCATTGTCATACTCAAGGAAGATGTGATAATATTGAGAGATCTGGTTGTAAGTTTGCTCATTCCCGGTCTCCTATGTTACTCAAATGCTCTCTTCATATTAGTTATAATAATTCAGACAAATTGCTGATCTGGGGCGAGATTGCATACCTGTCTCACCCTGTCTAAACGGTCAAACGTGTAGAATAACATAATGAATCATTTTCCCCGGTCAAGTAAAAGTTCTGGAAGCCATCATGCAAGCCCCGATATAAGCTTGAATCCGTAGCAACACTTCTATCAGCATTGTCCTCTAGATATCTACTAGGTACCATGCTAGATACAGTCATCTAGTATATACATTATCCATTTTCTAGATCCGGTCATTCCAGCATATTGCATATAGCAGGATTCAAGGGCTTCCAAGACACTCCATCACGCATAAGTAACCATACTGCGTATTATAGTTGTTTGGCTAAATACCAGCTTTGTAGGTTTCAATTTTTGTCTAATCTAGAGACTTCCAGAATAGACATATGATTAAGGTGCTAATTCGACAGGTATTCGAGTAAACCAGCATCGATCTGGCATCTACTCTTGGGCTAGATTTCTCCGGTATTTGCAGCAACGAGCACCCTCGAAAATCAACCGGCAACATGGCCGTCATATAAATTACAAGAGACAACGTTATATCCTACTACGTAGCTTTTATTTCTCCTAGTGCGTTGTGTATATGTCCCGCATGATGTACGGAAATATAAAAAAACCATTACAGAGATGATAGTTATATATCCTGTACATGCGGAAAGAAAATCTTTGCCCAGATCGAGGACAAAATGAACCTGATAACGTCTTCCGCACTACCGTATATGACATTATCTCCAATAGACTCTCCGAAACGCCAAAATTAATTCGATATAACTACGCCATAAATGCACTTCTCCAAGAGAAACTACTGCTGGAAGATAGGATTTCGTATTATGATCTTGTCTGGGTACCGGTGGCTTGGAAGCTGAATGCACCATGAATGCTGGGTTTGATTCGGCCGCATTAGCCCTCCAGGGGTGTTGAGGACAGCTTTATCTACTGGGACTCGACTCGAATACTTTAGGTATATTTCATTTGGTTGGTCTCCATTTTCGAAGGTCATCTAGAATAACAGAATCTGGAGTTTAAATATCATAAATTTCTTTGCTAGACAGTCTCGCAATAGTAAGCACATGCAAAAAGAATGGCTGCCACACATACCACACTGTTTCCTGAGTAAGCGCTGACCTGAAATCTCCCTCTTTATTATCTTCGCGTTCTTTTGAACGAACATCAACGAACTAATCGCCCAAGGCGACTCCTCCAAGGTCCAAAGATCAATCACCTTATTCAAACCGCCTCAGGGAAACTGGCCGTCTACGTGCAGAGCACTTACTCATTACAGTCACACTCGACGTAAAAGCAAATTTCCCATACCAGATCTGGAGACACTTGAACGCCGATGGCCCATCACCGAGAACATCAACGCAAATTATCCACAATGGCTCGGTAGTAGTAGTAACATTATCTGGCTCGAATCATTGCCCGAACGGACATACCAACCTGGTCATCCGTGATGCGCGGCTTACGGACGACGAATATGCTGCAGGAACAGTGCCTGGGCATATATCAAACTTGAGAGTTACAATCCTGCCATATATTGGAGATATGGATGCAAATCGTCAAAATTCAGCCCTCTATGACAAATAGGCAGCAACTACATACGTGCATCGTCAGGCCCTCTGCCTTCAACCCTGAGAAACGATATTCGGTGATTTTGTTCATTTGTGACGGACCTCAGGATGTGTGGTAGGACCGATGGACCACAAACTACAATCTGATTACCCTTGCCGAGCAGGGATACATAGTCATTGAGCCAAATATCACGGGGAGTAGAAGTTACGGACAAGAGTTTACATATGCGATTCGAGGGTCATGAGCGGATCAGCATATGAGAGTCTCAAGGCTATTTTCACATATTTCGGGAACAATCGCGGCTATTCAGATACAGAGAGTGATGTGGCAATAGGCCACGGATATGGAGGGTATATGGTATGGATACAGTGCCATGAGTTTGGCAGACGTTTCAAGGCGCTGATAACGGACAATGGCATTTTCAGCCTGATGACCGAGTTCGCAGCGAGTAATACTACTATACAAGGTCTTCGGCAGGACTTTAATGGACTGCCATGGGAGAATGCCAACAAATGGCATAAAATGGAATCCAGCGCACTATGCTGGTCGTTGGAAAACTCCGCATCAGATCATCCACGACGAGCTCAATGTTCAGCAACCGATTGCGCAGGGATTGGTGGCGTTCATACGTTACAGTTGGTTAGGGTGAAAATGCTTTTCTTCCATTCCCAGATGAAAATCGCCGTCAGCAGCCGGAAAGTTTGTTGCGATGGTATCGGACAGCGATTAATTGGATGAACAAACATGTAAAGTCTGATCATAGCTAGTCCATACTAATCAGATCGAGAATTCCCATTTTCGGAAGGTGATTTAAAGTTAGGGTATCCCAAATCGTGTGCCCGTCAACATCATCCCATATATTTAGTTTACAGAGCGGATGTCTTTAAGTGCTTAGATACGTCAAGGGCTCGGATGAAAAAATTTATTTCAATAATAAACACATGCATAGATTTTTGATTCGTTTCAACGAAAATATCCGGGTATTGATAGAAAAAGCAAGAGTGGCAAGTTGGAGCCTGTCCGAAAAGAATAATCATTCTAGTTGCAGGTGCGATTTTCATGAGATCATAAAGAGGTGAGACCTTCATATAAGGATAAGAGGCTGTAATCTTACAAATTAGTCGTAGGCGGAGTCATGAAAGATGAAAAAACGTGTCAGACGGTCTCATCGTCCGCGTTGTTCGGTTACGGTCCAACGTCTCTTCAAAGCCGGTTCGCGTGCCTGCGCGATGGCAGGACTGCCCCACAGACCAAGCTGTGATTTTGGCTGTTCTGCAATACGTTCTTCGGCATGCTGCTTTTGTTCCTGAAAACCGGGTAACAATGACTTGGTGTCAGCCACTTTCTGCATCTTCGAGTCACTTGTTTCGGTACTGCGTTGCTCGAACTGATAGCCTGGACCCTCGTCTATGCTATTTTCCTTTTCTTTGGATGCCCATAGACCGGACACGCTGCGAGAGGGATAGTGATGATGTGCGGAGTTGATTGATGCGGATCGTTGAAGACCATGTGAGCGTGCTGTCTTGTTGTCTATGGTGTTAACCGAGAATCTAAGAGGACTAGATCCGGTGCGATGTCGGTAGATGGATATTGATCTCGGCCTTTCAAGAGTCGGACTTGGTAGTTGTGGAATGGACAAAGGGTTCGACGTTACACGAAGATGCTCAGTGGATGCGGTGAGTGAGAGGTCGTAGATATGATAAAGCGGAAGAGAAGATGGCGAGGAATGATTTTCAGTGTGACCGTTGTTCATTATGTCAGCTGATTGGTAATTTAGCGTTTTAGCTTTAAAGATGTCTTTGCGAACTGCCATCGTCAAAGATGCCATAGCCACATCAATCAGCACCGGTTGGTTCGTCAATGCGCCAATAAGGGCATTACAGCCAGCTCCATGAGTGACAAGGACAAGTACAGTATCAGTTTCATCGTCGTCGTCATGATTATGGCTGTGATGGTTGTGATGGTGGTGGTGGTGGTGGTGGTGGTGATGACGATGAGATTTGTGCGGCTTTTCATCATGACTATACCAGTCTACCATTTTTATAAGCCCGTTTCTGAATCGCTTATGCATTGCACTCCATTCTTCATCATATTCTCCGCCGTCACCCCAGTTTTGTGGGTCCTTCATGCTATCCCATTGATAGTCCACGTCAACACAAGCATCTCTTGCATGTGAAACATAGCCCGTCGGAATCGGATCAGATGGTGAGATGGCATAAGAGGGGACTGGCGGTATATAACCTGCGGAAAGGTCCTCCCGAGAATGTGATGGTGATCGTGAAAGAACATCTCGAATGGTGATTGTTTTGACCGGACGACTGAGGCGATGGCCATCCTCCATCCCTAGTTGCCCTTCGGACGGTAGAGAATCGGCGAGTGAGGACATTCCGAAACTCGTATTCTCGGTGGGTGTGTCTGATGAAACTGTCTGATTACTCTTCCATCCACCGGGGAAATTTCCAGAAAAGGAGTTACTCCCATGGTTATTCGCACGATGGAGAATCTCTCCACGTCGCAGGAGCTCTGCTTTGGCACCTGCAACCATCATGACCGACCCCGGAGGTGGTGTGATTTGATCGAAATAGTCCGGTGATAGCCATTCTCCTAAGAACGCATCGATGCGAAGGCACGTACGTGGAGCAACCTTGGTAGATTTTCCATGGCTGAGCTTATCCTTTTTATGTCTATTCCATTGATCTGATGACGTCGGTGTGGATGATCGCAGTGGTGTACCCATAGGCGATATTTCTTCGGACGCGGGGGTAGACGAAACCGGAGTGTGGTCATTCGAATGCTCGTTCTCGGCTCGGTAAAATTGGCTCATGCCAGCACTAATCGCAATGGACGTCTGAAGACATCGTAAAAACGGCGAAGAGTGAATGATGACTTTGTGTTTTCGTACTTTTTTGGGCGGTTTTGCATGAAGGTCATCGGGTGATGTGGTCTCACTGGTGGAATTGCTTGCGACAGATGTGGAGCTGTTCGTGGTAGGTATTATCTCACCATGCACTGAATCTTCTCTCGCTTTCAATAGACTTGCTATTCGCACACCCAGCGCACGTCCCTGGATCCAGCCGCCGTATGTCAAAGGAGGGTCGTACGGTGTGGGAGAAGTGAGATGCCATTCCTTGTCAACCGCATCGATCCGCGCGCCGTGTCTGTGCATGTTGGTGTTAGTGGTAGCTCATAAGCATCGTCGCAATGACAATTACCTGGCAATGATGACAACCGCCGGCGGTTTGCCTAGTTTTCCTTCCTGTGGAATATCCATCTTGCCGTTCGGGTAGCAAGCTACTCAGTCAAGCTGTCGAGGTGGCCTTTTCGTCGTATAAAAAACGTGGGGTAGCTGCTGGGAATGCGCAGTCGCAGTCAGTGACGTATTAGCTGGAGGTGTCAGTCATCCCTTCGTCTTCGAGGCACTGGCTTCAGCAACCTTTCAAAAGTTGCTCTGTGATTCATTTGAAATGAGGATCAAGGAAAAGGTATATGACGTATATGTTGATGGCCTGTTTTTTATCTTTCTTTGTGTCAGTCTGAAATTTTTGTAGACTCAAGAAACGGAAGGACGCATAACTTCGAAAGCGCCCCACGGCGGATAGACAGCTGAGGTAAGCTCTTATTTAAGGCCTGTCATTCCCGAATGTAACCTCGCCCGGACTCCGCGTGGCCTCATCACTGGCGCTGTATGGCTTTGCTGCACAGCATGCCATACGCGCTACCTTACCAGCTCACACCACCATCTGATCAACTGATTACTATCCAGCCTGGCTACGCTTTCATTCACCGGCGGATATTTATTTGCGGATACAGCACCACATGCGAAACATCTTGAACTATTTCATTACACTATGATTTGCATCCTTGCCATAGGTATTCCTGCATGAGACATGAGTCGGATGTTGTGCGTGATCGCGATTCAGACTGACAACCACATCAATCTTGAAGCAATCCGCTCAATTTGTCGTCAAAACTCGACGCGTCAAACAAACTGAATTGATCTGCTAATCACGAAATAAATTTCTGATTTCAACTTCCTTGAAATAAGTCAGGCCATAGCAAAGGCTCAAAACCCCGTTTGACCATCCCATTTCAAAATTATCCGATTCAGATCTGAACCCATATTTTCCTCTTGACTCGATCCACTAACTCAGTCGCAGTTCATCAACTGGAAAGCTTGAAAGTACGCATCATCGCTGGAAGGAGTGAAGCAGTCGGTGGCGTTTGTCCAAGTCATGTTGACGGCGTTTCCGTTGCACTGCGCGTTTTCGTATCCTAGGACTGATTCTGGTCAGCGTTCTCCATGTCATTTCTAGGAAAGGAAGGATAACGAACTGTAGCACCCCTTTTCGATCAAGACACCAGAACTCGCCTTGGCTAACTTGTCACCCGGCAGGGAGTTGAGGCAGGCCTCGTTGTGGGAGACGGCCATTTTGGTGAATGGAGTGGCACAGTTGTGGTTGTCGTAGAGGTTGATGTAGTTGTTTGTGCCTGCCGTAGACGAAGCGGCGAGCCCAAGGGCATACAATAGGGATGGCTTGAATGACTTCGCCATTTCCGCTTGGTGATGTCTGTTGGCAAGTAAGAGGTATTGCAGGCAGCTGCTGGAAGATCAGTATCAACTCCGGATTTGAGTAGCTTAAATGATCAGGTCCTCACTTCTTCTCTTTGAGTCACGAGCGCTTGATGTCTGCCGGGATGGTTTGACAAGTCCTGATGGAGTTGTTTGTCAAACAGACGGACGCCTTCACCTCAGGAAACCACGAACAGAGAGAAGGTGCGCCCGGCGCTCCTTCCAGGGTGCTCCTTCCATATTGGGACGGGTGTAATCCTGTCTTGGATGATTTAGCGAGCCTGAGGCAGAGGAAATATTTCATATCACTGAATAGTCTCAAACATTGAATGGGAATATTCCGCAGCAACCCGTGGATGTGATCCAAATATACACGTAGGTACCTAGGCACAGTAATTATAACGCCAGGGGTTGAGATATATATAATTTACGGGTACGTCAGATCCATATATACGGTTTGCGCAATCGGGGAAGATTTATGGAATAAATCCAGGTCAGTGGATGCGATGTATTAAAAGTCAATGGATGTTGCATATAGCTCAGTAGGATTCAAGCTTGACTTTATGATGCCTGAGCTGACCTCGCACTTCTCAGCTCTATCAAAATGATGGCGTAGCAAACGAAGGACCAATGATCGACTGAGACAGCAGATACTACGGCACTAAGCCGAATTGGGATAGTGGGCGGGATGGATGGACAGAGCGGGCGGCGATTGGCGGATCGGCCGAGAAGCCCCCATTGTTTATGAGACATTCTGACTGCGGCGGTACATCATTGGGCCTGTCATTCTCGCTCACAGAAGGGATGGCTCCTATCTACGTAGGAGGAAGTGATTCAACGTCCACCTGATCTCAACCTCCCTCCTACATTCTATTCACGTCATCCCCGAATATTCGTCCCTGCCGACTCATTTCGACAACTCCTACAGTCGAGACATTTCTATCGTTCTGCTCCGCGCACCGACGATCGCTTTCACATCTTCACTCTCGCTTCCGCTCTTCCCGAGATCGATCTTTCGTCGACGCGCTGGTCGTTAATCGTCGGAACTCTATCGTTACTCTCATATCAAATTATCGGACTACCGATTCCATCCTTGCGACAATCGCTCGCTACCGTTCTATCAATATTTCCAACGAGTCGCATTGCTCGCAATACCGCAGGAAAAATCTCCACAACAATTAGGCTATCTGGATGGCGTGAGAACAAACGCTTCAACAAGTCAACACTACAAGGCGAAACTGCGACTCGTCTTGTCTACAAACGATAATCGAGATGTGGCTGCGCTCTTCTATTTCGCTGCTTTTGGCAGTATGCAGCTTGCCGTATGTAGCTGCCGACAGATATCTATCATCGACGTCTCTGGCAACATGTCAAGAAGACTCTCTTATTACCGCAAGCTTGTTCGACGTTACGTTCTTTCCCGGAAATGATACAATTTATTACGATATCAACGCAAATGCGTCTGTCACAGGTAACGTCTCGATGACTCTGCAAGTCATTGCGTACGGCTACTATCTGCAGCCGATCGACATTAACCCTTGTGATGGTTCATCATTGTCGACCAACTTCTGTCCTATTGAAACCGCCGGAGAGCCAATCGATCTGCAAGCCTCTAGTCCGGTGCCAGCTGATATTGTGAGCAGAGTTCCTGGTACGAAAGAGCCCCCCTTCTACGATTTTGGTAATTACTAACAAAACGAAGGAATCGCCTATACTGTGCCAGATCTTGACGGAAAAGTCCAGATCTACATTGCCTCGACCGATCAAAACGCCACAGTCGCATGTTTGGAAGCCGAGCTCACCAACGGCAAGACAGTCTATCAAAAAGCCGTAGGATGGACATTGGCAGTCATCGCTGGTTTGGCATTGACCGCGTCAGCTATCGCATCCGGTCTTGGTTTCTCGAATACTGCTGCGCACGTTGCCGCAAATGCGCTGTCGCTCTTTTCTTTTTTCCAAGCTCAGGCTATGTACGGAATGACTTCAGTATCTATGCCGCCGATTGTTGAAGCATGGACGCAGAATTTCCAGTGGAGCATGGGTATCATTCACGTGGGCTTTCTGCAAACGCTGAGCACTTGGTACCAGCAGGCAACAGGTGGTACGCCATCGACTTTACTCGCCAGTCTATCCGTGCAATCAGTCAGCGTGCAGAAGCGATCTTTGGATTTGGCCAAAAGGGCCTTCCACACTTTGACAGCTCGGGCAGCAGATGATACAATGTACTCGGGTAACACTGTTATCAAAGGCATTTTGCGAGTTGGTTTCCGAGCAAAGATTGAACCCAGCAATATTTTCATGACTGGTTTAATCTTCCTTGCCGCTTTCTTCATCATCGTTATACTTCTTATCTTCGTTTTCAAGTTGTACATCAGAGTTGCGATCAAATGGGGATGGATGCCTTCCGGGGGATTTCAAGATTTCCGCAATGGGTGGACAAGCGTCATGCGCGGAATTCTCTTTCGTCTTGTAAGTCATGCCCTTATCCACTCGCGATACATTTTATTGATTGGGATATCTGCAGATTCTTATCGCATATCCTCAAATGGTTGTCTTGTCTCTCTGGGAACTCACGCGCCGCGACTCAGTTGCTGAAGTAATCCTGGCTGTCCTGATGCTCCTCTCAATGACCGCTATCCTCCTATGGGCTGCTTTCAACGTACTCCGACTCGCCAAGCGCTCAGTAGCAATGCACCAGAACCCAGCATACATTCTCTACTCCAATCCGAAGTTCCTCCACACCTGGGGTTTCTTATACGTCTCCTACCGCGCAACAGCTTACTACTGGGTCTTCCCCACGCTATTCTACATCTTCATCAAAGGCGCCTTCATCGGTCTTTCACAACCATCTCCAATCACTCAAACCATTGGTCTATTGTGCATTGAAACGATAAACCTCATCTTCTCGTCGGTTTTTAGGCCGTGGATGGACAAGAAAACCAACACCTTCAACATCGCCATCTGCGCAGTCCACTTCGTCAACGCTGTGTTCTTGCTCATGTTTACCAGCGTTTTCGATCAACCCGTACGTCCCACTCCACCCCCCCCCACAATTCTCCCCCCACACTAATCTTTGATATAGGCAATCGTCAACTCCGTCATGGGTGTCGTCCTAGTCCTCTACAACGCCATCTTCGCCCTTGTCCTGCTACTAATGGTCCTCGTCTCCGCCTTCTACGCCATATTCAGCAAGAACCCTGATCTGCGCTACGAGCCCGTGCGCGACGATAGAGGATCATTCATTAGATCCCAAACTCAACTCGATGTACACAAGGAACTCGATGCGCTCGGTGCCACAGCGAGGGGTGAAGAGAAATCGATATACTAGATTCCTCACATGTCTTTCGCAAGTCTTGGGGCATTTTTGTATTATGTATTGAATACATTGGCTTGATTTGATTGTGGGATATCGGAGTTTGTTGTTTAGTGGGAGAAAATATGTCTGGGTTCTGATTTATTTTCCGAAATTTTGTTGATGGCGTTTTAGTGTGAGACAGATCCGGTTTTGTTTATACGTCTTGTAGCATTGTACATATGTCTGTGTCTTGTTTTTTATTTATACTCTGTCTAGTTTTCTATCGTCTTGTAGATAGGTACTCAACGACCGCAAATGTCGGACATCATCAATCTTCTATTTTAGTGGTGAATCCAGAAAGGTATTAAAGGTGTATTACTAGTAATGCTATTCAATGCTATTTATTATAGAGTCACCTATGTAGGTAAGTACAGACAACCAATAGACCATGGTAATAGCCGGCGCCTGTCGTATAATCATCTGTCCGTCCAAGCTCATACATACATCGATCAAAAGGAATGACTCACTAATTACATAAGTGGTATCAACAAAATTTGTCAAGTTTATAATCATAAGACGTTATAACGTCGGTGCTCGTGAAATTTCGAAAAGAGTGCTTTTCAGACAAGTCGTGCAAGTTGTTTAGAGAACAAGAAGAGCAGCGATACCGATTGCGCCGGCGAGACCACTGCCGACAGTGGCCATGGCAGCCGCGGCTCCATGGGATGATGTGCTGCTGGCACTGGCACCTGATGCACTAGAGGAAGTCGCTGAGCTTCCAGCGCCAGTACCGGTGCCGGATCGGGACCCAGTTTCAGCTCCAGTGCTCGAGCCAGTTCCAGTAGCAGCAGAGCCAGCGGTTGATGCACTTGTTCCACTAACAGCGGTGTAAAGAGTAGTGCTGCCGACTATGCTGGTGGCTACCGCAGAGCCAGAAGAGATAGTTGTCTCTACCGCTTCCGTGGTGTATGGGCTGGATGAAACGGCAGGTGCGCTGGCACCTGTTGCAGAGACGACGCTGTACAAGGTGGTGCTTCCAACGGTGCTGGTGATAGTGTTAGAATCGGAGGTGACGGTTGCCAAAACAGCCTCTGTAGAGTAAGGAGTAGATATGACACCGGTTCCGGTCGCGCTGGCGCCCTGTGTGCAGAGTTAGCTTTGCTCAAGACGTTCATAGCATGAAACGTACTGTGCCTGAAGCGGTGTCCGAGACAGCACCCCCGGTTCCAGTGGTGGCGGCAGGTTGGGTGGTAGATCCAGATCCGGACGACGCAGCTATAGTCCCAGTCAGTTGGGATCGATTGGTCGGGAGGAAGAAAACTTACTGGCAGAAGCACAAACGGAAGAAGCGTACGATTGCACGTCTTGCACGTTGTCACCAGGGCAGGCCTCAACAGTGCAGTCGTGAATTCCATAGCTGAAATCCTGGTTGCTGCAGATACAAGCGAAATCATTGGCTTCACATCCCAAAGACGAAGCTAGACCGACAACATTGTTGTAGCACATTTGCTGTAACCGTCAGTACAGGTATTGTGGAATTGAGTCTTTAGCGGTCTTACAGCGCAAGAGCTGATGTTGACGGCAGCGACAGAGGTCACGAGGACAGCTGCGGAGAGAACAATGACCTTCATGTTGACGTGGAAAGGTAAGTAGATGATGGATGTGGATATTGGCGCGAGAGAAAGAGATGTAGTTGTATGTATGTATATGTTGAGATTGGATGCTGCTGGTAAGATCGCGGATGGGGTGAAGAAGAGAGAAGAGATGAATGGAAGGGAGAGAAAGAGATGAGACGATCGAGTCCTTATACAGATGAGGCAAGAAGCAATGATGCTCGCGGGGAAGGAGGCTTCTTCCTGGTCAGGGCAGTCCCGTGATTGACAGACAATGACACTCCCTTCTTCCCTCCTTCTTTACTCCATCCACTCTGCTTCTTGAAAGTCACCGACAACGCCGCCTCCATGGTTATTTCCAGCGCTAGCTCTTAGTGTGGGCTTATTTGTAGCTGATCCATACACAATTGTGATCTATCAGCCACACTCGTCAACAAACAACTCCGATTGTGCGAGCCGTACTCCTTGAGTCCTGCATGCGAGAGGCACAAAATCTGGCTTTATTTTCCACCTGCGTGGAATGGAGCGAATCCCATTTTATCGATGATGGCTGAAAACTTGGCCAGCAGCTGAACTGCATGAAGCTGCAACTGCACCACGAGCTTGAACTCGAGTGACTAGGATCTTACAGATGCTAGCGTCAGGATGCGCAACGGACTACGTATTTGTCCTACATCGGACGAAATGACGATCGCGCACGGAGTCTTACGGTAACATGTTACCGGAGTTGCCCAACGCTGAACACACAATTCATTGGTTTTCTCGATTCGAAATCTATTCAAGCTTGTGATCTGCGGATAGCTAATAGTTTACTTTTCTCCAGAATCTCCACAGCTGGATTGGCCAGTCCTTTGATATCCTCAGCTTACCATACATCATTGTGCATGGAGCTAGTCAGGTTGGGGAGCAACTAACGTATTGTCTTGATCTCAAAAGTCAAAGCAAACCCCGGTCTCGATTATCGACCAACGTCGTACGGATTACACCGCCACAGATCTTTCTACGAAGCAATCATTATGAAAAGTTGGGATGTATTTCGGGATACTCTGAATTTGAACGAAACCGATAAGACGACTTCGAATACCCCTTGCATGCGATATCCTTACATTTTGCATGACACTGCTAAGCTGAAACATTTGGGAAGTGTTGAAATGGCTTGCGTGGCCATGGGTGTTTAGACAAAAAGTGCACATTTCGTGTGTTTACACATGTTGTCCACGAGTTGTAAAAGATGATGCAACTTTCTCGTGGAGTCTAGAAAAAATCTGGCGCAAAGCTAGACTTCAAGGCTTCGGCGTGGACCTACGGGGTGATCCCTGGTGCCACCTCATCACAGGGGTCGATGCGCTACCGAGCCACGTATTAGGGACGACGGCGTCATAGCCTAAAAAAGTTTAATGCATACTACTAACTTTTGTGGTTGGGTTACCTGCATCGGCGCAGATCAAAGGGTCTGGGGTTAATCCTTTGCAAGTCTGTGCCTTGTGCGAGACAAGCTCAGTGTACATGGCAGTCACCGGATGATTGCATGGATATCTCTCGACTTCCCATAATATTGTCGTATGAAAGACCTCCAGGGTTGACTAACCTTCTACAATTACATTTATTGTTCCTACCTTGGAGACAATTGTCTCGATACAAGGAAACTGTCCGTCCGTTCTTTGACAAGCTCTACTTTAGGAATGTCGTGTTCGATGCCGAGCAAACTTATAAAAGGAATTTTCCAAGAGGGCGTCTCCGTGGTTCCAGACTTTTCACTCCATGTGTTCAAGCATGACTAATTTTACTTTGTTGTGTTTTGACATGATACAGGTCTCAAGAATGGTTCTAGCAAGAGAGCTGAAAGAGGACGACGAGTGTACCTCGTTGTCAAGTACAACAAAGGGTTTGTCGAAAACTACATTTGCTCTGGAACGAGGGTCAAACAAGCTGGTTTCGCATCGACTAACAACGACATCATACTTGCTGCTCGGTGCCTGGCTCTTTCAATCGAGACAATGGCCTTGTTCATTCGGCCTTGTTTTCTGGTAATTAAAGACATTGTCATACATGCGATACTATCTCATGTTGATAATGGCTGGTTTTGTGATAAAAACATTGTTGTCGAGGAATTTTCCACAGAATGGAGCGGAGATGTCTATATAAGTGAAGTGAAGGAACCTCAACATGGCGCTATCTAATTATTTACGGAACAAATATTGAAGCAAACGACGCACATTTTCCAGGAAGTCTGTTGAATACATCAAAACTGACGATACCAAACTTTTTACATCTCGGAGTGCCAAAAAGACTGTCAGAGACACACAACGACGATGGCGGATGAAAACATCACATCGCCTGAAGGGCATGAGAACGATGTAATAATTATTTCAGAAAACCAAACACTCACTAACAGAGACATTAAATCGAAGCTAAGGGACAAGTACAATAAGGAGATAGACAAACTGCACAGGGCTTTCAAGAAAGAGACTTACCAGAATTACAAGGACCCCGAAGAGGTCGACAGCCAAATCATTAACCTATCCCAGCTCCAGGACCCGCCTGATGACTTCCAGATCCTGAATCTTGATTCTAGACACCCCGAAATGGCCGATGGATTTGCTTTGGTTATACATCATTTCTGGAATATTAATCCGCAGATATTTCCGCGAAATGCGAGGGATAGAATCAGACTGTTTAGGAAATTAGTCTACAATCAAGATGAGCAATACAGACCTCGTGATCTTAGAGATCTCTCTGACCTGTCACGCGATGCTGGACCGCGCCTGCTGAAACCAGAGATCCTTCGTCGACTTGGAAAGCTGCCCATTAGCCGTCATTATCCGGAGTTCACAGATGGTACAGACTGGGAAGAACAGCGAAACCAGCCTATACATCTTCCTGAGAAGGAAGCATCAGGAAAAAATGGCGGAGACAGAGTTGGGGGTGGGCCTGGTGCTCTCGCTTTGGAAGAAACTCCACCTAATCTGGACGTCATTCGAGAATGTCTGGAGAGACTCTTGATCCAATTGAGGTATCGACAGCTGGAAGTGGCGGATCCAAAACAAGGAGAGGAACTATTCCATGCCCTAACTGATACATCCGAAGCCAGCCGAAGGAGGCAATTGCCCGAGCACAAGGTACCTTTGACGCTTGACAATAATCATAATGTGGACGGGGCTTTCGATGGCTTCGCTCCGCCGGAATATCTATCTCGAGAAAGAGGTCCTATTGGTGACGAATTTGAACCTGCCAGTCACTCGAAATTTGACTGTATAATGATGGCTGGTAAATTCCTTGATGCTGGAATGACGAAAGTGGATGTTGAAACCCTCCACTCTTATGGTGGACAGGAGACAAATGCCCATAGAAACTTTTTGAATATGGTAAAAGCCGACTGGAAACAAGGCGGTGCTAGAAGCACTGAAGCAAGACAGTATTTTCATCGGCTGTTTAAAGATCTTCAGGCCAAGGATTTTAGGGGTCTTTTGTACAAATCCACTCTTTTGCGTCCGCAATTCAATCACACTATGTCTCACGCAATTCGATGTGACAATGATCACGAGATGCCTACTCCAATCACGACATTGACGACCTTACTACATTGCTTTGATGGGCCATATTTCAAAGCCGACGGCACAGGCGTTAACATGCAGGAAGTTTTGCAATCGCTCTTCCCGCAACATGAACCCCTTCAAGTATACGGAGATCAGACACAAGATCATACTTGTACGGATAGAGTTTGTAAGGGGAAACCCAATAAGTCAATCATTCGCCATTCCATGCCGTTACGCATTGCAGTCAGCTTGTCCTCACAGGTATCGCCGGCAGATCATACCAGCAGTAATATAAGGGTCCAATTCCATGATGAAGCTAAAGGAGGTGCAGAGGACGTTGCTGTCTACCGCTGGATTGGCGGGATATACGCAAATACTCAATTCGAAGGTGCATTGACACGCTATCGAGTTTATTGGACGGACTCACTGCGAGGAGGGAAACCGCGTGAGACTATTTCAATTTATGATCCACTTCAAGCCGAGGGCCAGGTGATTGAGGGAGTATTTCCAGCTTCTCAGAATGAACCTATTCCGGCTGGATGGTGGCAGGATAAGTTCAAGCCTGTTCTATTCTATGAACGTGTATTCAATCCTGACATTCTGGATATCACCCTCGCTGCTGCTATCCTTGGTGATATGAAGCATGCATCGGACAACAGCCAATATATACTGCAAGTTCACGATCCCCAGTGGAACATCTCATCACCGCGTGAGGACCAATCTGGGGACCAGATTGGCTCTAGTCCTCCACGTCCCAATCCACCTCCTACATCTGGTAACTCGTCTGTACCTTCACAATCTCAGAATATCACAGAATATGCAGGTGCAGTCTTTGATACCGAATTAAACGACCTGGATTCCGGAGATGTTCATATGCAAGATGGTATTGATTACAACGAATCATCGCACCCGACTAATAATTTCTCTCAGAGCATTAGAAACCAGGGGATTGGGGGCGCTAGGTACAATTCGAATCAGAGCGGACGCTCAATGCCTCCACCAACCAAACCTACATCAGACAACCACGGGATGTTTCGTGCATTCAACAGTAACATGACTCAGGTAGCACCCGATCGACCTAGGAGCCTGCTTACACAGCATTATAGTCAACCCGCGACCACAAATAGCTCCGCTTCGAATTTCGCTCGACGAGATCTCGGACCACGTACACAGTTGACTCATGTTCAACCCTCCAACGCCCAAGGATCGAATTTTCTACCTCAAAACCCACATATGAGTACTCAGTTCGCACCGATAGCGTCTGGAAACAGTGATATGGGGTTTACTCAACCTTTGAATCCTTTGAACCAAACAGGAACCTCGAATAATGGCAACGGATTCCCTAGTCCTGCGGCAAACTTGCGAACAACACCCCTAATGAGTAATCTAAACCCACTTCCATCAAATACATTAGAAGGCCATGGAGGAGATGTTCCTACCGTCGACAGCGCTGAGCCTTTTGACCACATGTTTGATGGCATTCTCGACCCAGCTACCCAACAATTCCTGGACGACACAATAGCTTCGTTGGATAGCCACATCGGTGGAACACCTGGGGGAGATCAACATCAATAGCAAAAGTAACAGGGTAGGAAATGAAATGACGATTTTCTATCACGATGCGTCTTGGTTTCTTGTCACACTTTTTAGCCGTGACTGATTAGGTAGAAGTATACAATGCATGGCAAGATTAATATTTGATGGATTGAACTATAAAAGATAGAACATACCTAGGTATTGACAATAGCGCCCTTGGTTTCCCTAGACTACTGCTCGGCAAATCCCAACATGATTCTATTCCCAAAATCCGGCCGGACATCGACAGTAGCGCGCTCTGCCGATCCCTGGCCACCAGGCCAACCTCAGACATGAGGCTATTCCTAGAGAGAAGCCTGTTGGAAGCTTCTAATTCGCCTTGCCTATATAAGATTATATGCGCGTGACAAACCTGTTATTTTCTTTCTCTTTCTTTCGTCATGCTACGTTTTCTATTCGAATATGCCCTTATAGTGAGCATTAGGCGGGACTAGCCCGTAACATCAGCTTCATCATTCATTTGATAATGGATCTTTCTCAACCGCTGACTGGATGTCTCTTCTAATAAAGTCAATAAAGTGGGAAAAAACAAAGTGATCCTAAGGAAGAAGCAAGCGACTCACATTATAAACGACTTGAAATCTGGAAAGTTTATCCTTCTTCTCCAAGAAACTCCCAGAGTCAAAATGAACCATTGCCAAGCATGGCGTTGTATGCTATGTAAACGAACTGGGAAGTCGGTTATCAAGTCCCATTATCGTTTCATGCTTAAAGATCTCTAAAATGAGAGCGAATGCAGTGGCAGCAATCCAGCGTACACCGCCTTCGCAGGAGAATTCGCTTTCTCTTTGCTGCACTCGACGCAAAGACGGAACGGGTAAGCTTGTACACGTGACTGGCAGAATTCAGCTTACATAATTTGTGCTGTGTTGAGATCGCGATTCGGCCCGATTGGAAAACCGATTGTTCACGTGATTTGCATCGGACTCGGGAATCTGTAGGGGAAAGGGTTGCAGCTATCGGACAAAGTGGTCATTCGGCCCTTCGACAGAGAAGTCAAGCATTCCTTTGACAGCATGGACAACGCGATCGTTCCAGAAAGCAGGCGCGAGGCTATCAGTGCCTCGCCGCGTCTTTCTTTAACTGCATGCTTGCGGTGTCGCGAGCAGAAAGGTTATTGCCTCTGTACAAAGATTCAAGAATGCGGCCTTGACTAACAGCGAACCACTCTCAGCTCAGGTGTGGGCGCGAACATCCTAGGTGCGCTCGATGCAAGCGGCTGGATGCGACATGTCAGTATCCTGACCCTCCAAATCGACGGGGCCCGCGAAGTCAACGAAATGGCTCCCGGCTATTGCAAAGGGTAAATGGACGTGGTCAAGAACAGGCTCGCCCTCGACATGCCGCTCTTCAGCGACCCTGCAATGCGCTAGACCCGCAACAGACTCCCGATCAAAGACATCATATTGCAGGTCTCGTGCATGATGATAATCTTCTTCAAGAAGATACATTCCCTGATAATGACGACAAAATCGATAACACCTCTGGCCGGCTTGTCACGGGGGCCCATTAATCTCCGATGTATGTATTGATGCACGCCTTCGTTTCTACAGAAGGGGTACGCTCCAAGGACTGATGGTTGTCTAGCTCTACTCAACACAGTTGCGTGTGGCAAGCTCATCCGCAACCGATTTAAGCCCTGTCTCGGATCAGCCACCGTTACCACCAACTGCCCTGGGACTTTCTCTGCTAGAAATATACTTTTCACGAGTGTATAATGCATCTCTTCTGTTTCACAAACCTGTGCTCTTTCAACAATACCTCATGGGGGGTCTTGATGGGGCTCTTCTAAAAGCATTACTGGCGTTAGCAACCTTGTATGCCATATTTCATACTCTCGAAGTGATTTTGCGACAGAGTTAGCTAATAGCAGGCCAAGATTTCTTCGGCCGACAGTTCAGGATGATGAATCTAAGATAGAAGCCGAGCATACGGAGTTGAAACTTCTTCATGCATATCACTCCTGTGGCCTCCCTTGGGCAAAAGCCGCGGAAAGAGAGGCTCTAATATCGGCTGTGGATGCCCCATCTCTCATGGTCACTCAGGCATTAGAGTGCCTCCAGCTGTATTGGTTTGGTATTGGCCAGCCCCACTCAGCCAATATATGTCTTGGTAAGCACCCATGTCTAAACTAGATTACCTCTCTCAATGACTCGTATTGGTAGGCCTACAGCATTGGCCTACCGGTCCTGCGACCTTCTTGGATATAAAAAAAGAATCGCTGAACAACCTGACAATTCCGCCTGGTCGCTTGAAGCAGAGCTCGGCCGTCGGTGCTTCTGGGTGTGTTGGACTTCTACATGCATTGTGATGGAGCCAGAACCATATGTTAAATCATGCTGGCAAGAGGCGGCTGAGGTGCCCCTCCCAGGAATAATTTCCAATGGTTTCTCAGGCTCTGGTATAACTCTGCACGAGAAAATGGATGAGAATTGGCATTCGAGCGCCTTGGAATCAGAAACCAGAACCGGCACTCATCCTGGAGCCGCAGCTTGCTTAATGAAAATCGTTGGAATATGGTGAGTACTGAGTGGGAGAGTGTATCATACGACGTGATTTGCTCAGGGTTTGATTCTATAGGGCGAAAATCCAATTATTGTGCAAAGATTGCGCCTTTTCAACCGCCCAGAAATTGGACTCGGCCCGGCAATTATCATCCTTGGCAACATCGCTTTTTGACAAGGCAACTACAATGAGACTATCTAAGCTCCACAATGACTCGCCATCGGAATCTCAAGTTCTGTTCCTTGTGCATGATGCCATTTACCATCAATGTCAAATGACTTTGCATTCGATGAATGTTCCATTGTTTTCCGGCATCCCCGCTGACCCAAGAATTGACACTAGTATACATAAACAAAGCGCAGAGGCTGTCGTCAAACACGCAGAACTCTTTTATAGCCTATTAGAGCCTTATATTTGCGGGCGGTACCACGTTTCACGGCTTCCTCCTCTCGTTGGCTATGGTGCTTTTGTTGCTGGCACTGTTCTCCTGGTCACAGAACTGTCCTGCCGGGAGAGAGACGCAAACGAATCGTCTAGTCAAAGAGTGGGGAACGATTACAGATTTACAGCCGTCAAGTCAATCCTGCGCTTATTAGATGATCTACGAATCTATTGGATAGCGCTACAGCATCCGGTAAGCCGCACCAAACCCCGCTCCCCCGGCTTCTTTCTCTCACATACGTACATTGGTTTTCCTTAGGTTTCATTTTTTGACGCTTGATATTTATAGTGGAAAAAGTTATATGCAGCTTTGGAAACGGGCCTGTCTAAGCACGAATGCGCGCCTATGCCTGAACCATCACAAAGTGGTACGTTGGACTCTCATATCCTTGGAATGTCTCAATTTTGATAAATAGATGCAGTTCCAGACCAAATGTCGGTAGAAGTAAATGATTTCGAGCCTCCCACGATCCCCACAAGGTACAACCAATTCAAGAACGCCTCAAATGAACAGCGCCACCTCTCAAAGGCCGATAGTAGCGCAATAGGAAGACTTGAAATCCAAGCCGAATCCCCTTCAATAACGCCTATGGACAGTCAAGTTGAAGTCCCAAATGGGATTGAACAAAGCGGCTCATTGTTGAGCCAGGTCATTCTGCCACAAGATCATGACTGGTACAATGAATGCTGCTCAGGAGCTGGGTTTGAGCAATTTCTTGGGCTTGATCCTTCCACTATATTTCATCAAGGCTGGAGGACATTTGGCTAGCCATTTACCAGTCAAATCAATCTGCCTTAATCCTGGCTCAACGACAAGACATGGTCATCGCATCTTCCGGGCCGTCTCGATGGATCGAAAATAGTTAATGGCAAATTTATGATGCATTTTGTCATCCAGATGGTATGTCAATAATTCGTACTTTGTTGCACTTAATTCAAAATGGATACTATAAACGCGTCCGGTGAACTTAAAAGGCAGTACTAAGTGTGTGCGACGAGGATATTCCGTTTACCATACGGAATGTAACTGGTATGTAGTTTTGTCGGAGTGGGTAGTCGCTGATTCAGCTAGATATTGGCTAAGCTATAAAACTCCCAACCCGTGGGCAGAATCTATGCACCCGAAAGCAAGTCATGAGTCACCTATGTTTGCCCCAAATAATGACCAGCCTAACGGGTCATATTCTTCGGGCCTTCACCCTCAAATTTGAGGGTTAAGAGCCATCAGTTATTCATTTATATAGCCTCTCCCTCGATTCGGTCCGGTTCGGGCGGAAATCGGGACATCCGAGTCTGACATGCAAAGCTAAGCTTTTGCCATGCGGACCTGCAACAGAAAAAGCCGTCAGAGCCGGAAAATAGTTCGAACCTTCGCCAGCAGACCATAATTACAAATCTTTTTGGGAGAATTCGGCTCGAATCGAATGGGAAAAGTACGGGATACTTAAGAGTTTCGTTATATTACAAACACTTATATAGTTTGGCTTGCAGATTTTCCGACTGTTCAATATCATCACGAGTTCACTTCTTTCGGAAGTACGAAATAGCTCCGAATCTGCTTCATTCCCCTGGATTTACACCAATTTCGGAACGTGTCTCTCTCCGCAACAGACATGAGAAGTCGAAATCCCCGTCGTCAGCTCACGACCCGACGAGCATCATGATCTTTGGATGGGGTGATGTGCTACAGGCTATTATGAACTTTCCCCAAGCGCCAAGATAGATGTCGTAAGTTTGTTCCGAGGTTATGAATGCGAGTAACCAAATTTACGTATATGAATATCATCGGTAGGCAATAGAACCCTCCTCCCCTCTTTCATGAAACGCCAACACCTGATAATTGAATTCTGAGAGCATTATGGATTTCTCAGAATTGGTCGATCTCTGATTCCTTGATGTGGTAGTCCTTGCGAGTCCCACGGCAACAAGTTGATCACAACGTGATCTGATGTAAAACGTGGATTTACCAATCCTGCCGAGGCCCAATGAGTCTGTACCGACCCTTGCCAAAGGCGATGGAAGAACTGGCGCCTTGCGGCCAGTTTAGAGTAGAACCTTCGTCGAAAAGTTATATAAGACATTACGACATCAACTTAGCCTCACCTTCTCCATTGGCACGGTTGGGTAAGAGAGAACCAAATCATTTCTAAACGATCGATATTTCTCACAATGAACGAAACCGCTCTTCACAAAGCGCGTCTTGGAGCTCGAAAAGCTCTTGTCAGAGCTGGCAAACTAGAATTCAAGCCGGTTTCTTCCGCCAAATGGGTAGATATTGAGCGTACCTGGACGGGACAAGTTCATGTTCGCATCGTCGCGTCACCTCCAGGTGACGCCACCCTCGCCATTTACCGCCCTTGTGTCCATGGGACTGCACAGGTCTAGTGCTTTTCCACTCTTGTGCTAGTGTAGAAAGTCGCCCAATAGCGTAACCTACTTAAGTCTGGACTATGTACTACGCATCCGATGTAGTCGGCAGCATCCCGTGCCGCCCCTCTTATGCGGATGGCATCCGCACGGCGACTCCGCATACAAAGTCAAGCTTTAAACACGTACTTTGCAAGCGTCATGATGCATTCAAGAATGGCAAATTAGGTGCTCTGCATTAAATCGAGAAAATTAACAAGAATGACAGAGCCAGCTACCCAACAAGTTCACCACATCCAGCCAGCCGAGCTCCAGAACTTCGTTCAACGAGTTCTAGTCGGCAACGGCGTACCCGACGACCATGCCACTATAGTTGCACAATGTCTTGTCCAAGCAGATCTCCGAGGCGTTGACACACACGGCTCAAATCGCATTCCGTCATACATGAAGCGTATCCGTCAAAAAGTGCTGGATCCATCCGCAACTCCGGAATTGCAACAAGTAACCCCGGCAGCGGCTATAGTGGATGCAAAAAACGGCTTCGGCTTTGTCGCGGCTCATATGGGAATGCAAAAAGCCATTGAAATGGCGCAACAGATCGGTATTGGAATGGTATCAATCAAGCATTCGAACCACTTCGGCATGTCTGCCTGGTTGGTGCAACATGCTATTGATGTTGGGATGATGTCTCTGGTCTTCACTAATTCATCGCCTGCTCTGCCTGTCTGGGGAGGAAAATCCCAGCTTATGGGTGTCTCGCCTATTGCCTGCGGAGCACCGGCTGGCGAAGAGCGACCATTTATTCTGGATATGGCCCCATCAGTCGCAGCACGAGGCAAGATCTACAAGGCGTTAAGAAGAGGAGAGAAGATTCCTACTGATTGGGCTCTTGATAAGGACGGTAATGCGACGGATGATCCTGCAAGAGCTCTCGAAGGTGTCATGCTTCCCATGGGTGGACCTAAGGGATCTGCATTATCGATTATGATGGATGTATTTTCTGGTGTCCTTTCTGGTTCTGCTTTTGCAGGCCATGTTACAGGGCCATATGATCCATCGAAGCCAGCAGATGTTGGCCATTTCTTGGTAGCTATCAAACCTGACCTGTTTATGGACTTGGAAGAGTTCAAATCACGCATGGATTATTTGTATCAGCGTGTTGTTACCTCTGATAAGGCAGCTGGTGTGGATAGGATATACTATCCTGGAGAAATTGAGCAGATCACACGCGACACACGGTTGGCTGAGGGCATTCCTTTCACCGAATCGGAGATTGCGAACTTGAACCAGGAGGCCGAATTGGTTGGTGTCGGAAAGCTAAATATCTAAACCAATATGGAATTGAATTTACATTCTTATATTTACTGTCCTATCGTCAAAAACGTAATGTACCAATCTATTAACTGAGGACCTTCAACCTTAGAACACACCTTGTGGATTTTACTGTCAGTATTGATTCAGATTCATCAGATCCCTCCCAGGCTAGAACTTGTATCAAGACATCAAATTAAGCCATGGTTCATCTTACGTACTTATAGCACAGTTTCAGGACATATGATCATTTAATTTAATGGATAATGGAAAACTTGTTAAACCTTTCCTGTCGACGAAGTCATCCCTCCATCAACCACCAACTCCTGACCGGTAATATATCTCGACTCGTCAGCAGCAAGAAACAAGACTGCATTAGCCACATCCCAGGCATTCCCCATACGACCTATTGGTACCTGTCCATCTCGCTTACGCATGTATTCCTCTTCATCTCCACCGGGCGCATACCGTTTCGCCATCTCTCGCGTATACGGGGTGTATATCAGACCAGGCACAACAGTATTTAACCTCACATTCTTCCCAGCGTATATAACTGCAGTGGCCTTAGTGAATTGCATAATAGCTGCTTTGGTTGCCGAGTATGCGACCTGCGGCTTCCCGATATATCGTAAACCGGCGATACTCGAAACATTAACGATTGAGCCTGTTACCTGTTTCTCCATAATGGGTAGGACATGGTGACAAGTCAGATAAACGCTTTTCAAATTGAGATCGACTTGTGAGTCCCAAACGTCCTCGGCCATGGTCGCTGGACAGCCTGGTTCGGACTTTCCGACGTTGTTGACGAGAATGTCGACCCGACCATGTCGTTGCATACAAGCATCTACCAATGCTTTGACGGACGCTGAATCTGTGACATTTGTCTCCTGGACGTCGCATATACCGCCGGCACCCTCAATGCGAGATTTTGTGCGTTGTGCCGATGCCAATGATCTGTTGCCGCCGAAAATAAGTGCGCCTTGCTTTGCGAGATTGCAGGCTATTGCGGCACCGATTCCCCAGCCTTCATCCGTGATTTGACCGAGGCCGGTGATGAGGACGACTTTGTTGTCTAGTCGTAGCATTGTTTCGAATGATCAATCGGATAGCAGATATAAAATTGGAACAATCAATGATCTTTGTGCAGATGCTTTTATCGTCATGATCTTGCAACCATCTCAACATTCTGGCTATCTATGTAGTACGAAATGTTTACGGAGCGGATGCATCCGAATTAGTATCGGAACCTCTCCGTTCAGAACTATAACAACGGGCCAAAGACAGCGCGAGCCCCGTCGTTTTTGTTGAATTTTTTTTCCATCTTCATAATCCAATACAATGGCTTCCGTACTCACCCACGTCCAAAATGTCTGGCAGGCCCAACGGGCGGACAGCCGCATCTATGCCCTCCTCCTAGCCAACGTTACCATCGACGACGCCTCTAAGGGCGCAATCCGCGCCCGTCTCCAGCTTGATAAAAACCACAAGGAAGCTTGCATGGGACTATGACTGCGTGTATTATTGATTGGATTGCGGGCATGGTTATTGCCAGCTACGGGTCGACATGCACTGGTGTGAGCACCGATATCCATATTTCTTACCTCGCCGGTGCGAAAGAAGGGGAGGTTCTGGAGATTACTGCGCGGTCGATGAAGATAGGCGGGACTCTTGCGTTTGTGTCGGCTGATATTACCAAGGTCAAAGATGGGGTAAGTGTGGTCGTTGCTACAGGGTTGCATACCAAATGTGTCAGACAAAAGTCTTCTTAAAATATCTGTCCTGGATCGATAGTCTTCATGCTCACGTCATCTATCGCAGCGACCTTTATGAAGCTCAATATTAAACAATTTTGTTGATAGAAACGTCATATTTGAAGATAGAGCGTACTTGCCTGGCTTTAAAGCAACTTTCTTCACACATACCTGTCGAGGTCTATTCTGAAATCAATGTGACAAGTAGATTACATAAAGGAGCCATTCCTGAAAAGAAAATAACCAAAGCTTTTCGAGGCTCTCAATCTAAGAACCTGATCCTTTCGCGGTGAGGAAGTTGAAGTCCGCACCATTATGTGCCTGAATCGCCTCTCGCTCATAAAGACCCCGGTATCCTCTCCTGGTACTCCTTGCGTTCCATGCCGAGTCTGTTTCTTTTTCAATTTTCTCTTGACATTGTATGATTCTTTGCTGTAATTCCTCGTCACTGATATCCAATTGCAACAAACGTTTTGCAACGTCACAAATTATAATGTCACCTGTCTCAATGACACCAAATGGCGAGTTCGGAATAGCTGATTCTGGTGAGACGTGGAGAATGATAGTTCCTCCAGCTGTGCCCGACATGCGTCCATCCGATATTCGAAGCATATCTGTAACTCCTTGAGCGGCCAATTTCCGTGGGATGGGGATCATGCCCGCTTCAGGCATGCCAGGGTTCCCAATAGGACCAATGCCTTTCTACACCAACACCGAATTCGCAGTCACATCTAAATCAGGATCGTCTAGACGCAAAGCAAGATCTTGAGAATTATTAAATACCACCGCGGGTCCTTTGTGATCTAGAAGTCGTTTTTCTTTGGAGGCAGATGCCTTGCATACAGCTCCGTTGGGTGCAATATTACCCCTTACTACAACCAGGGAGGAACTAGGATAAAGAGTGTTGTCGAGTGTTCGTATAATACTGCGCGAGAATTCAAAGTCTCTGAATGGAGTCTTATCCAGCAGTTCACCTAGCGTCTCGCCCGTAATGGTCGTTGCCGATTCCCGGAGCAAAGGCCGCAAGCGATGCAAAAGACACAGCATACCACCAGCATTATGGAAATCAGTCATATAATTGTCTCCACTGGGCTTCAAGTCGACCAAGAGGGGAGTCGTGCGACCAATCTCGTCTAATGTTCCCAAATCAATGGAGCCACTAACGGTTGGGTGGTGATTGATGATAGCCATAAGATGTACCATGGCGTTTGTAGAGCCACCAATGGCCTGAAGTACGACAGCAGCGTTATAGAACGAGTCGGCTGAGAGCATATCTTGGGCTCTTCGTTGATTGATGGCGGCAGCAACAGCGTTTGCACCAGTCTTCTCTGCGATTCGAAGCCTTCCAGCCGATACAGCGGGAGCAGAGACGCCTTGCAAAGAAATTAGACCCAGTACTGCCGTAATGCAAGCCATAGTACTGGCAGTGCCCATCACGCCGCAGGTCCCTATTTTTGGTGCTAACTCTTCGTTGATAGCCCCGATCTCTTCCATATCTATTTTGCCGGCTCGGTAAGCTGCCCAGTTGCTCCGGCAGTCGGTACATGCTCCAAGTCGCTTCCCTCTGTGACTACCAGGCACCATTGGTCCAGTTAAAAGGGGCAAGACGGGTTTGTTTGCGGAGATACCTCCCATGATCTGAGCTGGAACTGTCTTGTCACAACCTTAAATTTTGTATTAGCGCGGGTCAAGCCATATCCTTTGCACAGTACGCACCTCCAATCATGATGCAAGCGTCAACAGGCTGAGCGCGAATCATCTCCTCGGTGTCCATGCTCATGAGATTTCGCAGAAACATACTTGTGGGGTGGGAGAAACCCTCGTGTAAGCTAATCGTGGGAAAGTCGATGGCAATACCACCATGGAGATGAATTCCCCGTTTGGCAGCTTCGATCAGTTGGGGCACGTTGCCGTGACACGGATTAAAGCCCGAGCCAGTGTTGATGATTCCGATAATTGGACGCGAGAGGGCGTCTTCAGAGTAACCCAAGGCTTTGATGAAGACTTTGCGCAAGAACAATGAGAAATGGGCATCGCCGTATGAAGTGAGCCCTGTTCGTAATCCTGTTGTGGAGACAATAGGCTGTTGCAAGTTGTAGTCCTGGTTTACGTCTGCGTTGTCCATGATAGCGCTCAGTTGCTGCTTGATGTAGATCGTAGCAGGTGGAATAGTCAAAATCAATCAATCAAGTTTGCCTATACTAACTTGGAGAAATACAAACTGTCTTATACAAACCTTATACAAACCAATTTCTGTAGAATATTTCTATCGAACTGATGTCCGATGCGATAGCGGAAGGCTCCCGTCTCATTGTAGATGGATCCTCACAGGTTCGCTCGACCACCAACCTTATGAACTTAGATCGTCGACGAGAAATAGGCCGTCAAGTTATTACCGCTGCCATCGTCTGTGTCTGATTTGTTCTAACTAGCTGGATTAACTTTAGAGACCAATAACTCAAGTCTTCTGTTTCGCTGTTTCTCTGTTCTTTCTCTGAAATATTTCAAGTCATTGGTATCAGCAAGGACTCTCGCATCTTAATCAGACCATTGCTCACGGACCTCCGCACCATGCGGAAGACATCCGCGACTCAGCCGGCTAACATCCGATGCACCTATGGATCAGGTATTTTGGCCCATCATTTAGATCTAAATAGCTCATATCTTCAGTAAAGGTTGAAGACTACACAGACTTTCAATTGCATCATATGACCTTCATTTCATAGACACTTGGACACCATGACCCTTGTACATATTGGTTAGTCTCCCTCTTGACATCGGATAGTGCCGACTCATCTTGCTAATTTGTATCTCGTACAGTTCTTTTCAAATTCCGCTCCGAAGTCAGCGATGAGCACAAAAAAAACTTCATTACCGAGCTTAGGAAATTGAAGAAGCTTTCCTGCGTCAAAGACGGACGCCTTATCGTTGGCGGCCCTAGTGTCACGGATCCCATTGATCGCAGCAAGGGATTTCAGATCGCCCTGGTCAGCTACCATGAGAACCTGGCAGCTCTTACAGAATACCAAGCAAGTCAGGAACATCACTGGTATGTATAGCATTTAGTATGACGGTAGAGTAGATCAATACTGACCTTCTTCTAGGGTAACTTCGACATACATGTTTCCGTACAAGGAGGATTTGGTGCGATTTGATTTTGAGGTTGATCCTGAAGACGAGGAAATGTGCCAACTCCTTCCATTAGCAACCAAATAGACTATATAAATTGTAGAATGTATACTAAATCTGGAATACTTCAATGTAACGAGTATCGCATAGATTGAGAATGGCCCTAACCCCAACCCTATGAACGGAACTACCTCCCAAAGCGGTTAGGTGAGTAGTGTTCAACTCCAATTTTCAGAATTGTCTTCTACAGGACCTGGCAGTATTACCACTGCGTCTCAACTAATCGTCCCGAATGAAATCTGCCAATCATTTTATGTCGGTTATACGGTCCTAACTTGAATGCGAAATGGATTCCTCAAGGAGAGCTCGGAACCGAGCCGCATGCAGACGTTGTCAGCGACGGAAAATCCGTGTATGTGATTTGCGTCCCCTGGTCATTAACAACACTCTTTCGTTTTACTCTTCTAACCCCAATTCTGTCCATCCATTGACAGTGTGATGGAATTACACCTTCATGTGGCGCATGCCAGAAGGCAGGCGTTGACTGTGTCAATGATGGCACACAGGAAGTTCATCGCTCGTAAGATTCCAGCTATTTCTGCTACTGGCCCAATTTTGTGCTGACAAGCGGAAGATACATCGTCAACATGGAAAATCGGATCAAATGGCTAGAATCAATAATTCGCGAGAAATGTTCTACTGTTGACCTAGACACTGGTACTGACCGAATCCCAGACTTTTCGGGTGAACCGCCGGATGATTCACTGGTTGAAGCCAGTGGCCAGAATAGTCCTCAAACGCAATCTAGTACCCGAGTCATTCAAGACGAAACACAGCTTCCGAATCAAACGCGCGAACAGTCAAGCGTGAATAACCCAGCTCCCCTTATTCAAGACGAGACACAACAGGCCCATGAGATTGGCTTGGTTTCATTGTTTCGAGGCGAGGATCCTCGGTATATCGGCCCATCTAGCGGTTACTTTTTTGCCAAACGGATATATTCAAATACCGGCTGGCGAGGAAGACACGGTTCCGCCGAAACAGCAGCCAGTGGCAATGTGACTCAGTTCCCCGTCGAACTGCTGAATACCCCGACATCATTACCCCAGCAGAAAGAGGTAGCAGTGAAACTATCAATCCAGTATTTTCGAAGTATTCACCTCTTTTACCCATTTCTGCATGAACAAACTCATATGCAAATGATCGACGAGGTTTATAGATCTCAGGAGAACCCCGATCCCATAAGCAGCTTTCAGATATATATGGTTCTGGCGATCGCTTCATTGAATCTGTCTCGGCAATGCAAACAATCTCTACCCGTGGAAGGATACTACGCATCTGCAATGAAACATGTCGATCATATCTGTTATCATGGTTCAATGGCAGCACTTCAATGTCTGTTGTTGCTAATGGTGTACGCTTTATACAATCCATCGTGCAAGATCAATATCTGGAACCTCAACTATCAATGTCTTGCCAGTGTGATTGATCTTGGACTCCAGCGTGACGTCCGTGCATCGTCAAATTACCCAATGTCAGTATTCAAACAGGAAATGAGGACTCGAGTGTTCTGGGTGGTCTACACCATTGATCGAACACTTTGCACGATGATGGGCCGTCCTATTGGTATCAGAGACGAAGCTTGTGAGATAAGGGTTAGTCAATACTACAGCATATTGTGCTATACGAACCTAAAGAGCTGATTTATAGTATAGTTTCCCTTGGATATTTCGGATCCCGATCTCGTCAACGCTACCGCGAACCAATCTACATCTGACGGGCACCCCACGCACATGTCACTCTCGATCCGCCTCTTTAGACTAGCACACCTCAATTCAGAGATCAAATATGTTATGCACAGTATCTGTCGGGGTGTCCCCTCGTACGCTTATCCCCCAGTCAAGGATATCTTCACGTGGCAACGAGATATGATGGGAACTCTCGAGGGTTGGTACTATGATGCATTGCAGCATATAGGAGAGCGCGACAGCGGGACGAAGGAATTTTGTATTGCGAAGTATCATGAGCTGATGATACTATTGTTACGGCCCAGTCCAGCAATTCCAGATCCAGCAGATGAAATATTTGACATATGCTCAGATCATGCGTTTGCACTACTCCAGTGTTTCGGTGACTTGTACGAGAAGGGAGATCTGCTGTATAGCCGATTCATAGTGCATTCGGTCTTTTTAGGCACTCTGGTCATGCTGCACTGTATCTGGAAATTTCCAAAGACAGCTTCGAAATTCTCAATTGATCAACTCATGATCAAATTCAATATTGCACAAAACATTCTGAGCAGTATCGGTGAACACTGGGCTGAAGCTCTCAGTGCACGGGACTGCATAGCTCAATTGTCGAATGTTACCATTCAACGTTTATTGAAGAATCAGCCAGCAGCATCCTCGACATTGCATCCCGGTGGGCCTTTTAATTCTGTGAGTTTGCGACATGGAGATGTCCAAACTACAAACTTGGAACGATCGTCTCGAGTGTTCGATCAAATCCCAGTGACTGCAAGCAGTAATGATCAAGGACAGACATCTGCTCAGAGCTTTGGAAACGTCACCATGGAAACCTGGGCCACAACTCAACCATATGCCTCTACTCCAAATCCATCTTTAGACTATCCGAACTTATTTGACGACCTTCTACAAGCGGATCTTGGGGGATGGACAGGGATGTCTGACATTGACGGACTGCTTAGCGATTTGTTGAATAGTTCTCATTACTAGCCACAATTCCGAAAAAATAAGAGAATAAATATTCAACTGCATCATTTTCAGCAACAATGTACAAGAGACTCTCTTATATTATCATGTGCTAATATTTTCTGGTGTGAGGGATTAGTATCGTAGTCGACTCGAGCCTGATTCCGCTCGACTGTTGAAGAAGCCAACATCTGCCTATTATCGAGCGCACAGCTTCTATGTTATTTCACAAATACTAGGGAATCCGCAGGAGAAGGAGAATCAAGGAATGACTCGTGCAAATCCCTCAATCGTATACTTTCAAGCGAGCAACGTCCTCCCTCTCTTGCATACATATTCAAACCCGCAATCGCGTTCGCGCCCCGGGGTTTCTCAAATCTCAATCCTGGCCTACGCTGCGCCTACAATCTCGTTTGTACGATGTGAAGGAATTCCATAGGGTGAAACGTTACAATATCCTACGCACACGCTCACGGCACACAAAAACTAGTAACTACAAATTAGTTACAAAACTAAAATATCAATGGATATATAATAATTTCAACGCGGCTCACAAATATTGGAGACTTATCGAAGGAGAGTGTGGATTTGGGGATAAATATGGAGATGGGAGGTCATGCCATACGAAAACCAATGGACTATGCAAGGTACACCGCAGGATGACGGCATATTGACCAGAGCTAGTTACAGCGGGTATATCCTATTGCTACTATTCATTGATGAGCTCTGCTCTGTATTTCCAGGTTCCCTTTCTCCTCCAAGATCATCACGGAGAAAGTTGAAAGTCAACTGCCAATTGCCAGACAGGAATCACGACAGTCTCCGGATAACCTCATCATATAACGCACTTGTATGTAGGCAAAAAAACATACAAGTGTTGGGATTCGCTGGCAGTCCCAGGCTCCTTCTAAGGAGGTCTATCCTACTTTTTCTCTTCCGCAGATAGTTCCTCAAGTGATATACCCACAGAATTGAACAAGTCTTCGGCAATTAACAATCGGTTCATCGGTTATTACCTAATCTTGCTGCCCATTAGAAAATCATATGGTAATACATGTGCCAGCTTGGGAGGGCCATCCCTAATTTCTCTATGCAGTACTTTCCTAACATTTGTAAACCATAAGTATGCATAAATTTATCCCAACAGCGTTCAAAATGTTCGCATTCTAATCCCTATGTGTGTCCCTCTTTCTCAAACAGTAAAATAAATTTGGAAAGCCCTCTTGGAATATGGTGTAGTTTAAAAGATCATGCAATGGATATCCTATCGTCAAAGCTTGCCCTTCGTCGCTAATTTGTGTCTGAAGCCCACCAGAACATCAGGATGTCACAAACAGAGCCGCTACAAAACATACACTCATTCCTCCTGGGAAATATTTCCAACTGTCAGTAACTCAAGACTCGTCCATGACGTCCATGTCCACGTTCTCGCCCACGGGCGGAAGGTGATCTTGCTCCAATTCCCTCAGGTATTCCGCACGCTTTCGAGGCCATACCATTGTTTCTCCTGTCAATCTTTCTATTTCTTGCGTCACTGCATCAAACGGTATTATGAAGGATACACCTGCATTCTCGGAATGCCCCCGGAGCAGACCGACAACGAAAGGCATGGGTGCTAAGACATTGGCGTACGTGGAGAAGCCCTCGGTGGATGGCATCGCGACTCGGTTGAAATATAACTCCCATATTTAAAAGTCGAAGAAGCTATGACAAATGAACCAGAATCTCCACGCTCGCAAAAGGCTGGGGGAGTTATAGAGTCCAACACAGGCATCTCCCGGTCGTCAGACAGAGGTCCCGATTCCCATAATTTGAGAATTTCTTCCCATCTTTGGAGAAATGTTTTTTCTAGTCCCGCCAAATCATTAACCTCCACACCTGTGCGGTTCATCGTTTGAAATCGAGGAGGATGGAGAACACTTCGTGTGTAGGACCGCTGCCTGTTTCCATGTGCATCTTTGAGTTTCACGTATGCGACGAATTCACTTACAATGCCCATTCTATAGACGCCCTTTCCTAACTTTGTTGCAACTTTGATATGCTGTTCGGCATTCATGGGGCTTCCAAGATAATCTCCTTCCCAAGTGTGATATGGCATATCCCTCGGGATCATAGGATCATTAGCGCTTTCCATGAGAGGCCTGTCCCATGGCTGCTCACAGTTCACCGTAATCAGGGCAAGATCCATAGTTTGGAACTTTGAGCCATGCAATGGCTTACTAAGAGGGTACTATGCAGAGCCGACTCTTGCATGCTGTACCACTCCAAGGCACCTATCTTCGCTGATTAAGTCAAGGTGGGCGCGGTACCATGTGAGTTCCTGTTCTTTAATTTCTATGGCCCTTCTAGTATCTTGCCCCTCAATAGCCCTCAATGCCTGTAACGATTCTTCAAGAGTATGGATGTGGACCTGCAGCGTATATACGTCGGTGTCCTGGGTGTGTGAGGTTGGTGTTTGCACTTTAATGCCTGATTCAGCGGGTTGCCGAGACATAACCTTATTCCTGTCTATTGTATGCTGTTAGATAGGATTTTATGCTAATACATTTTACGGTGACGGATACTCACCCTTGGATACCACATGTGCATTGGTAACGCCATATGTTGTTCTTTTCCCGTCCCTGTCCTTCGTTACAACGTAGCCACCCATTGTCCCTTGCCAATATTGATCCTGTGGACTTATCTCACACCCAGGGAGAGCATCTAGCTTGTATTTTTGGGCCATGGTGGAAACCCAGCTTGGTTGGTTATACTCGACGGATTGTTGGGTATTACCATCATCACTATTGCAGAACAATGAACCTGCCCTCTGCTGAATCTCAATACCGATGTGATTTGGGAGAATTGAGCGTATACTGTCTTCAATGGAATCCCATTTCTCATCCTCTGCGTCGATTGCATCGAAGAAGATGACAATTGACCATTCATACTCGCGTTGACCCACTGAACAACGCCCAACAGGTGTCATGGCTTGAAACATGTCATCAGGCTCCTCCCGAAACAATTGGAGGATTTTCTCCAAATATTTATGCCCAATCTCCCAATTCGCAAGCAGGTCTTTACTTTCATCAGGCGGGCATGTGCAGATATGCGTGCTAAGCATGTATTGCCAGTCGAAGAGTTCAACACCAACTTCGATATTGCCTTCGACCATGGATTGTGTTGCTGCGTAAATCTCGATCACCGCCTTTGCCCACTTCTTGCTATGACTGGTTTTCTTGTCATATATGCAATCGACAACGACGCGAGGTAGGCCCAATTTGTCGTACCTTTGCCTTCGATACACCAAGTCATGAGAACGAACTCCCCGACGAATATTGTACGTTTTGAGGATAGAATCTATACGCAACTTCAAGTCTTCAAATTTGGCATCGGGGATTGGGATCTCAGCTTCGTTAATGGGCAAACTGATCACGGATGGTCGAAGAAGGCGTGGATAGCCTGCGCGGAACGGCCAACGAGGTATCGACATCTTCGGGTGTAATTGTGGCCTGATCAGCATATGTCTCGATGCAAACAACTGTCGTCATTTTGTCCGATTTATTGATACACAAGGATTAGTAATGTCTCTGAGGCTTAATAATAGTTATGGAAGCTGGAGTCTACCAGCATATTTAAGTACTCTTGCCATGAGATAGAATACTATGAAGACATCTGGAAGCACCCCTGGTGGTAACATTGTCTATTCTTCAAAGGAGTGTAATAAGATAATAAAGCATTCCACGAAATAAATTTGTTTCAAGAAATAATGACTGCCCTAGAAATTGTTACTAATAGCTTTAATAGCGCGTGTGTATTTGTTTTGTATTATCAATGCTCATTGTATTGTCAGAAGACTTGGGATTCCGAGTGAGGATATTATTGTCCTTTTGCTTCAAGTTCATCCAAGGGAGCCGGACCGACCATAAAGAGAGGCCGCAAGCCCCTTGTTTACGGCGGAATATGAAAGATATCTGATATCTGAATACGGAATATGATCAAAACATGTGTGTATCGACCTCGCAAATAATCACGCTTTAGGGGAGCCTTGCTATTGGAGCAGTGGTCTGATTTCCTGTACCTATTCAACACCTGTGGTGTATACGTGTCGATACAGAAGGATTCTTATTGATAAGGTAGGATAGAGGTACGAAACTGGATTCTTTTTGTAAAAATACAGTCTAGGGTCATTGTCGACCTCCGTTTTAGGGTTTCTTTGACCAGGTGATACGAAACGCTTCTCAGGTTGAACGGACTCGAATAAGAAAGACTGACATCAAACGCTGTTTTTTTTTGTTCCTTTCTTTATCAATGAACCATTGCTCCGAGGTAGAGACGCAAGGTAACCATAGAACTCGTTACAAACAGTATACCAGGCAGTTCACAAAGTGGTCTTTCAACAACAGCCTCACTAGCGAAGATTGGAAGTTTGTTGCACATCAGAATATCGAAAGTGCATAGCTGCGACAAGGCCAACGATCCCGGCACCGACTATACCAACATTAATATCGCGTGTCTTTTGGAATTCTAATTAGTGACATTGAGGAACAACCAGTTGAGACGTTGACAGCAGGATGTCTTTCTACCTTGTCTCATAGTATGCCAACAGAACCATGTCTCGTACGTAAGGGACTAGTATTCAATTTAAATAACCATTCTTAGTCGCCCAGTACTGCGGACTCTGGAAATCTGCCAGTATTGCAGGGGACGTCGAGACGGAGAGATAGGGAAAGTGAACAATATGCCCATGTTAAGAAATTGTACCTTCACACGCCCCGTATTGATCCCGTATTGGTAACTTAAAGATCTACGACTACAATTTGACTTGTTTCATAAGGAAAATGTGAATTATTATTATTTCAGTATACAGCGTGCAATATTCTACGTAATCATCATTGAATCTTATGCAGAGATCACAATAAAGTTTATACCGAGTAACAGCCCCAATAATTCTTAACCAATAATCCAAGAAATTTTGATTAACTACTAAGCAGATTGACTAAGCTGAGTCAGCAGTAACACGATCACCAATAAACTGGTTCCAGATTAGGCTTTTGGGGGCCCTGCATGGGTATATTTCGTGGGTGTGTACGAATTGCGGCTCTAAAACATAGGAAGTGTGGGGAAGAGAGGAGGGGAAGTCTCATCTGGGCTATTAGGAATACAGCTACGTATATATAACGAAGGATTGACACACTTATACGTTTTTTCCTCATTGTATATTGTCTAAAGCACATACATATCCCTATTCCATTCTTAGATTGCTGTATGATGGCAAGCACCACAAGACAAACCCTACAGGTCCCCCATCTTGGAGGGACCACCGTCGGCTATCGGTTATCTACTCCTAATCTTGATCCTACAAAGCCAACCGTAGTGCTGGTGAATCCCTTTACTGCCACCGTCGACTATTATAATCCCGAGTTTGAGAGTTCCGAAATGACGAATGCCCTAAATCTCATCGCAATCGAGCCACTGGGCCATGGAGCAACAGTCACCAATAGCGAGACTTGGACCTACTGGGACTCTGCACTTGTCAACTTACAGCTGCTGGACTCACTTGGCGTTGAACGCGTGTTGGCAGTAGGAACATCTCAAGGCGGGTGGGTGGTAGCGCAGATGGCACTATTAGCGCCAGAAAGGGTTGGTATTCTCCTACATGGTCTTACACTGAATGGGCTTTACTGACCTCTGTTCTTTTGATTATAAAGATTCAAGGCTTGTTTTGATTGGCACATCGATGGATTCCGAGTCTCCTCGAAGTCGTGAACTAGGCTGCTGGGATTGCCCAACAGCAACTGCCGGATTTGTTCAACTTGCGGCTGACTTGACACCCAAACATGACTTTGAACCGGGACAAGATTATTACGATTATCTCATGGATATCGGCCATGGGAAAGATGTTGACGCCTCCACGAGGTCATTCTGGGAGGAGACTATCAAAAACACGTATCAAGGAGACGAGGGCAAGAAGAGAATCTGTATGGCTGCAATCAACCTCGTCTCGCGGGATGGATTATACGCCCGGCTGCCATACATAAAATGCCCAGTACTTTGGTTGCATGTGAGTTTTTCTTCATCAGGTTGTCGCATAATATTGTGAGTTTTATCTTACTCTTGACATAGGGCACTGCAGATGTCGTGTTTAGTGTTGCGAACGCCCAAGAAGGGATTTCACGTTTTGTCAATTCAAAAGATGCCCGACTTGTGATTATGGACAATGGGGTTCATTTCCTAGGTTCCAGCCACCAAAAGGAAGTCCAGGAACACATTCTCGACTTCACGTCTCGCTGGAAATAAAGCTGGATTGGGTTTCGCTGAACAGACGTAATCCGAGACATACATCATTCAGAACTTGTACCGAGTATGGGAATGATATGAAGACGAACATCCTATACCTAGTTGTGATTCATGCAGTCTTGCGCATACCTAGGTAGAATTCCTAGTAAATTTGCGAACAATGAGTACTGAGCCAGGTACACACCGAAATATCATTTAATGTTTCGTTACTTACCAGTATTCTGTGCTTTTTCTAGCCAAATCCGATGATAAAAACTCTCGACAGTGACCTGGATTTTCTCGGTAGGCTCTTTTCACATTACCTGGTTAATGAACAGGGTGAGGGCATAAACCCTACCACCATTGCGTAGATACGTAGATGACAAGAAAAAGAGGGCATCTCATTGAATTTGCAAGCACTTACTGGTACATGTATTGTCGTCGGACTTATGGATTCGACGTAGTCTTCAACGAGAATGATGACAAAGACTCGAATGCAATTTACTAGACAAAAAATCAATCTGATTAATAAAATGTTCGTAGTTTTGATCCAATCCTTCTGAACCTTGAGCTGACGTGGGTAGTGCGAGCCCAGAGTGTTTAACCCCGATTATACCGCATACGGTAACTACGCCCGATGACACTCAATATGAAGTGTAAAGACACTGAAAGACTATATAAATCGTAGGCGGCGGTACAAACATTGCATCCTCTCGGATACTTCGAAATTACGCACAGGGTCTTGTTGGACTGGAAATCAGAGAACAAAATGGAGTTGACTGCAGCACAGATTAAAACTCTAGAGCAGAGCGCTGATAAAGCCGGTCGTCAGGAGATTCTGAGCACGCTGAGCAAACTGCAGTCGAAACTGGAAGATCCTATGGAGACGTTGATGCGACTTTTTAATTTTGTACGTGAGACATCCTCGACTCAAATTGTCGAAAAAATACTGGTAACGTCGTTGTGGAATATACTTATCGCAATGTTTCGCTGTTCCAAACACTCGATAAGCCTAAATCCCAAGAAATACATACTTATGATCCGACATCTTATGCCTCTATCATAATTATGGTTCCAACTTAGCAAGATTAGAAGATGGAGGAGGTAGGAAACGCACTTAGGGCTCGGGGAATCACCTGATAAAGGATGGCCATCTCCCAGACGGAGCTTCTTTCCCCGCGTTGTCGTCCTTCCCCCAGTTCCTCTCTCTTCTCTCCCGTCTTTCTCATCTCAGTCACTCATCCTACTACTACTTTGTCCTCATGTTGCATCTTATACAAAGTTAGTGCTCAATTTTTCAATCTCACCCGATCAGTTTTCTTCATAATCCCTCTATTTGATCTATTGTCTATGTCTAGGCCTTCTCTATTACTCTATAAGTCAAATGACAAGTGCCTTCCGCCGTTCAATGTGCCAAACTCCAACGAAACATAATGCGAACACCCTACAGCCGTGCCTTCGCAACAACTTGCTGCCTCTGTTCTTCTGATTTCAGCGGCCCTGTGGGCGCTGAACTTTTCTTGGGAGCAGAAATGTAGCCGCCGAGGACATTGTCGGTATTCGTCACGTTACCCTTTTCGTCGCGCTTGATCCCAAGCTCCAATAATTTTGCAAACACATCGGCGAAGTGTTGGAAGAACAGATCCTTATCCTCGGCATACTTTTTCACCCACGGCAAAAACCCTGCGTCGGAAATCAGCGCCATATCAGTAGGCAGCATCATCAGCGGCTCTTCCTTTTCGTCCTCGGATGCGTCGGGGTCGCTGTAGCTGAATTGCTTCACTCCGTTCGAGAGAGTGCGCGGCTTCCACTCGAGATTCAAAAGCAACCTGAAGAACTGATTCGAAAACCGCGTCGGATTGTTCACCCAAGGACCTTCGAAGCCGCTTCGATCCATATGCCCGCGTCCTAGGTTGTGTGCGCCCGCTAGCGCGACGATTTCCTGATCGTTGAACCCCATACGATAAAAGATTTGTCGCAAATGGTCAGACCCCTGAGCTGCATCTGGTAAGCGGCCCCGTGGAGGCAGCTTGCTATCGTCAACATAATCCGTTCTTCCAGGCAACCACTTCACATCTGGACCCCCCATCTCTTTCAAAGCCACAACTCCAGCCAACGTCCAAAGATCGGCGTATGTGATCCAAGGATTTCGTTCTTTCACCGGTTCGAGAAATGCGCGCGCAATTTGAAGTCCTGCATTCGCTGGATCACCACCCTCCGCTTCGTACCGCATACCCGCTCCGTTCGATCCGCCCGTGTCTGTTTCTGCATCATACGTGCCGGCTGAGTGCCTGAATTCAAAGCATACCCGTTAGCGATATCCGCTACGCGTCTCTAGGGGTGGCAAAGACGCGCATAATGGTGTAGGGCGAACCCCCAATAAAAACCACAAGTCAAAAAAGATACCTAGGACTTACCATGCTAAGCGAAGAAACACGGGCCCTGCACTACCGTCGTCATAATCGGGCTTGTCGAGCTGGGCGGCAATGTCTTTACGCACCGCAGCGTAGTCGCCAGGTTGGCTGACCATTTTGCGTTCCTTTCGGCCGAGAATAAAGAAAAGGGTTTAAGGAATGAAAGAAACGATTCCTGTCTTTTCGCGCCCGTGTTTATCGTTTGGATCTCAGTATTTCGCAGTTGTATGATATGCAGAACGATGATGGTCTAGAAAGAAGAAAGATGAGTTTTGTGAAGAGTTGAATTCGGATGCTACACATCCAGCGGAACACCCACCGGGCCCGCAGCTTGTTCCTATCGCCATTAGTGGAACGCAGACTCGAAATTGCCAACGAGAACCGCTGAATTGATAAAGAGCCTTTCACCGATTCGCGGTTCGGATCCACATTGATGTTTTTTTTTTGTTATCTCGACATCTTATCGTCACCCGACGGAGGACTTGCCGAGGTAAATCGCGGTAGTCGCTCCGTTTCGTGCGTCGCCCTATCTGATGTTGTCACAACATTCGTTTGTGTAATATTGTTTTCAAACTTTTCGTTTGAGGTGTGTGCATGTGGGATCCGCCCAGAGGAGACCTCAAAGCAAACGGCTTTCGTTGCATAGGTGGACTTCACCGCTCATGATTGTATGTGGCATAGATACAATGCAATGTGTCCAAGACTGGTAGCAATAATACCCTTGACCTCAAGATTGGCCTAATATAATGGCGCCGCATCTTTTGCAAGAGACCCTGGGTTTCTGCAACGCTTTCTTTGCTTACGGCCCAGAATCACTGGTCCCCTCTACCAGGTTCTACAGCACTAGTTGTGTACCCAACGGTGGGTTTCTGTGTTGACAAAACACACTTTTCGTAACACCAATTGGAGAATTTCAATCCCGACTTGTCGTCTCGGGCGGTACTTCAAGGGCCTGGTTTAATAGCTTCTCAGCCAGGAGCAGCCATGAATGCGATCGTTTGTAGGCACAAGTGACAGCAATTCATGAGCAGTCATGATCATGCTTGCAGATGTTACACAAGTATCGAAACTGCAAACGAAAGTACGGGTGAGCGCGCGGCCTACATAAAGTAAACATGACTCCCCTGATTTGAATCTATCCAATATTTCCTATCCGACGTGGAGAGATACAAGATATAACAAGAATATGGCCATCCAAATCTCAAAAAGACTTCGTCTTAGAGCGATCATTCTGATTGCGACTTCTTTTTTTGTCCTCGAGATAGCAGGTATCCTACTCGTCTCTGAACAACATATGATGGTATAGAATAGTATTACTTATTGTTATTTCTACATTTATCAGTTGGCTTCTATACACATTCGCTCGCTCTGATTGCTGATGCATTTCACTACGCAAGTTACATTTTTAGTGATGATTGGCGGGTATATGGACCCTGCTAAGATGTTTCTAGCTCAACGACCTCATAGGATTCGTGATTGCACTAGTTGCTTTAGAGGTATAGAGGCGCTTTGACTAAATCATATTCGAGTGCTGACTACATTTGACATACATGTAGTTGACGGAAAGTACTCAAACGCCGCCGAGTTGGCTATCTTTCGGATGGCAACGAGCCCAGATACTCGGCACATTCTTTAATGGTGTCTTTCTGTTTGCACTAGGAGTTAGCACGGCCTTGCAGTCTATCCAAAAATTCATTTTTATGCATAATGGTATGTGGAGAAGACGTCTACAGGCAAGATTGAACGGATACGAGACTGACAAGCGAAAACTTCTAGACATTACACACCCGGAAAACATCTTGATAGTGGCTAGTGTCGGTTTAGTATTGAATCTCTGCGGTGCTCTACTTATACAGGGTGCGTGTATCCGATTTCTGAGTTCATTGGCCAGTACTGATCCTACTCGTCGTACAGACCACAGTCACCACGATACACATGCAGATCAAGAACGGACAATTGAACACGATTTGATACATAGCAGTTTGGACATGGTGATCAGACGACCCATCGCAAGTCCCATGTACCATACTAATCGTCATTCTATCCATAGGCAACAAACGCAAAGCATAGCCACGACCTCAATACTCTAGGCGTCCTCATACATCTCCTCGGAGACGCATTCAACAATATCGGCGTTATGATTTCCGCCTTGATTATCTGGCTGACCAAATATGAGGGTCGATTCTATGCAGATCCAGCGGCTAGCATAGCCATTGCATGTTTGATCATGTTAACTTCAGCACCACTAGGTGTGTCAAATCTTTCTGCCGGTTGAATCTTGTCTCCATACATGGCTGACGGATTGTTCTTCTTCATTAGCCCTGCGTTCCGGTCGCATTCTCATCCAGAGTCTTCCCACAAACGTTACCTGCGATGATGTGAAAAGACATTTGAACGCCGTAAGCTTCCTCGCTATAAGATCATAAATGCGCTTCTCGAACTAAACGGATCAGATACCCGGTGTGCTTGCAGTACGCGATCTCCGATTATGGCGCCTCAACCAGCACAGGAACATTGCTTCGGTTCATGTCCTAATAGATGGAAAGATCAGCATGCGTGAATGTTCCATTATCATGAAATTGATCCGGCAGCGTCTACATGCGTTTGGCGTTCACTCCGTCACGATCCAGCCGGAAGTTGTAAGGGCATCTTTTGTAGTTGCTGAAGCAGTTGGGGATGATGAAAATATGGGAATCGGGGCATTTAGCGTCGATATTCATGACAACAGGTGAGGCTAGAGAATGAGGACGTATAGGGAGCATATGAAACAATATCAGGCTCGGAGCGTAATTGCAAGGCTGCTCTGCATTTTAATTTCACTGCCTCCATTGAGTTCCTGTTTCAACTATCAGCATATGCGGGTTTAGTTGAGGCTTACAATGTGTTCTGTAGCGCGAGGCACTCAACAGTCAAACAGTACGTGGATATTTGCTCCATCCGGAAGGCTTGGTGAAAAGTATCCAGTAGTCATTGCGTTACAAACACTCAATTCAATTTTCAATAGAAATGACTAAAGTACATTATGATAACGAAGCCCTCCACTAGATGGGTCAATACTTACCTATGAACATAGCTCTGATCAATAAAGACACTATGCCATACTCATAGTCTGTTGCTCGGGGGAAACCCGAAAATGTACGCTCTTCTCAAATTCAACCTCCATACTGTTTCGAAGAGGAGATGGAGGAGCCGGAGGAGGAGAAGTCATGGGCTCATCGGGAAACTCCACAGACTGAATCGGTGCATTGCCTTGCAATCCTTGTCCTGCACCATTGTTGCTCGTGTTGAGCGTTGTCTGATGTCCTTCGTTGGAGCTACCGTCACGTGCTAAAAAAAGTAGTTTGCATGGAAGCCATTTCCGAGTAGGGAGTCGACGAGTCGGAGTCCGTGGAACCCTCTTCAATGGCTTCTCCCCTCTCTCTCCGCAATCTGGTCTCAAGTCTTTTGCATCGCCTCCTCTGCGCTTTCGCCCGCTTCTTGTAGCGTTCCACTTTGCGTAGTGCCCGCTGTAGCACCTTATCGTTCGCATGACGTTCGTCATTGTGAATGTCGTTGATGACTTGGTCGAATCCGAGGGTGTGCGAAGAGTCTAGTACACCGAGCTTGACGTAATGACCGATGGCCCAGATGCAGCCTTCAATGTCTTGGGCGATAGAATTGATCAGGTCGACTTTTGCTTTGGCGGACAGGTTCGCGATGTTGTGTGGCTTTTTGCTGCTGTGGATGCGGAGCAGAGAGAAGCCCGGTTTGGGGTTGGCAGGACGAGGCATGTTGATGTTGACTTGGTCCGCCTTGATATTGAATTTGGTCATGGACGAATGTTGTTTTGGAAATAGGAGAAAAGTCGTGCTGGCTGAGTGGTACTGGCAGATGTTTCATGGACGATTTGGAAGATGATGAAAGTGATACTACGATTTAGGGTTCCAATGGGGGGTTTCGCCTGGCTTATATGTGTTAATTTTGGCAAGGTCCACTATTCTTTCTTTCACATTGTTCTTATTGTTCCCCGTAATCAGTATGGATGAAAGTACATTCATATAAGACAAACACACAAAGACTGACATTTCTATCCTTTCCTTGGAAGTTCAAATTTGGAAACAATGGAAACTCAAAACTCAAATTTGAAGACGTGAGGAACATTTACAGAAAGAGATCCAAGTGGGATTTCTAAGACATTTTCTACTAATTCTTTTTGTGTGAAAACGTATTGATAAGTCCCCCTACGTATATACTTTATTCTACAAACCATACATTGAAAGCAGTTTTTGCACGAGAATTGTTTGTCTAATTGTTTGTCTGTCATGCTCAATCACGACAGCCTTTCTGTTCCAAGGCCCATGACGTGTTCCATTGACTCGAAATATTGACTTGAACACAAACCATTCACAGGTCAAAATGTTGGACTAATTCGTGTACCAAAAGGCCATCTAGGAAGTGGCCATGTACATATTACCTAGGTAGGAATTAAGTATCGACTTAGGGCTTTTTTCATCACGGGACCGTGGCTTCCAGCTTTGGAAATCGGAGCTGACATCTGAAAACTACATTCTTACCTCGACAATCTTGACAGTGTTACTCAATGGAATTATATGAGGAGGTATTGGGGACTGGAACACCTGCAAAGTCATCATTGTGTCTGGTTTGAAAACAAAAATTTATACCACATCGATGGATTGCTCCATACATATACATAGACCGTAACCACCAAGCTATGTATGGGATCAGTCCATCAATTGATGAACATCTTTCCATTCATGAACTTACATCAAACCTGAAAACTACCACGTTCAGCGCGACGTAACATGAAAAATCGACTATCTTCTTGTATTCCGAAACCAACAAGGCTAATTCGCGTACTTGGAATAGGAAGAAAAAACTCGGAGTTGGTTTCGGAGTTGGAGATAAAGAATGTGGATAGACCATAGTTATTCTGAGCGATACCACCTTCCGAATTCCGATTAGAGGGAGCAGTAGCAGCTTTAATATAAATGCGGGGACTTCAGCCTTCAACGATTCTATTCTTGATCATTTGTCTACTAAAGAGAGATACAAACATCTACAAAAACAATACTTCCAAGATATTGACCAAAAAAGCTCGGGAGACACCAATTTCACAAGACTTCTATAGAGTCGTTCAGACGGCAATCTTTAGACATCAAAATGCGTGTGTGTCTGGACCAAGAAGCCTGTTCTAGGTTACCACTGCGGCCAGCATCGACAACACAGCGTTCAACTACCTCTGATAAAAATATAAAAGGATTAAAGGCTTCACTTCTGATACCCGGCCGTGGAGAACCCATCAAGAACGGCGCACTTGTGATTGATGGCCCAAAAATCGCCTGGGTCGGTGAACAGTCCGCCATTCCGACCAAGTATCAAGATATTGAGTTCAATGATTTCCCAATTCTGATGCCCGGTCTCTGGGACTGCCATACCCATTTCGAGGGAATAGACGTCGAGGACGACAACACACAAACGTTTTTCGGCTCTGCTGCACTACAAGGTGCTCGCGCTGCCAAGGAGCTCGAAACTACGCTAATGGCTGGCTTTACCACGATACGCGAAGTTGGCGGAATAGCAGGAGAGATATGGCCTGCTATCAAGAAGGGTACTCTTGTCGGACCAAATGTATACTCTAGCATTGGTGTGCTGGGTATAACCGGTGGTCATTCGGACCTCCATAACTTACCCATCGAAGTAGTTACTGCTAGAAGAAGCACTGGAGCCTTTGTGGTCTGCGACGGTGTCTCAGATTGCGTCAAAACCGTTCGTTTGATGGTACGCAGAGGGGCGACACTGATCAAGATTTGCGCAACTGGCGGTGTGGGCTCGTTGCTCGATGATCCGGAAGATGCCCAATTCTCACCGGAAGAAATCAAAGCGATGGTTGATGAGGCAGCTCGCACAAAAAGAATAGTTGCAGCACATTGTCATGGAAAGGAGGGTATCATGAATGCTTTGAATAACGGCGTACGCACAATCGAGCATGGCAGTTACCTGGATGAGGAAGTTGCTGCATTAATGAAGGAAAAGGACGCCATTTTCGTTTCGACCAGATTGATTGTTGAAGAAGGCCTCAAGAATCCCGGGATTTTCCCACCAAGTGGTTACCAGAAGCTGCTTAAGATCAGCGAGGCACATAAAAAAGCTTATGCATTGGCTGTCAAATCCGGAGTCAAAGTCGTACTAGGCACAGATTGGCAAGCCGGCGAGAATGGAAAGGAACTTGCTTATGCAGTCAAAGCTGGTATGACCCCGTTGGAGGCTATTGAAGCTTCTACTGCTCGGTGCCCAGAGACACTGGGTTCTCATTTTGCGCCCCTGTCGGGCCAGTTGAAGGAAGGGTATGATGCGGATGTGATAGCTGTGGCGAGTAATCCATTAGAAGATATCAAGGTCTTGGGAGAGCCGGAAAAAATCACCCATATTTGGAAGGGAGGGAAACTGTATAAGGGGTCTCTTTAAGATCTTGATAGCTAACCGCGGCTTGTACGCAGTTACATGGTATGGATAGGGAAACATAACTTCATGATCAATTAAGCCACCGTCTACGGCGACAGAAATGCATCTGCACACATACATAGCATTATCTATAGTCTCTTGTCCACGAAAAGTCAAGACATGTATCAATCATCATAATAGTGAGTCACCAATGGATCATACGTTGCATTCCCATATGCATCTCCACCATAAGTCAGATAACCTGCCACCAAATCCGGCGACCTACCATGGGTTATCTCCGATGCATTACCCATTACCCAAACGGTCTGCATTCCCATGACCATATGCTGGAGAATATGACAATGTACCATCCAGACACTAAGAACATTAGCAGAGTTTTTGAAAGAACAGGATTGAACTTGACTTGCCCAGGATCTGTCACTCTCAACCTCCAAGCTCTCCATCCTTGACTGGTATAGCTATGACCGTCTCCGTAATGTGGATCACCATACCTAAACAACAGACTTGTGTCTCGAACGATGGGATTATAGTCCTTTAGTCTCTCCTGGTTGGCTGTAGAGTTGTACACACCAGGGCCACTGCCCATATCCCAGACGTGAGCTCCATGAAAATGAAATGGATGGACATCGTATCCACCAATAACACCAGCAGGCTCGTTCACAAGAATGATATCGACTACCTCGCCAATTTCAGCTGCAAAAACATTCAACTCAGAATCCCACCCGTTGTTCTGGATTGCTTTTTGGTAGTCTGGAATAGCTCTTTCGCCCTCCTTATACACGGTAACCAGGTAAGGAGTATCAGCAGTTGGAGTGGTATCATTGAATGGAGTGTCCCCTTCGTGTTGATTGATTTCGGTCCAAGTGTGGTTGTTGATGGTCCAGTATTGGCCCGATTTAACGTCTAGTTGTGCGGCAGTCATGATCACTTGGCGAGTCACTTGATCAGTGCTAGGGAAGTCGTTTGGCGTTAACGGTTCCAAGGTATACTCCAACCAATCCTCTAAGGAATAAGGTATTGATACCGGAGGTCGAGCAGGGGGCGATGATGATATTGTACTGGCGTTGTCTTTGGCATATGATAGAACTGCGTAGAAAGTATCCTTTTGATCACGATATCTTGTTTCAATCTGCATCCAAAATTCGGTCTTTCCGAGAGCTTGCAGGTCTTCCTCTGTCTTGGTATGAAGTAAAAAGTCATATCGTTGTCCTCAGGCCATTTGTATTACATTCGTTTCGGCCGACTGCGTGTACGAGGAATCGGCGGCGATAATGGTAAGATTGTCATGGTCCTCAAAGGCAAAGACTAATGGACTTAATGCCGCTCCCCCGATTGCTCGAAAACGGTATGTCTTGTCTACTTCAACTTGGATGATTTCAGGGTGACATTTTGCGTCGCTGACGGACGATGCATCCTCAGGAGGCATCTTAGCATCCGTTTCGTTTCCGGGAAGTGCTGGAAATCCATTGCCATTAACTAGTATGGATTCCGATTCTCCAGGCCTAAACGATACGACGCACAAGTCAGTCAAAGAGGAGGTAGGTAGTCCACCAAAACGATTGTACTAACCATAGAAATTGTGCCGAAGGAGCAGTAAGGCCTTGTTCAATCTGTCTATCGGTATTATTAAACAGCTCTGACAAAAACAACATCCGCTCCTCGTCGTATTCATACGGAATCCGTCCATCCGCTTCCTCCACAATCAAGGGCCCAGAGGCAGAAACTGCCTGGAATCCAACATGAGAGTGATAGAAGTAAGTACCGGCTTCACCAATTTGAGGTCGAAGTTCGTAATCGAAGAAATGTTGCGCCTTGTCCGTATTAGTATTTTTGTCGTTCCGCAAATGTAACAGGCGGTATTATCTCACTTTGATGGGCCACTGGCTTGCTTGGGGTGTTCCATCCGCCCACGGCGCGACGAATTGACTGAGGCCGTGCCAGTGCTATGAGAGTTAGATTAATGCAGTTTATAGTTCATCATCCAATATCTTTTGCACGTACTATTGTGGCATTGTCAGAGGGTAGATCGTTGTACACCCTAATCCAGGCGGTCTGGTTCTCTTTCAAATATAAAGCAGGTCCAGGCACGGTTCCTTGGATAACTTAGCATCGACTATAAGCTACTAGGCTGGAAGGTATACCGTTGACAACAGCAGAAAGCCTCGTTCTACACGCAACGGTGATGCTTTCAGCGGTAATTTTAAGGATGTAATCTGGCTTAAAGTTGCTGTCATGTCTGACCTGTTGTAAAGCCTTGCTCAATGACAATATGGCCAAGAGGATATGAAAGAAAAGGAGCAAACAAATAGCCATGGCCACAGATTTACCTGTCGCCTAAGACAACCCGGTTACAGTAATTATAGTCCAGACTTGAATGTTGATGAGAACGAGAAACGAGATCATGTTCTCTCGGATGTTTGAGGCAACTATATACCTGGACTCTGGTTATGAAAATGTTGAGAACACAACGGCACCTTACCAGACCTGAAATTGATACCAGAAAAAGAAACGGGTGGTGGATCAAATAGTTACAGCCACTACCTATCGACCCCCCAGAAATCGAGCTCCATTCGGGATATGTCAATCCTATCCCTTCCTAGCTTAATTTCTGGCTGAAAAGTTCTCGGTGTATATTTGGCAATTTGGATTACAGCCGAAGTACGGAGTGGTCAAATCATTTTTGATGTTGGGTGTGACAAAGGGAGGGTAATTGTTGGCATCTCCATCCACATGCATTGGCGTACAAACTCCCTGATAATCCTGCCATATCGGAGAATATCATTTGTGTCTCGGCTGAGGCTGAAATTGATATTCAGAAACAGGACATCTCTACACTCGATACAGTGTACGAGATAGCTGCGCAAGGCTAACTCGCTTTGGCAGGTACACCAGGCCCTTCAGTCACTCGGTTGAGCGTTCGGCTTTATTATCGGATTAACGGACCTTGTAACCGTTTTAGGGACCTATCACCGAATTAGGGTTACGAATCGCGATATCCGGATCAACCTCGTTCATAGGAACCAAAAGTGTAAGACCAGCTGGAAATGTTGTCACAGTTACATCCATTAATTCTGCTGATTACTTTCACCTGACATGATTTCCTTAGCCATCGCATTAACGACCGCTGCTCGGAGTCTTATCGGAAACAGGAAACGGCCATGGTTTAGCCTATATTTCTCGCTCCTCGTCAGTCTCGGCCATCTTTTCAAGGAATTTTGCTCGGAGGTGGTCCATCAACTCCTTCATAGCATTGTAATCCGCGTGGCTCACAAACCCATCCCAGCCAATATAGGCACCCAAGTTCTGGAGTATCCCGACCACGTAGAGCATTTCCGGCCTGTCTACTTTGTCGCAACAATTCGATTTCATAGAGACAATACAACATTTGCGCTGATCTGAGCTTCCGAGCATCTTGCTGTTTCTGTGGATTAAGTTTATCGAAGTTTTCAGGAAGTTTAGGCAATTTAAAGCTTTCTGGAACAGGTCCATCGAAGTCAAGGAGCGCAGGACGTCGGACTTGAAGGAACATGGGGGTGAGATGTGTACACTCCCAATCGATAACACTGGTCATTTTGGTGGGATCTTCTCTATCAACGAAGATATTGTTTGTATGCAGGTCTGGATGCCATAGTACTGGCCGGTGGGCCGTTTCGATTCTGGGGAGTATGTGCTTGTATATCTTCATGTACGAATCCAATGCCTGAAATTTGGCGGCTTTCGAAGTCTGATACAATCCTGGGGCGTTGGAAAGTCCCAGCAGCCGAGATGAGTCACCCAAACGAACAATGGACTCTTTCTCACGCCATGCATCAGCAGCGAGGTAATCCTCGATTGACTTCCCTGGAAAGCATTAGTGGGGAATACCGATTTGATTTTTATTGGTACTTACAAGGACCACGTTCAATATCTAAACTCCCTCGTCCATCATCGAAATATTTTCGATTTGTCGTGGGGCCCTACCACGAATCTATTGTTGAAATCATTTCTATCGACATTGTAGTACAAGCCTCCATATTAGTGAAAGGAGTTTGTGGAAAGCCGTTTGTCAAACTGCGCGAGCTGTTCTACAAGCTTTACCTTTTTCAAACCCTCCATTTGATCCCAAACTTGTGAGAGCTGGATACCAGGGACTTTCTCCATGATAATGAATTCAGCACCCACGGCGGTGTTTGCTGCTTTGGAACACCAATCAAAAACTTCTGGAGCGGGTATATGTAGTTGAGTCCTCACCTAGAGAAACAGGTCAGCTTCATTCTGAGCGATGAGAGAATGGTTCTTACAAAGTCCATTGCAGTAACCTCACTCGAAGTGACAAGGCCTGGGAGACCAGCATTGGGATTTGGAATTTTGGCAACAACTTCCTTCCCACCATCCATAGACAAGAGCAACATTCTGTTGAAGTTGCCCTCTGGAATCTTTGTGTATCGTTGGACAGACACCCGCGGTATTCGTCTACACTGTCGACTCGAACGATTTGCGGAATTGGAAGTTCATTGGCTCTCTAGCTGATGTCGAATTGAACTTTCGACCTTCTCGATGGTCGGGAGATTTCGGCGTGAATTGGGAGGTGGCCAACGTCTTTGATCTCATCAGCAAAGATGAAGATATTTCTCGGACATTCATGATAGTCGGTGCGGAGGGATGTCTCCCTTCCAAAGATGAGGGTAGCGTCATGGCTCGGACTGGAAGAACACAGCGACAACAATTTGGATGGCATTAAAGGCTAAACCGGCAACTTGCGATGAACACCACGAGGATGGTACATCGACCAATACCACGCTAGCCACATACTCGTTTGCCGGCATCTTCGATCATGGCTGCTATTACGCCGCAAACTCTTTCTATGATCCAGTCACTACTCAACACGTAGTTTATGGTTGGATCACAGAAGAGGATCTACCGGATGACCAGCGTCATGCGCAGGGGTGGAGTGGATTGATCTCGCTTCCGCGGACGGTTCATTTACAAGCTTTGCATAATGTCGTCAGAGCTCGCAGCTCGGAGCTTCAATCGATCACATCCATGGAAACAGAAGCTAATTCCCGATGCACATATAATGTGCGAACGCTAGGACTTCAGCCGGATGATAGACTAAAGAAGCTCCGAGACAAAGCCTGTAGGTTGCACACAATACAGAACCTGCACCTTCGCTCTTCTTCTTGCTATGCACAATCTATAATTCCATTGAAGACATCAAGGTCGGAAGGGGAAGCGGAATTTGCTGTTCATAAGGAATGTACTCCCGTGCGTATTGAGATTGCGCATAGCGCTGGTATGTCTCTATCATTTGTCTTTCCCACCGTTATATCAACATGATCATGCTAATCATTTATTGCATCAATGTACAGACTTGATAACTCAAACCGTCCTTTCATGGGACCCAATTACCAAGACCTTCACCGTCGAACGACCGCATCCCACATACCCAGGCATCAACCACGGCGTCGAGAGCGCACCGCATACATTATTCACATTTCGCGATGAAGAAGACAATGAGGTGGAAGAGACACTTCGGATCCGCGCAATATTCGACAAGAGTGTATTGGAAGTCTTTGTGAACGAGCGGACCGTAATCTCCATACGTATATATGTAGATGAACATCGCTGTTTCTAACTGGGATCCTTTGCAGAAGGAGGGTCAATCGGTGACAAGGAGGCTGTCTGTGAACCTCCGGCCGTCCTGTTGAGAGCGCACGTTTGGGATGGGTTGGAACCATGAAACATTGTGTGAGTATTGTATATAAAATGTAGAGAAGGTATAGACGGCGTCTTCATCTGAAGCTCAGATCGATAATCTATACATTCCATTCGCCATTAGGCCCGATAAATCCCAGGGATCTCAGATAAGCGTTGTACTGCTCCATATATGGATGATGACCACCTCGAAGAGTCTGCATCAGTTTCATGTAATTCCTTGCGAGCTGATGCGTTTCCGAGTCCGGTATCTGCATCTCACTTTCCGCGTTGCCCATTTTCATGAGAGCGCTCGTTGCAATATTGTATAATTTTTCAATCTGCAACTATTAGTCCGCTCAGACCAATGAGAAAATGGATAGATGATAAGACTCACCATGCCGACTCCATGTGCCTCCATTGCACTGATCCTCAAGGACCGACACAACTCCAATGTTTTCACGCCATTGTCAAATGCGTAGCGGAAGCAAAGCTCCTTCTGCTCCGAATATGGTTGTAGAAGACCATGGCTCAAACACAAATTCCACAATCGGTCCAGAACCCATTTCTGTGTGACAAGCACATCGGCGCATTGCGTTTCTGAAAGAAAGTCTCGCATGACTCTAATAATGTTAAGCTCCTCCGAAATTGGTTGGGGATTTTCATTGTGATTTGATAGAGCAGAGTTACTATCGACAATAAAATGGTCCTTATTCTTGCGTTGCATATATCGACTGACATCACTGACTCGCGCAAGATTGCGGTATATATTAATAGCCTTAGATTCAGTGAGGGTATGGCACTTCCCCGTCGTTTTTATGCTGCAACGCGAGTTCCAGCATAGGACAATTGCCTCATCAATGGAGTCAAATATCTCCATCAGCAGAGTAAGTCCCATCATAGCAGCAGCATCCTTTTCGTTGTGGACAATGATACCGGATACGAGTCGCCGGGTGGTGTTGTTCATTTCGTCCACCGAGCGTATTGGATTCGATGGTGGACTGACAAAGCTGACTGGAAGCCGGCGCTGTAGAGCATACGCTCTGTTGAATTCGTTAGCAGCGAGAGTATTAGGGAAATGAGTGAGGTTTACCTCTCTGTGACTGATAGCACCAAATAAATCCTCAATAGTTGCCCTTTATACTCAGCCGGGTGGTTCGCATACGTATTTGGATCATTCAGCCCTAATATTGACGCTAAGTCCACGGCCTCGCGAAGCCGAAGTCTTGCGGCATTGTGCTGATTGCTTCCGAACAAGAATCCAAATAAGAAGAAACTTGTCAACACAGATTCCACAATGGGGTTCTCCCCAAAGTCAGACGAACTATGCATTTTTGTTGCTTCTGTCATCATCATTCTCGCATGGTCTGCACGGGAGGAAGATGAAGGTCGTTCAATGATATCGATTGGTTGCGTAAGTGCAAAGGCGCAGAGAGACAAAATCATAGCACCGAAATGAGGGTTATGGCGATGCTCTCGTTGGAACAGTCTGGTAAATAGAGAGGACCTATCCAAGACCGGTAGCGTCGGATGGAGGCGGTCAAAAAAGACATCTATCCAAGGAATGAGGTTCGTTTCTTGAATATAATGTGGCCAGAAGTCCACCTGTGATGCACCGATGCCGCCATGAGGCACTTCCATCGAATTTTCACTTTGCGTGTCATGGACATTAATTTCTCCGCCCATAAAAGGCACAGGATCGTCAAAATTGAGGTTTGCATCGTCAATGATCGGAGGAAGTGCCTGCTTAACAAATATGTTCGTCCCTGGAAAATCAAAGAGCGAACCTGTTTGTGAGTTGAAACTGTCTGGAAGCCAAGACTCGGGATGAGAAGGACTATTCCAAGTAGCCTCAGCAGCATTGTTGTTGAGAAGTAGACTAAAACCATAGTCTTGTTCACCCGGAGTCTGCGATGCATCAAATGTAGGCAAATCAACAGTCGAGAGATTCGTCTCACGAAGACTCGCCCGGCTAGCGTTATCCGCACTGCCGGATGACCGCCTGGTTTGACCTTGCCGCTCTCTTATTTGCGTTACTCGGCTTGAAGGATCAGCTTAGTTTGTGCAAGTTAGTTGATAGACAGGTATGCGAACGTACTGCGCTGGAGGACCTCGCTTCTTTTGAGGATTGAGAAAAGTACACTCAAATCCATTCAGAGTGCATGTTCCGCATGGTCGAGATAGACTACACTATGATTCTCTTTTATTAGCAAGTGCATGCATTTATAAGCGTAGGCTTGGCCGTCAACCCTTGTCTTGCGCAACCTGCACTGATCGCAGGCGCGAGTGGCACATTTTGTCGATGTCTGGCCCTGACTCTGGCTCTTCCGACTCGACGATGTTTTTGTGTTCATGATTCATCTAAACAATTGATCAGTTGATTCATCACCTTCCTTAATGCTTAGTCTCTGGAACTACGGAGTATACCTGCTTGGGTGCGTTGGAGGATGAAAGCAAGAAGTGGGAAGAAGCGCCCGCCACAGCCACTCAGGAGGAAGAACGCGCTGTGCACGGACCCTCTTCTAATAGGGTTAGGGTCATTTCCCCGCCCTGGCTCTCAGAAGCTCAAGACATACCTGCTGAGGCTCCCTGTAATAATGTTGGGGGGAACATATTGAAGAGTCGGGCCAGAAAATTGCTAATGCAGAAATGTAGCAAGGGCCCTTAAAGTCAGTGTTGACATCAAAGCTGCTCGTGTATGGTGCTCTAACACGGACGGATCAATATTGTCCCAGCCACATTTACCAAGCTGACCACGCTCAAGACTTCAGGACATCACCTATGGGTCAAATTCACCAAAATCATTAGGACCCGTCAGTCCGTCTATTCAAAACTCACAAAATACCCAAGTCCTTCTTTGTTCTTGATTTGATACCGTCGTTCTCATAAAAAAAAGCCACATGGTAGACAGCCCGGCTAATGAAGGTTGATATCCACCAGAGAGATTATCAATCTGATAAAAATTTAGCTTTAAGCTGTGATGTGTGGCTTACATAGAGCATGCTTCGGCTGTTTTGATCCGGAGTCACGGCATCGTCTTACACAGGAAACGCCTCCGATCTCGGGGAGCTGCTCGAGTACGTACTGAATCGCAGGATTTCTCAAGTAACGACACCGAGTAAGCAGGCACTCTGTGTACGTAATAAGACTGCACATGTGGGCTGATCACACAGTCCTCCAGGGCCGTCCGTGCCATTGCTTCATTTCTTCGAGGATACAGATCTTCGACATGGTAGCATGGTCAATTATGAATATCAAAGTATAATTGTCATGTCAATTGCTGGCATTTGGGCACACCGTGCCCCGTACAACTCTCTCTTGAGCTGAGGATCAGACGATGCAGGGCTTTCCCTGTGGGGACAGTAACAAACACATGGAATGGAAATTATGGAATCCGTCAAGTAATGCAGCAGTGGAGCCTGAGGCTTCTGACTCGTGGCTGGCCAGGCAACTTATTCCAGCTTGGCGAGGTCATGGTACTCAGCCTATTGTTCTGAACTTCTAATAAAGCTCAGCGCTTTCTAGACAAATTCATATGCAAATGATTCTCATCTTTCAATTTTGAGCCTGGTATTTTAACATTGAGCCCTCATAATATTATCACGAGTGCGGGAGAATACACAGTATCATCTTTAAAATCACTCATGTGTGGAGCCGCTGGCCTTTTTTGCTTCTCATTTTTTTTTATCAGATCGAAAGCTCGTACGGTCCCCACTTAATGTTAGTTTACATCAGGTACAGTCATAACTGGTATTTACTCCCAGCAATACTACGTAGTCCGCATGTATCGGCAGAATACAAAAGTAACAGACAGTATCAGACGTGACGGTACTGCCAATTGTAGCTGGCCGAGCATCGGAATGAAACGTTGACGGACATGGGCCAATCAGCGGCCTGGCTGATTAGATGGTTGCGTTGATTCTTTCTCTTTATCAGATCCGCTTTTGGCGCTAACAAAGTTATCTGATCCGGTCGCTCTTTCCCTCTGCCCCTCTTGGCTCTTGCCGTTCCTGCCTGCTGCCCGCTGCCCGGACAGCCTAGCCGCCGCAGCCTAGAGAATTTCTCTCTTGTCTTCTCTCTCTCTCTCTCTCTTCTCTTGTATTTCACTTGTTCTCTCCGTGTTCTATGGAAAAGACTCATCGCATATTATTCCTCTTGCGGAGTAGCGCTGGCGTATAGTCCCGAGTATATATTCTTACTGAATGCCCTCCCGTTACTATCCGGCTTTTTCTTTTCTTCTTGTGTCGAGCTTCCTTCCATCGGTACTCCGTAGCTGTACTTCAGATCGGCTTCCACCCGTCTGTTTCTCTTACTCAATTATTAGTTAATTGGTAAACGGCGGCCAAGTCTAACCAACAACATGGGCGTTCTCGACAACATTCGCGGTCGCGACACTTCTCAGCTCAACGCTGCTGTGCACAGCTCGGAACCTGTTCCCGTTGACGAGAAATCTCCTGGCAATGCCCAGGATCTCTCTGCGAGTGACTCCGAGACTCTGAGTCTGGAGGCGCGAAATGAAAAGGAAGTCCGACTTCATCCCGATCAAATAACTGCCAATGCAGAAATTGGTGTTCAGAAGGCCGAAGCCGTTACTCTCATCTGGGGCAAGAAGACTGTCTATGCGGTTTATGCATGGTGGGTATTGATCTTCTTCTGTCAGCCTGGAAATATACTAATTCGTCGCAGGATTTGGGTCTGTTTCTTCATGCTGGCTTTTCAGTCAGCCGTAGGTAACAATCTACTTTACACTGCGTATTCCGACTTTGCTTTAGCCCCCGCTGTATCGACCGCCAGCATTTTAGCTAGCGTCATTGGTGGTGTTCTTAAACTGCCTATCGGTAAGACACTCAACTTGGTGGGCCGTGCCGAAGGTCTCCTATTTTTTGTGGTCGTCTACATTTTGGGGATCATATTGCTTGCCTCGTGCAACGGTCCAGATGCTTACGCAGCTGGTTATGTGCTGTACTGGATCGGTTACGACGCCATCTACCTGATTCTCGACGTCTTCATGGCCGATACCTCGGGCTTGCGAAACCGTGCTTTCGCCTTTGGATTCGTCAGCACACCATTTATTTGCACCGCGTTTACGGGCTCATTGGCTGCTCAGTCATTTGTCAAAACGAGCGGATGGAGATGGGGTTATGGAGCCTTTGCCATAATCATGCCTTTCGTATTCGTGCCGCTAGCAGTTGTGTTTAAGTACTATGAGCGCAAAGCTGTAAAGCTAGGTCTCTTCAAACGGGAGTCTAGCGGTCGTACTACGCTGCAGTCAATTACACACTATTTCCATGAGTTTGATAGTAAGTTGGCTGTGGGTGCTTCTTGACAACTTATACTAAAGATTCCTAGTCATCGGCGCGTTCCTTCTCATGGCAGCATTTGTTCTATTCTTGCTCCCATTCAGTCTGCAAACATCCAAACGCATCACATACGACAGCGCCGCTTTCATTGCCATGGTTGTAATTGGCATCTTGCTATTCCCAGTCTTTGCGGTTTGGGAGGCATACTTTGCACGCACCCAATTCATTCGATGGGAACTTTTCAAAAACCGCACTGTTCTCGGTGCTTGCATTTGCGCTGCGACACTAAACTTTGCGTTCTACTGCTGGGACTTGTACTACTACTACTTCATTATGGTAGTGTACAACCTTGATATTTCCCTGACCGGATACATGACACAAATTTACAACGTCGGATCCTGTTTTTGGGGTCCGGTTTTCGGCATGTACGTTCGATACACCAAGGAATTCAAGCGATTCTGTTTCTTTTTCGGCATTCCACTTATGTTTCTGGGAGCCGGATTGATGATTCATTTCCGTGGCCAAGATGGATCCATTAACTACATCATCATGTGCCAAATCTTTATCGCTTTCGCCGGCGGTACGTTGGTCATTGGTGAAGACATGGCTGTCATGTCCGCCTCTGACCGGGAAGGTGTACCTATGATGCTTTCTCTCGTCAGCTTGTGCAGTAGCATTGGTAACTCCATTGGATCTGCCGTTTCTACTGCCATTTACTCCAGTACATTCCCGAAAGGTCTCCTCCAGGCCCTTCCTGACGACGAAAAGGCCAATGCCACGACTATTTATCTTGGTGGATACGCAACACAGCTTTTGTACCCTGTTGGAAGCCCAACGCGCGATGCCATCAACTATGCTTGGGGCTACAGCCAGAAGTATGGTGCCATTGCCGCAACTTGTGTGACTATTTTGTTGATTCCTGCAATTGGGATGTGGAAGAACTATCGTGTCGACAAGGCACAGAACAAGGGAACCCTGTTTTAGACTTCACCATTTTTGGGACTATGGGGGAGAAGTGATTTGAGCAAGGCATGCTGTATAGTTCTGCCATTTCACTGCACATAAGCACACATACACATACCATTCTAATTCGATCTAGTTGACCTAGATTAATGTTGGACGAAAGTCATGTATTATCGATTATTTCAATCAAACACTTTATTTTGATCACTAATATAAAGAACACCAAATGTAGTTATCCGGAGTAAGGTTGAAGTAAAGTTATCGTGAGTGTTGCACAATCGGTGCTGGTTCAGGTATGCATCGGTGTCAGGGATGTATGGACCTCGGTTGGCCTGCCAAGGCATGAAGAGGTCTTATTTCCGTCACCATAATATACACGTATCCAGACTAAGACCTTGATATGGTTATACGTACTATAGTACCCTACTTAGCAGCAACCCTAATAACGACCTTCCCCCTGGCCCTGTTTGTCCTCAACCTCTCAAAGGCCTTGACGGCATCATCAAACTCGAACACCGTATCAATAACAGGCTTCACTTTTCCATCTCGCATCATATCCGCAATCTCTTTCAGATCTTCATACCGGTTTTTGAAGAATACGAGTTGATATGGTCGCTGTCCGCCACCGAGTATGCGCGGAGTGATTAAGCGCCCTGCAGTCGAGAAATGGGACTCATTTCCAACTTGTTTGTATGGTTTGCCGGGGAGCAAGAAATTGTGGCTTTCGCGATACATATTGTCTGGTTTTCCGATCATGTCCAACGCCAGACTGAACAAAGGTCCTTGTTTGCGGAGGTAGTCGACAACATCGACTGTAGTGTAATCAAGGACTTCATCGGCACCGATACTTTTGAGCAAGTCGACATTTCGCGTGGAACATGTGGCCGTTACTTGACATCCATATGCCTTCGCAATCTGAATCGCAAATGTGCCGACACCCCCCGAACCGCCATTAATAAAAACATGATCCCCGGCCTGGACCTGTCCCTTGATAACCTGCAGCGCAGTCTGGCCAGCAATCCCCACCGTCGCGGCATCATCAACATCCACACCTTCAGGGATAGGAACAACAAGCCCCGCATCAGCAATTGAATACTCCGCCAACGCACCAAACTGACGCGGTAAGGGCAGCGATCCAAACACGCGCTGCCCAATCCTGACATTCGACACTTTTGCGCCGGTGGCGACGACTTCTCCGCTAAAATCCATTCCGGGAGATGCCGGCATGGAGACTACGCATTTCCAGAGCAGGCTGGGTGTGTCTTCGGGGACTTTGTAGTCTGCTGGATTCAGGGAGGTGGAGGAGATCTTGATGAGGCATTGATGGGGGCGTAGGGTCTGGCCGGGGCGGTGGGCTGTGTCGGATTTGTGGAGGTTGTTTTGGAGACCGCCACTTGTGCTGGACCAGAGCCAGGCGGTCATTATGGAGGGGATTTGGGAGGTATTGTCTGTCATGTTGCTGTTTTTACAGACTGGAGATACCTAGGAGAGGGATGGGTGGGATATACTGATGTGAAGGGAGTCGTTACATTGTACATGTCTGATACAGAAGTGAGACTCCAAAGTTAAAGATGGAGACGGCGCACGGGCCATCTGGATCGATCGTAGATGACAACGTCACCTTGTTCGACTTTGGAACTTTTCATGGCATAATTGTAGACTGCTTATTGTTATTATTTTGGTTTTTTTTTTTTTTTCCTTTTGGCAGATTGTTTCCATACAGTAAGCTAGATAGTATTTACACGTGTGTCAGAGACATACAGCCTCAGGCAACAAGGCACCAAGCAACAAGACGATGAACGCAGCCGAAAACAGCCTAGCGCGCGATCAAGGGGACCGAGGTACACAATGACATCACATCGCGAACAAGATCTTCTGCCAATGAGTTAACTCCTCTTTTGTTCTCCTGTTCTCTTGTTCTCTCACGACCCTGTACATATATCTGTCTGTTATATATGCTCATCATATTACTGCATATGTTCTGAATATTCTTATATCTTTTTCATTTGGCGAATATCTTGATTGAAGCACTTTCGTCCTGCGACTACACTCTTTCACATGATCCCTGCGCATCTCGTTTTCAGCAGAGACAGTCCCAATCGCTGACATGCCTCTCAACACAGCTTGTATTGGAGCAAGCGTCGCTCCAACGGTGCTATCAACGTGGTTTGCTCATGTAAGTCTACCCTACTAGATGATCAATCAATTGAACAATCAACTAACTCAGCATGCATAGTATATCGATAGAAAACCCCGTCACCTCAAACCCACCGCTCACATATCCTACGACGAAGGTCTCAACATCGTACGCGCCTTCCTCAAACATGCCGCGCACCACACAGTCGAGGACTTGCAGGCTTTCACAGCCCAAAAGATCCCCTCACCGACTTGGGTCAAGGTCCAGGAACAGGTCATCCCCAACGAGCAGTTAACCAAAGCCGCACACCATGTACATGAACAATTGGGTGAGCGAGGCATCAAGCGCGTGGGTGGGAAGACGTGGTGGCAGTGGCGCGGTCAACAGGGCGACTTGAAATGCGAATGGATTGAGATGAGAAGCGATTATAGGGCGAGGAAGCAGGCCAATGCGCATTGTAAGCGGGTGATGCTCTATGTGCATGGTGGTGCGTACTTTTTTGGTAGTTTGGAGACGCATCGGTATCAGATGCAGCGTCATGCCCGGAAGCTCAAGGCTCGTGTTTTTGCTCGGTAAGTTAATCTTCTCTCATTGGCAGATGATTGTTTGCTGACTCGTCTCTAGTAAGTGCTCTCCCTCGAGAGGAAATAGCATGACCTAATGATTGTTAGCTGCATATCGTCTGTCGCCTCAATTTCCGTTTCCGTGTGGTCTGCATGATTGTCTGGCAGCATATCTCTATCTCTTAACCCTGCAAGACCCAACGGAGATTATACTCGCAGGTGACTCTGCTGGTGGCGGCATGGTACTTAGGTAAGTCGCTTCAAACCTCTGCTACATAAGCTTATCTGACGATATTAGTATGCTGGTCATCCTCCGTGACCAGGGTATTCCATTACCTGCCGGCGCGATTCTCATCTCTCCATGGGTAGACCTGACGCACTCCTTTCCGTCCGTTGCAGGCGCTAGCAATTTCGACTACATTCCAGAGCATGGTTTCTTGCATCGTCCGTCACGCAGCTGGCCACCACCAAACTCGGATGATCTTGCGTACATGTATCAGAATGCCAATCAGAAAGGACCTGGCAAGATGGCTAGTCGTGTGCAGACAGACGGAATCAGGACACCGAATGACTACGACCAGCAAACCGCAGTTCAAGGATTCACTGTGCGCGAAGAGGAAACAGCGGGCACAAATCATACATATCCCGGCTTACAAAGCGGCAGCAACAGAGTCGGCACTGCGGATCTAGGAACAGCCCATGCAGACAACATCGTCGTTCCCATGGGAGACAATACTGTCGTTGAGATCAAGGACCAAATTCAGATGTACGCTCCAAACCAGATGGTGTCGCATCCACTAGTATCGCCAGTATTACAACCTACCCTTGGTGGCTTGCCACCATTGTTGATTCTGACAGGTGGCGGAGAGTTACTTCGGGATGAGCAAATCTACCTGGCGCACAAAGCCGCGGATCCATTGGCTTACCTTCCAGCGGATATCTTTCTCGACGAACATGACCCTGATAGAACTGTGATACACAAGTATGGGCCGACGAATGTCCAATTACAGGTATGGGATGATTTATGCCATGTCGCGCCCACATTGAGTTGGACAAGACCTGCAAAGTTCATGTATCGCTCCATTGCACAATTCGGTGCATGGGCCCTGGCACATGCTCAACATGGGGAAATCGACATTCCCGATGACGATGCTTCCTCGGTTTCGGGTGAATCGTCTTCAACTTCAGACAATGAAGAGCCACCTGCATCCGTGGGAAAAGCAGGAGATCCCTTGCCACCTTTCCGCAAGAATATGATCCGACAGAGGGTCGACAGGCACGGTATGGTTTACCATCTCGATCCACCTCAGTCTCTACCCGCCCTTCAACATCCGCGTGAAAAGGTTGGCGCCTTGAATCCTTACATTGTCAAGAAATGGATGCATGCGAAGAAAGCATGGGACGAGAAATTCGCAAAGGAGAAACTCGCCGTCCAACGTCGTCGAATCAAGGACTTCGAAAAGGGATATTTCGGGTTTGATAGCGAACTGCCTCCTGCATGTTCCATGGCCAGTAGACGCATGGAGAAGGATCTTGCTGTAGCCAAAGTACGGAAGAGTTATGGTATGATGATGTGGTCTCTACTCGCTAGTAAACATGATAAGGAGATCGTCGCAAGAGAGGCTAGGGAGGATACTATCCCACATATCACCAATAAACCGCTAGCAGGCCAAAAGGGTCAGGGAGATACAGATATTGTTGCGCAAAAGACGAGATCACGACGGGAGGAAAGCATTTCTACTCCGGATCGTGGTAAATTATCTCCTTTCCCTGCTGAGGAACGACCTCATAGTCGTTCTCGTAGTCGGTCACGGGTTGTCAGTGATGCAGGCCAAGTCGGAGAACATGACACCGATCAATCTGAGAGCACCATCACACCTGTCGTCCTGATCCCCGGGGTCGATACAAACATCGACCATCAATCTGCTGCCAAAACACCAGACAACGTCAGTACGATGGCAGTCCTGAACGCCGACGGTGTCCTCACCACCACAGACACATCAACAGTCAAATCAGACACCGGCACTGTCCCAAGACCCTCCTCACTGAGCGATCAGAACGGCAGCGTCAGTGCAACCCTCACAGACAGCGGACCTCACACCCCAAGCATCACCACCACGGACACCGCGACAGAACTGGGTGTAGATGCATCAAACACCAGCACGACGGCTGTACGACATGTTCCTTACATTCTCGAGAATGAGAAACAGAAGAGACCAAGTACGGTCGGCGAAGCGTCGACACATGCCGAACGAGACATCTCTTCCAATGGCTTCGTCAGCAATGGAGCAGAAACTCCTAAAGGGAACGGTCATGATAAGGAAGCATTTCCACTCCATTCGGAGAAGGAAAGACCAGAGATGCCTGACCGAGATGAATTTGTGACTGCGGAGGAGATTCAGTCTTGAGTTGTACTATATACCCTCGTTCTTTTGCCATTTTGTTTGTGTTTTTGATTTTCATGTGATTCTTGGTTTGATATATACACGATATCCCTTGTTGGCCTTTTCTATTTTAGCGATCTTGGTTTGACTTTTGAAGATGTTGGTAAAATTGTACATTAATAGCATCCAGATGTCACGATATATAACATTTGAATGCTCCGTTTATACACGATATGCTCCTTTCCCATTCCTGCTCGTAAATAGTCATACATACACACCACCGCCGATCCATTATTATAATACAATATATCTTCGTAGCTTACGCCCATTCTATCCCCACCCCCTTCGCAACCTTCTCCGCTATACTTATAAAAGCCTGTCTCCGCACACTATTCTGATCCCCTTCCTCCGCCACAACAGTCGGCATCCCCCGATCCGCATCCTCGCACACTTTCGCATCAAGTGGTATATTGCCCAGAAATTCAATCCCGAGTCTCTGACACTGTGCCGCAACACCTCCCTCGGCGTCGTGCACATGCGAATGCGAATGGGAGAATATCTTGGTTTCGTGGCCGCAATTCGGGCACGCGAAGAAGGCCATATTTTGAACCATACCTAGGACAGGAACATCCATCTTTTGGAACATCCCGAATCCGCGCACTGCGTCGCGCAGGGCAATATCCTGTGGTGTTGAGACGATTACCGCGCCGTCGAGGATGATTTCTTGGCCGATTGTGAGTTGTACGTCACCTGTCCCCGGTGGTAAATCGAGGATTAGGATGTCGAGCGGTCCCCAGGAGACGGAGTGGAGGAGCTGTTGCATTGCTTTTGTGACCATGAGGCCGCGCCAGCTGATCGGTGTTGTGTCCATGGGTGGAGGGGAGGAAGAGGTGAGTTCAGTATCGGAGGGGGTGAAGGAGGAGGCTTGAGGGAGGAGATAGCCCATTGACATTGATTTAAGGCCGTAGTTTGTAAGAGGAATAAGGCAATTGTTGCTGTCGAGGCGCGGTTCGCCATGGAGGTTCAGAAGGGTGGGTATAGAAGGTCCGAAGATGTCGGTATCGAGGATACCGGTTCGAATACCTCGACGGGCTAGAGCGAGCGCGAGATTGACTATCCACCAAAAAAGGTCAGCATTTAACTCTCTATCTGAGGAGATTGCTTGACATACCAGCAATGGTCGACTTCCCAACCCCGCCTTTGGCCGAAGACACTGCGACAACTTTTTGGACATCTCGGATTTTGCGTTTTTGGGGAAGGCCGCGGCGGCTTTTGAATGTGGGAGGTGTTCCTGATTTGGGCAGCCCCTGCAAACATCAAGATGGTTAGTAAGATCTAAGAGCGAAAGCAGAGGTAATTGATACTGGACGTACCAGAGGGTTCTCATGTTGTAGTATGCGGACAGTGGAAAAGAAACGCCGCAGGCGCATCTTTCCTATTACTATATTCGCTTGTAATCAAAGTGCAAAATGTAGATATTGTATCAATAGTCCTGCTATTGACTCAATCCAAGAAGATCTGTACAATTGCTTGAGGTCGAGTCAAGATGAAGCTATCGAAGCTGGTCGTATCCGACAGCACTTTCCCTCTGAACAAAAAGCGGCCCCACTTAAATTCTTAGCTCTGCATCTTCAAAAAAGTTTTGATGCAACAGAATTTTTGACTTGTCACTTACCACACCACATAACCACAATTGTACGATTCGCAATGGCAATCAAGAAATCCGGCTTTAACAGTCTTGCGGATCAGCTCGCTGATTTGGAGGATCCTACACCGAAAGGTTCGTTGCGATCGCATTGAGGAAAAAAAGTGATTCATATTCGCTAACAATCCCGGATTAGATTTCGATCCCGAAGATGAGGATAACGGAAACCAGGGCAGTGAAGAGGAGTCCGGACCGGAGGTAGATGAGAATGCCGGACGTGAGCACTACGAGAAAGTTGGGTGAGCGAATACTCGATGTCTCGTATTCATAAAACCGCAGCTAACGTTAACGTGCCATTAGCAAGAGCAAACTCAGGAAACCGGAGACCCTTTCCCTCGGAAAAGAATACGCAGGATCGCGTGTGAGCAGGGATGCACTAAAGGATGGTAGCGACAATGACAATCCTTTCGAGCGAGGCTCCGACGACGAGGACGACGAAGAGGAAGACCTTGATGATGAAGATGACGAAGTGACAAGCGGCTCTGAAGAAGACGAGGAGGAAATGGAAGAGGACGAAGATGAGGATGATGTCTCGGATGACGATGAAGACGACGACGCTTCGGAGGACGGACAAGAAAACAAGGAGTCACTGTCAGACGAACGCGCAGAGCTGAGACGATTAATGGCCACGGACCAGAAGTCCGTGGCTGCAACAATTTCTCAGGCTGCCAAAGCCGACGCCGCCAAAGGCTTCGCTGTCAAGCAACAACGAGTCGCATTCGACGCTTTGCTAAATGCCAGAATCAAGCTGCAGAAGGGGTTTACGGCTATTATCAACTCGTCTGAAATCTCCTGGGAGACAGCTGAAGAAAACACGGACGCTGTCAAGTCAGCCGAATCGGCTGCCTTGGCTCTATGGTCAACACTGGAAGAATTGCGATTAACTCTTGCGGATGTTCAGACCAAAGAAGGCGCAAAAAAGCGAAAGCGACCGGGTCCGGTGTCGCATGCCACCTCTACCGAGTCCCTCTGGCAACGTATGCAAGACTTGGAATCGGACTCTCAAACTCATCGTCGCGCCGTCCTCGAGAAGTGGAATTACAAAGTTCGGGGAACGAACGCTAGTCTACCTAATGCCAAAGGCAAGCTCATTGCAAACTCTGACAACCCCATCACTGCGGTCCTCGAGGCTCATGTTGCTACGGAACTTGGCGATCGATCTACCAAGAAACAGCGTACTGCCGAGCCGTCCGGCGCTGTCTACGATGACACGTCTTTCTACCAAACCCTTTTGCGCGACCTAGTCGAACAGCGGATGTCTTCCTCAGACGCTGTCACCAATGGACTCGATTCTCTACATTTGCAAATCCCTACACATCCTACTTCCGGCATGCGAAAGGACAAGGTCCGCAAGGATGTCGATACCAAGGCGTCCAAGGGTCGAAAAATGCGCTACAATGTGCATGAGAAGCTGCAGAATTTCATGGCACCTGAAGATCGGGGTACCTGGACCGACCGAGCCCGAGACGAATTCTTTGCTTCTTTGCTCGGCAAAACTGCCAGTGGGTTGCTCGGAGAGGATGAAGATGAACAGACGAATGGAGCTGCGTCAGACGAGGAGGATCTAGAGGAAGGTGGTTTGAAGCTGTTCAGAAGCTGAACGAGATTGTTGTGCATATTAGGCGTTTGAGATAGGAAATTAACAGATAAAATTGAACATATTTGAGGCACTTTCATATATACTCTGGAATTATCGTAGCAAGGCTGAGAAATATTCTTTCACCATGCGCGTTGAGCGGGATAGCGATATGTCGGCAGCCTATCCATGCAACTTCATGGAGTTTGTATGTTTAAGCTACTCTTTGTAAAAAATCGCTTTAAAATATAGAATATATTTATTTTGTTTGTAAAAAGGTCAAACGACGCGGGCAAACAACAAGATTCCGTATTGGGCTAGCGCGTGTTCTTTGGCTGACTCTCTCTCGCCGCCATCAAATTCATCAAACTAAGCAAACTTCGTCCATCAACAAGATCCAACCCAACCTGTCCCTCATCCTTCCCCTTACGGCCTCGCTCATTCATTCCTCTTCTCTCCTACCCCTCATCCCACCTTGCTCTATCGCACTTTTGGCTGTTGACTACAAAAAGACCAGAACATAGCTCTCTTACCCTTTGACTGAATACCTCACTCATGGCTTCGGTAAGTTTGTTGTTCTGAGCTCCGCAAAACCCCCTTGGACCTGCCCATGACACCGCATTGCGCTGTGCCAGGGAAGCAAATTTGCAGCCCTGCCGTGGATTTTTTCTTTAGATTTTAATTTTTACCATTTGCTGACGATTTTCTCATTTGTCTACCTATAGCCCCGCCCTCCTCACAACTTCGGTATTTCGAGTCCTCTTCCCAACGGCGCTGCGCCCAGTGGTCCCGTCCCAGGCGCAACTCCCCTTCTCCCAAATAATGGCAGAATCATCCAGAACGGACCTGTGAGGGTTCTCTGTGTTGCCGATGTTAGAGGTATGATTGATCTGTGCATAGCTATAGCTTGGGCGAGAATCGGTGGTAGCTGGAGCTAGCTAGCTATGACGATTCTCGTCAACAACGAAAGTGTGCTGACGTCGCTATCATCTCGCTAGGAAATCTGAAATCTCTAAACGAACTCGCCAAACAAGCCCATGCTGATCATATCATTCACACTGGAGATTTTGGATTCTACGACGACACCTCGCTGGAGAGAATTGCTGACAAGTGAGTTGCTGGAAACGCTTGGCGTTTGATCTGAGCCCTAATTACTAACACCACTTGCTTCGCATTACAGGACCTTGAAACATGTCGTTCAGTATTCTCCTCTCTTGCCTGATCACGTGAAGCGTTCAATTTCCCAGATTCCCCCACAGCAGCCGGTCAAGGCTCGATTCACCCCAGACCAACTGCCTCTCTCCGAACTTCCCCAGCTTTTGGACAAGCGACTCACCCTTGAAGTGCCTGTTTATACTGTGTGGGGTGCTTGTGAGGATGTCCGGGTTTTGGAAAAGTTCCGCTCTGGCGAATATAAAGTTGACAACCTTCACATCATCGATGAGGCCAACTCTAGACTTCTCGATATTGGCGGCATCAGGCTTCGTTTGTTGGGTCTTGGCGGTGCTGTCGTCATGCACAAATTGTTTGACAACGGCGAGGGCAAGACAACTATTGCTGGTGGCCAGGGTACCATGTGGACTACTTTGCTACAAATGGGCGAGCTCGTCGACACCGCCAACCGCGTTTACGATCCCTCCGAAACCCGTGTCTTCGTTACACATGCTTCTCCCGCTCGCGAGGGTATGTTGAACCAGCTTTCAGTTACCTTGAAGGCCGATTTCTCGATATCCGCTGGTCTTCATTTCCGTTATGGCTCTTCTTACAACGAATTCTCCGTCAACCCTACCCTCGACCATTACCGTGGCAAGCTCGCAGCATCCAAAGCATCCTTCAACGATGTTTGGGATACTGTCCGTAGCGAGGTGGAGGCCGCTATCTCCTCCAACGAGGCCCAGAAAACACTTTTGGAGAACGCTCTTGACATTGTCGAAAAGATGCCTTCGGTGGCTAATGGTGGAAACCCGTTTGGTGGCCCCGTCGCTGCCGCCAACGCCGGAGGACAGGTGGACGAGAGTGCTTTCAAGAACATGTGGAACTTCAACTTGGCTGATGCTGCGTTTGGTTACCTTGTGCTTGAAATCGACAATGGCAGAATCGGCACTGAAATGCGCGCACAAGGTTTCAACTTCTCTCACAGGACAGGCAAGCCAGGCGTAGCAGCTCCTGCTGCCACTCAACTCGGCGGTGGACCCGGTGCTCCTCAGTTCGGCCAAGCTCCTCCTGCGGGTCGCGCTGCGCCGTTCCCAGCTGCTCAGGCTAAGCCTCAAGCCCCCCCGGCTACCACAGTCTCGCCCGCTCCCGTCATCCCTAAGCCCGCTACTCCTCAACCCACCGCCGCAGAGAAGGAGACCAACGGCAGCAAGGAAGCTGAAAAGACTTCCGAGTCTCCGGCACTCAAGGGCGAGAAGAAGCACAGCAACGGACTTTTCATCTCCAATGTTGAAAACGAGCAGGCAGCACGTGACCTCTTCCCTGAAGAAGACCAGGGTAAAATCGTCAAGGTTGAGAAATGGGGCAAGTTCGGTCACGTCGTAACCTTTGGTACACCTGAAGAGGCCAAAGCAGCACTCGACCGACAGCCCATCGACCACAAGAAGCCCACACCACAAGGTCAACCCCGCAAGCCGAACGTCAAGTTCTTCGAGGACCGCGGCTCTCGCCGTGAAGGAAACGCAGGTACATGGCAAGCCAGCTCTCGTGGTGGCGCTACTGCGCCCACCCGAGGCGGATACCAGAGCGGTGCCAGCGACAGTGAAACCGGCCGGGGTCGTGGAGGCTTTGGCCGTGGCCGTGGGGGTCGCGGATCCGATCGTGGAGGACGAGGTCGTGGACGCGGTGGATTCAACAGATCCGGCGATTCACCTGCTACCGACAAGCCAGCTGCAGCTTCCACCGGCGGCGAGTCTTGAATGTAATTCAATGAAACCCTCTTCTTTCTTGTGACGACATGCCTCTATTACTTTTACTTTTTTTACCCTTCGTGTTGTGTTTCCTTCCATACCTTTTTTTTCTCGGTTTCATTAGAAAAATGTCCAATAATTCTTTTACTGATTCCCCCTCTTCCTCTCACCCTTCCTCCTCCTCCGTTTTTGTTTCCTTTTTGAGCGAAACCCATCATCGATGTATGCGTCTAACTACCTTACCTCTTCTTCTAGACAGAAACAGAAAACATTTCTTTATGTTTCTATTATGTTTGAGTAAAAAAAAATTCCAAGGTCTTTCTTTTTCTTTATTATTTTTTTTCTTTTCTGTATTCTTTTGTATTAACTCTTTTTCTATTTCCCTTTCTTTGTGAGGGTCGACTTGGTCATTTTTTCGCCAAAGAGCTGGAGTATTTAGGAAAGGAGAGGTGAAATTGGCGATGGAATGGATAAATGAAATGCATGGATCGATGGGGGACAGGCAGACATGTTTGGATCTTGAAGTAAAATCCAGAAATATCAAGGGATGTAGCGAATGAGATCAGATTGAACTAAAATGCGGACATTTAGTCCAAGATGTAGTTGAAATCAAATGTACAAATTTCATTGACGAACTCGGATATACATCTTATTAAGAGAACTTCCTCCTTCGCGCCATCCTGCTTATTCGTGTGCCGAAGGTAAGCAAAAGTAGAAATCGTGAAATACATGAACCTGATACCAGAAAACATGAGCATATATAGAAAGCCTGAAATTGAAACAGGTAGATGTACTACCATCAATGATCGACACCGGATCCAATATCTTTTCGCCATACCATACCATTTCTCCATTTTCGATGCATCCTCTATGTCGAGAGGGGATGAGATATAAAGTGACCAGTCAGACAAAACCAAACGACCGAACACGAAAGCATGAGGGGAATATAAAAATCAACAAATTTCCGAGTCCCGGTCGACTAGTGAGACTGCATTTCGTTGCCAGCACGTCCAACAATGTCATCTACATCCTTCCTATAGACGACTACACCACCCTCTGAACAGCGTGCTTTGGTACGCAGCTCCGTACACAGCGAGTCGATATCGATTTCGCCGTTGCGGAACTTCTCCATAGATTGAAGACGATCCCTACGAGAGTCAGCAAGTCGTTATGGGAATTTGATAAAAATAGTACGTACCATATATTGGTGCATGACATAATTTGTGCCTTATCCTCTCCAGGAACCACTTCTTCCTCATCGTCTTGCTTCTGGCCAGCTTGTGCGGAATCCTTCTTGGCAGCAGCAGAGTCCTTAGGGCTGGTGACGTCGTTGGGGTCGCCAAACGGACTGTCCAGATCAGGCAATGGGAAAGCATCGTTGAAGAACGCTCCAAAGTCCTGTGACAAAATAGCATCTTGCGGCTCGCGGTAGTCGTTGAATAGCACAGGGTCGAAGGAGCCACCATTTTGTTGGGCCAACCAGTCGAAGGAGAGAGATTGATCAGCTGCAGCGGGTTGTAATTGGCCTAGTAATTGTGGATTGTCATTATTCTTATTCAAGACCGCCGGCATCGGGTTGTTGATATTGCCACAGGCCATGCCCAGCTTCTCACAGAAGGATTTCTCACCATCAATGGTGCCGTAATTGGTAGCAGCTTCATTTCCATAAAAGTCAAACGAATTATCACCCATCTTTCCAACATTAGGCGAGTTCAGACTCGGCTCGGGCGAAGTTCCTATCGACGACGATTGGCCATGTTGAGAATCTGAAGAGGCACTTGGCGAGTCGGTGTTTGATGCTGCCGAACTGGCGCTTGCCTGACTCTGATAAGTTTGTCCATTAGTCATTCCGTTAGCCTTTGCGGCCTTGGACAAGTTCTTGCTGTTGAGAGAGTTGCGGCCATTGTCGGTAACTTGAGCCGTAGGTGAGACGGCCGTCGTCGACGGGGTAGTGGGCTTTTGCTTGTTCTGCCCACCATTACTGAACATGTGTTTTCCGGGCAAGTCACCGAATTTGGGGAAGTCGAAATAAAAGTCATTGTTGTTGAGGTTGGAGAGATTGCGTGAGTTCATGTTACTCATGGCAGCCATCGTTGATAGTCCGTTTCCTCCACTGAGCCAAGAAATCCGTTTGCGATATTCCTTAAGTTCTACTTGCAGTCTCTCCACTTGAGCGCGAAGAAGCCCGTTCTCCTGGTTGGCGGTCTGTGATGCTTTCTCCAGTTCGTCTACCTTGGTTTCAAGATCTTTCAGATGTTTCTCCTTGCGCTCACGGAAGGCACGTTGTGCAGCCCGATTCTGAGCTTTCCGTTTCTGTACGAATCAGTGGTTGTCCTAAATTTATAGAAGATTAATGGTATACATACGGTAGTAGGCTCAGATGTGAGTGGCTTTCGGCCAGGTTTCTTTGCAGACTTGTCTTTATCTTCGCTCTCCCGTCTTTTCTTGCCGTTGCTAGTATCATCTCCATCGTCGTCAAAAGACTTCCTCTTATCACCTGATTCATGATTGTCGAATTCAGGGAGGTCACCAATCAACTGATCGGTACCCTGGAAATCGAAATCAACATCGGGATCGAAATCGAGGAATGGACTTTCGTCGGTTCCAAAACCCAACTGGCCGGAGCCGGGGGCATCCCGCAAAAGTGGAGATTCAAAATAACTTGATGATGCTGGGTCAAACCCATTGCTATTAGAGGGAGTTGTATGGTTAGAAGAAGACTGTGTGCGAGAACGGTTCTGGGTATCTTTCTTGTTCTCGGTCTGCTTCTGCCCAGTATTGTTGGAGTTGAGAGCAGCCATGAGGAGATTCTGCTGCTCGGGCGAAAGGTAAAGACCTTGCTGATAAAGGGAATTGAAGTCGGACATGATAAATAATATTAGGTGTCAAGTATAGATGATATGTGAAAATACCGATAAACCGTCAATGGCGGCTGTGTGTGTGTGGCAATGGTCGGGCTTCCCGCCCGTGCTGGCTTCGGCACGTATTTAACAATCGACTACAGATGAGTCGATGACTGATTGATTGACTGATCAATCAAAGGTTCCAATGGTTTGATTGATTTCTGGGTTGGTTCTATTAAAGCAGAATTTGTCAGTGGATAGTTGAATCAATAAGCCTTTGACAGGAGAACTAGGTTCAAAGCATGACATAATATAGACCCGCCACATGCTTCTTCTAGGTGAAGGATATCTCAAGGCGTAGACATGGACGACAAGAAAGATTCTTGGGTGAAGATGAAGTCGAGGACAGATAGCAATGACATGGGTTTTGCACAGACTTTCAGGAATGGCTCGGATGTGGCTTACCAGTTGATAGAGGTCGGGTTGATACTTGATACGAGACGTTCGCAATCACTCAAAGTTGCAAAACTCAAATTCCAGTCGCCAGAATATCTAGCAAGAAGCACTGGCGAGAATGTGTCAGATGGTAATTGACGTACAGGTTGGCGATGGCTGGTGGTAGAGATTTTGGGGCGGGGCGCGGAAGGACGGGTTGAGGTTGGAGATGACTAAGGCAGGGATTCTAGAAGATACGCAGGGAGATGCGAAGAAGATAAAAGGCAGCGCTGCGCACTCCGAGGAGGTCAACTCAAATTCGACTAGCACGACAATGACACGACTCGCATGGACTGTGAGTGTTTGAGCAGGGAGGTGTAGTGGAGAGGAAGTTGGCTGACGGTAGAAGGAAGGTGAGCGAGATTGAGTGAGTGATGGGAGGCGAATGGAGGCGGGCAAGAACGGCTGTCGGCTCTCCGGGCAGTGGGCTGATAGCGTGGGAGGTGAGACTCTGTGAGAGGCTAGCCCAGAAAGTAGGAGACTTGCAGGCAGCAAGGCCAAAACTCCTTCTCTGATCTTAAGTCCGGCCGATAAAAGCGGCGAGGATGATGGCTGCAAAGGGCGAGCCCGAGTCTGGATTGGCCAATCAGCGGTCTGCGATGCGGCGTGGCTGCTCTGAAGCGTTCCATTCCCGGCCCTCTGCTTATAAATCCAGAAATCCGACGACGGCTGTGCAGCAGCCAATCACAGCCATGCCCAGTGCATCTCCCCCCACTGCTTACTAACACACGCTCGGAATTGGCCAATAGGAGTAACTCAATCACGACGTGCGCCTCAGTCTCAGAGCATTTGCTGGGATGGGCACCTCGTATTGATCTCGTTCAATCTCATTGTGTCGGTGACTCAGAGATAAAACCCTGTCTCCATCCGACTTTCTGGAACTGCATAGCAGCTCTGAAAAGTTCCCAGTGTGAAGTCATCATAATCTTGGAATGTACGTAAAACTTTGAAGGAGGTACATACCGCTCGATACTACCCTTTCTACAATCTACTCCGTACACGTATGTGATAACCACAATCCCTGAACTAACAAATGAAACAAGCTCAAATCCACCTCGTGTTCCTGCAGGCAGGATGACATCCCTGAAGTGATCTGTGACTTGCAGAACTACGTAATGGTAACCGGATTTGTGAAGACAGACCATGTCAACTACATATGCCTGTGTGCCTGTAGAAATAAGGCCAAATACGAACAGAACGAGATTGATCTGGGGTTAATCGTTCCAAGGTTGTTTGCATGGTTTGCATGGTTTGCACTGTTTGCGTCCCACCTGCACGTATGACATATGGCGCTGATCCAAACCAGATCAAGCCATAGTGTACCAAATACCAATATGGACTTACTATGTACGTACTACGGAGTAGGGCATCACAAACAGTGTACTATCAATCAACCGTGACTGGTGAAAGCTCTTGCCAATGTTCCGATCTGGTCTATAGGACTTGAGGTATGTCCGGTACTTGAGCACGAGGTGTTGACTGAACCGTCACAAATATATACCTACGTATTCAGTTTCCTCTAGGTAACAGTTGGCATATTCTAGTTCTACTACATAGACTCATTGATGGACTCTACTTAGGTAGTTATTTTGATAACACAGCACTCCCGACCAATGATGTGTTTGCAAGAGAAAAGATCTTGGAATTGCATCGTAGCTTCATCCTTTGCTTCCCGAGGTCAGCCACCTGCTGGAATCGCAATCGAACCTACGGAAAGTCCTTAGCAAAATCAAGAAACCGAGAATATACCACTACCTGCATGTGTAGCAAATGGTGCCAATCGCCAGCTATCCGAATATGTTGAGATGAAAGTATGTACATACATAAAGAACTCTCTGAAGAATATGAGCTTCCAACTTCCAAGGCACGTTGGGTTAGGGTTATCGCCATATCAGTAAAGTGGGTGGGCCCCACACTAGCGTCCGCCACCCTCTGCCCAATCATTCCAGGAATCTGACTGTTTGCATCATTTGCACTCTCAGTCTCCACGTGACCCGCGTTGCTCGTTCATTCCATTCAAGGTCCGTCAGCGAAGACGAGATAGCAATCCCCGCTGTCGACTCGACATTCTCTAGACTTACACACGGACACAGCCAGCAATACAATTGCAGTAAGCCTGCGGCGATTTCATCGGTTTTAAAAATCGTCGAGCATTATCTCACAAGATATTCACACTGAAATGGCTTCCGATGTGGCGGCTCTCGAGGCAGAGGTCAAAGAATTCAAATTACAGGTGAGGTAGCACGCACATTTCGTGATCAACAACCAACTGACTTTGATAGCTGGAAACTGTTCAATCGAGCTTGCAGGTAGATCCCGATAATGCGGAGCTTCAGAGCCTCAAGGCTGAATTAGAAGAATTCATTGGCTTGACAGAAGCATCGATCGCCGAACTGAAACCTGCTACACCTACCCCTGCACCACAACCACCCACAAAAGAGAAATGGTCTAGAGAGAGCCATCCAGCCTTTCAGTCTGGGTATCGCAAAGCTACGGATTCTGCCCCGCCCGACGAACCTGCCGCCCCGGTCTCATTCTCCGTCAATGATAGCGTACTTGCGCGGTGGAAATCTGGGGATGGGTCATATTATCCGGCACGAATAACTTCTATTACTGGATCGTCCAGTAATCCGGTGTATATCGTTTCTTTCAAGTCGTATGGCACGACAGAGACATTGTCGGCGAGAGATATCAAGCCTATTTCAAATGGAGCTGATTCGCGGAAACGCAAAGCTGATGGAACGCCAGGCACATCTTCATCGCAGTCATCCACGCCGCAACACACAGGTATCATCTCCGCGGCGGCTGATATCAATCCCACTCTGGCCGATCAAGCTCGCAATGAGCCGAGCAAAGTCAGCGATGGGCCGGCACGGCCGAATAAGGTACCACGAAAAGTGAAGGCTAATAAAGAACTCGAGGCCGGGAAATCGAAATGGCAAGATTTTACTAGCAAGTCAAAGTTTGGAAAGGCGGCGAAGAAGGAGAGTATGTTTCGCACACCGGAAGGTGTTAACGCTAGAGGTATGTTTGATTAAATTCTTATGGCATTTGCTTGTACTGACGTTTCGCTTATAGTGGGCTTCGTTGGCTCCGGCCAAGCAATGCGCAAAGACCCGACGCGCAGCCGTCACATTTACCAGCAAGGCGATGAAGAAGGCTACTGAACTTGATGTGTGACCGTGCAGGGAGGACTATTCTTACAGTTATCAATATTCCAGAGCGATTCTTTCTTTCATGTTATGTTCTGCTATTTCTGGTTGATCTCTTGGCTGACTATGGTGTTAGTGGTGCAGGCGTGTTCATAGTTGATCAATATGAAATTTATGCATGACCGGGTAATATGCATTGTCCTTGTGTGAATGTTCGGTGTTGTTGACCCCATTTCGAGGTTTGTGCTTATGCCAGTTTTGTAGGAACGGTCGGTACTTGTAGATCAGGTTTGGGTCTGGTTGACGTTCGTAGTATGCGCACGCTATTGCGTGTCGCCGTCGAGTCAGCATGTCTCAGTTGACGCGATCCATGCAACCTACACATGTAATGGGTGACCATGAGAAGAGGTCAGAACCTCTCATAGAAAATATCGCCTTAGATAAATCCCTCAATCGATATCATTACCGCCCGAAAAGATAAATCTATCCCTCGCTTTCCGTCTATAACCCTCCCACATATCTTTCCTATAATCTGTCTGCGCGTTTGGAGCCGCATCTCCTTTCCCAAACCCAACGACGGCACCACCATTATCTACCCCTTTACTTTCCACTCCTGTGCTCGATTCAAATAAATATCCCAGCTTCAACTCCTTTATCATCCATCGATAGACAACACCATTCTCATCACTATAATGTCGCACCGGGCGCCAAAAGATGGTGTTCAGAATCGATTTGGAGTAGGTCTTGAAAAGGGGGTGGAGTTCGGCGGGGAAGGCGTTGAGGAGGGCTTTGAGGGTGTAGATACTGTCTAGTTGGTCCATTACGGAGAGTACCAGTTCGAGGGGCAGGAACAGGAGGTGGTTTTTTGTGGTTGTTATTGCGGAGCTTGATTCGGAGGCCATGTTGGTGTTTCGCTTCGTGATTTGTTAGGTAGGTAGGTAAAGGTTGATGGCCGGTTTGATGTCTGGCATGACTGGCCAGACTGGGATCAGATGGCGCTCCATTTGTACAGGGTTGGTATTAGGGATTGGCTGTACATTGTCCGGGATTGAAATGGGAAAGTTTAGGTTGAGGAGATGTTCAGGGACAAAGTTGATGATCTTCCCCGGCAGGACGAGAAGAACAGCCCCAACGGGCGGAGCTCATTGGCCGAAAATCTTGCACGTTGTCTGATCTTTTATTCTCGGATTGTTTCACTCTGTCTGAATTCATTCTCTTCTCGACAACTTGGTTTCTTGTCAAATGATTCCAATTTACAGAATGTAACAAAGCAGCGCACACAAGAATCCCGAAAAAATTTTACCTTTCAATCGAACTTTGGGTATAAATTGAAAGTGAAACACCGTCGAACGAAAACAATCGCGAGAAGCTAGTAAGTAAATTCAATCGTCCAACTTCTCAACCACACAAGCAGTCCCATAAGCACAAATCTGCGAAAATCCGCCCATATCAACAACATCAAATCTCATCGCCACCAGCGCGTTTCCTCCCTTGGACATACACTCCCCTACCATCCTCTCCACAGCCTCGTTTCGAGCTGTATACAGCAGCTTCGTGAACACTCGGATTTCGCCGCCGACCACTGAGCGCGCGACGCCGCCCAGACCGGCGCCCCAGTTGCGTGAGCGTACGGTTAGACCGTAGACTGTGCCGAGGACTTTGGTGATTTTGTAGCCGGGGAGGTCGTTCATGGTGCTCGTCATGACGCCGTGGGTGTCGGTGAAGCAGGAGAACATTTCGTTTTCGGGGATGGCGGCAGCATTTTTTTTGTTGCTGTTGCCTCCGGCCATGTTGTATCAATTGTATGTTTTTGGATCACCGTAGTTGAAGAGCAGCTAAGATTTTCCTAGGCTTTGTGGTATAAAGGATGCGTTTTCTATTTAGGATGACCTTGGAAAATTTCTTGACTACCTGCGTATATTCTTTCATCAACACAGCACTGAGGGATTATATACCTCCTCAGTGTCCAAAAATCGCCCAATTATGCCTCGTGATCTCGAGATACGCAGTGAGGCTATGTAAAGTGATCGATCCATCAGACATCGTATTTGCGCTGCGCTCATTGGCGGCCGTGTCCCAAGATTGTGCCCCGACTTGCCGGAAAAGGAAATTTTGGGACTCGAGCCAAGGTTTTTGGTAGTGATCAGCTATCTATTTTGCTAGGGGAATATGTAGGCATTGAGTCTCTAAACTCCTCAAATACAGAATAATTGATATAAAGAGCTCTTGGTAAAGTTATATTCACACCCGTGTAGCTTCTCGACTAGAAATATACTTCTGACGCTCGAGAGCCCATTCAGGACTCACAACAGACAAAGGCAATGGCTCCTCCGTACGTGCCCAAACATCGGGATCGATTGTCCGAATCTTTGCGCCTTGTGGAAGGTGCAAGGTATCTTCCTTGGGGAGACCCTCTGACTCCAAACGCTTCATTGTCTCCAATTCGTTTTTTTCAGCTGCAGTACGCAGCAACTCCCAAAACTCCTGGTCTGACACAGCCCATAAAACTTCCTCCTTCACGGCCCCTCGTCTGACTATGTCTCCAATCAGCTGGCCTGTTCGCTTGTACATATCAATATGGGCTCTATTCGACCAAACATCCCTGTCCGTTGCCAAATAAGCTCTTGCCAGCGTCAAAGCTAGCTGCTCATCCCCCAGCGCGAGTAGCCTACGCGGAGAAGATGCATGCGGAAATGCCTTTAAAGCTGCAAAGATCTGTTGCACATCTCTTAAAGCAAGTTTTCCAAACGCTGCCGCATCTCGTAGCGCGTAGTCAAGCCTATCAGCGCAGATATGAGGTGATGGCATCTCTACTAGCGGATAGAGATCCTCGTTGAGCGCCTTGAGATCTCCAAATCCATGCTTGGCAAGAATCCCAGGCAGCGGGGTGGTCTTGATATATCGTTCTTTATGAACTTCATGAAAACTTGTTCTACTCTCACCCGGCGGGTTCGAAAGTGCCCAGTCAACGACATGGCTGAGTACAGTATGGCTGACGTCGTGGAGGAGGGCTGCCACTTGCTCCTCGAGGCTGGCACCGACTTTGCGGACCAGCAGGAATGCGCCTACAGAGTGTTCGAAGCGGGTCACTCTGGGAGTAAAGCTTAATAAAGCTGTTACTCCATATTGACAGATACCTGTAAGTCGGAGGACGATAGGTGAACGCAGTAGCTCCACTAATATGGGCTCTGAAATGGTGTGGTCTCCATATAGTTTATCTCGAATGAGAATTGTGTTTTCAGACACCGATTCGAGGGTTTGAAAGAACCCCACGTTCAGTGATGTAATCGACGAATTCATCGTATTGCCGTAGTAAAGATCAACTATCACAGAAAGGAAACTCTGGAAGGTATATAGGTAGCGTATAGTTGATGTCACATGCGCTGATGACCACTTCACAGAAGGAATATATGGATGGATATGTGATTGATACTAGATAAAAAACGTTAGTATATCCATGGATGTCGTTCGGGAGGATATCTAGGTACGCCACTCATTCTAGGCAGCAGTACACTAGTTGACGCAACATCAACTACGAATGATACTACCTGACCTGGAACATTGAAAAGTCGAGTATCTACTCTACACTTCGGATATGAATACTTATCCTAGCATCTAACTATCGATCCTGACTCATCACTGACTATAACCACCTCATGGTCTGTGTTTTGGCAACTTCCGTACTGCACTGTTTATCAAACTAGAAGCCCTAGGAAAGAGGTCAATTGAGGATGGCAGGTTAACCTGAACCCGTTACATAGATGAAAGTATGGCCGGAGGTCTGATCCGAATCTGTTTAGTTTCATCAGGAAAACACAGCCTTGTTGAAGGTACAAGACACTATTAATTGGTAGAAGGATCTGTGGACAAATTGATCCAAACATCCTGGCATGTCGGATATCGGACCTGTGTTTCCGGTACGACAGCTTCAAGAATGCATCACTGACGCATAGATGTAGTAGAGCATTCCTTCCTATGCTGGAATCATACAACCATGTGGTAGTCACTCATTTCCTGATCAGTAGTACCCCGTACGGGGGAATCATTCACCCACACAATTTTTCATTGTCCAATATCCAGTTTTGAATTGAATAGTTTGCGAGAGTCACTTATGGCATGCTGTACCTTGAATGTGGCTGTTCAGTTGAATGAAGGGACTCCATACATACAAAGCCCGAGATTTAGGTTTGATAGCCAATGCTTGTCAAAAATAAGAATCGAGTCGACAGTAGTTCCACATTCCATAGCCAGATATTGCTATGGCACGTAGTAACGTGTTGCACCTGTTGTATCTATGGATATAAGGCCGCATTCCACGTCTAACCCTAAATATACTTCATCGACGATTGTCGAGCGGATGTAAACAATATTGCTTCTTCGATTAAAGATATAAACGTGTTAGTAAATCCACCTGTCTGACATCGAAGATATCTCTCCATATTCTTATCGTCGCCAACCTTGTTCTTTCAATCTCGTTCTAATACCGCTTTCGTGAACCGAAAAGGGGTTTCAGTGCTTCAAGTCATCAACTGGTGAGTTGTACCTAAGATATTGCACAATTGACAAAACAGATCTAGGCTATCGTCAGACTATAATCATTCGAAATGTATACCAAGGCACCCTCGACTTTGTTGCTGGCGCTGTTTGCGCTGTTGCTGGTTTCTGTCAATGCTCTACCGAGGGTACGTTCATACGTTCATCACATTCACCACTACCTGATATTAGAAGGCCCTAATAAATAATTACACAGATCCTACACGTGAACGTCACACCTACACCAACTGAACCACCACAATCCGCATCATTCAGTATGCAAGCAAGTAGTCAAGTGTCGAGCGAAGTGGCTGCTCCGACCCCGGAGACACACGCGACCCTACATGATATTCCCAATCCCCCCATGGATGGGGTTGAAGATGGTAGCGCAACAGCAGCGACATCAACAACCTCGTCAACGACCCCTAGTCCTTCGGCTAGTGCGACCTCGTTGGCTTCGAGTCTGTCTTTGTTGACGAGTGTGACGGGATTGTTGTCGTCGCTTACGGGCTTTATGGGATTGGCTTAGAAGCCTTTGATTGCTGGAAGGAAATCGAGTGAAGTTTTCGGATCTGGTTCACTTGTAAGGGGAACTGTTTAAGGAATTTGGAGGTTACTGAGCGTTTCACCAAAGCATGTTTGTTATTTACATGCCTGTATTTATCACTAATACCCATCGTCACATCGTCTATCGGCGAATCGGAAAGGTCAATCAATCTTGCCTCTGTTTTTTATTTTCAACATCTTAATATGCGCTGCCACTTTGCCAGCGGAGGGCTATTCCGAGAGTCAAAATGACATCACATCGCTCTATAAGTACGTAAAAGGTATCATTTCACTCAAATAATATTCTTCTCTTGTTTTTAAAATCACAAAACTTTAGTAGATAGCATCACTCCTCTTTTCTTCGTTAAAACATGTCGCGAAACATCTGTGTCACTACAGCAGAAGGCAACACCGGCTTCCTCATCACAAAACTCCTCTTGACCGACCCTAAATTCAGAAAGAACGTTGATCGAGTCACTGCACTAGCCATAGACACACAATCACCGTATGTTCAGGAACTCGAGAAACTCGGCGCAGTGGTCGCTCAACACAGGTTCGGTCGTGTCCGCGATACTACCCAAGTTCTCCGGTATACAGAAGCGGATACATTGATGCTCATTCCTCCAGCACATGTGAACAAGATTGATATTACTTTGGAAATCCTCGAAGCTGCTAAGAGGGTCAATATTGGGAATTTGTGTTTGCTCAGTGCAGCGGGTTGCGACATGGCAGACAGAGATGCGCAGCCGAGATTGAGGGAGTTTATTGAGCTGGAGGTGGCGTTGATGAAGATGAAGGGTGATCCGAGTACTAGGACGGGGTATTCCAATTGTATTATCAGGTATGTCACTGCCTTTGATTGCAGCGTCAATTGTAAACATTTGGGATAACGTATGCTAACGAGGATAGGCCTGGTTTCTATGCCGAGAATCTTCTCCTATATACAACTCAAACTCAAGCGGAAGGGCTACTTCCAATTCCCATTGGGAAGGATCATCAGTTCCCTCCTATTGCTTTGAATGTAAGTTTGACTCTCAATATGAAGGCTCAAAGCTAACATGGTTCAGGATGTCGCCGAGTTGGCCGCTCATGTTCTTACTAGCAAAGGCAAACATGGCTTCAGCGATCGGCATCGCGGTCAACTCATGACCATGACAGGTGAGTTGTGATTACTGGGGCATTTTAATCAATTATCTAATAAAATGTAAAGGGCCAATGTTAGTCACTGGTGACGAGCTAGCCGAGATAGCTAGCAAGACACTTGGTGTCAAGTTAGTCTTCGATGATGTTTCAGGGCATGTACTATTCCTTTACTTCATGATATAGTACTAACTAATATCTTCTAAAGCAATGACGCCCGCCGTCTTCTCCGCTTCCAGAGTACCCAAGATGAAGCCGAAAGACAGTATCTGCTCGAATACTACTCTCTCGTCCGGGAAGGAAAGACCAACTACATCTCCACCAATTGCTTTCATGACGTTACAGGCTCGCATCCAGTTGAGCCGCCCCAATTTTTTGAAACCTACAAGGATCAGTTCATGCCGAAGATGGCTGTGCAGAGGGTAGAGCCTGACGGTGCATGAGACGGCCCAGGAACGTCGTGACAACTCGTGTCAATGGTTAATTATGTACGCATGGTTGATGTTAGGGCCTGCTGGTCATATATAAGAAGTCTTTGGTAGTGTTCATAAAGGTGTTTCTTCATCTCCAGTTCATACCCATGATGTATGTCTCTAACCCTGATTAGATTTCTGGTCAAAACATTTGGCTGCCAGAATCAAGAAGTACCTAGAGATTGCAATTCATATCCGCCTAACACCGAGATGAAATTTGTTTTCCCATATACAATGCTAGGCTCTGCTAGACTTTCCCAGAAAATGTTAAATAAAGCTAACTTAGTCTTTTCATGGCATTAGGAATCCTCCCAAGGTTCTCATCCATTTGCTGCCTAGCTATAATGACCTGATAGATTATCAGTCTAGCAGAGGAACTATCATCTCTTTCGATTTACTCAGATGCACGTATTATAGTATTTGCCTACAATCCTGCCATAGATCCTACCATGCCTATTTACGTAGTCACGAAGCCTTGGGATTGAAATCTCCGAGCTCGCCGTTATATATCGCGTACTCAAATCTCTCAAATGCTGCCCTAGAAATGGCATCTCCAGGTGGCAGCAGCTGGCTAGCATAGAAAAAAGCAATACCCGTCTCACGATCTACCACCCACATAAGATTCGGTAGGCCACCCCAGGACATGCTCCCATCCTTTCTGCCATTCAACCAGCCTTTCTCTGATATCTGACCACCAACAGAGTAGTTCATCTCATACTGCGGAATGAGTTGCTTCGTCGCTTCAGACCCTGCTTTGCTTTCCCGAAAGGTCTTGTACCCCGCGGCTCTGTTTTCACGTAACGATGTTATCCCATCAGGAGTCAGGCACGGAGTGAAAAGATCGTCCATTGTAGATGGCTTTAGCAGAGTACCATCATTCTTCAAGATCGAAATCAGAAGTTTCGCGTAGTCCGCTGGGCAAGAGAAAATTCCACCACCGCCCTGATCGTCAATGGCGCTGTCAGGAAAGAAGCGTGTCGGGCTGCGGCCGATAGTTCCCTCAGCAGATCTCATTGACATGTCTGCGCGTCTGGATATAATGTCCAGTCGTTCTTGGAGCCTAAATGTGGTTGAATTCATCTCAAGCGGTCTCCAGATGTTCTCTTCCATGAATGAGCCTAGGGTTTTGTTGGTCACGCGCTCGATCATCTGGCCAGCCCAATCGAGACCAACTCCATACGTCCAAGCGCTGCCTGGCTCATGAACTAGTGGAAAGTGATACGATTCAACCTACATAGAAAAGGCACTTTCTTAGTAAAGATCTTAGGAACGCTGAAAAGTAGAACCAATATACGTCGGATCCATACAATACGCTTTTCGCCAATAGTCGGCATATTTGCATACTTGCAGTAGCGCGCCAGTTCAGGGTGTGAAAAGTCGTAACCCAATCCAGTCTGATGTGTGAGCAGCATTCTGAGCGTGAGTTTATTTTTCGCATCTTTGAAAATGGGCTTCCCTGAATCATCCTCGAATCCAACAAGAATTTGCGGGTTTTTCCACTCGGGCAAAATACTAGAGACGTCATCGTCCAAATTCAGAAGTCCTCTCTCTACGCACTGCATAGACGCAATCGCTGTCATAAGCTTTGTGCATGATGCTATCCACATCGTCGTGTCTGGGGTGAGAGGCGTAGTTGACAGGTCCGAGGCAGGGTCCATCGACATTGAGCCGAAGCTCTTGGAGTACGCGATACCTGTATATGGCCAACGGTTAGCAATCTAATTGTCTACTTTGCAGCAAGAGACATCGCATAGCCCGGGCTTGTCTGTAGACTATCTTCGAGAGCACGCACGCACCATCTTTATTCGTAACGATCAGAACAGCGCCTGGGAGTTTTCGATCGGGCCCTGAGGCCGTAGCCCGCTGCATGTATTCTTCAAGAGTATCCATTTTGGTCACCGACTATTGCAAGTCTATCGACTCTTAGTTTTGTATGCATATCTGTGGCCGCAACTTCCAGGTTCTGGCGGCTAACAGGATGATCACCCCCTCACCTCACCCCCTCACCCCCTCATCCCACTCGGCAAGCATGGACGAGAAGCCGCGGATATATTGAACGGAACTTGGCCGAACTTCACAATTTGCACTAAAACGATTGCGGCCACGCTTAGACGGAGTTTTATGCGGACTTTGTTGTTTGCCCTACGTTCAACGACACATCTTCCCGAGCAGATGCCAATTGGTTGGTGTTGTGGCATTTTCCTCTAAGCTTTGGGTACCTGGTTCCTTGAATCGAACCAATATGCCGGGTTCCCTGCTCCGTACAGAAAACCCCACGTGGTACATGCTGAGTTCAATTGACATGAAACAAGATCGCTGTGGAATGTGGTTGAACTTACTGGGTGCGACCCTTGGGTAAGAGCTTGAGCATGATATCGAGATAGAATGCCGTTGCCCTACCAAACCTACGAAAACGATTTGTCCGCAGTCTCGCCGCCGTTTCACCGTAGTGAGTGCGGTAACCGAGGCTTTCTTTGTAGAAGCTCCAACCTAGTGGATGGACGTATCACCTCGGCGCTGACAGGCCAATTTTGGACATTGAGTGTAGAGGGCAGCGGAAACAGAATGACGGATATTGCACAGAACAAGCATGCAAGAATCCAATGCAGCCTCCAAGCTTCAATTTTGGAATATCTATCTAGCTATCTACCTATTAATCTAATCACTCCAGCTGAGTAATTTTTATCCCGGCTTCGTCTACCTTGATTTTGTCCACAATGTCGGGAGCCGCTGTGACGTGTACAATCTTCAAGACTTCATGGGTTTTGCTCGGATCGACTATTTCAATGTTCTTCTGACCAACAATAGACCCGTTTACTAACAGCTCTAGGCCGTTGAGGGCGTCGTCTTCCGGTCTTTCGAGTCTCGAATTGACGATCGTGATGGATCCCGGCCGTATAAGTAACGGGAGGGTGTCAAAACCATGCGTCTCAGTATACCAGCGACCAGACTCGTATGTCTTGGAATAATCGAACCACGATCTCCACTTTCCTTGAGTGTCATCGTCACCGCTGTGAGGAACGTAAAAGGTTACCCGTCCCTCCTCATTGAACACTGGCGCTACGAGCAGATTGCTTCCAAACATATACTGCGTATCGATAGCATATGTGTTCAAATCCTCTGGAAATTCCAAAAACATTGCTCGCATTAGAGGTGTACCGTTACGAGAGCCGTCCAGAGCTTCGCTGAGCAGATAGGGGGTAAGCATGATTTTCCGCCTTGTGCAATCGCGCAACACTTCACTACAATCCTCGCCGTAAATCCACGGCACACGATAGGATGACGACCCGTGAAGGCGCGAATGTGAGGATAATAATCCAAATTGAACCCAACGTTTATACAAAGCCGGAGAAGGTGTTCCTTCGAAGCCGCCGATATCCGAGGCCCAGAAAATATAGCCTGAGAGCATTAGAGAAAGTCCGCCGCGGAGAGATTCGGCCATCGCTTCAAAGGTGCTTTCGCAATCACCTCCCCAATGAACAGGAAACTGCTGTCCACCTGGAGCTGCACTACGCGCAAACAAAAGGCCCTGAGATTTACCAAACCGGTTGGTCATAACCTCATAGACAATCTTATTATACAAAATTGTATAGTAGTTATGCATCCGCACAGGGTCAGAGTTGTCATGGTATTGAACATTGTTGAAAGGAATTCGCTCGCCAAAGTCAGTCTTAAACGAGTCCACGCCAAGATCAATCAGTCGCTCGAGATGTTTTGAGAACCAACGGACGGCTTCAGGATTAGTGAAGTCAACAATTGCCATACCAGCCTGCCAAAGATCCCACTGCCATACTGCGCCATCAACACGCTGTTACCGTTAGCGTCTGATAGCCTTGTATTCAGGAGGGCCAGACATATACCTTAATGAAATATCCGTGTTTCTTTCCTTCTTTGAACAGAGGGGACGCCTGGCCAATATAAGGGTTGATCCATATTGAGATTTTCAAACCCCTTTCCTTCAACCGCTGCAAATACCCAGCGGGATCAGGAAACATATCAGAGTCGAAGTCAAAGTCGCACCACTGGAAAGATTTCATCCAGAAGCAATCGAAATGGAACACCCCCAGGGGGATATCCCGCTCCTGGAACCCATCTAGAAATCCCGTCACGGTCTGTTCGTCATAGTTGGTAGTGAAGCTCGTCGTTAGCCACAGGTTGTAACTCCACGCAGGCACCAGGCTAGGTTGGCCGGTGAGTTGGATGTAACGCTTCAGCACTTCCTTTGGTGTAGCGCCGTAAATAATGAAGTACTCAATCTCCTCACCAGCAACAGAGATATTGACTCGTGTTGTTCGTTCGGATTGAAGCTCCAAACTCACTCGTCCAGGGTGGTTTATAAATACACCATATCCAGCTGAGCTAAGATAAAAAGGAATGTTCTTGTAGGCTAGGTTAGACGAGGTACCTGCGTCCTCATTCCAAATATCCACTGACTGTCCGTTCTTGACGAACGGACCGAACCGTTCACCTAAGCCGTATAATTTCTCTCCTACACCCACATCCAAAGCGGCGAGCATGTATCCCTGGCGCTCCATGAACATACCATCTTCATAATGGGATTTTGATGTGGATTGATCTCTGACGTAGCCTAAAGACCGAAAGGAATGACCGGTGAGCTTACCCTTGGGACTTGAATAGCGAAAGCCCAACCGGTTGGTGGCGGTTGTGACATCTAATGACATTGAGCCGCTGGAATAATGTAACTGCTCCTTATTACTGTTCTTAATGTGCACTTCTGCAGCCAAATCATTTCTGATTTCATAATGCGGTCCCTGGTCAACACCGCCATCCCTACAGAAAGAAGTGCATTAGTTTAATCGACAAAGAGATGGGTTGAGAGCGTGTGTTTACCAATGCACGAGTTTCACACCGATAATGTCTTGCTGAGGCGAAGAAATGTGGGCGGTAATGGTGCCTGTCTTGTATATTAGGTATGTGTTCCTCGTATTGTTGTTTCAATGAGTAAGCACCAGACCTGAGTTCAGGGTGTCGCCGCGATGACGCTGAGTTTTAGCCAGGAGCAAGTCAACGGTCTTGTTGGCGATACTAGCGCGTTCGACATGATTCATCCAGTCTATCTGGATGCCCTCCTATACATGCAATGAATTGTGTTACTCAGACTTGTAAGTCACGATGCATAAGGAAGGTACATACACGCAACAGCCACATTCCCTCGGTGAACTTCATGATCAGTGATCAGTGCGAACAGTTTTGTGTTCAATAGAGGTGTACCGGTAGCAGTTTTTACAGTTGTAAAGACGAGAACCTTGCTTCCAAGGAGGCGTATTGAAGCAGAAGAGAATTTTCGGCCATGGGTGTTATATGTGCTTCCTAAGCCATGGAGATATTCCTTGGGGTGTTTGCGCATGTACGGAATATGTTGAAGTCCACCTCTAGCAGGCCAATTGAACTCGAGCATTACCGCCGAGCTGGAGCCCGGAAAGATTGGTTAAATAGGTGGATAAATCTGGATAAATGCAATCGGCAATGCCCGGTGTCAGTGCTAGTCAAATATTTCGGGTTCCCGGTTCATCCACGGAGGTTCCCCCACCGGACTCCGTATTCGTATATCTGGGGACAAGATCATGTGGCGTGGAAAGTGGCCTTCGGTGAAAGATTGGGATATTGATAATATAGGTACGTACTACGTAATGATTTTGTGCCAGGGCTAGTTCCCCAAGATTTAATTCTGTGAATTCGACTCATTCTTAAAACCCGGAAGACTATTGTATGTGAGCTAATATGCGGCCAGAGTACTGCCTACAAAAGAGAGGATGTATAATAGGTGATGAGGTGACGGTTATGTTAGGTGATTTATGAGTTCTAGATGCATGTAGGATGGCCCTCATATGATGAAATATTCTAGAAAAATTTCCTGCTGGTCCAATAGTCCGCCTCGTTGTTCAGTAAGACCTGCACCCTGCTGAAATCAACACCCAAAATTAGCTGGAGTCATAAATACCATTTGCTTAATATTCCGGGTATCATGACACCACAACGTCGCATTGCAAACGATATCCGTAGAGCTACGACTGATCAAGACAGCTCAATCATTCCTGACAAGCTCAACCTGAGTTGCATCGCCCTGTGACTCCTCCACTGCTAAGCCCTTCTCGTTAAGGTCATTGCTCAGTGTTCCTAAGGCTCTGCCACCAAAGAGCAGGTCAATCTCCTCTAGCGACTTTTGCTTGGTCTCTTCGAAGAGGAAATAGACAGTAGGGATAGTAACACAAACGTCTGAAAGCAAGAAAAAATTGAATCATCAGCATGAGGAAACAACGTAATGATGAAATTTAATACCGCGATAAACCACAAGGAACAGAATAAAACTCACTCCAGGCTGCGAAAATGAAATAGAATTTCCACCCCAACTCGCCTAAAGCAATGGGCGAAACTTGGCTCCAAAGAGTGCTCACACACCAGTTACCAATACCCGTTGCAAAGGCATTCCCCTTGCCACGGATTTGCATCGGCATGATCTCGGACATGTAAACCCAGCTGACTGGACCAAAGGACATTGAGAAAATCACAGTGACGCAGAATAGGAAGAAGACACCGGCAATACTGTAGGCACGCTTGCTACCGTCCAGGTTCTGGGAGTTAAGTGCTGCCTCGCAAATCAGGGCGACTGTGATTGCAGATGCGCCAAAGATCAGTGGTCGTCGTCTTCCCACACGATCTAGGAAAAAGACAATGAAAATGAGGTTTGCTAGCGGACCGACGACGTTGTAGATTCCGGAGACAAGTGTTGCATTGTTACCGGTAATGCCTAACGCTTTGTACCTGGACGATGGAAACAAATCAGAGGGCGCGATTCTCAGTCGCGGTTTTGACCCGGAGAAGCTTACATGATATTTTGATAGTAGTTGATAACGTTGATACCAGTCATCTGAGTAAATACCTGCACTGCAGTGCCCAGCCTGTTTATTTCGGTCAGTTGTCGGTCTGGCGGTACCATGAAGGGAAAAATGATCTGGACATACAGGAGGCGCTTCCGCCATTGCGGTACCCTGAACATAACCATCCAACCAGGGGCTGTAATCTCTCTCTCCGCGTCAATTGTGGCCTTGATTTCAGTGAATTCTCTTTGGATCCATTCATCGTTCGTGCCATCATAGTGCAGACGGTTCAAGACTCTCAGAGCTTCATCGTCATCTTGCTTCTCAATCAAATGACGGGGTGACTCGGGAAGCCAGAACATGCCCATAAATAACATCAATGCTGGCAGAGCTTGGAAAGCAAGCGGAAATCTCCATTGAACCTGACTCGTATCTGGAGCATGCAGGGAACCGTAGCCAATCCATGTACTAACAATGAAGCCAACTCCGATCATTTGCTGAGCAAGACCGACAATCCTAAGTTTATTAGATATTATTCCATGGGAACATTATATGCTTATCCAAACTTACAAACCACGGCTCCTAGGATGTGCGCATTCTGCTTGGTAAACAGGAACGGACATACTCAGAATACCAACCGCCCATCCGGCTACAATGCGACCCACGAGGATCATGGCGAGATTCCTTGCCGCGCATTGGAGGATTGCACCTATTGCAGAAATAAGGGCTCCGAGCTGAATAGTACGTCTGCGGCCGAGAGTATCAATTGTCAAACCGGCGGTGAGAGCACCGATGGCGGCTTTTTTGGTCGTCAGTACAACAGATTAAAGCAGTGGAAGAACACGACCTACCACCACCAGAAAATGTACTGTTTATAGCGCCGATGATAGAAGACGTTTGTGTGGTGTTGAAGAATTCCAAAAAGTTGGGAGAAGCAATCACATCGGTCATGACACCGGAGTCATAGCCAAAGAGGAAACTTCCGGTAGCTGCGAAAGCCGCCAGGGCAACCGTGAAGCTCTTACCCATGCTGTCAGTGGTATAGTAGTAGGGATAGTAGATCAGCGAACAATTTGCCCTAGTAGAGAGAATCTTTTGCTAGAAAGAATGGCACTCATTTGAGAGACACATAGGTCATATGTAGAAGCAATTCCGAGACTATTAGGTTTACAGAGGCTAAATTGCTCCATTGATTCTTGGAATACAACGTAATTTAACCAGAGTTTCTGGGCCTCGGCCCTGGACTCGTATTCAACCCAGACTGGAGAGGAATTCGGTACACTTTGCCATTGAGACTGGGGCATGCCGATACGGTACGAGGTAACGGGGAAGTTTTCGGTATAAAGTGTGGGGTTTACGCCACTATGTGCTCCGGATTCAACACCATCACGTCCGGAAAGTGAAATCCTCTTGACTCCAGATCCCGATGTGCCTATGACCTGAAAGCAAGTCATCGGGACACCATATTCGGTCGGATCAACCGGGACCTAGGTTAGCTGTTGAGGGATGACTTTGCTATTCATCACCGAAGGGTCTGAGCAGGTATACACCTGGCTGCGGTAATAATCATACTTTCTAGAAAGCATTTTAGTTTTGAAACAGATATGAGTTGAGACATGTGACAACTGTGGCAATAAAGAGAAATTCTGAAGTAAATAGCCTGAAATAATGAATGTACATGTACATTCATTCAGCATTTGAGCAGTTAGGGTCTGCGCCTTTAGCGGTGGGAATAAAGATAGACATGTGAAATGGCAATGAAGGATTGACAAAATCAACGAAGGATGTTTCGTGCAGATTACTAGAATAGAGAAACTCTCCTACTTAGGTTTCTTTTTTTCTGGACTATTGCTATTCTTTGATCCTCTCACTGAAATTAGGAGTACATGAATATCCACATATGACTCATTTGAGTAGAGAACCTGGTTATTCGAATAGAGTTCGAGTTTCATCAAAACGCCAGCCACTACTACTTGCTTTCTACCAAGGTATGTCCGACTAATATATCATTTGAAAATATTACAGAGAATTGACGGGTTAAAGATCCCCTACAAAATACCGTAGCGGTATAACTAAAAGCTCATACTGTCTTTTCTAGAATAATTCAAATAGACGTTAGATTAGATCACAGCAGACAGTCCCATTCCTGGCCTCTCCGGTGACAGGGGCCGGGATTATGAACCACCTCAGTAACTCAGTACATAAGTGAACCAATAACGATCTTTCTACCCCTGATTCTGTTTCATCATGGAGATTCTACCTTGTATTATTACCCATCTCTGTGGGGTTAGTGCAGTATGAAGCTCGGCTCACAACTTGAAGAAGACGAAGGAAGGATTCTGCAATAGATGACTCTACCTAGGTATACAGAGCACTGCATGTCCTGAACTCTCTCTTACCTTCCCGAGGCCCCTTCAAGGAATCCGAGAAATATAAATATAGCTTACATACCTACCCAGGGTTGGTCAGAATCTAGAACTGTCTACCAATCTCAATTCATTCTTCAACCAGAATTCAAAAGTTTTTAGCTATCTGGCTATCAATATGAACTATATCATAACGTTCTTTGCAATCTCTGCAACAGCTGTCGCTGCAACTACTTTGGCTGGTCATGAGAAACGCGACTCGTGTGGCCAATGGGATACTATCTCTACAAGCCGTCACACTTTGTACAGCGATCTTTGGAACGAAGCTAGTGGTACCGGTTGGGGCTGCATTGGCCTAGACTACCAATCCGGCAACCAAATCTCGTCAACTGGTGGCACGCGGTCTGGACTTGGAGCGGTAATTCCGGCGCCGTGAAAGGCTATCCGAATGCTGTGCTCACGGACTACACCCCGCTACAACTAGCGTGATGTCTATTCCAACCACATGGAAATGGAGGTAAGGAAGATCTATTTTATTTCTTCTTCGCAACTCGTATCTGTTTGATATGGAGACTAAGCTGACTCTGATCAGTTTGTCAAGCTACTCCGGTACTGATGTTGTCGCTGACGTATCGTACGACATTTTAACGAGTTCAATGTCAAGTGGGAGTGCTGAACTCGAAATCATGATCTGGCTTGCAGCCCTAGGAGGAGCTGGCCCGATCTCGAGCACTGGACCACCAATTGCAACGCCTACCATTGCAGGCACGACGTGGAATCTCTATCCAGGGCCTAATGGGAAAACCACTATATATAGCTCCGTTGCATCCTCTAAAGTGACCAGTTCCTCTGTCGACCTGCTAGAATTTATACCTATCTTCTCTCCAGCGAAGGGTTTTCGGCGAGCCAGTATGGGGATCCTGACACGCTTGTTTCTGTTCGATCTTCATGTCGCTTGATTTACTTCTATTGTAGGTCTTCATAGGACACATATGATAACAATTCCTTAAATTTAGACAGAATTGACGGTGGAAACTATTGTTTGTTCCTCTATTAGCATTCAATCCATAATTGGAACTGCTACGAAAGCCCTAATATTACGGTATCAAAATTGTATTTTAGTTACAGCTATTCTTTTTATGGAATTAGGCCCAAAAAACTTCGCTTCCAGGCCACGTGTACCTAGACAGCGCTAGTACAATGAAAGGAAAGCGCCAATATCATTACGGTATCAGCCAAAACCTAATAATACCACTGATGAACATATAGGCTAAATTCCACGGCTAGACAGTGACGACTTCCTTTACTATGTATGCTTCGGTCTTACTGGCTGCACCACTGCCCAATAAGCGCAAGAAGATATTGTTAGCGCTGATTATTACTTCGTGACAAAGGACTGGGTCTGAGTTTTTCACGTTGCCTGATAGCCATAACAGGTGCAAAATGGCCGACTCCAACCGCTAGGTACCGAACACTAGCACACACTGTGTTTCATATCAAATCTGGAGCAATTATCAATTATTCGCAATCTCCAACGCCACAACCAGCAAGGTGATTTTAAAACATAGACTTCCAGATGAGTGACTCATTAGGACGCACTATCCAATGTGGAGTGTGTCAAGCGACCTTTACTCGACACGAACACCTTGTCCGCCATTCTCGCAGCCACACCACAGAGAAACCCTTCGGTTGTTCATATTGCGGGAAAAGTTTCTCCCGTTCGGATGCTCTTCACCGTCACATTCAATCGCATACGGAAAAGCCAGTCGACTCGATCGGCAGCAGCGCTAGAGCTTGCAAGTCATGTTCCACGGCTAAAATCCGTTGCACACGGGGAATTCCCTGTGAACGATGTAAACAGCGACAGTTGGAATGCATTTATCCTGTATCACGAAAGCGAAAGTACTGTTCTTCATTGCCACCGGTACGTTCCTCTCCTCGTCAAGAGAGGAATGTCAACTACCTGTACGACAATCCCTGGCCCCTTGACCAGCCAAACTCTTCAAACGCAACGGATTCAACGCACGCAGGCACTTGGCCCCATTTACCAGCGCAGCTTACCAATACTATTGCGACTTTTGAGAATGATATGAACATAATATTCGAGGGTGATCCAGCGCCCTGCAGCCTCAACCTGGAAGAAAATTGCAATGAGTGGCCCGCCAGCATGCTGTCTGTGAACTGGCTGTATCCCCAGGACCTAGCTATGGAAGACAGCCAATCCGACGGCCTCTCCTACAGTAGTGCTGGCACAGCATCTCAAAGTTCCGCTGGATTGGAGATGGGTTTGGCACAGGTTTATGATGAGTCTGCGCGTGACAGTTTCGGCCTTGGCTCGACACAAATACATTCCACAGGACCAAAGACGAAATTCCCTACTTCGGAAGGGACGCTGGAATCGTCACTAAGCTCTTCCCCTTCGTTTGACGGGATGTATTATGTGGAAGGCACTGCAGGCCGAGCTGCATTTAACCGCAGGATAAACCGGCGAAACAATGGGATGGAGTCTACTACATCAGAGAGAGAACGAATATCTGCGTCGAGTGACTTGTCCTCGATTTCGCAAGATGCTTTTGTATCGCAAACGGTTTACGAAGATCTGTTGTGCAAGGTTCAGGCCAAGTGTAACTCCCTAGGCCTTGGACCAGACAAGGCCACTCTACCCACACGTAGCGAGATTGAGCAGCACATCCAATCGTACTTTAATGGGTTCCATGCGACGTATCCTTTTCTCCAAAAGAAACCATCTCAGTTCGTTTCAACTGGGGGTTGGCTTCTACTTCTTGCAGTTGCGGCAGTTGGCTTACGATATTCCCACAAGGAGCCGGAAACTTCCCTGTCCTATCTAGTCGACCGCATCGTGAGCGATCATTTTAACGACTTTGAATGCAACGATAATGAACAGCCTTGGATCCCGGGTACCGATGCCCATGAATCAAGTGTCCTGGATTTGATTATTGTGCAGGCAGGGCTTTTGAACTGTCTTCTTTTACTTCATTCTGGACGGACAAACTTAATAAAGCGCGCCCTTAACCAGAGATACAGACTTGTTGAGGCTTGCGATTGGCTGGGCCTTCTCTCGGCAGTAGAATCAACTCCATTAAATCGCATAGAAGCGGTGAATTCAGAGGATGTTGTCTCACGCTGGGTAAATGAGGAGGCTCGAGTCCGGACCGGCTGGATGATGTGGGTGCGTGATTCCTCTCAGGTAATATTACAAAAAGTCAGTATTAACTGCTCATGCTTCCCAGATGCTCGACTCTGTCGTTTTGTATGAGTTCAATCACCTGCCCCTGTTGCAAATCGGAGACGTGAAGATTCCACTTCCCTGCCGTGAGGAGGTGTGGCATTGTGGTACAGCGGACATGATCACAAATGAAAAATATCGAACGGGTCAGTGCCATCTTGTCTATCTCAGACTAACAGTATATATTGATTGCGGATAACGGGATATAGTGACTCTTATAGATGCGCTCGAGATACTTTACTTAGAGAAGAAAATGCCCCCCAACCTTGGAGATCTCGCCACAAATATGCTTATTCTTGGTATATGTCGGCGAACTAGGGAAGCTACCATTCAAAGCCAGACCAAATTGACCACCTGGTCGCCAACAGCCAAACAGCAGCACCACTCGCACCGCGGTACACAGGTGGAATCGTGGCCCCCGGCCTTGCCGTCGGTATCGAAATGGCGCAACAGTGCCTGCGACTGTCTAGATATCCTGCATTGGGAGGCAAACGCCACAGTAGCACATACCAGGGGATGGGAAAACCCCACCATATTCCACCTTCATCTCGCACGGCTCCTTATTCTTGTTCCAATTCACCATATACAACGACTTGCAACCCCTTCAAAGTCTGACTATGCCGGGTACAAGACTTCGAAACATCATGTGGTTCGATGGGCAAATTTTGACCAATTCAAGGCGAGACTAAGTCTTGTACATGCAGGGGCCTTGTTCTGGTACGTTCGACGATATAGCAGTAGAGGTTTCCTGGAGCCCTTTGGGGTCTATGCTGCAACCTTGACTATTTGGGCATATAGCACATATATACACCAGCCCGGCAGGCAGGATGCTATAATGAGCGCTACGTTGGATGATTCAACGCCAGTCCACAGTTCAGTACAACAATCTGAACTGTCTCGCAGCACGAAAATGCCACAAAACGATGAGGATGAAGGCGATAGCCAGTCAACTGTTATTCAATTAGACCGACCTTGCGATGATGAGATTATCCAGATGTATATTCGCTTCGGCCCTAGACTTTCTGCTCGAATGACGGGGGTCGGGCGCATTTGCGAGGCATCCTCACCACGGAGGATTTTGAAGCAAGGTTTACGGTTGTTGGATGGATTAGAAGAGAGGGAATCGAGCTCCCTTCCCGAAAACCTTGAAGGTCCCAAGACTGTAAATCCCAACTGGGGAATCAGCCGTTCTTTCTCCGAGATCCTACGGTTGTTGGTCACATTACAGTGCAACCCGGAACAGGAGACCAATCGTGCAGAGGCTGAAACATCTCGAAATATCATCTCGTAGGATATAGGACAGAATTAACTAGATCGCAATTCCACATGTTGATGCGTATCGGCGCTTCTACACCTTCAAATGTAGAGCATTCAATGTTGGTGCAGTAAACGGTTTCCGGATTAACGCCTTACTCGTCCATGTATATCGAACCCCGAAGAGTGTTCATTCCCAGGCAAGAAAGACGCAGTTGGTGATGGTGCATAACATCTATTGTCCTTAACGTGTCCATATATTTTCGAATCAATACTTAGGCTAATCTTCATAGACTAATAATAGACTAAAAGAATAAACACCGGACTTTCTGATTTGTATGCGGATATAGACCATTGCTTGCCAATTAGCCCATGGATAGAATCGGAGCTATTTGCACATCTACTCTCGTCTTTAATTTGGCTTTCTGGCATTTGTCGGCCAACAGAAAATGAGAAATAATCGAATCCCAGCTAAAGAAAGAAAACTCCGGTGGAGGGTTATGGAATCCCGGTGGCGGTTTGAGTTTCCGGTGGTGGAGAAGCAATTGTTGCTCAATGTTCAACATGAAGTACCAGTCAGTAACCAAAAGATTTTGCAATTTGAGAGGCGAAGTTTTCCAACCTTTAACTACGGGCGTAAAAGGCAATGGGGTGTTCTTCTTTAACCTCGGTATATCGCTCTCTATTGTTCCTTCGAGCGCACTCGGCTACTCAACTATCATATACCATAGCATACTAGAACATACAGACGACAAGTCGATATATATGTTTGAAAGAATGTTCATTTCCGGATGTTTCCTCATGTTAATCAATTATCTTGTTACATATGCCTGTGATATTTCGCGAATAGAGATTAGCTGTTGACGTATACAAGCTATTTCTTAATGCCTAAACGTATGCTTTCCGCTTGTGCAACCTTTTTGAGAACTGCGTCTTGGTCTGCTACGGGCTCGTAGCCCAGCTGTTCCTTTGCCTTGCTAATATCCCATTGGCAACCACCCGCCAGGTGCCTGATGCGCCGGCTGCGCAATTCCGGAAATTTTGTGTTGAAAGTGAACGCCCAGTACAGCCATTCAGCTAGCTGCGCAATCCCGACCACGAGCCAAAGCGGCACGATTTTGATTTGATCTGGCGCAACCGGGTGACCAGCACCAGCGTGCAATTTGCGCACAAAATCAAAGTAGGGGAGACTGACACCGTCGGAAATGAAGAAAGCTTGGCCACCGGTGAGACGACCTTCAAGTATGCGTTTTGCTGCCAGAATGTGTGCTTCGCAGGCCTTCTGTATGTAGACAAACTCAAAGACTGGTTTGTTATCGCCAAGTTGCACATTGTGCTCGCCTCGTTTGATTGTGCCGAGTATCGAGCCTATACAGTTATCGTCATTCTCACCATAAATACCAGGGATGCGTACGACAGCGGTGGTCAGCGTGGGTGGTGTGTTCGCAGCCTGCACCTCAGCATTGGCAATGGCTTTGGTTTTGGCGTATGGGTCCGCACCTTTGCTGCGCTCGGTATAAAGCTTGGAAATTTCCTGTGTCTGTTTGACGCCGGGCATCTGCTCAAATGCAGAGTCTGAACCAGTGTAGATAAAGGCGCACGTGCTCTCCGTTTCACGAGCAACCTTGAAGAGGTTACGGGTGCCGTTTACATTCGTCCTTTGCAGAAAAGGCTCTGGAGCGACGTTTTTTTGGCGAGGCAACGTGGAACATGACGCGCGGATTGATTTTGTTGAAGAGATCCGCTACCTGCTGGGCGTCATTGATATCTCCTGCATGGTAGGTGACGTCTGGATACAAGTTCTGGTTCGGCTTCCGACTGATAACGTGGATAGCTGTGCATGTCGATTCTGCCTGTAGCATCTTGACCAGATTGGAGCCCAGGTAGCCACAGCCGCCGACAACCACAACAACTCCAAGATCGGAATTTGAAGCCATGTTGGGGATGTTAATGCTTGAGGTGGCGGTTCTCTGTAAATGCAATGAGTTATGGTGAAGCTCTTTGGAGGGCAAATCGGCAATAATATATTGCTACCAGAAAGTAGAACTTGGAGAGTCCGGGAAGTCGAGATACCTATTGATGGACACAGTTCAGCCGCACCAGGCTAATACGTACCTACACGGTGACACGAATAGGAACGAAAGAGAACCACTGTGATAGGTGTGTGTGTGTTATCAGCTCGCCATAGTTGAATTGTGACTCCCACGATCAGCAAGTGTTGTCTGCTTTGTGAAACATTTAGTTTACCTCCAGATATCGAGTCAACGACAACGCGTCCGGTTTGGTGGCTTTTGTTTACGCACATCAGCAGTGACAATACAGCGCTAGCAAGTTACAGGGAAGCTGTACTGGTAATACTAAGTTACTCTAATTACCTTCATTTAAATTACACAGTCATTATCAGATCATCTTTGACAATCTACTGGCCACCAATTCTGGCGAAGAGACCCCTGCCACCAGCAAATATTAAGGCATTATTAGCAAGGCATGGCTTTTATGAGATTAACCTGGATCCAAGAGATAAATTGAAAGTACATTATTGGTGGACTAGCTAGTCTCCAAGGCTAGCTCTAGACCCTGGTTGTGATAAATACCCATTGATCATGCATTTACCTGTAAGCACCAGTAGGCACTCGAAATTTCAAATCCGACCACAGTGGTCGGCGAATATCTGTGGTTTCTATTATGGATAATTTCATTATCGAGATTTTCCCCTCTTTTTCTTTCCAAAACCTCAACAATATGCTCAAGATGGATTCACACAGTTCTGTCTTCACATACATCTTGATCCTTCTATACCGCAACCCCTTCAGCTTTTGGTTCCTGGTACTGGGTCTTAGTTGGCTAGTTTGGTATTATGTCAGATTTACAATCACCCCCATTCTGAGACCTAATGATCCAAAGGAACTGGCTTACTTGGTGCCTAGTTAGTTACCATTGCCTCAAGATTGCTCGTCTCTAAACACTGACGAATGCCATAATCGCAGTCCTCGGTAATATAGAGACTCAATTGCCAGCATAAAACGAACATTCAGGGCTGAATGAGGAGTTGTCTAGGTTCAGCTATTTCCTACCACCAAGACTCATGCGCGATAATCAACAAGGGGAGGTAAGAGACTGGAAGTTATAACTACTATGCCCTGGTGGCTATAGAATGTACATATATACTGATAAGTCGGGAATTTACAGGAAGTTTACCGGCGGGGAACCATTTGCCATGACGCTTGCTGGAAGAACATTCTACGTTCTAACTAACACCAGAGATATATCAGAATGTAACAAGGATCTGATAACGCTCTCGTTTGATGTATTCGTCAAGGAGCTCATGCTCAATTGTGGATGCTCGCCATCTTCTGTTGACAAAATGTGCCAGGAGCCACCGAGGTACATAGATGGAAGTACAACCACCGCCTTGAATCCTTCCGGAAAATCCATTTCTCGATTAGCAATGGATTTTCATCAGACACAATTACTGCCAGGCCGCCCGAATTCCAAATTGGAAGAGTTGACCCGGTCCATGCTCTCATATGTGGATGCAATGGTAACCTGGGAAGTCATTAGTGTTAATTCGCATTATCTGAAGCAAAACGCGAAAGTAACAGAAAATGAGATTCAAGTTTCGCTAATGAGGTTTTGTGGCAAGATACTCATTGAGGCTGCGACTGCGTCATATTTTGGAGAAGCATTTTCAGACATTGATCCAAACATTGTCGACATCTTTTACACGTTTGACTCGGAAGTATGGAAGTTAATCTACAGCTATCCTCGACAGCTAAGCAAGGACATACATCTGGCACGTGATCGATTAGTAGCTGCATTTACAACACACTTTCAGCGACCACAATCAGAGCGACAAGGGGAAGCATGGTTTACTAAAGCTTTGGAGGAAGAGCAACGGCGAATCGGGTTGACAGAGGAAGAAATGGCTGCAATTGTATTGACTGTTTACTTGGGGTGAGAGACCCCTTCCCTACTAGGCATTTGCATAGGCATAATCTTTCTGTACTGACTTCCCTACGGTATAAATGCAAACACATATAAGCTGTCCTTCTGGATATTCTCCTATCTCCTATATGACACCGATCTCATGGAATCTATTCGCACCGAAGTCGACACGAACATGTCAGATGGTAAACTCAACATGAAGGGCTTGATGGATTCTAGCCCGCGTCTTAATTCCGTGGTCGATGAAGTCCTCCGATTAACCACAAACTCATTCAGCGTGAGGACCATCCTGGAAGACACACAACTCGCCGGTAAGATGTTCCGAAAAGGCAACAATATCATGATGTCTTTTCGCCCTATACATCAAAAAGATGGTGTCTTTGGACCAAGCGTGACAGCGTTTGATCCCGACAGGTTCGCAAAGAATCCGACGCTTAGACGCATTTCATCCTTCAAACCTTTCGGGGGTGGAAGCACTTGGTGTCCGGGGAGAATTGCGGCTAGGCGGGAGACGCTTGCCTTTGTTGCCCTGACGTTGTATCGATTTGAACTATCCCTAGTGAAAAACATGGATGGCTCTGAACCGTGTTTTCCTCGGCTTGAGGTAGCCAAACCGTGTCTTGGTATGATGGGAACCATTGACAATGATGATTTGACTGTGAGGATTCGGCCTCGAATGTAGTTAACGACTGCTCAACGATAGAAATAGAGATTCGGTGAGAAAGCAAGTATTTGGAAGATGGGGTCGATATTTAATCTTTCATGTTAATTACCTACATGCAACCTACATAGTCCGCTCATTAATGAGACTGGGTCAATTTAAACATTGACCTGATGATTTATACTGCGTTATGCCTCGCCAGAAAATATGTGCATATTATAACCTCTATCTACGAGCCTTCAAGATTAGGGTTGAGGGCTATTGACGCATTTGCCCTAACCTACCCGCTAGGGAGATGTCAAAGCCATCCATCTCACTCATTACATCAGCCCCAAAGTAATCAGGTTGGTTGCCTAAAATCACGATCTGACTTTGGACACTTGGTGTCCCGGCGCTTTATGGATTTCTGTCCCCGGCACCACTAGTTTGCTCTATAGCAAATATTTGATGATGGACTATATCCCTGCAATCCTTCGATTACCAGATGAGATCCTGTCTACTTTTCTCATTTGGGTACCTGCGCGAAGATGATTCTTGGTTATCCATTCGAATAATATGGGTATACAATGGTTATACCTCGATTTTGAACATTTCCCTGATCTGTACACGGTTCAGTCGCTTTCGCGTCTCTAGTCATATACGCAGGCTATAGCATTGCACTTGCCACACGCGAAGTTCCCCTGATCATTTCGGGACATCCTCCGTCACCTTCATCTTTCTACCCTCAGCTCGACAGCAACGATTTCGCAGCGGCTCCGCCTGGCATCATCACAGGCGGTGGCTACAATGATGAAGCTTTCCAGGAGTTATATCAAGTCTGAGTGAAAGCACGTGGATCAAAGGAGAAGCTACCAGTACCTTTCTTCAGGACGAGTAATGAGCTCATGGATCGCGTAGCTGCTGAGGGGATGGACCCGGCACATTCGTTGTCTGAGTATTTCAAAACTATCACTGAACGACTAAAAAGCAGGCTTATGGAGGCGCCTGGGATCTCAGCGCAAGCGCTTGAGGATTTCACATTTCTCTGAACATATATTTCAAGTATATGTCGTTAAGCATGCAATCAACACTGAGTTACCTTTGATTCGGGGTTAGGGCTAAGGGTTATTTATCCATTTGCCCTTCCATAACCTACCTAAACCCGATCCACGCTTGCACTAGTCCTCCCAGTCGACAACAATTAATTTTGAACGTCTCCTTGACTTGCACGCGCTTTAGACGCACCTCGCGGCCCTTCTTATTTGAGGTCATTTGGATAGAACAGGGATCCGGTCCTTGGCTTGCTTCATGCGCCAAAGTTATTCATTCGCATTTTCAAAAACATCCTTCGCTCCGAGTGCATTACCAGGATCTTGAACTCGACATTCACTACCTCTCAAAGAGTGGTCATTCACATATTGTCGATCTACTGAATTGGTTGACCAATGTCCGATACCTTGGTATTCGCGGAAGTTTTACAAATGACGAGCGAGACCAACCAATTTATGTGCATGATGACAATCTCTTATTCGAGTATGAGATGACAGGTCTTCCGAAGCTAGTTGCTCGGCGTATGAGGCAACTCGAGGTTCTTCGCTGTAGTAATACTTCTCATGAATGGGATGTCGGGTATAATGGAGCCAATTTCATGCGGGACATTGATATTCCGTCATTGAAGAGTTTGTCGCTTTTTGGACTTGGTAGAAGCAATGAGCCTCCGTGTTCAAATAAGGTATGGCGGCGTTAGTTAGGAAAAGCCTGATCTCTCAATGACTTTTTCAAGACGCTAACATGATACAACCAGCAAGGCACGGCGTCTTTCACGGGCCTTAATCTCTCTCTATATAATGAAACACCAGAAGTGACGTCTCAACTCATTTCATGGCCCAAAACACTTACCGAGTTTGAATATAGTAGATCTATTTATGATGTCGATTACGTCGACCTTCCCATGGTCCAATCTTGGCTACAAGTCCACAAATATACTCTCAGATGTATCAAGAGTGGCAAAATCTCTGCTAGATTTGAGGAGGCCAGGGGTCGGCTTTTTGATGTAACGGAGTTCCCCAATTTGGAGGAGCTTCATCTATCTCGATGGGACTTGAGCCGGACCCTAGACTTAGCTATGGAAGATGCGGATTTGCTGTTAGGTCCCCAAACTGCGAAAGTTTGAATTGGGCTATATGGTTATGTGCGAATGGGGAAGTCCAAGGGCGTCGGATTTTGGTGAAAGGGAGGAGAACTGGGTTAGATGCCTCGCTCAGGTGGCGATTGCGCGAGGACACTGTCTTCAAGAAATTTACGTTGATTTCTTCACCCCTGAATTCGGTGACCTGTGGGACGCATATCCGTGGGATGGGTTGGACAGGCTTTGTACGGAATTTCAGCCTCCTGGTTTGAGGGTAGAACATAGCGGATATACGTATACTAGGGATGAATGGCTGGAGAATAAAAAGCGGCGGAGAGAGAGAGCAGACCTACTTGAGGAAACAGACGAGGCCACAGACGATGACATGGAAGAAGATACAGACGAGGACACAGAATAGGACCCATTTGGTTGAATCTTGATCAGCCAGGTCTCGAGACAATTAACGTTCCAAGAGTTAACAAAAGCAAAAACCTTGAAAACCTGGAAGAAATAAACTTCGGGTGATTCAGAGGTGTGAGTACTATCAAGCATTGTTTCGAGATCCACGACAGTCAATGACAAAGTGGGTTGAAATCGACTGGCAACAGTTACAACTTGTGACTCCTATACCTAGGTTCTACTTTTGTGTGTCCTAGAGTGGTTGATTTATACTTACTTTCAACGATACGGACAAAACCATCCACCGCAACCCTAACACTAAAATCCCTAATCCGCCGCTAATCCGCCGTCCCCGCAGCACTTACAGGGGGCTACCTGCTGCTCGGTGCTTACTATTGGGCGTGAATAGTCGAAACTTGACAATTTCCTTCAATCTTTGTCCTTGTATGAATGAGATAATTTTATACCGGTGACATCGGTCCTCCTCCTTGGCTCCCAGGGCGTCTTGCTGCTCAGGGATATGCGGCATATAAAGTCGCCATAGCCGTCATTCAGATGTTAGGACTCATCAGTCAATATTTCTCACCGTTCTTGCTCGAATCCTAATTCTCTATCATGGCAAAGACACGGCAGCCAGAGTTCCACATCCAAATCCACCTCGGAGCTGCCCTTGGCACCTTTTTTAAATCACAGCTCTTCTTGACCCCCCCTTATCCAGTCGCCACCTTTACTGGTAAGACCGTTATTGTCACAGGTGCAAATACCGGACTGGGTCTCGAGGCTGCTCGTCATTTCTATCGCCTCAATGCCTCAAAAGTGATTCTTGCCGTTCGGACCGTCTCCAAGGGTGAGACCGCCAAGGAAGATATCCTCAACGGTGTCACCGCGAGGAACGATCCTAACGCTATTAACGTTTGGCCACTTGATCAAGCCAGCACTTCGTCGACACTTGCGTTTTCCGAGCGCGCACAGACGGAGCTGTCCCGTGTCGATGCTGTTGTGCTGAACGCTGGTATCAACACCAAGCATTTCCAACTGGTCGAGGGCTATGAGCAGGTGACCCAAGTCAACGTACTCAACACGTTTCTGTTGGCTTTGGTGCTGTTGCCCAAGCTGCTAGATACGAAGACTCGGTTTCCGGGTTCCTCGCCTCATTTGACAATTGTGAGCTCGGAGGCACATCATCTGACCAAATTCGAGGAAATCAACGCTCCAAATTTATACGAGAAGCTGAATGAAGAGCAAGCATACTCCCAACAACCAAGATATCAAGTCAGCAAGCTACTCGAGATCCTCTTGACACGCGAGTTGGTCGCCCGGCTCAAAGGCAATTTCAAATTCGATACGGACCCCGTCACCATCAATCTCGTCAACCCCGGCTTATGCTTGAGTTCTCTCACCCGCGACGACGTCAAGCCTCCGCTCCTCTTTCGGATCGCGAATAAACTTATCGCGCGCACGACGGAGCAGGGTGGCCGGTGTCTTGTCCTCGCTGCCGCTGCGCCGGAGAGTTCGCACGGCGAGTTTCAAAGCGATGGGAAGAATCAAGATGTGGAAGCTTGGATTTATACTGAATTGGGTGGAAGGGTTCAGAAGAAGGTATGGGAACAGACTGTACCCATTTTAGAGGCGAGAAAACCGGGCCTTCTAAGCGCCGTGGGACTGTGATAATCCTTCAGTCCAGATCCATCAAAAGTGTCAAAGACGAAAGGATGGTTAATAGCTAGTTAGTGCAATGCAGGATGTTTCGTTTAGGGCTTTCCTATCTTGGGCGGTGATCATTTCCCCGCACTCGGCTATCCTTCCTTATTTGTTATCCAGCAATTACTCCAAGACCAAGGTAACTCAGGCCAGAGTAACAACAAGACTCTACTTACCGAACCTGCTTTTATCAATAGCTCTTACCTCCAGACAAACAGAACACATTAAACGCCAAACTGTGTGCGTTGTTGTTCGAAGTCAAACGGATCGTGTGATTAGCCCTCTCTGCATTGGCCTTATCCAGTCCGACATTGGATAAGCTACCCTCCATCTCTGTACATTTCTTCTTTTCTTTGCTGCATCCTCAATTTCCTTGACGGCGAATAATGGCAGCCCCAACAGAGAATACGGCGGAGATCCCACTTCCTCCAGTACCGGACGTCATCTCAAAGATGCCATGGATACAACTTGGGAATTTTGAGATTGCATCCTCCAAGACCCCACCGCCAAAGCCATACCCACCACAAAGCAAGCCGGCCGAGCGCGCCGCTGCAAGGTTTGGGGTACACGGAAATGCAGTTTGTATGAACCTTTCGCCTGTTTCTACTATCAACAAGTAGCGCTTACGGGATATCCATATGCAGTGACTGGTGGCGCTGGAATGCTCGCTCTAACTTCGGCTCGAGCTTTACTAGAACATGGCCTCACTGGGATCGCGTTATTCGACCTACCAAGAGCGTTAGAAAAGGGCCAAAATGCCATCGAAGCACTACGAGCGGAATTCTCATCAGCCAAGATCATCCAACAAGCCTGCGATGTGACCGATGAGAAAGGTATGATAGCGGCAACTCGATCTGCAAAGGCGCAATTGGGTGAACTCAATATCCTATGTTGCTTTGCGGGCATGGTTGGCTGCGTTCCTTCCGCGGAGCAATCTGTGGATCACTGGAGGAAGATAATCGACGTCAATACAACTGGTTGTTGGATTGCTGCACAGGCGGTTGGACGGTATGTAGTTTACAATCACCTGACACGATGCTTTAAAGAACCAATTTTGTTGGAATATGCGAAAGCAGTGCATATAATGCATACTGACGTGGTAGCACAGAGAGATGATCGCTAGCAAACACGGAGGAAAAATAATCTTTATCGCATCAATTTCCGGTCATCGAGTCAATTACCCACAGCCGCAAGCTGCGTATAATACCTCCAAAGCCGCGTTGCTACATATGAAGAACAGCCTGGCCGCAGAGTGGACGCGTTATGGGATCCACATCAATACTATCTCCCCAGGTTATATGGACACGGTTCTCAACGAGGGCGATGACTTGGCGCCGTGGAGGCAGATCTGGGCTGAACGAAACCCGATGCGTCGTATGGGTTCGCCGGAGGAGCTTACAGGGCCTGTCATTTTGTTATGTAGTGATATTGGCGGAAGTTATATCAATGGCGTGGATATCGTGGTTGATTGGGGGGGTTTAGTTTTCTAAACTTGACTAATTGACGGGCCTCGACCAGGGGCCAGACCTACTGGTGAGCCTTTGCCAGAGCATCAAAGAGCATTATTATGACATGTGGAGAGAACACGGTAATCGAGGTCTAGAAGCAATGAATAACCTGCGGCGTGAACTTAAAAATTAGTGGATGGATGTATTGTGCAACCAATCCTGCTTTGAGAGATGGTGTCACCTGTTGAGTCTACCCGTCTCATTGGCAGCGCTCCTTGCATCTGCCGCTTGTTGGTTGCTTTATCGACACTGCTCGTCTCGACAGCCTTGTTACGAATGTACGTAGATTGTAGGATGCTCTCGTCTCAGTCTGCCAGGACACGTGGCGCCAATGCGTCAGGGCCCTTTGGCGCAGGGATTTAATAGAAGGCTAGTGGCGATGGCATCCGACCGAGCACTAAATATCGCGGAGTCATCTGTATCGCATCAAGACGATCATCTGGGCTGGGGTGCATCGATATCGGTCATCAATGAGTCAGTGGAGTATATTCAGGATAAATCCATTAAGTGGTACACCAGAGGAAGGAGAGCGGCTTGGCGGGTTGATGTCATGAGCTAACTAGTTCAGGCACCGTTCCTGCCTTGCCTTGTCTGCCGTCACCTCACGAGAGCTCGTCCCTTCCATTGTCAACCCTTCCTACAACTCCTTCACGCACCGATTGCCTGCTTCACTTCTCGGTCTTATCTCTAGTCTTGTTGCTTTTACCAACTGTATAACCTTGGAATCCGATTATACTCGTGTCAACCCCGCGATCCGTCTTGTGTGGATCGGCACTTGCGAAGCTAACGACTTGCGCGACTCCACAGCCAGCACACACTCATCAAGACCTTTCCTGCGCGCTTCGGATCGTTAGTCGCCTCTTCTACATAATCGCATCTGTCTTTCTTGTATGATATAACGCCGAAAAGCGCCATCCGCCGGCCAAGACTGGTAGGGAGGGATAGAAGACTGTTCGGCGATCGCCAGTGCCGGCTTGGTCTGGTCACGAGCCACTGGTTAACAGGATGAGAGGCCTGCAAAACCTAGCTACAGGCTTGCTCTGTAGCACGCTGGTTTCTTCAGTTGCAGCACAGGGAATAACTGCTATACATGAACCTGGTCGATGTGCTATTCGTGGTCATTGCGGAAAGAAGAGCATTTTCGGCGGAGAGTTGCCTTGCCCTGACAATGGGCTTGCGCGCGAGCCGGATGACGCTGTCAGAAAAAAGCTAGTCTCGCTATGTGGAAGCAAATGGTCTGAGGGACCTGTCTGTTGCGAAGATGAACAGGTAAGCATCATGCCTCAGATTATTGATTAGCTTCCTGACCAACCTCCTTTAAATAGGTCGACGCCTTGAAAAAGAATCTGAAACTCGCAGAGGGTATTATCGCCTCGTGTCCCGCATGCGTCGATAACTTCTTCAACACGTTCTGTACATTCACATGTTCGCCCGATCAGTCGCTATTCGTCAACGTCACACAAACTGAGCCCAAGGGAGATAAACTCCTGGTCACGGAGCTAGACAATCTTTGGTCGGAAGAATGGCAGAGCGGTTTTTACGACAGTTGCAAAAACGTCAAAAATGGCGCGTCTGGAGGAAAAGCCATCGACTTCATTGGCGGAGGTGCCAAAAATTATACTCAATTCATGAAGTTCTTAGGCGACAAGAAGCTGCTTGGTAGCCCGTTCCAGATCAATTACCAAACAGAGCCTCGAAATTCGGATCCCCACGGCATGGAAGCTTTGCCCATATTTCCCAAGGCCTGTAATGATTCAGACCCCGCTTATCGTTGCTCTTGTGTGGACTGTCCCGAAGTCTGCCCAACGTTACCAGAAGTCAAGTCACAAGTTTATTGCCACGTCGGACTTATGCCGTGTATGTCCTTCGCAGTTATTATCATCTACTCGGTATTTCTTTCTCTTGTTGTATCAATATCGAGCTACGTGGCCTACCGAGAACGCCGATATCGCAAGCCTGAAAGGGTCAGATTGCTGCAGGATCCCGTTCAAAGTGATGATGAGGACGATGGTGAGCTTGTTCGCGGTGCTGGCTATTTGGAAACGCCTCATAAGCATTACAAGTTGAATGCTATCTTCGATAAAGCCTTCAATCGACTCGGTAGTATCTGTGCCCGCTTCCCAGCGATTACGATCTTTTTGAGCGTTCTTATTGTCGCACTTCTTAGCTTGGGTTGGCTTCAATTTACTGTAGAGACAGACCCCGTTCGTCTCTGGGTCAGTCCTACTTCAGACGCAGCTCTAGACAAGGAATTTTTTGATGACAATTTTGGTCCATTCTTCCGCGCCGAACAAGCATTTTTGGTCAACGATACAGGCCCAGTATTGAACTATGATACATTGAGTTGGTGGTTCGATGTTGAAAGTCGTGTTCGCCGCATGATATCCCTGAAGCAAGGTTTAACCCTAGATGACGTGTGCTTCAAGCCGACGGGTGATGCCTGTGTGGTACAATCACTAACAGGATATTATGGAGGGTCATCTGTTGGCGTCACTCCTAGGAACTGGCAGAAAACGCTCTCTCACTGCGCTGAATCGCCCGGTGACGTTAGCTGTCTCCCGGACTTCAAACAACCCCTTCACCCTACTATGATTCTTGGTGGCTATGAGGATACCAACAATGTTCTCGATGCAAGCGCTATGGTGGTCACTTGGGTTGTTAACAATTTTGCGCCGGGGACAGAAGGTGAACGCAGAGCCGTCGACTGGGAAGAAAGCTTGAAGCAAGTTTTGGAGGTCGTGCATGAAGAAGCACGCGAGCGCGGTCTCCGTCTATCTTTCAATACGGAGATGAGCTTAGAGCAGGAGTTGAATAAATCAACCAACACTGACGCCAAGATTGTGGTCGTTAGTTATGTGATCATGTTCATCTATGCATCTATCGCTTTGGGATCTGGAGCACTAACTCTTCGGTCGCTGTTGACTAACCCATCGAACGCACTGGTTCAATCCAAGTTTACCTTAGCAATTGTCGGAATCTTGATTGTTCTAATGTCGGTTTCCTCTTCGATCGGATTGTTCTCTGCCCTTGGAATTAAGGTGACCCTCATCATTGCTGAAGTTATTCCATTCCTGGTACTTGCCGTTGGAGTCGACAACATTTTCCTCATTGTCCACGAATTCGATCGCGTGAATATCAGCCATCCCGATGAAGAAATTGACGAGCGTGTTGGTCGTGCGCTTGGTCGCATGGGACCTAGTATACTTCTATCAGCAATTACTGAAACCGTGGCATTTGCTATGGGTATATTCGTCGGCATGCCTGCAGTCAAGAACTTTGCTGCTTATGCCGCTGGTGCCGTTTTCATCAACGCTATTCTCCAGGTTACCATGTTCATTGCTGTACTTGCACTCAACCAGAGGCGGGTCGAGAGTCTTCGTGCGGATTGTTTTCCTTGTTTCACCGTTCGCCGTGCAACATCTTCCGGTCTACCGGATGGCGCCGCTTACGATGACACGGCAGGAGAAAGCTTTCTGCAGAGATTCATCCGTCGTGTTTACGCACCAGCTCTGCTAGACCGGAGAGTAAAGGCGGCTATTATAGTTATCTTTCTTGGCTTGTTCACAGCAGGTCTGGCGCTCATACCTGAAGTCGAATTAGGTCTTGACCAACGAATTGCGCTGCCAACCGGCTCATATCTTATTCAATATTTTGACGATCTCGCAAACTACTTTCAAACGGGCCCTCCAGTATATTTCGTCACACGTGGCGTCAACATAACAGAAAGATCACATCAACGACAAGTTTGTGGTCGATTTTCCACATGTGAAGAATATTCGCTACCTTTCGTGTTAGAGCAAGAGTCCAAACGCCCCAATGTTTCCTATATATCCGGATCTACTGCTAGCTGGTTGGATGATTTCTTTTATTGGCTCAATCCTCAGCAGGATTGCTGCAAAGAGAATGGGAAGATTTGTTTCGATGATCGTACACCAGCGTGGACTATCACCCTATCAGGTATGCCTGAAGGAGAAGAGTTTATCCACTATGTTGAGAAGTGGATTGAATCGCCAACGGATGAGTCCTGCCCTCTCGGAGGCAAAGCCCCGTATAGCAATGCGCTTGTGATCGACAGCAAACACCTGACCACGAACGCCACTCATTTCCGAACGAGCCACACTCCCTTGAAGACTCAGGCGGATTTTATTAATGCACAAGCCTCGGCTCGACGCATATCGGATTACCTCTCTAAGGCACACAATATTGACATCTTTCCCTACTCCAAGTTTTATATCTTCTTTGATCAGTACGCCTCTATCGTTCGTCTCACTGGTACCCTTCTTGGAGCCGCCATCGGTATCATTTTTGTTGTCAGTTCCGTGTTACTGGGATCTCTGGCTACGGGTGCCGTTGTTGCCACGACTGTTGTTATGATTGTCGTAGACATCATAGGTACCATGGCTCTTGCGGGCGTATCGCTCAATGCAGTTTCACTGGTTAACCTGGTCATTTGTGCGGGTATTGGAGTCGAGTTCTGTGCTCATATTGCTCGTGCTTTCATGTTCCCATCCCGCAACATGCTAGAGAAAAGCCCCAAGTTTCGTGGTAAGGACGCAAGGGTCTGGGCGGCACTCATCAACGTTGGAGGCAGCGTCTTCAGTGGCATTACTATCACGAAACTACTCGGTGTCTGTGTGCTTGCTTTTACACGCAGCAAGATTTTCGAGATCTACTACTTCCGTATCTGGTTGGCCCTCGTGATCTTTGCCGCGACCCATGCCTTGATTTTCTTGCCTGTTGCTTTGACTTATTTTGGCGGAGAGGGTGAGTTAATATTTTTCCTTCATTCCGTTCCAACTACGTACTAAATTTTGTGTCTTTCGATAGGTTACGTGGATCCCGAATCAGATGGCGGGTTGGAAGATAATCTCGCGGCTCGCGGCTACCGTTCGCTGCTAATGAACGACGACTATGACTCTGAAGAAGAGGATTAATACCGTCTTCTCGGTATGCATAACGGAGTTTCATGCATATACCTAACTGCGATGACAATTTCATGGAACTTTGGAAGAATTTATTTTTTCGTTTTTTGGGCGGATTTTTCCTTGGATGGAGTTGGTTTCTTTAATCCCTTTGAATGGGCAGGAAAAGCTGATAATTCCATACGCCTATCATATGAGGAGGAAATATGTAAATAGCAGATATCTGACAATATAAAGCATTTCTCTCGAGCAATAAGAGAAGAGATTCGTTGGTATTACATGTATCGTCCTTGTGATTTAAATTTTTGGCTGCTTTGCTAGATACCTGTAGCTAAGTGTGTAAATTTCAATACAACCTTGGAAACCTATGTGTCAATCACAACATGGAACTCATCCCATCAGATATGTACATTTGCTGCCCTGCAGCAGGTGGAAACAGATTATTCCATACGCATTATCATCAGACATAAATCATCACCTCCAAGTATCATCAACAGTCGCAGTCAACCCCTGACAACCCGTCGGCACCGTATAACTCCTGTTCGGATCACTCTCCCACTTAACAGTGCCATCACTATTCACAATAATAAACTTATATTGAAACGACTCTCCAGCTGGCAGACTCACCGTAACCGTCCACATCGGATCGGATGAGGTATATTGATCCGCCGACAACAGGACTGCGCTAGATGTGCTCCAAGAGCCCAGTTGACTGATCGATCCGGTGAGATAGACTTCCTGGCCGTAGGTAGTGGTGACTACTTCTTCGAATGTGACTGCGACTGTTGATGCGGCTGTGCAGCCTGAACTAGCGCCGTCGCATAACGAGCTACCAGAGACGGAAGACCAGGGCAGGAATGCTCTCGGTGAGCCGGAAGCCATGGGCACGGCGATTGTGCCGCTGGAACTGACAGTCACGTTTGTGCAGGTGTAGAGCTCTGTGACTACAGTACCGGATGTGTACCCACTGCCGCTGAGGGTGAGTGTGTAAGAGCTACCGCTTGCGCCGAGGTTGGAGAGCACAGTGACTAATTGCAGGCCTGTTGTACCCTTGCGCATGGCGATGGTGTTGGAGTCTTGGTAGATGGGGTAATTCTATTTTCTGTTAGTCAATACTGCAAGCGTGTTTGTAGGACAGGGTGAGTCTCACTTGATACGTCAAGTAAGCCGAGTCCTTGGCTATAGCCAACGAACGGATGGCGTTTGAAGTCTTTGTATGAGTATACAACTGTGCAGTTGTCGAGTAAGACGATGTCCAGAGAGCTTCACGGTTGAGAGGAATGTTTCCTCCGCTGTAGTGCTGCTCTTGTCCATAGTACAAGATCGGGATACCGTCTGTCAAGAAGATGTAGGAGATGACATTTTTGGCCTCGGAGTAGTCGCTTGTGTAGCTGTTTGTTGTTATTTGTTAAGACCAATGTCAGAAATATCTGGGTTGAGGAAGATGCGTGACTTACTATGCAAATCGCGGATTGTCGTGGTTCTCAATAAAGTTTCCGAGAAGAGATGTGTCAGCACAGTCGGATTTGACAGTGTTGATCATGTTGTACAGATTGCTGATACTACCGCTAGAGGACTCAAAGGCGTAGAGCAATTGCCAGTAACTATACCGCACCGTTAGTAACCCCAATAACAGTGACCGAGAGTGTGGATGCAGCTTACATCGGATAATTCAGAACACCACTCAGAACGCTCTGATACGGGCATACGACTGCCGGGTCGCCATAATCCAGTTCTCCAATACAGTAAACGCCAGCTGCTTCTTCGAAAGCAGTGAAGAAGTCCTGCTGGATATGCATTGCGGAGTCGATTCGAAGTCCGTCAACTATCAAGCAGTCAGTATACCTAGAGATACTCGGCAGGAATTCGGGAGACACATACTGGAATAATTGGCTACAAATGACTTGACCCACGCATTCCAGGTATCCTTCACGTAGGTCTGAGTAGTGTCGAGATCTGGCAAAGAGACAATGGTGTCTCCTTCCCAGCAATCATTCCAATTAGTCGCGTTGTAGGTGTTATAGTTTATCAGACAGTAAGAATGGTAGTAACTTTGCGAGGGGAAAGGATTGAAAATGCTGTAGTCGACGCTGGTGCCCGCTCCATCGTATGCCTGTATCCTTTTAGTTAGACGGTTTGTCTAGGGTACTGATGGGGTTATGGCGTACCATGTTGTTTACTACGATATCGACCATGAGGTACATTCCTCGCGCGTGCAACGCTTCGGAAAGTTTGAGCAAGTCTGAAGACGCACCATAGTGAGAGTTCGTCGCGTAACTGTAATAGGAGTCAAAGTCAGATACTTTAGTCAAACTTCAACATGCGGCATTATCGGATCGTATTTACGCATTCTGCTGCCAGTAGCCATGATAAGCTTCGCCATCGGAGGTGGAGCCTTCGAAGTTTTCGGTTACGGGTGTTATCCATATGGCTGTGAACCCCATGCCTTGGATGTAATCCAACTGTGGAAAGCAAGTCAATCACTAGCCCTGGATTGATATCTGGTATGACTGTGAACAGCATACATGGTTGATCACTCCCTGCCAGCTACCACCGCAGTATAACTATTAATCGCGTCAGTATTAGGGCTATTGGTAGTCAACGGAGTGAGGGTTGTCTCAACTCACCCCATCAGCAACATCACATGAAGCCGTAGTAGAATTGCTGGTCAACCCGAAACGATCTGTGAGCAAGAAATAGATTGATTGACTACGCCATTCATCCGCAGTCAATCCCAGTGCTACGCTGGCAAGAGCACTCCAAACAAGAGAAACGTTGGGCAACTTCATCTTGGCGGTGTCAACCGATGCCGAAGTGGATGCTCGAACTAACCAGGCGATTGCTCCCGGACAAAAACCACATATTGAAGGGATATTCTCCGTCTTTATATACTTGAGGAATTATGAAGAAGGCCAAATACCGGCTATTCCTTTAGATTAGTTCCTACGCAACCTGGATGGAGGGCCTGCAGAGGGCCGGGGTTACGTGGAGAATGCTGCCGGCGGAAGGAAAACCCTAATGCCGGCAAGTTTCATTCACTACCAGGGGATTTCTCCAACCAGTCAGTTGACGTTTTCCAGTGACTTGTTTTAGTGCGTACCTTGCTAGCTCATAATAGAGTAGCTTATTCCATTGCCTAATCCTATTCTGTAGAGAACGTTTCATTGCCGAAACGCTAACCCCGCGCTATACACTTGTATACAGTCGATACAGCCAGCCAATTGTGACATTGATCAAGCAACGTGGGGTCAAGCCTTTTTGACCTTTTCTCCTGGCTAGCACCACTGTTTAATGAGGTTGAGTATGCCCAACTTCGTATAGACGCTGCGTGACTGAATCTTATTCGATTTGATTCTGAGCAGTCCGTTGGTGTCGATTGGATGACGCGGACATTGTTCTATTGTTGGCAAAAGAGTTTTCCCGGGAATTTTAAAGATCTTCATGAGGTTAATTAATTGCACAGATGAAGTTAATATGATAGGGTTCTTATCCCTGTCGAAAGAGTACGTACGCCCCCTGATTGTTAGAAGTTGAAAAACGCATGTCTGGGCAGGGGCCATTCTTCAGTCTCCGTAGAGTAGACGGACAAAACCCAGGTATAACAGACCCTATTATTACTTCTCGCTACCCAAATACCATCAAATTTCCATCGGACACGAAATTTCGAGTCTGAAATCCGGATTAATCTTCTACTTAACGTATTTCGCTGACCACCTCGTCCACTGGCCTAGTGATGAAGCTATCCACGGAAAAGGGTTACATTCAATGAACGCCTCGTTTTTAGATGCCTTTCATAGTCCGTCTTCTCTATACCTAGGCATAGTAGGCAAGCCTAAAACAAGCTGGTCTATGCGTAAAAACTCCAAAGTCAAATCTCCGCACGCGGGCAATTACCGGACCTGGACCATGCCATTTCTGGTATGTACGTGAATCTGCGCCACGCCACGTTGAAAAATTTATAATTCGGTTAGTTACATATGTAGTCTTTTGAAATCTAGTATGAAGCTCAATTTTTGTATTGCAGAATATGCATGAATCATAGATAAAATCATGATATATCGTCATCTGAGGGAGAACTCGTCGTTGTGATGTTTCCCTAATTAAGTGTGGACTGCGGCAAAATTAGCTTGTTCGGCTTTTGAACAACCAAGCAGAAGAATCAATGTATATGGGAAATGGAGTCAAGATGAGAGTACGTACACTTTTCCGATAACTCTCCGTTCACAGTATATGTAATGAGTAATAATTGTCCTTCAAACGGTCAAAGTGCTTGATCAGAATATCAGTATCTCGAGAAGGTCAGTGAAATCATAATAGAAAGCAAAGCCCGATTTGTTGCGGTATTTGACGCAGACTACATCCCAAAGATGAGTCCCTTCGTAATATGAACAATAGCATTAGGTCAATTCATATCCATTTGATGGATAAGACGCGAGAGGTTTTGTGTTTTACATATGTATTAGGGCTAGGGCTGATTCGGATTAACCACTCACTGACTTGGATAGATTCTCTGCGAGACGAAGACAGAATGCAAATCCAGGTAGTCAAAGAGGAGAAAGGAAACCTGATTTTCAGGGGAGTTAGACTAAGGGCAGATCAACTTTCAAGACTTATCTTAGCTCTTAATTGATGACTTGAAGCCATGATCGCCATCCATCATCACAAACATCACAAAGATCAGAGCTGAATGGGCATACTATAGTTAAATCTCTTAATTATACAATGAAGTGACTGGACTTTCACAACCTTAAAATGGATGGGCAAAAGACTAGAGGCATAAGATTGACCTAAACCTAGGTAGACATCTTGGAAGAACATCGACCTGGCATTGTCCATAGGGTTCGCAGGGTCAACCCTACCTAGGTAACCGAGAGCAGGCAGTACGTCATACCTATCCCCATACCAACATGAAGAACCCCATGTTGGGCCACAGAGTATTTGATAAACCTTAGAATGTTCGAAGTGACGCAGAAGAAGACGTATATGAACTCAAAATAACTACCCAGGTGAACCGTTTTGCTTTTGTGGGCTCAAACAAGTACGTCCTAATAAGAGAACAGTGAATAGCCGACATATATTTCGTCAAGTCCTCGTGCACTACCGACCTCGAGACGTCAAGATAGGTCCAACCCAGCCATTAATAATAACCCCCAGCTGACCGAGAGACAAGGAACAACTGGCACTCGCTCTTATTCTAGGACTGTACCATCTACAGCGAGAAAAGAAGAGAAGAGATACATACTACTACGTGGTATAGGAGTAAAATGGGCGGGAAAATGGAGGGGCAAAACAAAAGTCCCAAAATGGAAAAGTGCGGGGTGGAGACGCGTGTGACGGTCTGATTGGCTGCAGGAGCTTCGTCAGAGCCACGCTAGCCCCAATCAGGTATAATAGCTGGTGGGACAACCGCAAAAAAATTTACGACGTTTACTTTTTTTTCCCTCCTCTTTCCATTTAGTGAAAAATCACAACACACACTTTTCTTTTTTCCTCTTTTCCGTGTTTTATTCTGTGTTCCTTTTGCTCTCAGGGGGCTTTGAGGAGACTGCAGAAGTTGTTTGTGTTTTCGAAGCTTTGCCCAGCAAGTTTCTCGCTTGTGACCCCGCATCTTGCAAGGTTTCTTTTCTTTTTTTGACAAACCTCAACACGACGTTCGCGTCAAAAAGAGGGGACAGAATTATCAAAAGAGAAAAGCAAATCACATATACAAGCTGCCCGCCATGGATCAACAACGATTGTTGCAGCAGCTGCAAATTATCTTGAACCGTGAGGACAACTTCTTGCTTCTATTGATCCGTTCGTGCGAGACTAACCACCACGCGATACAGCCTCCACCGGGGACTTGAAAGAAGCCACTGGCGTACTCCAAAAAGAGTACTACAACAAGCCCGAATCATTTCTCTTCCTCCTTCAGCTAGCCACCTCCCACGACAGCGATGACCTTCGCCAGTTGGCTGCCGTCGAGGCCCGCGGTCTGGTAGGCAAATTCTGGCTCAAGGTTCCTGCAGACCAAAAACCCCAGATTCGGGAACAGTTGCTACGTGGTACCATGAGCAGCAACTCCGAACTTGTCCGTCACGCTATCGCCCGTATCGTTTCTTCCGTAGCCAAGATCGACCTTCAGGACGGCGAGTGGGCCGATTTGCCCAACTTCCTGCTTCAGGCTGCCCAGAGCGGAAACAAAGACGAGAGAGCTATTGGTGTCTATATTTTCTTTACCATCCTCGAGTCTCTGGGAGAAGGATTTGAAGATAAGTTCCAGGACTTGTTCACTCTTTTCAGCAAGACAATCCGTGACCCCGAGAGCGCCGAAGTCCGTATCAACACTCTTTTGGCCTTGAGCAAGCTGGCCATACACCTCGACTCGGATGAGGACCCTGCCCCAGTCAAGGCATTCCAGCAGGTCTTCCCCGATATGGTCCGAGTTCTTAAGGATGCTATTGACACCACCGACGAGGACCGTATCATGCAGGCCTTTGAGGTCTTCCAGACCTTGCTCGGATGTGATCCCGCTTTGATGAACGTCCATATCAAGGACTTGATTACTTTCATGAACGAAGTTTCTGCAAACACACAGCTCGCTGAGGATACCCGTACACAGTCCATCAGCTTTTTGATGCAGTGCGTCAAATACCGCAAGCTCAAGGTTCAGGGTCTGCGTGTTGGTGAACAGCTGACCCGCACCGCTCTTCACATTGTAACAGAGCTTGATGATGACGACGACGAGGATGAGATCACTCCTGCTCGCTCCGCCCTTGGTCTCCTCGACATGCTTGCCCAGAGCTTGCCTCCAAGCCAAGTTGTTGTTCCCCTCCTCCAAGCTCTTGGTCAATACTTCAACAGTGAAAACCCCGACTACCGTCGTGCCGGTATCTTGGCTTTGGGTATGTGCGTTGAAGGTGCACCAGACTTCATCAGTAGCCAGTTTCATGAGATCTTCCCGATTATTCTTCACCTTCTCAGCGACAAGGAACCCAAGGTCCGCCAGGCCACTTTGCACGGCGTTGCCCGCCTTGCCGACGATCTTGCAGAGGACGTTGGCAAGGAACATGCCAAGCTTATGCCTCTTTTGGTCCAGAACCTCGCCAGTGCTATGGAGAGCTACAAGGGTGAGGAGAGCGGCCCTACAGTCAACATCATGAAAGCAGCTGTCAGCTCCATCGATTGTGTCGTTGACGGCCTCGACGCGAAGGATGTCATTCCTTACCAGGATGAGCTTGTTCCTCTCTTGCACAGGCTTTTCCAACACCCCGACTTCAAGATCAAGGGTCTCACTGCTAGCGCAATTGGATCCCTTGCGTCTTCTGCCGGTGAAGCTTTCCTCCCATACTTCGAAAAGTCCATGCACCTCATGCAGGAGTATGCCACCAAGAAGGAAAGCGAAGACGAGCTTGACCTCCGTGCTAGCATCATTGATGCCATGGGTGAGATGTCCGCTGCCGCTGGTCCTCAACACTACCAACCTTACGTTGAGCCTCTCATGCGTGCTAGCGAAGAAGCCCTGCACCTCGACCACTCTCGCCTCAAAGAAAGCACCTACATGCTCTGGGGCTCCATTTCCAAGGTTTACGGAGAGGACTTCAAGCCTTTCCTCGATGGTGTCTTCAAGGGTTTGAGCGCCTGTATCGAACAGGAGGAAGCTGATCTCGAGGTTGAGCTTGGTGATGCTGCCAAGGACCTCGTTGGCCAGGAAGTAACTATTGGTGGCCGCAAGGTCAAGGTCGCCGAGACCTCTGACGACGAGGATGGTGATATTGAGGACATTGACCTCGACGACGAGGATGACTGGGAAGATTTCACTACCGTCACACCCTTGGCTCTCGAGAAGGAGATTGCTGTCGAGGTTATTGGCGACTTGATCAGCCACACCAAGGGCGCTTATCTTCCCTACTTTGAGAAGACCATTGAGTTGGTACTTCCTCTCACTGAGCACCCCTATGAGGGTGTTCGCAAGAGCACTATCAGCACCCTCCACCGTGCCTATGCTACCTTGTTCGCTTTGGCTGAGGAGAACGGCCAGATGCCCAAGTGGCAAGCTGGTCTTCCCCTCAAGGTGCAGCTTCCCGTCGAGGTTCAGAAGTTCGCCGAGATTTTGATGACCGCCACCATCAAGTTGTGGGGTGAAGAAAGTGACCCGTACGTATACCTTTTCCATTCCTTGTTATTCGTCCTGCTTTACACTAGGCTGGCTCAAGGGCCAGCCTTATATGATGACAACACCGTTACCCAGCTCACTCAGACATGCTATAAAGCATGATTGATGTTAACAACGTATTCCAACGTAACCTGATTTTTATATCGTCCGCCTCATAATTCGCACAAAAATATCCTGATATATGCTAATGAGACTTGAATATAGGGCCACCGTTGGCGATCTCTGCGGCAACCTTGCCGAAAACCTTCGTTACACCGGTCCTGCACTTGTTGCTGACGAGAGTGTCTTGACCAATGTTGTCCAACAGGTGACTGATCTCATTACCAAGAAGCACCCCTGCCAGCAGGAATTCGCCGAAGACGAAGAGCTCCAAGAGGCTGGCGACGAGACCTCTGAGTTTGACTGGATTGTTATTGACCGTGCACTTGACGTCGTTTCCGGACTTGCCGCAGCACTCGGCCCTGACTTCCCTCAGCTCTGGAAGATCTTCGAGAAGAGCATTCTACGATTCGTCAGCAGCTCTGAGAACATCGAGCGCGCTACTGCCGTTGGTACCCTCGCCGAGGTCATCACTGGCATGAAGGATGCCGTCACTCCTTTGACTGGCCGTTTCTTGCCTCTCCTCTTGAAGCGTCTTGATGATGAAGACCCTCAGACCAAGTCCAACGCTGCCTACGCTACTGGACGTTTGATTGAGGCAACCAATGATGCCTCTATCGTTTCACAGTTCCCTACCATCCTTCAGAAGCTTGAGCCCTGCCTCCAGCAGCAGGTGTCTCGTCTCCCAGACAACGCCACTGGTTGCTTGTCTCGTATGATCCTGAAGCAGCACGACAAGGTTCCCATTGCCGACGTGCTCCCTGCCATTGTCAGCATTCTTCCCTTGAAGAACGACTATGAGGAGAATGAGCCTTTGTACAAGATGATTGCACAGCTTTGTAAGTCGCGCTGATTTTATATTTCAATTATGACTCCTGCTAACATGAATATAGACAAATGGGAGGATCCCACCGTGCGTCAGCTCACTCCTCAGCTTCTTCCCGTCTTCCAAGCTGTCTTGTCCGATGACGACCAATTGGAAGACGACCGCCGCAAGGAGGTGATGGAACTTGTCTCATGGCTCAACAAATAAGTGACGAGTTTGCACTCCATCCTTTATGGCCATACCCAGGACCACCAAACAAAAAACCCAAAAATCACCCCTTGATGACGAATTGTAATGACGGATAGATGTAATGATCACCAGGAGACGGAAAGAAAGAATCAAATATCAGAGATACCCCGGGAATTTTGATGACGAGCGAAATGATTACAAAAAGTTGGAAGCGAAGGGAAAAAAGGAAATATGGTCTCAACTGGCTATAATTGAACTTGAATGACTCAAAAATAAAACTCGGAGGACATATCATTTCAGTTGGGCGAGTGGATTATGTTGCGTTTTATATATGTGTGTTTTCTTTTTCTTTTGTCGATACATAAATAGCCTATTCCCTACCCATACTTGCATCTCGTTCAATCTAGCCTCGAGATCAGATAGTACATAGACAGTTATGCAAATTTTTGAACATAGCTTTTGGATCGATTTGCAGGGATCTATAATATAAATTGGATTATTCTCATTATTTGATCCTGCTATCAGTGAGTACCCAACCACCTCCAGGAAGTAGAACAATGATACCGAGAGCAGCTCGATTTCACGACCACCTGGGAATCTCCTTTACTCTTGCCTAGTAGGCCCTCCTCGTCTTTGATCCCTCTATCTACATAAGTGGTGGATACTAACTACCTAACTACTAAGAATTATCTGCATATCTGACTTCTTTAGTCAATTTCTCAATGGGTCTTGACTTTGAGCAGCCAGAAGATGTTACGTATATCAATAGATCCTTGGTCTGGACCAAACCATTAGGAACTTACGGAGTATCTCCATAATATTGAGTCGTCCGATCTCGTAGATCGATCGAGCTACTAGATTAAGCGACTTCGAGACTGGAAGGTTCGTTAGTTATTGAAATATAGCCGCATTGCCTTGAGTACTTGGAGGGACACGCGCTGAATAGTTGATTGTGCATGTATACCTAAAGTTTGATTGGGGAATGACTTATTGTTTTGTATGTCAAATCACCAGTAGCTCAAGCACGACATTTAGCTTTACCTAGTTAGAATCAAGTCTCCTGTCCAAGTACTCTTCCCGAGAAATAGTATGTTTGATAAGTTTTCTTAGGTACATTATCGTTGTCAGCTATTTGTTCAACAACGTCTGTGCCTCAGGGATTGTGCCATTGCATATTTGCCATTATACAGACATTGCTGTCAAAATGTTATGACGCTGCCATAGGTGGGGTAGAACACAACAGACAAAAGATTTTTGATTCATCTCCAAGCATATACCCCGCCAAATCTTCTAGAACAGGAAAGCAATGGCGACATTGTTCGAGACTCTCCCAATAATAGATTTCCAGGCTCTGGAAAACGAGTCTACAAAGTTGGAAGCCCTCGAAAAGCTGAAACACGCACTGTTTAACGTTGGCTTTTTGTATCTCGCCAATACAGGGCTGGAGGCAAGTTGCCCTTTTCATTCCAGATCTGACGCCAGACTCTAAAGCTAACTACTTGGATGTAGTCACTTATCGAGGAAACACATAAAGCGCTACCGGAAATATTCGACTTGCCTGAAAACGTTAAGCAAAGATGTACCATGCTCAATTCCCCTTCGTTCTTGGGGTATACCGCTCTAGGTGCCGAGACTACGGCACGAAAGACAGATTTGAGAGAGGTATACCACTAAGCACTCTTTTGAGAAGAGTGGCTGCTGACAAGATGCCTAAAGCAATTCGACTTTGGAAGTCCGGTGGCACAGGTATGGAAGGAAGACGATCTGCCCTGGCAGCGCCTTGAGGGACCTTCGCAGGTTTGTAGTTGATCCACAGCTTTTCAACATTTTAAGGCTTCATTTTCACATTCTCATAGTACCCAAACAAAGGAATTGAAGAGCTCGTCACACGATACATATCCGAGTTGTCGGCACTCTCAGGAGCATTTCTCCGAGCCGTAGCAGAATGCCTCTCCTTACCCCCAGACACATTCGAGACTTTTCTAGGCAACATGCACCGGCTCAAATTCGTCAGATATCCGCAATCCGAACCTGGATCTCAAGGTGTGGGTCCACATAAAGACTCCACTGGGCTCTTCACTTTTCTTTGTCAGGATGAAGTTGGGGGCTTGGAAGTTCTGAACAGATCAGGACAATGGATTAGTGCGCCATACATTGAGGGTACATTTGTCGTCAATGTGCAGCAGGGATTTGAGGCTATTACCGGAGGACTGTGTCCTGCTACGACTCATCGGGTTATTGTAAGTTTATGTATTCCATTTATCATATATGGACATGATCTCTGCTCGAAATATGCTCAGAATCCTCCGCGGAACGTTGAGCCTTTCCAACTAAACGTCAAACCCGGATAGAAGACAAAGTAAGCTGACTGGTACAAGGCGCCTACGATATCCACTCGTTACAGCATCCCGTTCTTCCAAGCCGTTAGGCTAGATCTCACATTGGAGTTCCTGAAGGATGCAGCCGCGGACATTGTCCGACGCATTCCTACACAGAAAGTGACAAACATTGAAAATGTTACCATACCCAGCGAGTTTCTGTCACCTTTATTCTCATGCGTGAGTTACGACCTTGGACATGTCTGATGTGTGCTAATTCAGGCGTGTAGTTCGGTGAAGCTCAATTGAGAAACCGTATAATCAGTCATCCGGATGTCGGCCGGAGATGGTATCCAGAGCTATACGAGAAGTACTCACGACAGAGTCTGAGCTAAAACGGAGCAGAGCGAACCGAGGCTTCAGACTTACGTATGAGGAATGTCAAGGGGAGATGATCGATCCTCTACCTGAAAAAGTAGTTAGCCGGTTTCAATCAGACCCGGATCCCATCGACCCACGGAATTAAGTTCCCAGCAATCTGCATGATGATTTAGTGCCGATTCACTTCTATTCCTACATACTCCATCTCCCGTATAAGCTCAATGCTACCGAGGACAGCTGCCGTCAATGTTGTAGTGGATACAGATAGACACTCACATATCTACATACCAATGCGCCGTCGGCGTGTTTCGGGATACTGACTCAAGTAGATCCGAAAAATTTATACCTCAGTGGATCTCCAAGTCACCAGAACCTGACGTATCAAATAAATCCAGGAAAATTCGAAGTTTTTCATTATGACACTTTGATGTTAGTTTATGAAACTTATGATACCATACACGACGTGCGATGTCAGATGTGCTTACTGATAAACAAGCTTGTAGAAGTATCTATCATTCGAGAATGAACTCCCTATTCCTGGGATGCACATGGGTCTTAGTTACCGCTCTACCATCACGGTAGTCGTCCAGCAGATCGTTGACTTTCATCGCGTCAACTCCGTCAATAATTTCAAAATTTAACGGCTTCAGCTCGCAATTTTCGATCCGTCCTGGTAACTCCCTCCAGAAATTGTCAGTTAGCTCTTGGTGAAGGTCGCTAACTCCGAGAATTTGGTTTTTCTTGAAGCCAGCGGTCTTTGTGGCCGCAATTGCAGGATCAGCCTCCCCACGCACCAATGTGGCCAAAGACCCTTTCTTCGTGGTTGACAGAAGCGAGAGCGCCAGACGGTGGCTGAAACCTCCCGAGTAATCACCGTTGACCGTGTCAAAGGCGTACAACAATTTATTGCCAGCCAACGCACGGATCTGATACTCCACATCTGATGCTTCCTGGTCTATGATATGAGTATCACCAAAGTTGCGGAGGGATTGGCCCCCATCACTGTGGACCTTGGCCGTTGCAATAATCTTCCCAAAGCCTGCGAGACGAGAGAGCTGAAGGGCAATTTTCCCACAATTCGAGCCACCTCCAATAATGACAATCGCTTCATTCGCATAGTCCATATCGTGGCCGAGGAACTTTGGTACTGAGTTAGGGTTAGGGTTGGGGTTCTGAATCCAATCCCGACGCACTGAATAGGGCGATAAAACTCGCAATGGCATTGACGGGGAATGTGGCTGCCTCTTCATAGCTAGTATGGTGTGGTATGGGAGCAGGAAGTTTTACGTCGAGGATTCAGAACTGCTGCAAGCCATCTTGGTCAGGACCACCCGACAGGATATTGGACTGCCCAACGATGCGATCTCCGACGGAGAACCTCTGGACGTCTGGTCCTATCTTCTCCACAAGCATACCTCGGTCTCGACCCTACAATGGATTAGAATTGGTAAAAGCCAATTGTTTGGCAAGCCTTCTCCACGATACCTTTTGGTCATGAGGATTAACTATGGACTGTTAGCCTTTCTTTCATACAAATAAATGCATCAACCGATCATACTTCCGGCTGCATCTATCCTCACAAGAACTTGATTTCCTTGGCTCAGGGATAGGACGCCTGTCTAGTACCAGTGGCATTTGGACCTCTTTCAGGATCAGTACTTGCTGGGTATCCATTTGGTATAAAAATTTCGTTTTTTCCGTCGGGTTGTAGGAGGAAATTGATAATACCAAGGCAAGAAGACTGAGGGTGAACAGACAAATTGATTTAAGGTGAACAAGCATACGTAATAGAGTCGTCCTATTTTTAAGAAAAAAACTAATTAGCTGACAATTTGAGCATTTCTAATCAGACCTCTGACCTCGGCCAAGTATCGATATGATCACTCATCATCTTTGTAGGGGAACCTGATTCCATCGCACACTAAGGTAGCTACATTGATCAGTAACAGAATCACCCACTAGTCGGGCCAGGTCCATTGCTGAGGTCTCTAGAAAAGATTTGTTTGGGGAGACTCCTCGACAAATCTCGCAGCGGTAGTCCGCGCCGCTTTGGGACTATCTCCGACATGGCCACTATGTCCGATCAGGCAAAACGAACATGAAATGAGAAGACTGGTATAACTGCACTCTTTTACATCTCTTCGTATGCAGCGGTATTTCTGACGAGGAAGTCGCGAAGCAAGAAAACCAAGAGTGAGGTCGGAGTAGTCGATAAACAGCAGCAAATACTGTGTGCCTCGGAAATGCATAAAGCACCTTTGCCTTTGATCTGTTCCTACGGAGTCCGACGGCAATGTCCCTGCTTCAGACCACTATTGAATATTTGATTCGAACTAGGATAGATAACTTCTAAAATAGTAGAAGATGAGAAAATAGGGAATAGAATGGATCATTCTGCGATGAATGCCATTCTCAGGAGCGAGTGCTCAGAGGTTAGGGCTAGGGCTAGGGCTAGATCGACCGGACGAAGCCACGATATCTGCATGACGTCATACAGCTGCCCAACTGGATTGTTTACCTCTCCGTTCAAGCCTGGGATTTCTCTTCAATCTATTCTCGATATTTCTTGCAGAGATAGTCAATTGGTTAAATCATCTACAGCGGATGCTTTGAATTACTTCAAGTGCTAACACGACGATCTGAACATTACGAAAGGTAGGCGCACCAAGTGGGAGGGAGAAAATACTTGTGATCTGCAGCTGACTCGACGATACAGTCTTTCAGACTAGAACGAGTTCCCTTTCGATATCGAGCATCAGATCAATATAAACTAGATTTCGTCACAATGGGCGCCTCAGAGCTCGGACTCCCCGTGAACAGCACCCTCCCGACGTCCTCGTCATCATCGTCAAATTCAATCAAGGGCGGAGTGAAGGGCATCAAGAAGCCATGCTTTGGCTGTGATTGTGGCGATACGGAATGCGACTGTTGTATACTTCCATGCAGCGTGATGTGAGGAGGATCTCGGGGCAATTTCTAAATATTGTATTGCACTACGATTTACGATGATGGGAAACCAACTGAAGATGAGACTATTCGGAGGTCGGCGTTTCTTTCATTATATGAAGAGGACACTGGCAGGTTAACGAAGGACTATTTCTCTTACTAGTATAATGCGAATATATTATTTTAATAATAAATAATGGTTTATCTATTCGGCAGCTCATTTTGTAGCTCGCTTACTAGTCAAAGGATGTTAAAGCACACTCTTGGCTATGATGGTACATCCCTTATAATCCTTAGCTGACGTTTTCGATCTGCTAGGTTCAATATATCAATTTCCATTCTCAAGTAAATCTGCGCTATAAACCTGGCTTCGTGACATAATATAGATGACACATCGAAGAGGCTTTTTCTGCCAACGGAATGCTTGTCCACGCAAACGGTAAATTGTTCTCAATTAGAAGAATGTTTATCACCCCGGCAGATAAGCTTCCAGTTTATTCGTTCCAGTATTGCTCAACAACCGGTGCCGGCCTGATTCTGGTGTCTTGGGCATCCGCAATCATATTATGCCATGAGGCTATTGTTTTCTCCCAGTCAAACTCAACGTCACGTAGATAATCATCGAGGCGAGGTCGAGGTACGGGGGAGGCCACCTCGGCAAACTGCCTGTAGTTTTTGTAGGCGTTTTCTACCACCCGATCGAACTCCACCTCGATATCGCTTTCCCCCCCCCTCTCCTCTCCCAAGACGTCTATATCCGAAGTAGTGACTAGAGAAGGAGGCCAGCGCAGGAGAATCGCAGTGAGTATGACAGGAGTGGCGGTGCCTGGCCAATCAGGCGTGGCGTCCAGAACATTGACAATACCCTCGGCGAGAAATTTTGCACTGGCTTCTTCGTCGTATCGATGCGTAGCATACCTAGTTGAGAATCGAGCCATGTTGACTAGGTCATTGTGAATCCGAGTGATCGTGTTCTTGCGTTCAACCACAAATCTGAGCGCTTCTGTGGAAGACGCTTGAACATCTTTAAGTCTCTGGATATGCTTGTTGATATCGGTTTGGTGGCTTGTAAGATTTATCAAAATGAGCTTTGCTTTCTCTACCCGCCCGAACGCTTCATTGTATCGCGTTTGATGGGTTTTTTGGAGAGCCTTTTCTTCATTAAGCTTTGACTCGTTCGAGGCGATGGATTTGGATAATGAAGCTCTCTTGCCAGCAGCAACCGCCGCACCTATACCGAAGAAGCCCCAAGCAAATCCCTCTCCGAAGTTCTGTGGCTGCTCTAGTCCTGTTCTCTATTTTCGGGGCTGTCAGTGAGACTGAACCAAATTGAAAAATTGGGAGTGGAATATACCTTGATTCGAAAATCCTCTGTCTCCTGGGCCAGGCTGCTGATTTCCTTTTTTAGTGTCTCTAACTCGGCTTTTTCTGAGTCCATGGCTTTTGTATCAGAGGTAATGTTGCTTCTTTCATTTTCGCTTGAAGTGTCAAGATATTTGTTGCCCTTTTCTGCTCTCTTCAAAAGGGAGTGCATTTCCTGCACCTTCTCGTTGAGCTAAATTTTTAACGATTAGCAGCAGCTACTATCACTTGAGGTATCTTATTGGAAGGGAGGGAGCTTACAGTCTCATGATGATCGTTAAAGAGTATTCCTAACTCGGAATGACCCTTCTCAACGAGGCTAAACAATTTTGTCGTCATTTCTACTGCTTCGTTCAAAGAAGACTCATGCATATTGGACAGCACGTATGAGTGTAGCCCATCACGAACTTGATTGACCAATGCTTCCATTCCAGGCGGAAAGGAGGTATATGCATGAGAAGCAGAGTCAATCAATCCTTCGAGCCCGCCTGGGTACGTCTTAATGATCAATTGCAGTGACAGATCAAGCAGAGAGTCATACACAGCATGGATCATTAACTCTGATCCGATTTTAATATTTTCGTTTTGTCTCTGTATTGTTGCGGATACGTTGGCTCCTTCGGAAATCATTTGCTTCAAAGCCGCGTCGACGTCGTCAACATCTTTCAAGCTAGACACATCTTCCACTTTTTCATGGTCTATTGCATAGTGACGGCGGAAGGTCATACAGCTAGCAGGCTGTTTAGAGTAGAGACTTGCAATTGGACAGTGCAAGAAACTTGTTTGAGCGATCTTCTGTGTCCATGAGCTATGAACCCCGCGAATAAGAGTAGCTCTGCCATAGTTTCGTAGTATATGGGGAATGCGAGCTTTAATGACGTTCATTCTGAACATTGTTGTGTGTATTTCTGGGCATCTCAAAATCGAAAAACCAAAGAATAAAAAATGGGCGGCATCATCCATGGATCTTTATTCTACAACCTCCAGCACGGATACCCTTTCCCCGTCAACCCAACGAGGCATTTTTCTTTTTCCGTTTCCTTTCACTTTGCCTTTCTTGCCTCAATTTTGAGAAAATCATTGAGCATGATAATCAGTATCAATATTTTCTGCCATTGGTGGTACGGTATTATGCCGCTACCTTGCGACACCGAGATCGTCCGAGCCAAACCATACGACGGTGTCAGACAGTCTTGAGTAGCAGTGTGAAAGACCTAAAAACTAGATCTTAAGTCGATCCAAATCGTTATCCAAATAAGCTATGAATTACTTCATCCTGATTTCGTCAGGTGCATGCAGGGATCGGCATGTCTGATTCTCGTTACCCGCTGCCGTGCGGGAATCTTGCATGAACGGTGGAGGCAGTGAAATCTTATTTCGACGAATAGCGGTCCATACGTGCGCATATTTGAGCTCGTATCTTCATGACCTCTGAGCGCATTGTACGCAAGTCCCGCATTTCAGCCAGCCCATATGAGGGTGAAGTCAAAGATCGACAAAAAGTGGCTGGCTCTTCCCTTGTTGCTCGACTTATTCAACTTCTTGTTGTAGTACTTTCGAAAACTATTCGACAAACTCTCAGAATCATAGTCGTGCTAGAAATGAAGATCGTGAGGGGTGCCAGGTCATCTTGCAGAACGTAGGTTATTGAAAGAGGAGTGGTGACAGTGTTCTGCTTTCGTCTGTTACTAGGAGAAATTAGTATTATTCCCTACTCCTCACTACGGAGGATTGACTCCTCACATAAGTTATAAAGACGAGACTCATCGTCACCATTCTTATTCCGAACTTTGTGTTTTAATTCTTCATCTATACAGAGAAAAGCCAGTCAACACTATCACCTTCGCTAAAATCAACCATGACAAGTTCAACTCCAGGATCGGACACTTTGGGTGTTCTGATCACTAAGAACACTGCGACTATTGCCTCGTACAAGACAGGTATGTCTTCATGCTGTAATTTGACATAAACGGTCCGAACTAAGAAGGTACAGATATGCAGGCCAAAGCTCATGCCTCCAAGCACGGATGGCTTGCTTACTTAGGAATGGCTCCTGTATGTCTGGAGCTTCTCGCACTGTGCACGTTGACAGCCGCGCGGGACGATGCCCGCGGCATTGTGTTGATATCCAACAAGAAATATGAATATCTCAAGGGGTATGAAGCATCATGACTGTAATTACCATGGTAGAATTGCTAACAAGTCATGGATTGCTTGAAAAGACATCTTTATCTTTCAACTTGCTTGATCGAAGTGGCCAATCGAGGTAGCACGGCCTTTACAAACTGCAACAAGCATATGGAAGAGATCCGAAGCACTTCCCAGGCTATCAAGGATACGGTAAGCATGGAAAATGACATGGTCTAATCCCCAGAAAAGATGCTTACTTACACAAAACAAGGTTAGCATGATCGTCAAAACACTATTGCGAGGGAATCTTCAACTTAGTCGACAGCTCGAGACCCTGATCGATGCAGCAGAGACATGCTAAAATGCCGCAGCCAAAATGGATGAGGAGCTTGAAGTCTGGAATAAATACGTCATGGAGCTGCATGAGGCATGTGATGCCACAGATCAAGAGACTAAGAGTAAATATCAAATTGCTCTGAGTGATGAAAAGGCTCGTAAAGTCGAGCAAGACCTTTTGAATCAGAGCATTGCCGAGGCAGAGAAATGGGTCAAGGAGCGCGAAGAGCAAGTCCAAGAGATGAAGGACTTAGTCAAGGAGGAACTAAAAAATTATCCAACAGGGTACGTCCCCGTATTGGGAGAAATGGTAATATTGGATCGAGCTGATTGGTTTTCCTACTCAGGAACCAATTGATGGTAATGGACCTTGTCCAGACACTTGGTAACGCCGCTGCTAGCGCTAGCAACATCCTTGCCGGTGCAGCAGCAAGCCGCATCGGCCGTGGTGCTGCTTTCAATATAAACACCAAGGATGCAAGCTTTTCAAGTGGTGGAGATAAAGGGGGCGATGAAGAGGAAGCGGCGGATGAAGTTGCTAACGATCCTGCTGCCACCCAGTTGCCCTTTACTGTTATGGCTATGGAACAGTTATACGGACTGGTCTGCGACAAAAATGGTGTTCAATGGGACCTTATAACCAACACGGACTCGACCAGTGGTAAAGGTGGCCAGCTGGATCTTTCGGGAGTGGCAGGTTCTCTGAAGAGACGTCGCGCCTATCTGGAGAAGAAGAGGACTACAAAGAGCTCCAAGGTTGGTAAGGCGTTGTTGAAATCCATTGGAGAGGCAGAGACGGTAGGCTCATTCCTTTCTCCAAGTGTCCATCGTGCCCATATCTAACAGAAAACGTTATTTGTAGGTTATCAGTGAACTCAAGGTAGAGAGAACCAAAAGCCGCAACATGGGAGACACCTGGAAGAAGCCCGCAAAAGATTCCAAGCAGGTTACTGACTGGCAGGCGGCTGTCAAAAAGTCGAAAAAGGACGTACAGAAACTTGACACTAAAAATAAGGCCTTAACCTCTGGGACTAAAAATCCCCCACTGCCTGGCGCAAACCTACAGGCGGCAGCATCTTCTGGAAGCAAGACCGCCAGTCAAATGGCTGTTGAAGCGGCTTCTTTCAAAGTGTCTTCGGCACGAGAAATGTACAAGTCCAGTCTTGCCAGTGCCGATACTGCCAGGACTCAGCTGCTCTCATTCCAGGGCCAGTTGAACAACATCAAGGCGGATCTTGACAGTCTAAAGGAGGACAAGCTAACGCTAGTAAGTTTGAAATTACTTCGAGCATTTTATTGTATGTTGCCTTTTCTCGAAAGTTTGGGTCTTAACCGGATTGTCATTACAGGAAGCTGTCAAAGTATGCCTGCGAAATTGCTTGACCTTGTTGGTAGAACTGAAAGACTGCATTCTGCAGCTCAGGCTCTTCTTCACCAAGCTCTCTGTGCAGATCAAAACGCTGGTCTCAAGCAACGTTGTCCCATTCAAGGGCACGGTGCACGATGCTATCTCCTCCCCGAACGCTTTGATCGACCGCATGATTCTGCAGCAATATACTGTAGCCATCTGGGCGGGTTTCGATCAATTCAAGGAGATTGCCGAGTTTTATAAGAGTGTTCACGACCCATACATCATCAACGGAATCAATCTGGTCAACAAAATGACTCTTCAAACTAACGTTGTTACCGGGTATAAGGAGATCGAAACATACTCTCAAGCAAGTCAAGATGCAGTGAAAAGTCTGATCAATGCGGTAAGTCTATCAGGAGATTCTGCTCAAATCAAAGACCAAACTAACAGCCTTCTAGGAAACAGAGAGATTCAAGAATAGGATTGAGAAAACATACAAGGAGATTATGGAACTCGAGAAAGCTGCTATCCCGGCGACAGAAGACGAGCAAAATCTCATTGGCAGCGCAGTCCGAAATGTCGAAAGTGTAATTAAAGCGCAGCTAGACGCCAAGTCCGGCCCTATTCAGTACCTATTGCAGCCCCGTGAAAAGCGAGATGAGGAATCAGACAAGCTAGTAAGTAGGCTCACTCGCTATATCAGATACAGGAACTGGCACAAGCTAACAATCAGATAGTCCAATGCGCTCAACCCACAGACATTGCAGAAGCAAGCTGACGCCATGGCAGATGAAGGATTCTTTGAACAGAACGGTGATGAGTATCTAGGACTAGACGATTGATTATTTTCAAGCGACATCACAGCGCAGAGGATCGATTGAAGGAATTGGTGGTTTTTCTCGAAGCCTCGAAAGTTGTATATCCGATAATTCTATCTGCACTTGATTAAGTAGCGTACGTTGTCTTCCTTATTGAATCAACTATTGAGAATCATAGCTGCAAGTCCACTTTATAGCCCTATAAATGCAAGTTTCTTCATTCGTTAAACTTCAGCACTGCGAACGGCATAAGCAATGATTCCAATTTGAATAATGATATGTATAATTGCTTAACAAGAGTTAGGCCAGTGTGGGATGGAACAAACATTTCCAGAATAAGACAAACCTGCCATCATGACTCTCTCGTCTCGAATGTATTTCCAATCATAAACACACTGTTTCAAATATTGCTACTCAGAGAAGTTTATTCTTATAAATTGGTTAAGGTTTTCAGCGGGTTTCGGCGTTATCCCACACGGAAGGAGTGGATCTGATGATAAATATTGTATACTACATAGTACGCCTCAACCTTGGAATCTTTTTAAGTAGTGTTTATGTAACACTTATGTGAAATCGAAGGTGGGAATGTAAAAAAAGACATGACAGTCGAATGATAATTGGTACGCAAATGGTTGATGATATTCAGCTCGTGCAACATTGCTAGGTCAACATCCATCCCACCCGGCAACTCAACCAGACAGAAACTTCGAATCTTCGGGATTTTAAAACTCATAGCTTAGCAATCAGGGTGATAATGTACTTTAAAATGAAAGATGAACTTTATGACAAGACTATAAATACGAGTGTTGGAAGGCATCTTGATGTGGATATTGGTCTCAACAATCATTTTCTGCTTTTGTTCATAAGCCATACTCTCGAATATCTCGCCTTTTGCCAAACTTCGAATCTTAGCAATTTGCAAGAAGATACACTGAAGTAAAAAAAGGCAACATCGAAGACCATCAAACAGTGGACCATTAACGGAGAGAAAAAAGGGTTCGACGAGCTCCAGTTGGATACTGTCGCTTTCCCTGAATGTGGTGAAACTGAAGTACTGGTTAAGCTCGGTGCGGCATCATTGAATTATCGTGATCTCGTGATTCCAAAGGTATGTCCAAGCGTGTAAGAAGTAATATTCTATGAATGGAAATTGACTCACTCCATGGTTAGGGATACTATCCCTTCCCACTCAACCTCCCAGTTGTAGCATGCTCCGATGGTGCTGGTGAAGTCGTCGAAGTCGGATCCAAAGTGATACAGTGGAAGAAAGGTGATCAAGTCGTGACACTGTTCAACCAGGGTCACCAGTATGGTCCTATGACTGCTGCTGCTGCTTCAACGGGTCTTGGAGGAGTGCTTGACGGTACACTTCGAGAGTACGCCGTGTTCAACGAGAATGGCCTTGTTCGCAAGCCAGAGAATCTTAGTTTGGTCGAGGCTAGCACACTTCCATGTGCCGCACTGACAGCATGGAATGCACTATACGGCTTGAAACCGTTGAAGCCTGGACAGACTGTTTTGGTCCTAGGGACTGGAGGGGTGTCAATCTTTGGTCTTCAGGTGGGCATACCCTAATGACTCTTTGTAAATGCTGAGTATCCAAGAAGCTGATATAATCTTGTTCTGTTTAGTTTGCCAAAGCAGCCGGCGCAAAGGTCATTGCAACAACCTCATCCGAAGCAAAGGCCGAAAAAATGAGAAAGTTGGGCGCAGACCACGTTGTCAACTACAAGACGGATAGGAACTGGGGAGAGACAGTTCGCAAACTCTCCGTGGGTGGTGAAGGTGTCGATCATGTCCTTGAGATTGGAGGGCCAGCCACATTGAAGGAAACACTCCAAGCCGTTAAATATGAAGGTGTCCTTAGCATTATCGGGCAGGTGGGATATTCCAAACGCGAAGATGTTCCACAAATTATCGATGCATTGCCAAAAGTGTGCATCTTTAGGGGCGTCTATGTTGGGTCCAGGGAGCAGATGGAAGAGATGGTGCAAGCTATTGAAATTAATGATATTCATCCAGTGGTGGATGAGAAAGTTTTCGATTTTGAAAAGGCTAAGGAAGCATATCAGTACCAGGTGAGCCTTCCTTGATGCACCTTCTGCAACTTTCGAGCTGAAAATCATGGGCATGTTGGCTAACCATACTCCAGTGGGATCAAAAGCATTTCGGAAACGTTGTCATCGGGATCTAGTAAGGGAGCACAATCATTGGGCAGGCAAACATGATTAATAGCACTGATTATATGCTTAAAAGCCAGGATGGAATGATCCTTCCTTGAATAAGGATATAGGTAAAATTGTATTATTGTTTTCATAGATCTTAATTGGATCTAATCGGAACCCCATGCATCCAATACTAACAAAATCATATGACCACAAAACTTGTATGGAGCCTCGGTATTTATTTGTCTTCAGACAGGGGAAGTCAATCACCTCGATCTAGGAATACTCGAACCCCGCAATCAAAGAGTTCCTTGTTGAAAATCGACGATCCCGTACACTAGAGGAGTTGATTTGTTGTACGGAACTTCGGAATTGTTAAACATATCCACTACCTAAAGACATCCCTCGGTACGCCACGATCACAAGAATTATTGAAACCAAACCCCATCTGGAAAATGTACGTGCCGGGACTCTTGGGAGATTGATTTATGTATTTGACGTTAGCTTTCGTGAAAAATTTCATCGCAGATCTTTTTTTAAGCTCTGAGGCTGAATAAAAGTGTTCTCTGAAAAGAATTCTTTCTCAACTATAAACTAAGTTAAAACAAGTAATGCTTTGCTACCGAACCTCGACAGGATCCTAGAAGATATGGAAATAAAATAATAAAAGAGTCATGCTTCTTGCCAGCGAAAGGAGGAATGGATGGTAGATCTGCATGGTGAATCTGACAGCTGTCAAACGTGCATCTCGTGTAACCCTCTCCAGGGTTCTTCCGAGTACAATCATATGATGTACGATGACGGTATGGCTTCAAGCCAACAGGTGTAGGATTTTCAATGGAGTTAATCCGAGTGCATAAACATGGATTATTCCTTGATTCCATGTTAAATAGCTCGTCTTGCCTATATTAGCTGCGTATTAAGACCTCTTATTAGACAAGATACCTCCTCATCTTCATCTCCTGGATCTGCGCGTTCGTGAAGTGTTGATACCTAGGCACGAGAAATCTCAATCAGGAGATCAAATTTCGTCTCAAGACCAGGGAAAGGTCCGAATGATTCAGGAGACGCTCATCGGTTCCCCCTCTTCCGGGCCTATAACGAGAATCTTATCGGTACCCAACAAGCTATAGGTAGGTCTAACTAGCCGTGCCGAAACCCACGCCAAGTTCTGACAAGTGGGCAAGGGCTTACAGGCGGCTTTTTAGGGCGATGATCTTATCTAGATTTTGGTCTCTTCATCAAGCTAATATCCTAAAACGGCAATTCGAGGCAAGCAGCTATGGAGTTGTCGTAGTTGGATTCAGCTTCCCTCCTTCTTTCCAGTCGACTGCGGGGAAGCAAATGCGGGTTCTCGCAGAACGCGTTCCACAATATCTCCGAGTAAATGTATTGTGATTCGTAGATGAAGATGTATAAGGCATCCGATATTGACAAGGCCGAAGTGTGATTGACAGCGAATCGGGATCATACATTGTGAAAATCAGGCAATTCTCCTCCATCTGGAGACTAGTTTTCAGGGGGACCATTTCCGAGATTTGTTGCTTCCATTCTAGGGTTTATAATCGCTGTCATTCTCCCGTGGCCAATTTCCGGATCTGTGTGAAACACCTCTCCATGCCGTCAGATTACTTTATACCTGTCCTCACGTGTGATATAGCGTCATCATGTATACCGTACACAATCTCCTCAAGGCCCTTACCCTATCCTTACTCGCATTACCAACCTTATCGTCAGCAGATATATGTTCCACCATCCAAACCGAGACCAACGCCGTCGAAGAACCTCTCTCCGTCGCCTACGAGTCGGAGATCCAGGACTACTGGTCCGAGGCATGCTCAGCCCTACGACCAACCTGCATCGTCTTCCCTACTAGCGCCGAAGAAGTATCGGAGATAATCACTACGTTGCAAGGCACCGATGACTTGTTTCAGATCAAGTCTGGTGGGCATATGCCGAATAATGGGTTTTCGAGTATACAGGGTGGGTTGTTGATTGCGACCAAGGAGTTGAATAATGGGGTTGCGTATGATGAGGAGACACAGACGGCCAAGATTGGGCCCGGATTGACTTGGGCGGAGACTCAGGATGGGCTTGCTGGGACCGGGAGGGCTGTTGTTGGGGGGAGATTGGGAGGCGTTGGTGTTGGGGGATATATCCTTGGCTGTAAGATATCTTTTACATCCTGACATCTGGAAGGTTCTAAATATGACTAATGATTCAAAGGTGGACTGAGTTTCTTGAGTTCTCAATACGGTTGGGCGGCGAATAATGTAATTGACTTTGAGGTTGTTCTTGCTGATGGAACAATCACTCATGCCAATAACTCAACCAACACAGGTACGTCTGACAAATTCGTCCAGTGTTATGAAGAAGTGGAGCTCACAGAACAGACCTATTTGCCGCTCTGAAAGGAGGCGGAAACAACTTCGGCATCGTCACTCAATACACTCTTCAGACACATCCCATCTCAGGCCAGGTAAGTTATATACATCTTACTCAAATCAATCATGCTGATTCTAGAAAATGATATAGGTCTGGGGAGGCGTCCTGACATTCTCTTACGACAAATCCCTTGAACTGCTCCAAGCAATCCGCGATTTCACAGAGTACTACCCCGACGATAAGGCAGCCATCATCCCTACCTGCGAGCACACTGCTCTTTTCACAGAGTGGTACGTGTTTGTATTTTATGACGGTCCCACTCCCCCAAATGGAATTTTCAACAATTTCACGGATCTTGGAGCAGACCTGGACACGACTCAGACGTGGGATTCGTATTATGATTTGGTATGTTTGATTATCCAGACAAGTGTAGGTATGAATTGGTAACTAACGAGAGAAAACTACAGCTTCAAGACAATGACCAGTATGACTTACGGTAGGTTTATTTCCTTTCAGTCGAGTTTAGGGCACACCTGAATAATGTTTCACAGCGGTCAACGCTATGCTATCGCCACAGAGACAACACCTCTACCTGACGCAGCCGTCGGCCTAGAAGTAATGACAACCCTGTTCGAGACGTTCTACAACACCACATCCGAAGTGCTCCTAGACACAGGCGTAATTGGCACAATCGCGTTTCAGCCATTGCCACGTACCATCACAAGTAAAGCCATTGCCTTGGGCGGCGTACGTTCAATCCTCCCCTTGACAGTTGTGTATACATCTAATTTCATTCTCAAACAGGATCTCCTCTCCTTCCCCGACACAACCGACTACATAATCATGGAACTCGACATCTCGCACTCCCTCGCCAGCGACGACGACACCACCGAAGCCGCTATCCAACAGCTCTACACCGCGCTAGACAACCACGTCCAAAATTTCATCGCGGAAGGCGTATTACCGGATGTGTATAGGCCATTGTTCATGAACGACGCGCACGGCACACAGGATTATTGGGGTCGAATCAGTACTGCGGATGAGGCCAGAGCTGTGAGGGAGAAGTATGACCCCGAGCTTTTTTGGCAGAAGAGGACTAGTGGTGGGTTTAGACTTGGGTAGATTAGCTACTATATCGATGTGCATACTTACGTTTGGTGTAATGTCTGATCGAGCATCCGGGGAGGTGCTCTGGTGGATGGGTGGTCGTCAAGATAAACTGTTGCTCACATGCCATGTCAAACCCTAGGCAACAAACAATTGCCGTATTGGGATATTCTTCGTAGTTTCCTTTTTCGAACCTGTACCACGTAACCACGTAAATGTTCGTTTCGTCACGAACTGGAGATGAACAAATTGAATAGGGATAAAAATTATCAATCAATTGATCTTGGATTGACCCATGTCTGAAAGTAAATGTATCAGTATAACTGATAATTAGGTTAAATAGATCTTCTAGATACATGTAGAATACATATTAAAGTTTGTACTGCAATGTGACCACAAAGTGATTGAGCCGACCTAAATGACCGAAACATATACACGATACCGGTGTATTGCTTAACAAGTGTCATCAGGAGGAGTGGTGTCACTCTCCTTCTTCAACAACCAGAGGTAATCTCCAATCGAACCATCATCACCGCGGACGAACTCCCACTTGACGGCAGTTTCATTGAAGACAGTCATCTTGCTAAAACCAAAGTGTGTCTGATCAAGGAAAGCGGTGATATTCTGAATGCTCTGCTTGGCACTTAAGGTGCTATGGCTTTCAATGTTACCTGCCATGCCGTTGACGACGTGGGTCATGGCCTCACCGGGGCTGGTGTAGTAGGTGTGGTTGTTGACGATGGCGGATTCAAGAACAGTACCATTGGCGGTGAGAGGGAACATACGCTCGTACCAGTGGATGTGACTTTAACGGATTAGTCAGTTGAACAACAACAATGACCGAGGAATTTACACATACCCGGAAAGATAAGCATCAACCTGGTGCTCCAAAAGTAAATCCTGCCAAGCATTCTTGATGTTGGTCATGTATGATGAGAAGGCAGAAGAGTACATAGGACGGTGAGACATGACAAAGACCCATGGAGTAAGGGAACGGTCAACCTTCTCCAAGTCCGCCTTGAGCCACTGGTACTGCTCGTAGGCCTTGTTATCGCTGTAGTTGCTGACGCGGCCAAATGGACCACTATCGGTGATGTAAGTTTCATTCTCTTTGGGATGAGTCTCATTGCCCTTAAGGTCGCGAGCGAATGGCCATTCGGGGCTACCAACGAAATCGGTCTCCCCATCGAGGGTGATAAAGTGAGCCAGGCCGTAATCGAAGGAGTACCAGAAGTTGCCAACACCGCCGGTTTCATTACCGGGATTCCAGAAACGATGTTGGTAAGCAGTGAAGTTTCTACAAGGCTAGTCAGCACCAGGAAGCAGATATAGAAATGGATTTCTCACCTCTGAGAAGGAGGGCAGCTGTAGTATGTGAGCTCTGCCTTGGGGGCAGTGCTATTGAGCTCGCCGTTATCCAACAACGCAGTCAAAGGGTTACCAGGACCATCGAACTCAGCGCAAGCGGCTTCGTGATTTCCGACAACAGTCATGTAGGGAACCTTGGTGGTAACATTCAAGAGCCATTGCTGCCACAGGTCCCAGTTGGACTCATACAGCACACTCATGTCACCGCCTTGCGGACCACCTTGGTTGGGAATTTCACCCTCAGGCAGAGGGTCATTGTAAGAATCCGGATAGTCACCTGCAGGAAGGCTGGAGCTTGTTCCGTTATAACAAACTGGCCAATCATCCGCACAGGGTAGGATACCAGAGTACCAATCGTCGGCATAACTCAAATCACCCCCGTGCCAAGCAAAGGCAGCGCCATCATCGACAGCCTTTTGCAATTGTTTGAACGTACCGCCGGCGTTTGTGTAACCCATGTCGTTCAACACAGCAAGAGAGAATTCGCCGGGAGTACCTGCAGGGCGAGACGTGGTGAAGCTGAGAACGTCGGACTCGGTGGTGCCGTTGGCCGCGGCGATCTGGTAGTAGTACTTGGTGCTGGGCATCAAGTCACGTAGCTGGACCTCGTGGAAGAACTGACTGCATTGAGTGACGGCGGCAACCGCGGAGCAGGGAGGGGTTCGGTCGTATCTAGAATATCATACAGAGCTGAGCCACAATTGTCTATTGGCGCTTTCGGCAACTATACATACGTGTGGGAGTAGCCAGTAGCTTCTTGGTGCAACTTCTTTGGATTAGTGCCATATCTGATCTTGGGGGCCTCTCCCAAGCCGAAGGGAGTTTGGTAATGGACGTTGATACCCTTTGGCATAAAGGCCAAGGAGATGACATTGATGTTGTTGGTGGGATTCTTGTGCTTGGGCTGAACAGCAGGAGCCTCAACTAGACGGGGGAAACCTTTTCCATTGCCATTGACGGTTGGGTCGACCCAGTCACCGACGGGAATGGCAGGACCATTGTAGGGATAGGTTTCGTCGACATCGGGTGCAGGTGCGGCATTGACAGCAGTGAGAGTTGTCGCGGACAAAGCGGCGAGCAACGCGGAGGCAGTGGTGGCCTTCATCGTGATTGAACGAGTGACTGAGGCGCGGCTGCTTTGTGAAATTCTCTCCTGGCGAAAAAAATGAGGAGATATATAGCTGTCTGGCAGTCGGCGTCCTCCGTCGAGCGTTAGATTAAATGGTGGACAAGCACTCTGAACGAGTAATTACAGTGTCCAGGGCTGGCTCTGTGCCTGACCAGTTGCAACGTGAACAAAATCCGCATGGTCGCATCTTGCATCAGAGGCTGATCCATGCGATAAACATGTGATAAACAAACAGGCTGTGATTGGTGCGAGAGTGTCGCAATTGAGATTCGAGCATTCCAGCTCTTTCCTCTGTTGAACCTAGCGTTACCCCACGCGCGGATCGACTTAAGCCTTTTTGGACCCTCTGGTCGCACTCTAAGCGTAAAGCGCGATCTGATAGGGCGGATTGGCTGGGCTTACTCTGGCTCAACAGGAGGAAAGCCTGGAATGGAGTAATTTAGCGAGATTGCTCTCCAAAAACACGAGCATAGTCGAACTGAAGGTGGTAGGTTGTGAATCTATCCAGGAACAGAGTTGGGCAAGGAGAGGAAAGAGAGAGGGATGTGGCATAAATTGTAATCAAGGAAGGTTGGGCCAGCCCGGAAGCAAGCCCAAGGAAGGAAGGAGCCAACCGGGCTCTCAGCCAATCACAGCCTGCTTATTGATCCCCTCGGTTGGGGCGATCTCTAAGCATCATGATTGGCTGTTTATAGTTAGTCATCCGCTTGCCAAGCTATACCTTATTTGGCCTTGGCACCCCACAATCGCCTCGCTTTCTGGATCGCTTCATTGTTTACTGTCAGACCATACGAGAGACTTTCGAAGGGTTCAGACATTGCTTAAAGGTTGCAAATAATGCCCGCTCGCAAAGGCGGAAAGGTCATTCTAAACCCACCCACGCAATCAGAAATCCTCGAAGATGAGACGTTAGAAGACGACGAGAATATCTGGTCACCACTCCAGATCGCCTCGCGTGATGGCAACCTCGAAGAAGCGCGCCAGCTGATCGAGTCATTGACATCAGCGGACAGTAAAAAAGATATCATCAACGAGTCACCACACGGCTGGTACGGCCAGACCGCATTACAAGCCGCCTGTGCTAATGGACATTTGGCTATCGTAAATCTGTTACTAGATGCCGGTGCCGAAGTTGATGCCCCAGGCGGAAATAATGGCGGCCGTGTTGCCTTAACTCTAGCCGCCCTCAACGGCCATCTGGATATCGTTGAGCGGTTGGTGGAGGCTGGTGCCAATGTGAATATCCCTCCACATAAATACCGTGGCAGGACACCTTTACAGGGAGCCGCTGAACATGGTCATGTCGAAATTTTCAATTTTCTCATCGGCAAAGGAGCTGAGATTAATGCGCCGGTGGCAAACAATGCTGGTGTTACAGCCTTGACGGGTGCAGCTGCGGGTGGGCATGTTCTATTGATTGATACACTTATCGAGAAGGGGGCCAATGTGAATCCCCCGTTGATGCGATATAAGGGTCTGACTCCTCTTCAGGCAGCTGCATATCATGGTCACATGGAAGCCGTGGAGAGATTAGTCAAGGCTGGTGCTGATGTGAATGCAGAAGGTTGTCACTACGATGGCTATACGGCATTGGCGGCTGCTGCTGAGCAAGGACATGCCGATATTGTTGAGAGGCTGCTGGACGCTGGGGCTGATGTATTGCAAAGATCGGGCAATAAGCATTGGACAGCATACCAGCGTGCGTACTTTGTTGGTCAACAGGAGATTGCCGAGACACTATGGAAACAGGAGAGAAACAAAGTGCCAGCTTAATGATCTACACAAGCTTTACCGACGACTGCAAATAATATCCCGATACTTGTATTCACCACGCAAATCACATCTCATACCTACATGACATCACCGACGCAAACACTCAACCAATATTCGGGAAGACTCGGGCAAAGACTTAACCAAGCGCAATAGCCTTGAGTTGAGTCAAATCACCATTGAAGATATCCGAGTCACCTCCATACGCATAACTATCCGAATTCTGCCAAATAGTCTCATAACCCCAATTACCAGGAATAGTGCCGGGAGAACTGGCATACCTAGCCAACACCAAGGGGCAAGTGGAACTAAACGCCGTCGAGTCACCAGTACAAGTCGTCCACCAATCATTTGTGGTGTAAATCAACGGATAAACACCCTCCGAGGAATGATAAGTATTGACAAAGTCACTGATCCAGCTCACCATCTGGCTGTGCGAAAGACCGTAGCATGTTGCGCCGCTGGGGTTGTATTCAATATCCAGCATACCAGGCAGAGTGATTCCGTCGCCGGACCAGCCGCCGCCGTGGGCGATGAAGTATTTTGCTTGAGTTGCGCCAGAGCTGGTGTCTGGATGCGCAAAGTGGTACCCGCCGCGGATGAAGCCGGCGTTTGTGGCGCCGATGTAGTGGTTGGAGAAGGACGAGTCGATGTAGCTTGTGCCTTCGGTTGCCTATTCGGAACAATTAGAATCGTGGTGCGTTGAGAAGACAAGGGACATACCTTGATGATGACGAATCGGGCACCGGAGCTGTATGCTGCACTGAAGTCGACATTGGGTTGATAGCTGCTGATATCGAATCCTTTAACGGTAGCCTTTGCAAGGCCGGCAAGGGAGGCCGTGACGGCCAGAGTCGATACTAGCATATTCATCTTGATTTACAGATTCTAAGGTTGACTTTGTATAGATGAGAGCTGTTGTACTGATCCTGAAATCATCAAGGTGATCCGGACCTCTATTTATACATATTTCCAACCACCAGACCCCCAGCTCTGAATAAACTACTTATGTATGTAACCCACCGCAAATCCAAGATCTAAATCATCCTTCCCCTCGAGGAAAATCAGCCCTTACCCAAAAAGCAACCCATTCTGCGAGAAATTACATCAACTCATCTACAAGGTACACCCCGATCGACAACGCCACTCGCTTATGAAAACTTCACCATGTAACGGAGCCTTGAATATGTTTGGCTGTGAATGATGTACCTAGCTAGAAGTACGAGATGCAAACAACGAATATCCAATCATTTCGGCATATGGAGTGTACCATCACCTGGGCATAGATTAAAGGTGACGATCAGGTTGGGGCTCAAAGTTTATCCAGGACCGCCGTCCACCGACCTAAGGTTTCAATGTTCAAGGTCCAGGGTTGCTCCACATGAGCTAGTTGATCCATAGGTAGAGATATGCTTAAAGATGGTAAAAACAATGATCAGCTATGGAATTCATGGATCCTCAGCTTTTCGGGGACACAGGAGATAGCCTTGCAATACGAGGTGATCATCTAGTTGCTGACGATATACATATACCTACGACTATATGATTGGCCAGTTTCCGACCTCACAAAGTCAAAGCATATTTCAGATGATCATATCGGTGATCAGTTCGGGATGTATTTTCAGAATCATTATCAAAGAGAAATCAGAAAGTGACGGTCTCCAATCTCTTGAGCGAGAATACGATGTACTTGATGACCAGTGATGATTTGTTTTGAGGGCGGAGGTAAACACAGCCGTGTTGTTTAGAAGATTCGGAACTATGCTACAAATGGAAGGTAGATAAAAGTGATAAGAGCCCCATCTACTTACCGGATGGGGTAAAGTGATGTAGTATTTGCTTCAATATGCGAGGGACGTTTCAATGCAGATTGCTTTGGGTTCATTCGTATCTAGTGTTTATTGTGGTGTTTACACGCCCTTGCAAGATTTATTGTAGGCTCGGGATTTGAAAAAGTAGATGAAACGAGGCATGGATAAGTGTTTCAACACGGACTATGTTAACTTAGGTACGCAGACAACATGGTTCTTGTCTAAGTTTGATCCACTACCTACTGAGAATTGATAATCATTGTGAGATTTCCAATCGAGAAATGAATGATGCGAAAAAGTCCCGATATATTCCCATTCCATACCCAGGTAAATACCATATTAACAACAAATAAGTTAGTCTATAAATGATAGTATATAACAGAAAAATCGGCTCAAAATGTTCAATACAAACGATGAGGATATTCGAAAAAAAGAAAAGAAAAAGAAAAAGAAAACGCTCCAGAAGCAACAGTCAAATCGAAATGAAATGAAACGAATCAATGCCATGTGGACGGCCCGAAAGTTTGACCAGCCGGTAATTTTTTCCAGGGAGTACCAAGACCATCTGCAGTCTTTGCATAGACAGTGTTTCCCCACCATTCCAGTTTTCCGCCAGGGAGGACGATGCAGAGGAAGATGATGACTGTTGAGACTGCGACGCCGCAGTCGAGTGCTGAGGCGAGGATGTAGTCTGCATTATCTCGTTAATTATAAGAAAGCGACTGTTGGTGAAAAGAGAAAGACTTACTGTACTTAGACCACCAAGCTCCTCTACGACGCTTGATGATACCATTGAAAATTGCGTTAAACGCAAACCACGACGAGAAATTGATACCTGTAGCAGGCGGTACAAGACTCATACCACCAAACACCACAGGCCAGGCAATGTAGTTGAAGAACTTCCATCTCCGTCCTAGGACCCACGTCAACAGGACAACTAGAGGTCCAACGAGGAAGAACCAAAGCAAATTTCCGTAAATCTGGCCGGGAGAGAAATTACGGCCAGGACCTAGAGCACCCCAAATGAGAGAAGATGAGTAGGTGACGGTTCCGTGGGGACAGGTGTATCCGCCGGATTGTTTGGAGGTGCAGACGTTGTCGACGCCTTCGAGGACACCGATTGTGAGACCGGATTGGACTAGTGCTCCGACTAGGGTGGCAATGCCTTGGGCGAAGAAGACTGTTCGAGGGGGAATGTGGAAATAATGGCCAAGTTTTTGGTCGGCAATGAACCTACACATGTCAGAACACTGGATAGGATCTAGCAATGGATAGAACTGAAGGACTTACTCTAATCCTTGCGCAACACCGGCATAACCAAGGAACTTGAACGACATGTTAGCTATAGGTGTGCCCAAGAAAGCATATCCCCCAATGAACTCAGTAATCAGGTTGATTTCATTGGTACTGATGTTGGTCAACGCCTTGATGATTCCAATTGGCAGGAAATAAACCAGAGGCAACAAAAAGCCGAGAAGAACAGCCCAAACAGGTAGACCAGTGTGCCAGACTTCGTTGACAATAATACTCAAAATCCACATCACCAAAGTAATACTGGCAAACCACCACCATGGGACTTGTCGGTAGCCCTCGTTAATACGCGCATGGACATCCTTCTTGCCCTTGCCTTTCCAGATAGTCCATATCTCCTTGCCGTGATAGAGGGCGATATGAACAAAGATTCCGGTCAAGTTGGCAAAGGCGATACCATACGTCAAAGCATAGCCGGCAGGAAGGAACATGGGCGAATAGCTTTCGTACTTCTCAACGTTGACTGTGGCATCGTGGTTCATGATTCTGGATGTATTGTATGATTTTCCGGTATTGTCGAATGTGTTGGAGCTCATCATGGGCATGTACGCGGAATACCAGGTGTTGGTGTAGTAGATAATAGGGCAAATCAGCCAGTAGAAGAAGACAAATCCAGAAATAACGTTAACGCCAGCCCAGAAAGGAGTCAATAGAGGGTTCGCGTTGGCATAGACAACCTGAGCCCAATCGAACGTCAAGACGGACATTCCTAATCCGCTCACCTGGCCAAAGAGCTGGTTGACTACCACGTTGTGAGGAACGATCCAGCAGATGAAGCTGAAATAACTCAATGCCTTGAACAAGAACCCAGGCAAGAAATACCACGCAAATCCTGCCGAAAACACGATAAGGAAGAATTTCCGACGAGAGATCGTCCACCCATCTGCAAGAGCGTTGGTCCGAGAATGAAGTGCCATCAAAAGCGCGGAATTCGATAGCACACTAGGCCAGATCATGGCAGCTGGCTGAACGAGCCATCGTTGAAATAGACCTGCAAGACCGAAACCGAAAAGTTGTGTCGCAATTGTGAACAAGATGCCGAATCCGGGGTTGTTGCCGAGGTTATAGAATTTGACCATTGCCTCGATGACTTGGGTTGCGGAAGCGGATCCGAATGAGACATTGGCCATGATCGTAATGAGAGCATGCTCTTTGACATTGAAGTGGCGATCCGGATTCAAAATACCGATGGGCATCACGCGAGCCCAGGCGACACCCACGGGGTATGCGAGCAACTGACCGACAAATGCGGAGATGGTGACACTCGGTTGGCGCAGACTGAACAATTGATTCAAAGCACTTCCAATCTTTTCAACCGTTAGCTTGTTTCTTGTTTTAGCGCGAAGAGTCGATATACTCACGATAGTGAACAAAAGACCAATCACCCACATCCGCACTGTGTTCGTTGGCGTGGTTGGATCATCTTTAGCCGGCACTACAGCGCGCACTTCTGGGTATGGCGAATCGTTCGCATCATAATCCAGGGTTTTGCGAGCCTCATCATCATCGATGATCATCTCGTCGCTGCTGCTGTTGAGATTATTCTTCTCCGTTGGCGAAGTCGCTTCATGACTCGTGTGTTCCTGAAAGTTAAACACAAAGAAGCGTGTCAATCAAAAGTATTGTTCTTGTTATTTCCGACGCAGTAGATGCAATGCAAGCTGCGAACGCCTATCCGCAGCTGCAAATCAGACAAAAGAAAAGAATGCTTGCCATACCTGATCTGCATTGTCCCGGATGCCTTTTTCTTGTGACTCGGGCGTCACAATCGCCTGCGGAGCGATCTTCTCATCCATGGTTGGTCACACAGCTTGTATGTTGTGCAACATCAGAGTTCGTTACTCAAACTTGCGTTCCCGATCTCGAGTATTTATACGTTATATCCGTATACGTATACCAATAAATTCAATACGTGACCGGATGTTTAGAGTCCATCCGCTCGAAAAAGCAGTGGAGGAAAAAGAAACAGAACAATTTGGCAAGCACGTACCACACCACCAGGGCAGGAAAAGTACTTAAATCATACGCATAAAAATGCGGCAGAGCTCGAGCTCTTTGAGAACGAGCAGATTGATAGCAGTGGTGTTAAAAGGGTGAAGGTGCAAGTAACAACCAGGATTGAATTATGGCGGATGGTGTTCTAGCTCGAATGCACCCCCGACCACGCGGGTGGTACAAGCCCAGTTCCTCCGGAGTCCGCTACTAGCCCTATTCGAGTAGCTGGAAATAACTGTGGCGTACTGTTTCGTATGGTATTGGCACAATTGCCCCAGTAATACGCGTCCAGGACGATACAATAATACAATCCACGAGCCTGCAGATTGCCAGATTGCAGAAAATAAGTGGGCCTCAATGCATCTGAATATGTTGATTGGACTAAACAAGAACCGGACTCGAAGGATCGGCCGACGTCATCAGCATTGTCCAATCACATCTTGTTCCGACCACTCCCTGCTCCACTACGGCTCAATGCGGGTCATGGCGGGCTGGTGCAGATAAAACGCTCCACCGTTACAATCCGTTTCGTCGGTTTTCGACTCCGTACTAGGCCGGATATGCACTAGGGCTGGCCACGTATGACCAACAGTCACATGACTTCCCAGTTGGGTTTCATGCATAAAATTGGTGCCTCAGGCAGAAACCAATCACTCATGAAACAGTTCCAGTGTTTTGATTCCGTCGATTTTGAAACCGACCAGACATATACAACGGATCGTGTAGAAACGGTGGAGCATCTTACCCATTCATCATTGATTCATTGATATCATTGTTATGGTGTTATCAACTTATCAAACTTGCGACGGAAAGATTTCCGTAAGACGTACGTATATTCGTATATCCAATCACTCACGCAACAACCGTACAACAATACAACCCAGCAATTTATGTCCACACCTCCATCTCAACATTCTTTGTTCCTACTCGACAGAGAATCCTGAATCCCTGCTTCAACGGCACACTCGAATGAAAATCATTGTAGCGTTTAATATGACATGCATCGGTTGTGGCGGCGGCCATGCAGGGATTTTTCCCTCGCTTCCGTTGTTGTTGACTTAGTCGACTCTATTTTCGCTCCTCGCACCTACTCTTTAGGGTCTTTACTCCGCGTTTTAATCACGCAGGGCCCCGTGTATACGTATCGATGCTGCACGCACTTAGTAGTACGTAGATAGAAGTTGCCATCTATGGATGTTGGTTAGCGGGTGTCACCGCTTTCTGTCAAGATCTTCGATTCTCGATTTTTAGCTCTGAAAATGCTTGGATTGATTTGTAACTTATCAAGATGGAGTAATCTTCTTAGGTAGGTAGGGATTGCTTCAGGGCCTCGGCTCTTTCCCGTAGTATATACGTAACTAGTAGTCATGCTCATGCTGCTATGCATATCATGAGTACGTCGTTAGTTATGGCTTACTCACCAGAGACCATATTTCGTAACCGACTACCTAGGTAAGAATGGATAGTAATTGTCTTCGGTCTTTCCGTGCATTTTCAAATAAATTGCATCCAACACTTTGTTCAATCTTGACGATTCATAAGACTTCATATATATACTAGTGTATATACGTACATACAGGCCAAGACTCACTCGCTCAGCCCCAAGCCTCCCGAGATTATATTTGTTGTCTTTCCCGCCCGAGTCGCTCATCATAAATACAAAAGAAGGCCGTGCCGACTCGTATACCCAGATCGTGTTCAGATCTAGTCACGATTTTCAGATATTACTACATCCGGTAATAATTCAGAGGATGGACACATGCGCAGGGAGGACTAGGTGTGACCTTTGCGGCCTGCCTGTGCATATCAGGCGGCTTAAGCCGCTGTCTGTTGTATCCAGTTAGTGTTTGCAGCGCCTTAAGGATTGAGCCTTATAGGAAATGATCAATCGATCATTCGAGATTGACCAATCCCATTTTAGCTTTGTCCGGCCTGGAACAGAGTTAGGTTTGGATGTGTTCCATGGCTTTTATCAGCTCGGGTAGAGGTACTTGCCAGCTACCGACCAAAGATGACAACAATCTTTGGCAATGGCGCCAGACATTAAGCAATATATAATAAATACCATTGTATGTAGTATTTATAGGCGAGTAATAAGTCACGACGGAATGACCGGTAAAAGAATGAAGCGCGGGGTCAATGAAGGAAGAGCGCCGAAGAAAGTGGGTTGGAGCGTTTTGCTCGATTTTTTCGGCAGCTCTTTCGTGGAATGGCGGGTAGAGCCGACGGGGCCATGGATCTCAAGGAGGGCTTGGGTGTGGGATATATAGGAGTGCAATTTGCATTCCAGTGTTTCTGAAGGTTTTTGGGATTATTTATACTCATTTATATCTTTATACGACTTGCTTGGGACTGTGTGATCCTTTTTGTGAGGTTCCGGGGACATATATAGGATCTCGTCATACAGACGACCGGGTGGCCAATTTATAGATCTTCAAGAAAGATTTTATATCGGCACGAACCACTGAAGTTTTCACGATACAAACACCGGACAATCAGCAAAGAAAGGCTGGAACTCACTGGGCTCCATTTGAACTGCGGCAGAGTCAATTCGATGGCTATTAGGCCAGTCATGACAACCCCCTTTGCGCAACGACCCGTCATAATCCTCGGAGCTGGCATAATCGGCTGCGCAGCAGCTTACCAACTGCTCCAGAATGGCTTCCAGGTAACACTGGTAGGCGAGTACCTACCAGGTGACAAGAGCATACTATATGCCTCGGCATGGGCAGGGGCTGCATGGCATGCAGCCGCCGGTCTGGATGGAGACCAGAGATATATTCAGGCCGTTACGCATCGACATTTGCTGAAGATGGCACTGGATGATTCCTCGTCAGGCGTTTGCATTGTAAAGGGCAGGGAGTATCTTGATCAGGTACCGGGAAAGAACTCGTCGGCGTGGGGGAAGACGGTATTGAAGAATGTAAACCTCTCCCTTCTTCCATGTATTTGATCTACTCTTTCTGACAAGTAAATAGTTCCGCACACTCAAAGCAGGCGAATATCCATCCACCTTTGCCACAGCCTGGGAATACGACTGCCTCGTAGTCGACCCAACACTACACATGCCCTGGATCGGCGCCAAAGTAGAGGCTCTAGGCGGCAAATTTGTTCGTCAAAAGGTTTCATCTTTGGGTGACCTGTACAATATGTACCCGGAATCAAGCATCTTCATCAATGCCAGTGGTTGGGGAAGTAGGGACCTTACGGATGTGCTGGACTCGAAATGTTTCCCCGACAGGGGACAGAATGTGCGCTTGAGAAGTCCGGTGCATGATACGATGTACTTCCGGAATGGGAATGAGTATACGTATATTGTTCCTAGGCCAATGTCGGGACATCTTGTGCTTGGAGGGCATAATTCGAGAGATAACTTGTAAGTCCACCTTCTATCGACAGGGTGAAATGAAGGTATTGATGAAGATGATAGGAGCGGAGAACCGGACATGGACGTCGTCCGCGACGAAATCCGACGTGCCCACAACCTCGTTCCGGACCTTGTGCCGGCCGAACCCGCAGAAGAAGATATCAGCTACATCATCGGCATTAGACCGGCTCGCGAAGGCGGATTCAGGCTTGATTCGCAAAAGATTGGAAACAGGATTGTGTTGTCCGCATACGGGTTTGCAGGTGGTGGTTATGCCTTTAGTTATGGCATTGGAGATGCGTTGGTGAAGATGGTGCAGCAGGCAGAGTTCGATAATGTGATCTTACCCGAATAACCAGACTCCCGAGGGTCATGAATGATTTTGAAGATTATGGAGGATGTTTGATGCATTTGAATGCGTTTTTGAGTCTGCATATAGCACTTTTATATACACAGCCTTAGCGCTGCACTAAGTCCAGAGTACGAAGTAGCATGAGAATGAGCCATAGTAAATTGCATTATGCCACTAGATACTATAATTGTATCCCTATTAACAAGGATAAGCGTCGGTCCGGAGTGAAATTTTTCCATGACAGGAGCGTCTACTACGTAGTAGTTTAGCTGCGGATGCTAGGGGCATATTCTGTGGAGAGAGATTAATGCAAACTATCTTCTGTTTCGACCCTATACCGCTCCTTGGTAAATCCGGAGTATGCAAAAATCTTCAGTATACTTTACTTTATACATCTATGGACATCTATGTTATCATCTAGTTTTTTCTGTCTCGATGTTATCGAAAACCCTAGTGGCCCGTCTAAGAAACCGGTGGAACTCTAGGACTCGATTTCAAAATCTTCTTTCCTTCCTCAAAGTCATCAATTCTTCCATCTTCATCCCATAAAGCTGCCAGGACAGTCCTCTGACCCGCCCATGGAGATCGAGAGTGCATCACTGCATAATTCTATGACACACCGTTAGCATAAATACTAGTTTACTCAAAATAGCTGGGAATGTGTGCGGGCATACGTCAAGTAACACAATATCCCCTTCCTGCCAATTCACCAAAACCTGCGAAGACTCCGCCAACGAAAGGGCCAAGTCAAGGTATTTATTCTCGATAGGTGATCCGTCTCCGTATGTTGGTAAGGGATGATATGAGCCATCGTCACCCAGATATGGTGGCTCTGTGGCGCCGTGGTATTTGCTTCGTCCGTAGGCGCTGGTTACGTTGCCGAAGAATGTCGTTCGGCCGGTTGATTTGTGTTTTCGGATCACTAAATGAGTCAGCTAACGAGAAAAGAGGATATTTAGAGGAAGGGGCGGTCAAACCAGGAACGATATGCGTGACACTAATCGATCCATCATCATGCCACTCAAAGCGATTACTATGCCGTCTCACTTCAGCCTCGACTTTCTGACGTACAGTCTCCGGGTCGTCTGTAGGGAGGACATGTTGTCCATATGCATCAAACAGACTTGTGCCGGTGTTTGATTTGACTTCTTTAATGCCGTAGCGATAGACGTATTTTACACCCTTTTCGAGGAGCTTTTGATAGAACTCGGGAGCTTGTGTTTGGATGGAGGTTGCAAGGTCGATGCTTGAGTTTATGGGCGTTTGGCCGCCTAGATCAGATTAGGTGATGCATTGATATGATAGATATTTGAGGGAGGCACCTGAGTTGGGTGTATTCAGGGCACAGAACATGATCCATGCCGGGTTGATGGTTGACCATCCATATTCATTATGCGGCCAGATTGGAAGTTCTGGTGGACTTTTTTTCCGTCAGTCACACTACTTTGTCAAGATCGAGAAGAGAGACATACCCCTCATTAGCAGTCTTGATATTCGGCGCTAGCACAGTACGTAGAGGCGGCCTGCCCACTTCGTCGTGCGCCTTGAAACCGAACGCATGTGCTACCTGGCTGTAGTCATCCGGCGTCTTGATCGGTAACCCACGAAACAGAATTGCGCCTCCATGTTGTTGGGCAAGGTCAAAGATTTTGTTGTTTGAACGCAGTTCTTGGATGGCGGTTACTGCTTCATGGAGGGTTGGGATCCAGTTGTCTTTTGTTTTAAGGGCGAGGGGGAATGGGAGGCCGGTGTTAGGGCTTTTTTGTTGACCTTCGAATGTGAAGGGTTCGAAGTTGTTCGCGGCCATGATTTTTTTTTTCTAATTTGAGATAAAAGAGACAAAGAAAAGAAATAATAAATTGTCTTTTTTGAATACTAAAATGTAACTTCTAGGCATTTCTGTGCGAATACTTCTCCTTGATATGAGGGCAGTATCGGATGACAGACTCCGGACCACCTCCGATATGACCTCAACTATTGTACGATCGTAGCTCGTTTATCCTTACTGCTTTACTGCGGTAAGTTTCTTCAATCGGAGTTGTCACCGAAATATACCTCGCAATCCAAGCCCATTTTTGACGTTATACCATTCTACAATGGCGTGCTTTGCTCCCGCCAAGCATAGCGACATGCTCTTGGTACTTAGGGCACGCGTGAACAGCCATAGTAAACAACACTTCTAACGGCTTACCTGCAGACTAGATCAAGGAAGACCCAGTATTATGGTGCGCTACTGCTGCAATTGCCAGTTTGACTTTTTCTCTTTTCGCCCGATGGAGTAATATCTTACGGTGTCGTGATCCCGAGTCTTGGGTGCAGGCTACCTGGCAAATGTTTATAAAAGCTGAGATGTCGGTCAATAGTCCTGTAGATTATTCAATAGCTAAGCAGTAGAGTTGAGCTTGCCATCAGATTTGGTAAAATGACTGAAGTGTCGAACACAGCTAAGAATTCGGTCGTCACCGAAGATGACCATTCTTCAGACAATGTTGCCGGATACAAGTGGCACAGAGGCGTGTTTTTCCAGGCCACCGTGGTAGGGATCACTGCCTTTGCGGCTCCTGGTCTGTGGAATGCAATGAACTCAGTTGGTGCTGGGGGTCAGCAGAGTCCGTATCTTGTCATGTTTGTATTCCAAGCCTTATTCCCGGTCTAGACTGTATGGCTAATTCATTTCTATGTGCAGGGCCGGAAATGCAATTCTCTTTGCTCTCATGGTAATCTCCTGTCTCACCGGCAGTTTGATCGCGAACCGTTTCGGGTTAAAGGCTGCCCTGATCTTCGGTACCACAGGGTATGCCTTATATTCCGCAGCTCTGTACACAAACAACAGATACGGAACAGTATGGTTCATATATTTCGGCTCTGCTGCCTGCGGTATCACGGCCGGAGTATTTTGGGCTGCCGAAGGTGCCATCATGCTGAGCTATCCTAGTGTTGAGACAAGAGGCCGATATCTGTCTTATTGGCTGGCATATCGGAATAGTGGTTCGATCTTGGGTGGTATCATTCAGTTGGCCTTCAACTATTCTGGTGTCAAGACGGGTAAACTCGACTGGCGTACCTATATCGTGTTTGTTGTTTTGCGTAAGAAGTCCTTCTCGCTCACCAAAGGTGTTGTACTGAAAATAGGATAGAATGCTTTGGCCCGGCAGTTGGGTGCCTGCTCACTCCACCTGAGAAGGTTCTACGGCGAAACGGAACCCGTGTACAAGCTCCTGAGCGAATCTCTGATATTGCCGAATTGAAAGCTCTGGGAAAACTCGCTATCCGCAAGGACTTTCTCCTAGTGTAAGGACCTGCTCATTGTTTTCCGTATTGGCAGTGCTGACCAACACAGGATCCCCTTCTTCATGTATGTTACCTGGGAACTCCCCTACTCGAGCGCATATCTCTCGCTATACTTTAGCGTACGAGCTCGTGCTCTTGCCTCTCTCGTCTCTGCCATCGCTCAGGTAGTAACCACACTCGTCTTTGGAGCCTTCCTCGACGAGAAAAGAATCTCTCTCAATAAACGTGCACAAATCGGATATATCTTCATCATGTCTCTCGTCGGCGGTTGCTGGATCTGGGGGACCGTCGTCCAGACCGGCTACCAAAAACACAAACCCGCCCTGGATTGGATTGATAGTGGCTTTGGTCGAGGATGGGCATTGTACATCCTCTGGCAAGTCAACTTTTCGTTGCTGTATAATTTCGGCTATTGGCTAGTTGGCTTCATGGCCAAGGAACCTGCTGAAATCGTGCGATATACATCTATTGCTCGGGCCTTGGAGGCTGCTGGACAATGCATCGCTTCCGGTATAAGCTCGACATCTGCACCGTTGATTGCGTCGTTGGGAGTCAATTTTGCTATCTGGGGAATCGCGGTTATTCCGGCTTATTTGGTTGTGCGACAGGTTGGGATTGTTCATGTTGGCATTAACCAGGAACAACAAACGACGAGTGAGACCGAGCGGAAGCTGTCGTCTACTACGTAGTATGGGTGAAGAGATTCATGGACAGGTTGCGTAATGTCGAGAGCAGATCGAGTTAGATGAGCGTTGTGAATGGTACGGTATTGTTCTCAGTGTCGTAGTATGTAGTATGATACGACAATGCACGGCACGTGTATCCATGATCCGGGCCCATTTCTCGTGCACGACGCTATGCCAGAACAGATAATGCTGTGTAACAAAACCCACGCGGCCTGTAATTACCAGTACACATTACAGATCAAGTAGTTTATCGTCTATATAGTCTTGTGTCTGTTGTTTACTTGAGCATATTACAGAGTAAGCACTAGGTTTGGAAACTCAGAGTCTATACCGCCCTTCCTTATTACTTAGTACAAACTACGAAGCAGGAAAATGAGGGTTTTTTGAGAGCAGAACTAAAACAATGGTGTGCAATCCAACTACACATGGCGGACGCTGTAACTTCCAGGTGAAGATCCTTTCCCGATGTCTTGCTAGCGCACTGCTCCTAGCATAGCACTAACGACGTGGCCATTACTAGCATGTCCTCTGCCTGGACACGAAGAGTACAACAAGACAAGCATGAGCGACTACTGAGCCGTTTGACAACCGCCTCACTTCACGTGTTCAACATGAAACAGTCACTGTATACTACGTATGTATATCCACCTTTCCAACAGACAGTGACTACTCAAATACGTGAAACTCTTCTTCAAATACTGTATTTCAACAGAAAGATACAGTAATTTTCCGTTCAATACATGAGTGGATTCAATCGGCCAATCAGAAGGCAACTCAGCCCGTCGCAGATCCTCTAGTCGCGGACTCGCGGGTCAGCCTCCTCTCCTCATGGAAGGAAGGAATCGCGGATGCGCCACCATGAACCACTTTGAGAAAGACCGAGAGCAACTCCTTCTCGTTCCCGCTCTCGTTCTCTCGTCCCCTGTTCGGGGCTGCATCTGGCTAATACGTACCAACGTGAGTTTTCCTGTCCGACTCAACGTCTCGCGAATTTTGCGAGTCTCGTCACACGCCGATTCGATTATCACAACATCCTACGTATCTGTGAAACGCCGAAGCCAGCATATCCACCAGTCCAACGTCGCGACTCGCCAGGAAACTTGTTCGTCTCCCGGCAGAAGATCCTCCCCTCTCCGTTCCCCACACATTCCCGAACAAACCGCTGTCCGAGTCGAGTCTCGACATAATGGTCTGGCCCAGATTGTAATCGTCTGACCGTGATCTTGTACAACCAACCGCCCGTGATCGAGTTCCATGTGCGGAGACAGGGCATCGCTGGCGTGGTAGATTGAGGGCGCGGCGATCAACGAACGAACAAACCGCATCATGACAAATAGCGCCGCTGCTGCTAGACGCCCGTCGGACAAGGGCGCCAACTTTCGTGGCCAGCTTGGCCGATTTCGTCTGAATCCGACAGTATCCTCTTCACAAGCACCGCCGTCGTCGCAAGCGCAAGCGCAACCGAGTAATGGTCATCCTACCCCAGTCGCTTCACAGCGAACAGAACCGAGTGCAAGTTCGGTATCATCGACGAGTACCGCGACTATAAGAAGAAGGGCGTCGAGGTCGGACAGCCCAGAGACTGGCACTGCGGGAAATGATCGGGACGGACATGTTTCAAAAAGTAAACGAGTCTCGACGGCGTGCGAGTTCTGCAGGAAACGGAAGAAGAAATGTGATTTTCGATATCCGAATTGTTCGGCTTGCACCCGCGCCGGCGTGGTGTGCACAGTACTCACCCTCGGTCAATCCGTTGCCCATCAACCGGTGCCCAGGGATCAAATAGAGAACCTTGAGAAGCGAGTGGAATGGCTAGAGGAATTGTTACGGACGCAGGCGAACATAGATGTCTCCGGAAAATCGACAGGCTCCCCAGTTGATGACCACCAGGTCGAATCACCCGTTGCAGAACAGTGGTTTACTGTCCCTGTCATGCTGTCACAACCACGAGCCGGAATAGGATTGACAGCTGTGGATGACACAATTGATAGCGTCAACGGAACGAATAGTCCGACAACGCTGCCATCTCTAGATGGGGGGCAACTGCCCAACATTGCAGAGATTTTTCGCGATAAATTAGAAAACAGACGAAGTATTGTTCCGCGACCTGCATCGTCGGGTATTCCGCCTGTACGCCGACTATCCTCGTGGGAAGAAGCAGAACAATTGGTCAGCAAATACTTCGAAGGAATAGGAACACAGTATCCATTCATACATAAATCCGAGTTCATGCGGGGAATGAGAGCGATCTATCAAAAAAAGTCTGTTCCGCCGGACGTGCAGAATTTATATCACATGACCATGGCAGTGGCTCTGTTAACGACATCCAACGATATCCAACAAGCCACCGCCTTTTATCGAATTGCCAGGGAAACTCTGACTCCAACACTGCAGAATGAAGATCGTGTATCTCTTCAGGCCCTTTTAAGTCTGGCTTTGTATTCCTGTTCATCCCCTGCGGGGCCCAGTATTTGGCAAGTACTGGGTACAGCTATGAGACTCGCCACTAGTTTGGGTTTGCACAAAGCGCGACCAGCCTCGATGTCAACAAAGGATATAGTTGAGTATGAAATGGACAAACGTACCTTTTGGAGTCTTTACAATCTCGATCGACTAATCTCCGTTACACTCGGTCGGCCGCTTGGAATATCAGACGATGACATTACGGTTGATATTCCTATTGAATATGATGAAAACTGGGTCGAAGCACCTAGAAACTGTCAGATGTCGATATCTGTTCAGGTGGTCAAACTACGTCGGATTTATTCGAGGATATATCGATGCTGTCAGTATCTTTCTTCCTAATTTGACAAGAATATAGCTAACGGTGAGCAGTTTACAATCCGCATGCGAAACCTACCGCAGATGTGGTTCCCCTCTTACAAGGGTTCACACAAGAGCTTCACGAATGGCGCACGTCTGCGCCCGTTATACAGACTTGTCTGCACTACTCAACCGCGTATTACGACTTTCTCTATTACGGAGCTTTGCTACTCCTCTACCGCCCCTCCGTTCTCAATCCTCACCCAGACAGCAGCTGCATTATAGGATGCGGAGACGCTAGTATAATGATCATTCAGTCCTACTGGGACAATTATTCGGCAAACAAGATAAAATGGCTTTGGATTACATTATGCCATATCTACTCTGCCGGGGTTACAATGCTCTGGTGTCTAGAGCAAGACATCCGTGCCGTTCGACAGGGAATGTCACCTTTATGGGGCAATACACGGGTGTATTCATCCCTGGAAAATGTCCACACTCTCCTCGACGAATTCTGCGCAAAACGAAAGGGCGCAGATCGACTAGCTATTCAGTTCAAAACTCAAAGTCAAGAAGTTACTCGCCGCATGGCGCTAGCAACTGCGGAGCTACAACGGCAACAGCAGCAGATGGAATCTGCGCAGCAACAAGTGCAACAGGCTATTTTCATACCGGCGGCCGTTGATCCGTCGATGATGGTTCATCCAATGTTCTATAATTATGGATGGGCCGGGCAGGAAATTGCATCTTTCTATGGTTTGTAATTTCTTTGTTGTCTATATCACGTTATAGAGCGGAGAGATATCTGGTACCATGGTACATTGTCGGTCTTTTGCTTTCTGTTTATCACGATGTCTAAGCATATCGGCGGATCAGCGTTTTTCAGCTTTTTAGATACCATCATTTGGGGGGCTGGCGAGAGAGGATCATGATATCATGTCTCGATTTTTTGTTTCTATTGTATATGCTCAATGTATATACCTGCACAGTACATATTGTCCAATAATCATCACATACAATGTCAAATTTATGGTAGTAAGGATAATGGATAATCCGCACGGGTATGAGATTATCCATGCAGTAACCAGGTAGACCTCAACATCACACAATCATTGACTAGCGAGTCGGCTATACTTTCGGGATGAAAGTAAGTCGGCATAATCAGTCGCTTTGCGCCATTTTCAACATATACTCGTGGCTTTTGTTCCCCTCAAATCGCTCGAATTTGTCATCTCCAACGCTCTGAGAAGGTCCGTGGTACCCCCACAGTTATCGGAACGAATATCTCCACATCGATTCTGTATCTTCTTGACCACAACTATTCTTCATCTTGTTATCGACATTCTTACCGTCTATAATACAGTCTCTCGATAGTAGATAACAGTACCTCTCATTGCTCTGTAAAGAGTGACCCATGCTACGCATCTCACGCTCCATACCACGACATCCCGATATCGGCCTCACTCTACACCACCAGATCCATAGCTATTCTACAATCTCTACAACGTCTACAAGATCAAGAATCGGCAAAATGTCATCACCCATCAAAGTCGCCATCCTAGACGACTACCAAGACATCGCAACCCCCAAATTTGCGCATTTAGTCAAAGCCAACAAAATCTCTCTGACACTATTCCCGCAAACCCTCAACGTCCGCAATGCCGATGAACGAGAAGCTCAAATCAAGCGGCTGCAGCCGTTTGAAGTCATTTCGACGATGAGAGAACGCAGTCTGTTCAATGCCGATTTGATTGGTTCATTGCCCAACTTGAAGTTGTTGTTGACAACCGGCAAACGCAATTTCTCAATTGACCATGAGTTCGCCGCGACAAAAGGAATCGTCGTTGCTGGCACAGATCGAACAGCTCAAGTCGGCGCAGGACCCGATCCAACTACTCAACAAACCTGGGCTCTCATCCTGGGGTTGTCGAAACATATCGCCCGTGATGATATTGCGCTCAAAACTGACAAGAATTACTGGCAAGGAGATAGTCTTGCGATTCACCTCCCCGGTAAGACCCTTGGACTTGTCGGGTTGGGAAGACTGGGGACTGCGTCGGCCAAGATTGCGATTCTGGCGTTTGGAATGAAAGTTGTGGCGTGGAGTTCGAGTTTGACGCAAGAAAGGGCTGATCAGGCTGCGGCGGAGAGTGGACTGCCGGCTGGAAGTATTCAGGTGGCTGCGTCGAAGATGGATTTATTGAGGCAAGCGGATATAGTTTCGTTGCATTATGTGCTTTCGGATCGGAGTCGGGGGTTGATCGGCCGCGAAGAGTTGGCGGCTATGAAACCTACTGCGTTACTTATAAACACATCTCGAGGACCGTTGATCGATCAAGAAGCGCTCTTGGAGACGCTCAAGGCAGGAAAGATTCGTGGATCTGCCTTAGATGTGTTCGACGTTGAGCCCCTGCCGGCGGATAGCGAATGGAGGACGACGGAGTGGGGGAAGAATGGGCGCAGTGAAGTGTTGCTTTCACCGCATATGGGATATGGGGTTGAGGAGTATATCGGGGGAATGTATGATCAGAATGTGGATAATTTGGAGAGATATTTGGAGGGGAGGGAGTTGTTGGTTAGGTATAACTAGATCTTTGCATCTCGGCATTAATACATAGCACACCTCTTCCGTATATGAATATGACCACATGTTATCTATTTTTATTAATTTGATGTCAAGATGAATTTATATGGGGTTATCCGTGTAACGTTAGCAGGACGATTTAATACTATTACGGCTAGCATCGACTCCAGGCAGCGTTATTACTTTGCATTTAAAGTCCCAATTCTCATATCGCATCGTTCCCAGAAAGTCTCATCCTAAAAAGCTTTCAAACTTCTTCCGTATACAGACGACCATGGCCGAATTGACAATAAGATCCTATGACAATGACTCCGACTCAGCCAAAGTATCAACACTCTGGCAAGAGACATTCCCGCAATACCCTATTTCCCCGCAACATCTAGAAACACTTCTGACCCTAAATCTGGGAACACACTTTGTTGCCTCAATCGACCATCAGCTTATAGGCTTTTGCACGACGTTCAGAGAGCCATTGAAAGAAGGAGAAACCGGATATTTGGCGACTATTGTTGTTCAATCTGACTTTCAGAGCAAAGGCCATGGCACAAAGCTGCTTGAACATGCCATGGGCCATTTGAGGAAATCCTTCAAAAAGATCAAAGTGGGCAGTTCAATACCTAGGTTTTGGCCCGGTGTTCCGACGGATTTGAGTATTAAGGATCAGGAATTCTTCGTAAAGAGAGGCAAGCAAATTGTCACAATCTCTTATACTATACTTATCTAAGTTCGGTGGCAGGCTTCAAAGAAGGTACAAAATGCAAAGATCTCTACCAACCACTCTCCAGTTTCAACGCACCTCAATACCTCCTCGATCGCGCCACTTCAAGTGGCATCAAATTTGCGCCTCTAACACCATCTGGTGCTGAAGATTGTATTGCTGCCCAAGAATCAATCTTCCCTCAATGGGCGGGAGCCTATAAACTGCTTCATTCCGAGGGCCTCCATGATGAGATCATGGTTGCATTTGACCAGAATGGTAGTAGACAAGTTGGTTGGACCCTGATGCTGCCACCGGGTAAATCCAGACTTTGGCAGGGGTTTGCGTTCTTGCCAGTTGTTGGCGATATTGATACCAAAGGAGGGACTGGAGGGAATGGGAAGACGGGATTGATTGCTGCGGTTGGTGTGAAGGATAATGTTCGAGGAAAGGGAGTTGGACTGGGGTTGATTTGTGCTGCGATGGAGGAGATGAGAAGGAGAGGAGGGATTGATGGTGTCTTTATAGACTCAGTGGTATTGGATAATTTTTACGAGAAGGTGGGATTTAAGATTTGGAGAGAGTATAGAGAATTCACGGTTGAACAGTGATTATGTTAGACACTCTAGTGAACGCCTGAATTTTAAGTTTCCAAGGTTCTTTGATCGCGGTTTTAACTCTCTTCCTGGACTCGTTGAAACATGTGATTCTTCTTGCGGACTTGCGCTAATGTCTGAGCTCCTCAAGGTTGTGAAATTGTGATACTGAGCCCTTTGACAGCCATCATAGACTGACAACATTCGAACAAATTTGTTTCATACTCTCAGTTTCGTCTTGTCATTAAAACTGTGGCAGTAGCAAGCAAAAAAACCGAAGTCACTTTTCATGTCACAATTTCAGTGATGTCTTCCATGGCTGGATGAAAGAGCGAGGCATATCTACTTACCTAACGACAAGCCATATACCACCTCAATCCTTTGGACAGCAGGCATCCAATCAAGGATCTTTACCTCCAACTCAAGGTCCTCGCCGTTGCAGATATTTGCATCTTCGGCTTGCTGTGGGAATTCATGAAAGATGATTTTCTTCTCGCTTTCATTAAGCTGCCCAGAGACATGTATAATCGTCCTTGCTTCGTAGAGGCTTTCAATTATCTTCAGGTTTCTGTAATTCATCTCTTGGTTGTGATCTTCCTCGACTTTTCTGCTTTTATTCTCGGCTTCTTTGCGTTGCTCGTTCATCATCTGGAGTATACTGAAACCTGCCTGACATCCGGTCATTTTGGGCCTTGCCATATTATTTTAGAGAACGAAGTCAAACAGTTCTCTTGATTAAATGTGGTAAAGATGAAGACGAGAACCGTATCTAGGTTTTATTTATACATGGGAGTTGAATGTCCGAGTAGGAATGTTTCAAGTCTTTTACATGTTTTGGCCTTGATACTTACGTTCAATGCCATCAAATGGATATCCCATACTTGGCTTTCACAATATTCGCTGGTTGTCTCATGTCTTTCAAGTCTATTGTATGAATTTTCCTTTGACTTAGGAGGTGACAAATACGGATACAAGCATCAATCTTGGCCATATAAGGGGCTGTGGTGACTCGAATTTTTCAATTCCGGTAGTAATGATTTTAACGCCATCCAGAACATGGTCTCGTATATTTGATCTGATCTACTGAATATTCAAGTACGAACAAAAGTGATGGCTTCCTCAATCTCCAGAACACCACTTCTCGATATCCGATACAATTTCGCGCTTCCATCATCACTGAAACCAAAACTTTTGACAAGCAGGTCTCTTCCATCAAGTAGGTACAAATATCCCTACGCCATTAGCAATAAGCTGTAAACACCATGGATTGAATGAAGACCAACTTACTCTGACACTCTTCACAGGTCTCGGCTTCAGTGGAAACCACATCAACGGTTCTTTCATCTCCGTCAACACGAGTAAATCCGGCAGGCGGAAATCTGCTATTCTACACTTCTGCTTTTGTAGGTCCTCGCGGATGAGATCATGAAAGTTCTTCTGCAGACTTGCAAGGACCCGATGCGGAATGCAGTGGTAGACAAAAGGCGCGAGGATTCCACAAAGATGAGTATAGCCAAGTTCGCCGGCTATCTCGGCGGCAGTCATATCGCTATAGGGAAGTTCCCCGGGATCTGTTTTGGCGGTACGAAGGAGTCCTAGAATGGAATATTAGTTTTGATACTGTAAAGATTTATGTACCGCTTAGGAGGGGCTCGGGATGGAAAGAACAGGAAAGGATCATACGCAGTGCTCCATAGTCTTGAATCAGGCGAGTAATATCCGCTTTAGATGCTCCTGTTACGACAGCCTGGTGAAGCGGCGTCCAGCCATAAGATTTTTCCGGTGGAGAGCCTAGGAGTGTTAATGTCATCCTGCTGACCAGATCGCTTCAATGAAAGTAAATTGCTTACACAGATGCAGCGTATTTGCCCAAGACTGTCCGCATGCTATTTTCGCTTCTTCGAGTACTTCAAAAACCTTATCAAAGTCACCCCAGTATGCAGCATCTGCCAATTTATCTCTAAGTGAGAGGTAATTGGTGTCAAAGCCAGACCGCGACAGGTCTCCAAACCAGATTTGAAGTCTCTTAGTGGTCTGCGGTGACTGGGAGAGCCTCTTATCAATTGAATGGCTCAATTGACTTGACACGTCAATTTTTGCGTCTGTGTGGGAAGCTTCGGGATTCTGGTTGGTAATAAACGCAGTTTCGTTGAAGCCAAATGGCGATGCAACTGTGGAATTAAGAACAACGGCTTCATATATCTTTCTGATATCATGCTCTGTTCTCACAGACGATGCTCTAAAACATTATTAGAACGACTGAATAAGCCCCTTTGCAAGAACCATACGTTACAATAGATAACATCACCTGCATAATTTCTTCCTCGTGACGATATAGCCTCTTGACGAGTTTATCAGTCACATTTTGATACAGCAAAACCTTCAATCGAAACCCCGTTTTGCTTTGATCTATACTGTGGACAAAGTCCTCGAGCTCATCCAATGTCTTGCGAGGGCCGCGGATATCATATGTCAGAAGGACTTTGCTGCGATGCCCTAGTTGCTTCGTAAGGCTACGAAGCTGCTCTAGGAAAAGACCGACCCGCTTGGTCTGGGTCAACAACTCCGCGAGAAATTCGCTGGCGCCCTTTATTGTTTCGATTGTTCTCAAGATAATTTTTACGGCTTGCACGCATATTGTCAGTAATCCTGCAGCGGAAGCACTAATTGGAAGGGGATCCATATGGTAGCCCTTAACACCTTCTTAATTGCAACCTATTATTCACTTTTTCTTCCTCGACTTTTTAAGATCATTAATAAATTCAAGAGAGAGAATATATGGATACCAAGGTAGTAATAAGACCCTTTGCCATTCATCTCGGTCTATCATATGATTGTGGTGCAATGCATACGTGTTGTTCATCCGACATGACTCGGATTACAGTGATATGACAGGGAGTGATAATGTCAAATGCTTTTTATATGGCAGTGCCATTGAAAAACTTAATTTAACATGAATTAGGTACGGCTGTGGATATGAACTGGTCATCTTTACCTTACACAAATCCACCAACTCCTTCCGTTATATACACAAACTGGTAGCCCCCAACCCCTTATATAATGAACCCTGGCGAATAGGTAGTAAACGAAAAGAATTCAGTCATAACAACCTTGGAAAATTCGCCAACCTTGAAGCTGGATTTTTGTTGATCAAACTAGGTACCTATATGACTTCAACCTTGGAAGTTCGCCCTAATACATGTACCCAGACTCAATCGATTCGTTGCTATCCATGGATATCAATACCTTATACCGGCAAAGCATGGATAGAGAGCGCAGACTGTTCTAACATTAAAGTCTACATTCATAGATGTATCGTCTGCTTTTAACATAGTGTCCATCAAGGATATCCGTCTGGTGTATAACGCTTATATAGTATCGTATAGCTACTGTCTTACCATGACGCTTGTCACCTTCAAGGGAGAACATCGACAACAGGTGGTCGATGTCGTCCGGATGTCCCAACATTAGAAGGCTAGAAGCTGGCCCTAAATTGTAGCCTACCGGTGACCGACACTAGCCAGAGCTAGGGCTTCCCCTGGGGCCGAAACTAGTCTACACTGAAACGCTTAGGTTAGTCGGGTCTACTGAAAGTCTGGATAAGAATAAGATCTTATGAAATGCCGGGATGAAAATCCTCTCAGTGGGGCTTATAAACGCCCGATATCCATTGATAGGTCAAAGGTATGTGAGACATTGTACATACGGAGACTAAACCAATGCTAGAAATGCGGGCTATACTACGAAGAAATCACACTTTTTACAATGATACATATGAAGAAGTTTGTCATGACGCAAAGAAGCCTACTAGGTTCGAGGCTTGAATCCCAACACCTGGCTTCTCTCCCAGGCACCCGGTGTAGCGGATCGTACTTTCGATGTGACCGCGACCTCCGTCTGCTTCAAAATGTGTCTCTCGCTTTCCCCATCCCCGTCTCCATCCCCATCCGTAGAGTTGATTCGCTGAAGGGTATCCATCTTGACGCCTGAACCCAATGGGTGATGTCCACTTCTGGATCGTCTCTGATTGTTGCTGTTGGCATAAGGGACGTATGGGGTGCCGTTGCTTTCGTCCGCGGAAGAACGGCTGAAGATCGGGAGGGAGAGGAGTGGACGAAGGGCGGGAAGTGAGCCGGCTATAATACCAATCCCTTCTTCAATGATAGACCAGAGACCGATGGCGCCCGTACTGAACATGAATTCGGCTGGGTTACTGTAGAGACTGAGATAACGGAGTCGAACGATTGTTGCACAGCTGGCACTTGGGGGACGTTAGTATCCATGCATAGACATTCGCATAAGGGAAACTCACAAAGCAGCCATTCCAAGAATGATGCTAACCGAAAACTTGACCTTTCTCTTCATCTGAATGTTCCACAACAAGACTGCGGGCAGAATTGCCAGAGCGAAATCAGTCACAATCTCAATGGCTGAGAAGAAGAAACTAATATCGCTGTTTAGCTTGGGATTGCATGATCCAGTCGTAGTTTCACCCCATAGTGTCGTGATGGGATGACAGATATTGGCAACGCCAGCGATGAAGATGATAGCGGCTGCACCACTAGCAACCATAATACCTATTATTGACCACCTGAAAAGTGCCCGTGAGCCTGCAATGCGTAGTAGAGTGACGGCAATACTGCATTTGATGACTGCTGCGCCGGAGGCGTAGAAGAACTCGGCAATGAAGAAGAGCTTGGTCAAAATGTCAGTTTCAATTGCCAATTTCTGGTACTAGGAGGTACATACCTTGGTTCCTTTCATTATAACGGCAGTCGTCAGCGCAGCGGCCAGCTGGCCTGAGCCCAAGAAGGAACACACGATACATAGGCTAGCTGTCACGGTGTAAAGTAGCTATTATGGCTTTAGCATGAGTGACTCGGTAGTACCAAAGGCAAAGGCACTCAACTCACCAGACCACAGAACATCAAGTAGTCATCCAGACCCAACGCTTTCCTCCATACTCGCACTCCCACCCGTGGAACGAAAACAGCCCAACTTAGGGTTAACAGGATGATTGAAGTATAGAGGAGTGGTACACCGTCTCCTGCCGGCTTAACCATGATTACAGCACAGTTGAATGGTCTGATTCATGTCAATCCAAAGGACAGGATAACGTGAAGAATGCGATGGATAGAAGTTATATATGACCAACATTGCAATCCTAAGCACATCGGCGCTTTCCCATGAAGGAGAAAAATTCGAGGGCAAATGCCATGCCTTGAGCACGGTAAGCACTCGGTAGTTGAAGTAAATGTGGAGAAACTAAAGTCAAACGCCATATCGATGTGTCAAAGCAAGAATTGGGTTAAAAATCATGCTGATCGACTGGTTATGACTCCACTGGCGGGGGTCCAGCCGTTGGGCCGTTTTTAATTTGAAACTATTCACATCCGCGCCTCTGCAGATCTTTCCATTGACAGCCTGAGCGTTGGAGAATTACCTGGAGGTCCAAATCCATCGGCACTTAAAGTACTAATAACTTACGGAGTACTTACATACTTAATATCGATGTTGAACTGTTAGCCGGCCCTTGAACAGCGGGAAGACGAATGGTCGGGAAAGTTCCTGAAACGGTTTAACAAACCCTATTTCAACAAGCGGCACGGCACGGCCAACTTTCGAACTCGTATCCACTGGCCAGACTGTTGGGTGACCCAGTAGATCCACGAGCCCAGGTCCCGAAATGAGTTGATGGACCAAAAGCAGAACGTACTCCGTAGTCCTCGGACGCTAGCAGGGATTCCGCTGTCAGTTGCTCCTTTGGACCATTATAGCGCCGAATTTATTGGGTTACGTTGCGTAACATTTACTGGCAAGTCAAAACACATAAGAAGGCATCACAGCCTACTCCTGGATCGCTGCTTTAGAACGTTCGTATCGTACACGTACATAATAAAGACTATTATATGCCGCGATAGTATTGTAGATTTCTCCTTTACTTCAGCTCGTATAGTGAGTGCCACGCGGACGAACGACAATGACGGAATTTGTTATCAAGGATGAGGAGTTGAGCAGTGTCAAGGGCAAAGTTGTGATTGTGACAGGTATGAAAGTTTGATATCTTCGCTGTCTGGGCTTGGTGACTCGTGCTGATTAAACGTTTTTATAATTGCAGGTACTTCGTCTGGTATAGGTCTCGCAACCGCCAAATTACTCCTCTCCCTAGGAGCCTCTGTCGTCGGCGCTGATATTCAACCTTCAACACTTACCGAGTCGTCGCCTTCCTGGTTGTTCGTACAAAGTAATGTGACCGTTTGGTCAGATCTGAGCAATCTGTTCAAGAAAGCAAAGGAACATTTTGGACGGATCGACTATGTTTTTGCCAACGCTGGCATTGGGCCCCGCGCCAACTACCTCGCGCTCGAGACAGATGAAGCTGGAGAACTGAAGGAGCCATCATATGACGTTTTGGATGTCAATTTGAAGAGCGTTATGAACACAGCGACGCTTGCTGTTCATTACTTGAAGCAGCAACCCGAGGGCGGTAGCATTGTGCTCATGGGCTCTAGCACTGGATTGCAGCCCCTCCGCGCGCCGGATTACAGTAAGTCAACTTAGCGCTATCGCGTAAAACACGAATCTGATGCTTACTTGATTTTGTAGCCACCGCCAAACACGGCGTCCTCGGATTCGGCAGAGGTATTGCACGACTTGTGGAGGCAGCAGGACTGCCCATTCGCGTCAACACTCTTATGCCATCATGGACCTCAACAAACATTCTTCCAAACCTGGACGGCCTGATGCAGGGCATTTCTCACCAGGCACAACCGGGTCTGATAGTTGCTCGTTGTGCTACTTATCTCATGGTCAACACATCCAGGCATGGAGAGGCGATCTATGTATCGGATGGAAAATACACGGAGATTGAAAAGGCCGTCCTCTGGCCTGCCGTCCAGACTATCATTGGCGAGGGAAACCCCAGTGATGATGAGATTTTGGAGCGTATGTCCGCACTTTCCGCGTAGTCTATTGATCAATTTGATAGCAGTTGACCGTAGAGGGGTCAGCATTCTTCATGTCTAAGCATGAAATAACAATCTTGAAATAGAATCTATGCCTCCGCGTATTGTAATGACAAAAATGATGTATAATGTTTACCTTCAAACCTCGAAAGGGCGTCATGAGCTGCAACCATGTCCCCAGAGTGCTCGGCCGAGCTCGGGGAGGCTCTAAAAAGGAAAATACATTGATCCAGGCGAGAGTGACTTCATAGATAAGGAACCGGCGATAAGCGATAAGCCCCACGATGGAATGTTTACCTTCAACCTCAACTTCAACATTGTACTTTCTTGCTTTCAAAGTCTCGTTTCGAGCCGAGGAAATTTCTCTGATTAATTCTTGAGTGCCTAATGAGATAAAGTTAAAATGTCACAAGAAAACACAATCCCGCAAATGCGCGGTCTGCCAATCGCCTTTCACGGCACAATGATCCACACACTCGACGTCACACAGCTCGAGATTCTGCAAGACTGCCTTCTCATAGTCGACAATGAAGGCAAAATCGAGAAGCTATACAAAGGCGTTCCCGATGAGAAAGTAAACGACTTCATTACGGAGGCCGGTCACACGCCCGACGTGTTTCCCGTGAAATATCTTAAGAGAGGAGAATTCTTGATCCCCGGATTTATTGATACTCACCATCATGCGCCGCAATGGGCTCAGCGGGGTATGGGTCGGGACCAAACATTGTTGGACTGGCTGAATAATGTCACATTCGCGCATGAGCGGAAATTCGAGGATGTCGAATACGCCAGAAAAATGTACACGGCTTGTGTGCAGGCCGGAATCAAGCAGGGTGTGACTACCGCGTCGTACTATGGCAGTGTGCATGTGGAAGCCACCAAGATCCTGGCAGAGATTTGCCTGCAGCAGAATCAGCGAGCTCTTGTTGGGAAGTGTAACATGAACCGCAGCTCGCCGGAATGGTATCAAGATGCGTCGGCCGAGGAGTCGCTTAAACATACCAAGGAACTGGTCGCGCATGTACGCAGGATCGATAGTGAGGGGAAACTGGTGAAACCGATACTCACGCCCAGATTCGCCATTACGTGCGACGGCAAGTTACTGTCGGGATTAGGTGACATAGTCAAACAAGAGGCTCCGAACACGATCCATGTTCAGACACATTTCAATGAAGCAGCCGATGAGATGGAATTTACCCGTCAACTATACCCACAGTTCAAACACGAAGCAGACCTTTATGACGAATTCGGCCTGTTAGGCCCAGACACTATTCTAGCACACAGTATTTTCCTAGAAGAAGAAGAAATGGACAGAATCAAATCCAAAGGATGCGGAATCGCCCATTGCCCCATTTCGACTGCGACTTTGGGTGAGTTTATGATGGCGCCAATCCGAGAGTATCTGCGTCGCGGTATCAAAGTAGGCTTGGGTACGGATGTTGGTGGTGGATTTTCGAGTAGTATGCTCGAAATTATGAGACATGCCTTCATCATATCAAAAGCACGCGAGACGATGACAAAAGGTGCTGATCCTGCCTTAAAACTACATGAAGCATTCTTTCTGGCCACACTTGGTGGTGCTCAGGTCTGTGGCTTGGAGGACAAAGTCGGTAATTTTCTGGAGGGTAAGGAATTCGATGCACTGGAAATTCATGCCATCGGTCCAGATCCGTATAGTAGTCTTGGTGTTATGAGTCCGATTGAGGAAGAGGATTCTATCCAGGTGATCTTTGAAAAGTTTCTCATGACTGGTGATGATCGTAATATTGCGAAGGTGTATGTTGCTGGGCGGTCATTGAAGGAGACAGTGCCTTGATCTTTCTTTCGGTCTCTGTTTAACGACTTTATATGATATACACGAGACGAGAGCCAATGATACATGAGTTGCGTTGCCTTTAATTAGTTGAAAATCACCCCCATAGCTTCTGCTTTAAATAAACTTCAAAAGACTCCGCCCGTCGTGCAGCCCACCAGCACTCCTCCTTTGGTAACAGTCGGTTAATCATTCGGAAGAAATGGTACAAAAGAACCAGAATTCTTGTATCACTTTCAAACAGCATATCTGTAAATTTTGGATGGAACATTATCGGAAATGTGTATACTACCCTCGTGACATCGGGAAGCAGATCTGGACAGATCTCCAAGACGGATGGCTCCGACGTCTCTTGGGAATCGATTGGCAACAATGAGAGAAGTGCCGAAAGACGATTGGTAACATGCGTATAGGCGGCATATTCGTCCGCGGACTGATAGTCTAACCACTGTAGAATCTGGGCGTGCTGTAAAGTGTTTCCATATCTGAAATGTTGTGGTGGTGGAATTTCAGAAAATTTCTCGGAAACTACCTGGTCACCTTGATCGTGCCATAAATGTTCGAAAAATGCATGATATTCACTACAGACTCGCCCAACGAATGAAAGTGTCTCGTAAACAGACCATATAGGTCTATATAGCATGACATTCTTCAGAACAGTTGAGTTTTGTGCCAAATCCGATATGGCGTACATGCAAACATGTCTCATGCCGTTGCACAACGTAAAGAGCTGATCTTCAGACGCACTATATGTCGGGGTAGGAGTTGTAGTATCGTTTTCCCCCGGATTGCGTTCCGGCGGTATGAAAGCAGTATCAGACCATGCTTCGAAGTAAAGCATAAATGAGGTACATAGAATAGCACTGCGGTTTGCGTCCGTAATGTCAGACGACAGTGCCTCTCGAAAAAGTTGTAATGTGTGTGAGAGATACTTCCGAGATAGAGCCATTTCTCCCACTCCTTCTTTGTGTTGACGCGAGTACTCAAGGTGTCTAGCGGCCAAGCACAAGACTGCATTCATCAGATATTCATATTCGAATGCCTTGGGAAGAATACTTTCCCAAATCTGGCCTATCACCGGAAGGGTATGTTGGGTTGTTGATTGGAAGTGATGAAATAGCCTTAATTGTTCCATGTTCAAGACTCCATCTCCAGGCGAACGAGATGTTGGTGTTGGTGAAGGTAGAAGATAAGGCAACGGTTTTGTTTCCCCCTGATTATTCTTTTCATCAAACTCGGAGGGTTGTTGCTGTCGTGCTGGACGCCGGCGACATACATCTCCTCTCTTCATGCAGCGTTGACAGGTTGGTAAGTTCTCATCGCACTACACTATATGTTAGAACCCTTTTTCAAAAGCTGTTGTATAAAGAAATATTTGTGCATGCTGGTTACTACCAACCTTGACTTTTCGTTCTCTACAAGTAAGGCAACCGGTCCGTGACTTGTAATGGGATCTCTTTTGCTTAGCAGCTGGCAAGTCTCTGCACCATCGTTCGAAGCCAGATTTGTCCGTAGCAACAAAAGTGTTTATGAAATATTCCGAATCCGGGGACGAAGCCATGTTCGGATCTTGCGTAGACCAGACATCGAGCGCACGATGGAACCCTCGCGATGCAGATGGCGCTTATTTCGCTAGTTTCCCCAGGAGCATGCAGATTAAGCAAGTATTTCTTCGCTATATTCTCGATGGTAAGTGCATGTTAGATGAATGGGAGCAGTCGGTGTTTGTTCACTTGTGCTAAAAAGAAAATGGAGCTAAGCCATCCTAGGCATAGCTCTGTCGTCCTCGCATTCCCAAAAAGGAAAGCGAGAGTCTATACCTATTTAGGAAATTGTGTGAATGTATGATCGACAGATGTAGGCTGTGTATCTTAAGATAGGATCCAGCCTGTAATCTAGTTATGTGACATGAAATATTAACATGTAATACGGTAGAATAGTCATAGGTAGAAAAATAATCTACACTAAACACGTAACAGAGTGGGTGGTACTCAAAATCAAACAGGAGTTATTGTAGTATGTCTCTGCTGACATATGAGTCTGCATCCCCGTCGCATTTAGATCATCGTGTACCCAAGTCTTGAGTAATATGTCTCTCAAAGGGTGCAACAATCCATGTGATTTGGCCGCTATGGTTCGATCCAAAACGTCCAAAACGACCGCTCGGTCTCGATCTGTGCGGGCCTCGCAGCCAAATATAATGTATGCAAAGGGTTTGTTGCAATAAGGAATGCGAGAGAAGATTTCCAATGCATCGTTGATCCATTCGGTCTTTTGCATCGAGGGGCTGTGGCCGGTGGATGTTTGTTCGATGTAAAGGACCGCTGCTATGATGAATAATTCCTTGACGAGATTTGATTCCGATTGTGTTGTGGATGTGTTCGTTTCTGCTTCTTCTCGCTGGAGTTGGGATCGTATATTGAGTAGCATGTCTTCCATACCGTTAATCCACGATATGTACTCCTCGGAGTGGCCATGTATATGAGTGATTGGCGCTCGATGAGAGCAGAATTCATAAAGCAGGTTCAGGACGTCGTGGCCAAAGGTAGAAAAATTTGTTATCTGGGATAATGATTAAATAACTCCTTAGAATTGTTTTGCGACACACACTAAAGATTTAGGTAACATACCTCATCAAGCACCAGACGGTCGAAACCAACCTCTTGCTGTAGGTGTTCCTGAAAGGTCGTCTTTCCACGCCAGTGACTGACTCCTAGACGAGCCATCGTGTCGTAGTAAAATACCCACTGAAACAATAGTGATTTATCCTTATCTTGGAAAGAATTCTCTTTATAGAACCGAGAAATGATTTCTTTTGCATTTGACAAGTGTAAATACCACGTGGAAGAGTCCAAAGCAAATAGGTGCATCTACTCTTCGTCAGTATGTTTATCGATATCTATTAAGAAAAAGTTTGGTTCATACCTCAACAGAGCAAATAAGCATACTAGCAACAATGTGCTGCAAACTCATATCTCGGCTCAGACAGGATTGCGCTGAGAGACGAAGGGATTTCAACGCCGCAATGGTCAATTCGGTGGTCTTTCGTCTATCTCCGGTTCGATAAAATGTCGCCAGGGCTAAAAGACTCTGAAGTACGGCCTGGGTTGAATTGGAGTCGTCTGAGAATGCTAATCGTGAGATTATACCGCTCAATTGGCTAAGGTTGATATCAAATGCGGGCAAAGCTGACACGACAGCCGAGAAGACTTCTCGATGTTAGTATATCGCCGCGGTGGTCAATCCCAAACTGGAGAGAGAATAATAGGTAAGGCCATACAGTACGGGACAAGGTTTATAGTTTCCTCTACTAACCGAGACTGCATGTGCATGTATTTGGAGGACGGAACTCGAAGGAGAAATGCTAACGGCGTGACAATTTTATGGCTGTGAATAATTGTTCCTTAGGAGGCCAAAGTAGTCAGTAACCAAGACCAACACTTCAATGTCAAATATATGAGCTCGAAATTCGATACACCAAGTCAGTCAACTCAAGGCATGACTCACCATGGTTAATTCGACGTAGATGAACGTTAACATCCCGGGAGCTCGTGTTTATGAACTTCCAATTGGTGCATTTATATGATGGATTTGGATGAGCGACACCCAAAGCCCGTCGTCTATCACTGGCCTTGGGCCAAGACAGTCGCAGTTTGTGATATATGCAAGAACGATTTGATCGGACGCAATTCTTGCAGATAGGCTGAGATGCATCACATGCAATTTTGCGATCTGTTCGGTTCAATCGACGGTAATACTGTTAGACGAAATCTCTTCATGATAGAGCAACTTCGCAATCCCAATCTCTCAATATGATTTTCAGGCAAGCTCGTTGAGCGCTAGCTGGAGCAAATTTGAGACTGTTAAAGATATGGCCATACCTTTGCAGGTTGCGCAACTGATCTTTGCCCCTGTCTCCATCTTGTATACCTATGGTTGTCGCGCATAGACCGACGGACCCCAGTTGCGGAAATTAGGTTTCTTGATGTCACTTCTGATTATCAATCCAAGGTGTATCGAAAATTTCGAAGCGTCGTAAAGGAATTCGTGAGAGTGAATGTGAGGATTACTAAAGCTACGTTGATTACAGTAGGGTTGACGCTATTCCTGATTCGAAAGTAGGGCAACTATCTGCGACGCTCGGACCAAAACGGAAATGGGGTCAAATTTCCTATTTGGGACTATGGGCAAGAATCTGCGAATGTGCCGTAGGAGCATTGCTCATGCCAAAAAATGTATTTATCAGCATGAGCGCGACTGGATGAAAAGGGAAAGAATACCTTGTCTTTTTGAGCCGAAGTCTAGGACAGTAATAGACATAAATAGGGCGTCCTCTCTCTCTGGGATACCTCTTCACAGACAGAATCATTTCCACTGCGCCTCTAGTACACAATATTCACTAGAAAAAGCCGTTCTGTGATAGCTCTTCAAAACTTACAAGAATGCCTTCATACTTCATCACCGGGGCTGCTCGGAACATTGGTGTAGGTATCTTCCGGTAGTGATTCATCAAGTTAGCTTTGTTTGGCATGGACAGAAATCATTTCACCAGCTTCAATGCTAATATTTTTCATCTATATTGGGCAGTACGGGTTCCTCCGCCAGATCTCCGCAGACCCAAATAACACCGTCATCGTACTTGTTCGTGACAAACCTGCTACCGAGACACGCATCTCCGCCGAATTGTCTGATAGGAAGAACATTTCCGTGATCCAAGGTGACTTGACAGATGTCCAATCACTGAAGGTCATTACAACGAGTTGCAAAATAAATCGCGAAATTAGGCTCACACCTTGATTATAGACTGCCGTCGAAGAGACTAGCAAAATTACCGGAGGCTCTCTCGATGTGTTAATCGCCAACGCCGCCTATACGGGTGATTACGCTCGCTTTGATGGACTTGGAGACTTGTCAGTCAAACATTTTCAGATTAATAGTTCAAATTGCAGATTATTAACACGTCAGTTGCAATTTAGGGACATCGAGTGTCTCGGTATAGACATGCGCCAGCATTTTGAATCGAACGTCATGGGCAACATCAACCTATTCAATCTCTTTGTTCCATTGATCCGTAATGGCAAGCTCAAAAAGGTCGTTGCTATCTCGACTGGATTGTCAGACCTGGACCTAATCAGAGAACTACGTATTGCCAACGCTGCACCATACTCGATTACCAAGGCTGCCTTGAATATGGTTGTGGCCAAGTTCCATGCTCAGTATGCCGACGAAGGAATTCTTTTTATGGCTATTTGTCCGGGGTCTGTGGCTACGGGTAACTTTGATAATCGTAAGTCTCTGGTTCCTAATCCAACACTTTATGGCCTATGCTCTAATGTTCTTTCCTTTTTATCCTTGAAGTTACGCCCGAACAAGAAACCAAAGCAGGTGTCATGTTTCAAAAATTCATTAAATATGCCCCTCATTTCACTGGTCCGGCGCCAATTGAGGACGCAGTCAAGGATGTCCTTCAAGTTGTGGACAAGGCTAGCATTGAATCAAACGGCGGGATTCTGGTGTCTCATTTTGGAAAAAAACAGTTTTTGTGAGATCGTCAATTCTCGGGCTCTATGTCGCACATGCAACTATAGGAAGTCCAGTCAATCACGATGATTTCCATCAATTTATAGCAAGAAATTTTTCTACCAATATTATACAACTTTCATTTTAACCATCTCAGAAGAAATCCCGCCCATACAAGTTTTAATAATGGAGATGGCTCGCTCGAAGATCATTGATGAAGGCGATGTTACCTAGGTATACTTCAGGTGACGGGCAGCACCAATTGTGGGAGTGACTTGCACTTGTTCCACGGTATGTCGTCGCTTTATAACAGCTAATCAAGAGTTAGTGGATCTGCTGATGACCGTTTTGTAGAGGCCATCCCAGATCTTCAGAAAGGTGATATCCTCGGCCACGGGTTCTGCGGTATTGTCGCAGGCGTGAGCTCATGAGAAAGATGTTAGGGCACGATCTAGGGCTAGGGTTATAGACACTTGAATTCGGACGAAATTCATCCGACGAGGCGCAGTGAAGTGGGCCATGTCACGATCATTAGGTATAGCCAATCACTTAGCTTGACTTGCTTCACTCAGCTCCAACTAGGTACTAGTGACGTATTTATCTTCACTATTTGCAAGATCAAAAGATAATTTCCATTATTCTGATTTCTGATCAACTTGCCAAATCTCGCTGACGGTATATATTATTGAGTGACAGTTGTGTGGTTTCATTTGGCTGAGAACGTTATATGGTCCCAAGCAACCGGAACAATCATCCATCTAAGGCGACATTCTAGGCTACAGCTTTCTTCACGAGAAATTTGGAAAGCGCGTATTATCATTTCAAAGATGGTCGCAATTTCAGAGATCCGTCAGCAAATCACGACCGTCAAGAACCTCGGTTCTGGCCTAGTCGCTGTCTTCGGTACAATCTCTCCTCCATATCAAGATAACTTTAGCTAACGGCTTGAAACAGTTGGCGGAACAAGCGGCATCGGCCTCTCAACAGCGCGAGAATTCACGCGCTACGCCGCTGCTCCTCACATCTACTTGATTGGGCGTAATGAAGCTCAAGCATCTGAGATCATATCCGAGCTACAGACAATCAATGGATCGGCAACCGTGAGCTTTATCAAGAGCGATGTCTCTCTGCTCAAGAATGTCGATGAAGCCTGTCAAGAGATTTCCAAGAAGGAATCGAAGGTGAATCTGCTATTTTTGAGTGCGGGTATTCTGACTACTAAGGGCCGGACCGGTAAGTCACCACCTTCGCATTTATCTTTCGCCGCCAATTGACAGAAAATAGAAACAAGCGAGGGAATCGACAAAAAACTCAGTCTACACTACTACTCCCGCATGCGCTTCATCCAGAACCTCATCCCCCAACTAGGTCAAGCAGCCTCATCCGGCAGCCTGGCACGCGTCGTCTCCGTCCTCGGTCCAAGCACAGAGGGCAAACTAATCGAAGACGACCTCGATCTTCAGAAGAACTATAGTCTCCCCAACGCCGCTACTCACGCGGTTACCATGACATCTTTGTCTATGATCCATCTAGCAGCCTCAAACCCCACCATCAGTTTCATCCACAGCGCTCCTGGAGGCGTAAAGACCAACATTATGAGGGACTTTAACCCGCTCGCAAAGGGGCTCGCCCACGGCGCTTTTGCGTTATTATCGCCTATCGGGTCAAGGATTGGGCTTATTGGCATCAAGGAGAGTGGGGAAAGACACGTTTATGCCTCTACTTATGGGAAGTTTGCACCGAAGGACCAAAATGTTGAGACGGTAGGTGCAGATGGGGAGAAAGGGAGTGGAGCGTATAGGGTGCACTTTGATAGTTCGATTGTGGAGTCGAAGCAGGATTTGATTAAGGAGTATTTGGGGAGGGGGATGGTGAAGACGGTGTGGGAGCATACGATGGGTGTTATTGATAAGGCTGTGGGGAAGTAACTGTAAGTATATTGAAGTTTGTATATTGGACAGATAATAATTAATGCACATCTCCATTCTATCCACTTTTTCCTCAAGAGTTCCATCACTATAAGTTATACACAACCTGTAAGTCCACATGCAGAGAAGTGTATACACCACCAACATATCCGAAATCTCTATCGATCATGCCCTATTGGCCTGAGCCCAGATATCCCCCGAAGCAACCAACGTACTAACAATCATCGCAATACCCACTTGCGTCGACGAGGCCGGGATCCATCCCAACACACTACCAGGGATCATAAGATCGCACGAGTCAACAATAAGACTTTTGACTAGGGGCGTCAAATCGGGTTTTTTCTGCTTCTTAGCAGGCTTCTTCTCGGACTGTTTTGCGACTGATGGTGGGGCTGGCTCGGAGGCAGGAAAGAAAAGATTAACAGTAGAGCCCATGACACTCAATGCAAGACCAAAGAACCACCATTTGTGGCATTCGAGGAAGACTTCCTGGGCCCAGGTGGTTGGCCATATACCCATTGCGTCCAACTACCACCCTTGTTGGCAACAAGCTCCGCCATCGAAAAGGGGTGGACTTACAATAGTCAAATTCTCCATAAAGAAATAAACACCTAGGAAAGACCATTTCCCGACATTGGCAATCTTCTTGACGGCGTCAGCCTCAAGAGGCGCGGGGACAAGCCATACTTTGTAGCCTGCGTCGAAGCAATCGATGAATTTGAAGAATCTTAGATATCGCCGCGCTATTTACAAATTAGCCGACTTTTCCCAATTTGGTCGGGGTTGCTAGGAACGAACCGAGAGCGATCTGGTTCTTTGCCGAGGCAGATTTGACGGCGTACACGGAATTTGGTACGTAGGAAATGAAAATACTAGAGGATAGGATTGTGCAGACGGCTTGAATGAAGCGGAGAGTCTTCTCGATGCCCAGTGGGTGGGCGTTTGTGAAGTTTGAGAATTGTTTCCATACTGGTGGGGGAGAAGGGGGAGTTGGTTTGGCCACTTTGGTGGTGGTGGTGGTGGTTGATTTTTGTGGTGTTGCCATTTTGATTGAATTTAAATCTTTCTCGCGGAGATTTGGTGGAATCGCGCTCTTAGTAAAGGGTTAGCAGGATCGTAGTTGATCCGACTATGAGCCGGTATGACAAGAGAAGGATGAGAGTTGATCTTCGGAGATGAGATGGCAGACATCCTTATCGAGAGGATCCACCCGACCTTACCTAAATAGTTTATGGACTTGGCCAATCATGGCATTTATGTGAGGTGGAATGGCTACATGTATGATTACCCATTTCCAATAAGGGCAATGTATGGTGGGTTCTATGTCATGGAAACGTTTGCCTGGATATTATAGTAATGTGATAACCTTGGACCTCAACGTTCAGGCTACGTACGGACCGAACCAACCGTATAGAAGTCTAAAGCTATAGACTGATATGTTCTACACGCGAAAAAACGATAGCGTGACTGCAACCCCAATTCAACTTTCAGGCTGACTCGGACAATCACCTTCCCTTCCCACCAGAAATGTCCTGTCCCAGCCGATATCCCCCAACCCTCTCCCACTCCACCTTCTGCCTCGTAATCGGCAACTGTCGTCTCAAACTCTTAAACGCGCCCTCCGCCAGACGACCAAAGGCTCTGTTCAGTTCTTCCTGATGATCACGCTCTGCAGCACCGATCTTGGCCATGATTGATTCAGCGGATATATTCGACAATGAAAGCGAAATGGGCTTTGTGGTGCTCAGGGCCACGTTGCCGTCTTCGTAGTAGTGCACGTCGACGTGGATGGTGCCGGTGATTGTGGTGGAGGATTGGGAGATGGGGATTTGGTAGACGGAGCGGTAGCGTCCATTCCTATTACACCAGTATTAGCATCAAATCTTCCATTCATCGTTCGGAGGGGAAACGCGTACCAGAAATTATTCGGAGAGTAGCGGTTAGCCACCAGGACAATGGCGACGGCGGAATCGTTCTCGATGGGGTATACTCCGTAGGAAGAGCTGGGGTAATGCTCCTTTGCATGGGTGGAAAGAGATCGAAGGAGAGATTTTCTATCCATCGTCAGCATGCCGTCTACCGTTTTCAAAGATTCGAATGTAACATACACGAGGTCTGCATTTTGCGAGTCAAGGGGATATGATTGCGCGGCGGAAGCGGTCTATTCAAGTTCCTCATGTCAGCAACACTAATCCATCCTTCGAGCGCAGGACAACATACTTGTGTAATATGATCAAACTCAAAGGACGTCGAACTCTCAATGTCAAAGTACCGATCTCCATCCAATCTGTTAAACTCGCTCACAATCACCTATTCCCGCGAAACGACATCAACATCAACAAGCCGATAGTATATAGGGCGGGGTGAATACCTGCTGACTGCTTCCGGGAAGCTTCACGGTCGCCAATTGCTTCTCGTTATAGCTTTTGAAGGCGGGCTCGAGCTCGGGGAGGATGTCGGGGCCGTCTGAGGTAAGGGCTTTGATGTCTATGTCACGGTTAGGAACGATGTGTTCACGATGTATGAGTTCAAGACTCGAGGCCTGTTTCGAAGGAATTTGGTTTAAGCATACCGGCGACGACATCAGACAACTATTAAATGTGTTAGAGTCAGCATGTAATCTAGGTCGTAATGGCTGCGGACAGCCTGGGACAACATACCTCTCCCGGAGGAGCTCCCTCAATGAAAGAGGAAGCAATTTCAACCGCGCTCATTCCGATTGTTCAATGGAAAATCGCGCAGTGAGTGAATAGATTACAGAATCAAAGATGCGCAGAAACGAAGGTGATGGTAACTCGCAAGTTGTGTTGATGCTGATCTTGCGGGGTTGTTGCGGCGTGTTGACTCTCATACAACACGAAGGCGGTCAGCCTTGAATCACGTCACCCTAACCCTAACTTTAGGGTATAGGGTATAATGTACAAACATCTGCCGATGAAATACGATGGTTAAGTGCTACTATTATCTAGATCATATCTATCCGAGTCTATATATCCATGCAGGAAAACTTGGTCTCCATCTCCGCCCAATGGCACTGCAACTCCTTCTCCAACCTGCCAGCAACCGAATACCCACTCAACCTAATCGATTCTACGACAGCGAGCACTCTATCACGTTCTACATTATCAGCCGAGAATTGGTGGGCAATAATATGTAGAATCGGGGCATATGCAACGGCGTCCAGCTTCAAAGAGTGAATGTTACTCTCGACATACTCAAATGCTCGTTCGGCCTGTTGCCGGGCGAGGGATTGGGTCATGACGGGTAGCGGGATGGCGAGAGTGCGCCATGATCTGTGGGTGAAGATATGAGACAAGCCGGTGAGAAGCCAATAGTAATATGGTAGTAGGGAGCGACAGAAGATGTCTTCGGAGTAGGAGGTTGAGTAGAGGACGATTGTGGAGATGATGCGCTGTTGGATGTGGGTGGCACGGGTTACGAGTTCGATGCCATTGAGCCTGTGCAAGGCATCTGCAGTAGCATCTGGAGTAGCGTCTGGAGTGGTATTTAATGAATCTTTGATCCATAGTAGCAGTCTAGGAAAACGTGAGTTCATGGAACCACTGCTATCACAGGGATGACTTACTTATGTTGCATCTTCCCACACTCTTCCAGAGCCGATGCAATATCATCCCAATGTCTATCCACATTATCCAACATATTCGACGACATATCCTGGCCCGGCGGTTGAATTTCAAGTAAATTTTGCTCTGAGGTACTCCAGAAACAATCCTGCTCAAAACAAATAGCCCACAAAGCACCACTCGTCCTCAAAAAGAGGCGCAGTCGACGGTTCAGAGACGAGAAGTAATCATCACCACCAGAGGCGGAATCATCTTTCGGCGAAACAGTCGATAGAACTTGATACACCAGCGACCCCCAAGTACTCCCACTATCATACATCAACAACTCCACAAACTGCAACAAACACGCTGCAATCAACGAAGCCGTCGAATCCTGCGGCGTCGGCGACGGGGATCTGAGTAAGTTGAGCATATTCACTCTCAGCCTCGCAAGTAATTTGCGCGAATCATATTTCAGTCGCGAAGCCGGTTCGCAGGCTGCATTCCCATACGACCCTTGCGCAGCATACGCTTTGCCCACGAGGCGGACTGTATCATGCACCAGTTCATTGGTATGAAGCAGTTTCCCAATAGATGCAAATGAGAACAGCTGTATAAATGGTGAAACGGAGGGCTTCACAATGTCAAAAAAGAAGGAGATGTATTTCGTGTCGGTGTCTATTAGTGGTTGGTTCATGGGCATGAAATGGTGGGCTACGGAGGGGTGTTGGTAGGAGACTATGTTGAATTTGGAGGGTTGCAGAGAGGAGGTACATTTCATGCCTCGTCTGAGGCATGTTGAGCATGGTCGAGCGCCGTCGCACTAATTATCCATGAGCTTGATCCTTTTTACTGAGGTGATTCATATCTATGGATCTATGATGACTGGCGGGAGGATATAATTACCTTTGCATGCTCGCGCTGACAATATACGCATCGCCGTCTTCTCAGTCGACGGTCTGCTTGTCCGACGGGCATGGTATATCGAACTTCTATCACGAGTTATAAACTGTTGAATTCTAGAGAAATACAAAGAAAACAAATATGTAAAGGTCTACGTCAATTCAAGGTTCTGATGGACGATGAATCATGGATTCCTCTTCCAGTTAGGCTCTCGTGGCAGGGCTACTACTTAACTGAAATAGGAAGTGTTTGTGCGCCTAGCGCGACTTAACGCTCGTATGGTATGTAATGACATTGCTGATGAGTCCGGTTTTTGTATGTGTTTCGGCATACGACACGGTATTATTACGGTATTATAGTGACAGCATGTTACGGGACTCTAGCTTTAACTCCGGCTCGCAAGCCTCGCATGCAGTATTTTCAAGAAGAAAAACCGAAATTGGGATTATCATAACTCCTAGGCAGCCGCTAAACATATTAATGGGTATATGTGCATATAGAAAAAGAATAAGAAATAAAGCCATAGTCCCTGACCAACCGCCTTCACCATGCGCCAAAAAAGAGAAAGGAAAATAGATATCGCTACTCAATACTCATATTCATCAATCCATCATTAGTCTCATTCATCCCCTGTAGACCAACTCGCTTGATTCCCGTCCCCGTTGAGCTGCTTGACGAGCTGTGTGTTTGCTCTGTCAACAAAGCTGACGCCGCTTTTGAAGGGATGATCCATGATCCGTTTAGGCCGTTGCTGTCTTTGGTAGTTGCTTGCAAAACAGGACTGCTCTGAACACTCATACCAGGCGATACGGCGCGGCGCTTGAATGATTCGGCGTCAAAGCCATCGTCACGACGACGTTTGCGACGGATCTCGGTTGCTAGTGCAGATGTGACTGCTTGTGGTGTTGGGGATCGCCAGCGGCCTTCGCGTCCGATATTTGATACCGGTGTGTCCATATTTGTATCTTCGCTCATGACGGAAGATTGTGTCGATAAGCGGCCTGGAGGTGGTGGCGTGCGGTAACGGCCATCAAACGTCTCCCAGAATTTGGCACCCCCTGAGTTCAACGAAGCCTGGTTTGAAAAGGCAGTTTCGGGAACGCCCCTAGCTGGATTTTCAGATACAGAAGTAGTAGAAGTGAGTTCTTGTAGTTGCTCTAGAGGAAAGCTAGGGGTTTTCGTCTCGCTTGTTGGATCGCTTTCGCGAACCTGGCGAATGACCTCGGCTTCCTTCTTTGCTTCAGTATCAAGAGGCGCGCTTTCCTCCATTAGAGCCGCACGAATACGGGCAAACGTTTTAGTTTTTGGCTGAATAAGTCAGTATACCAGTAGCAAATAATCAGGCACAGGACGTACTAGTAAATTTCCTCGTCGAGTAACAGCGCGACGAACTACTCCACGCGGACCACTTTCTGCATTAGCTCCAGGACTGTCTGCTCGCAACGCACGAGCTTCACCATCGTCACTCAAATCTGATAGCTGAAGATCTCCAGTTCCAAGACTCAGACTTTCGCGCCTCGATTGCAAAGCACTTTTGGACATTTCACGAGCAAAGTAACCCCCATTTGACGCCTCGATACTCTTCAGTACTGGCGGAGAAAGTGGCCCCGGACTCGGCTTGTTACTATTCCCACTAGCACTACTAGAGCTATGACGACTGTTGCGTGACTTGCGAAACCGTGCTCGCTGAAAACTGGCCAGACTGGCAGCGGCCGAAGAATAAGGACCCATCCAGTCGTTTCCCGGACTAGGGACTGCGCCTCCAAAAGGGTTGGATAAAAGTCCGTTGTGCATTTTGCTCGCTTGCGGTGTGGAGGTAATCATCATCTCATCGCGGTCTCCGTTCATTGGCTCGTCATCATCTTCTTCGCTGCTGCTGGTGTCTGATTCTAGCATGTTCACGCTGGAGAGTGAGCTGGACATTGTTGTTTGGTTTGCTGAACCTATGCCTGATGGCTGGACAAGGCTTGTTCCAGGTGAGCCAAAGGCAGATGAAGTACCTCCTCGTCGTTGAGGGATATTGACACCACGACCACCCACGTTGGGTGAAGAATCAGGTGAACTTTCGGCGAGGGTAGAATGATGTAAATTTGTACAGGCACGGGCGAAATCTAGACCTCGTGATCGGCGGGGAATTGCAGATGCTGGCGAGCCATAAATTTGCGCTGCATCAAGCTTTGGAGAGAGAGGTGTTCGGTTGGCAGAAGGTGTAGAGAAGGACGGAGTAGACTGTCGCGGAAGTTGAAGAGAAAGCCCATTCAGAGTCGACAGACGTGGCTGTGGCGTCCTTTGCGGTGTTGACGGACTATTGTTGTTATTGTTGTTGGTGGTGTTTGTAAGTCCTATGTCATCTTTGGATGCGGGTGGAAAGTCCCGTAATGCTGAAGGCTGCAACACTCCGTGTTTGGAAGCATCAGACAACGACCGCGATTTCGGGGACAGACGTGGTATGGGAGGGCATTTGGAGTCGCTGCTTGTAGTTGTGCCACTGCTGTTATTCTCGTCGCTGTCTGACTGTTCGATGTGCCTTGACATCTGCCTCTGCAGCCAGTACGGTTCTGCCACTCGCATTTCGGTCTTCATGAGTTCGCGGTAGGTGAGGGGAAGGTAACTATCGATCGTGGTGTTGATGGCGGTATAAAGTCCGGTCGTAGTTTCAGACTCTTGAAGAGATGGCAAGACAGATCTACCTCTAGGGAGCCATGTTGGCAAAAGCCTTGGAGTAGTAGAGAGGCCCTAGGCAGTGTACTAAGCAGTTTGTCAGCAACTGAAGGTGGGAATTGAGAAAAATGGGCAGTGGTAGGAGACAGACATGTGATAGAACGATAAAACTTAAACCGTTCCTGCAGATGAAGCGCTTGTAATTGACTAGTTGGAGTAAGGAGAAGGGTGATTCCGTTCACATGGAGTTAGCAATGCTGAGATTCTTTGACGTCGTCGACGACTTGAGCGCGAAGGCAGATTGGCCAATGAGGGCAGCCCGTCTACCCGCCCCCGCCGTTCCACCTGGTTGCCAGCGCTAACAGTGTCTTGTCACTTCTTGGCGATGATATAAATAATTACTGAGGATTGATTAACGCTGATAGAAATCAAATTGAATAACGAGTAATGGTATGCGACTAATGTACACGCAGTATATCAAAAGGTTGTTGCCCTGTGGTAGAGACGAACCCGCGTCTCAGTCATCCGGAACTCCCATCGAAAATCACCGTATTGCACTTTCTGTCTCATACTTTGCTATCGCTGGGTCTCCTCACTGAAGCACCAACACTGCCTTCATGGTATGCTGGTGGCGGTACGGACATTTCCGAGTGCGGTGCATATGTCGACTCCGTCGCGACGGAGGATTTGGAAGGGGAGTGGTCTCGTCTTGACTGGGGTGGTGCCAAAGAGAACTCGTTATAATCCGGATCGCGACTCAATCCGTGCGGATCATTGAAGGGATCGGCGTAAGCGGCGGGGTTGTGATTGCGGTTGTTTGCAGTGGGTTCGTAAATGTCGATTTCAAAGGATTCGCGTTCCTTTGCTTCTTCAGCGTCAAATTGTCTGCGTCGTTTTCGGGCGATGATGAAGAATACGACACCGGCGACGAGGAGCATGCTATACTCAATTTAGACCTGTACACAATCAAGTCTATCTCAAAAATACTAACACTCCGACAATTGCTGCTGGGACGGCATCGAGAAGAACCTTGCTGGTGGGTTTGTCGCATGCGGCGGAATTGGGGTCGGATTCGTCGCAGGCCCGGCGGTAGAAATTCGTAATCATATCCATATTTGCTGTGGAAAATGAGGGAATAACGATGGTGTGTATGTCGGTAATGCGAAAGACGGTCGGGAGTTCAAAGCGCCGCTGAGTGTGTGTGTCTGTCTTGGAACGAGGGACTACGGTATGGCGACGTGGACCTTCCTTGTAAACAGAAGAAATCAGAGATACTGCAAGGAAGGAGTGTATCGTGCAAACAAGTCGCTAGTCAATAGCATATCACATCAATAATGAGCGTAAGGTGCGAAAAGGAGCGTGTTGGGATATGTTGTGAAATGCCTCAAAAGGCTTGTCCCCCTTATTAAGTGCAAGATGAGACAGAGGCGCTCATGAGACAGGCTTTCTCCGTACTCCGTGTACTATGTAAGCCACCGTGGCTGATGCGGTGCTAGCCTGGACGCGGTTAGCGACTGCGGAGAATCCGGGCGTTCGTGTATGTAATTATGTAGTACTAACGTTATGTAGGTTGTATTATGAGACACTTGACCAATGATAGCTTGCAAGTAGTGTAATTTATGCTTCATGATACGTACTACGGAACAATCAAGCATTCCATCTCCGAGGCGGGATGGATCATGTGCGGATATACGCAGAATCCTAGTACATACGTACTACGTAGTTACAGTGCCAATTACGCGGTGTGCATCAGCGATCAAACCGAAGCATGGACATCCTTGTGGTCCTGAGTACTACAGTATGGGGTTGTCGAGTGGCTGTTTACAAGCACGCTGGAGAATCTCAAGAACTGATCTCATTAATTAGAGATCGGGAGTAGAAAATTAAGACAAGAGAAAAACGATATCAGTTTGACGCGCTAGACCCGATATAGATTAATGGGATTTTGTTTGGTTGCCAGCCAGGGACCTCAATTTGGGCCAATCACAGCGGCACGAGCCACGGCGAAAAGATGCCCCACCGCCGCGTGGAAGAGGAATTGTGACGCGATCAAATACTGCTCGTCGACGAACTTGGACGCAGATTCTTTCTGTGCAGACCTGCAGCGTGGGAGGAAGGGCAGGCCCGTCAACGACACAAAGGAGCCAATATCCATCTCAACTTTGACCAAGCACCTCCTGCGATTCGACCGGTCACCTCCGACCTCCAGCCTTGCCGCATTTTTTACCGGGCTGGGCCTGCCAGCAAGTCTCGCCGCTGGACGTCTCATAAAAAGCTCACATCATGGCTTCCTCCGCTGAAGATATGTCAATTGAGGACATCATCGACGAACTCGATCTAAACAAAGCCCTTCTCGAGAGCCTCATCGAAACCCGCCCTGACGATCTAGAGGAGAGAGAAGAGCTCCAAGCGACAGTGATGGATCTCGAAAGAAAGTTGGCTGAGCGTCGAGGGGTGCCGTACAACCCACCAGATGCACAACCATCTCAGTCCATTCCTCGAGCGACTCATCAATATGATGGGGCATATTCATCTCAGGGGTCAGGAGTCAACAATGGTTACGACGATGATGACGCTGCATTTTCCTTACCACATCGTGAAACCCCTCATCGCAAGCGCAATCTTGATCCCTCTGATATCGGCCACTATTCTGGTTCTCCAGTTTCGAAACGAGCTCGCTCCCGCCACTCAAGATCGCCAACCCCAAGTGGCCCCTCCAGTTCCAGTGTTTCGAGAAACGATTACGATCCCCTCGACGACTACTTTCAAGATGATGACATTGACTTTCGAGAGGCGCAATACGAGGCTGAGAAATGGTTGGAAGAACGTCGTCTACAGGAACTCAAGGATGAAGAGTTTGCTAGACGTCTTCAAGAATCGTTTGAGGATGAGTTCTCCTACGTGCCATTGAAGCAAGCACAGCCTTCTCAACCAGAAACGCACAACCCATATTCCACGAATGATCTCAAGCCAGCGTCGAACACGCAATCTCCGTTCATGCAGAAATCAACGGCACCATCGTCTTCTCGCAATCAGCCATCCTTTGGCACGACGGGTTTCAGCCACCCCTCCTCTTACCAGTATCCTTCTAATAGGTCTTCGTCGTTTAATTTCCCATCCCAACAACCACAATACCCGCCACTGGGGGCTCCATTGGCCTACCAGGTCATTGATAGCAGTGATGAAGATGAGGATTTTGCTGAAATCGGGGCAAATGATTTCTATGGGAATGGCCGGCTTCCAATTTCGACTAGCAAGAAGACCAAAGCAAGCATGGGGACTGGTGTTGGTAAATATGGCTCAGAGATGTTGAACCGGAAGTCTACGCTAGACTACTTGCCCAGTGGTCGCTCTTCTAAGCCATGGATGGAAAATTTGATGGAGAATTTGGCTGACCTGCCTGTTCCAGCCCCGTGGCTAAACGTTGAGTAAGTGCATCCGCATCATCGATTATTGTTGACGTGAACTAATCCTTTGTAGGGACGAAACGGTGGATAGCAAGCAGGCAAACCAGGAACTAAAGTCCTTACTAGAGGGGCTCAGGCCTGATTTCGATATATCCCGCGAGATAACACCTGAGCAATTGAACTTTCCGCTCTTTGAACATCAAAAGCTGGGACTGGCGTGGATGAAAGCCATGGAAGAAGGGAAAAACAAGGGTGGAATTCTGGCTGACGACATGGGCCTCGGCAAAACCGTACAAGCTTTGTCGCTGGTTGTCGCGCGACCATCTACCGATCCATCACGGAAGACTACATTGATCATTGCGCCTGTAGCCTTAATGCAGCAATGGAAACGAGAGATTGACAGGCTAGTCAAACCCGAACACAAACTCAGCGTTTTTATTCTTCACGGCGAAAATCGAAAGACTGGTTTTGATAAGCTGAAAAAGTACGACGTGGTTTTGACTACATTTGGTAGCATGGGCACAGAATTGAAAAAGAAGCACCAATTTGATGAAATGAGGAAATTTGCGCAAAACAACAACAACCTCATTGCAGAAGCTCGCGGCCTTCCCCTTCTTGGGCCAGACAGCACATGGTACCGTGTGATCATCGACGAAGCGCAGTGTATTAAGAATCGAAACACCAAGGCTGCATTAGCTTGTTGCCGTCTGGATGCTACCTATAGGTGGTGTATGAGTGGCACCCCTATGATGAACGGTGTGCACGAGCTTCATTCATTGCTTCGATTCTTGAGGATTGGGCCGTACAATAGTTTGGAATTGTTCAACCACGTGAGTCGAAATCTGAGAACCATCACTTGGTATGTGTTTACTGACAGATACAGACCTTCACGCGACCTTTGAAAGGCGCACGCAACGAAGACCGAGAAAAAGCCCTTATACAACTCCGCGTTGTGCTCAAAGCTATTCTCCTTCGACGTACCAAATTTTCGAAACTAGATGGCAAACCCCTCATTCAGCTTCCACCACGTACCACCGAAAAAGTCCATGTAGTTTTCAGCGAGGATGAGCAGTCGCTATACGAGGCCCTGGAGAGCAAAACGCAAATCCAGTTCAATAGGTATCTCAAAGCAAATTCCGTTGGCAAAAACTATTCCAACATTCTTGTCCTATTGCTTCGTCTGCGCCAAGCTTGCTGCCATCCTCATTTGATCCGAGATCTAAGCGTGGATATCTCTGGCATTACAGAGCAGGCCGACTTCACGGAGAATGCAAAACAGTTCAGCCCTGATGTTGTGCGACGTCTCAGGGAGGATCCGCCTCTTGAATGTCCCGTTTGCATTGATGCCGTCCAGAATGCGGTCGTTTTCTTTCCTTGCGGTCACGCTACTTGTGCTGAGTGCTTTGCTAGAATTTCAGATCCCGCTCTCGCCGTTCAGCAAGGAGTTGACGGGTCAACCGAAGCAAAGTGTCCCAACTGTCGCGGCAAGGTTGATCCCAAGAAGGTCACGGATTATTCCTCTTTCATAAAGGTTCATTTCCCTGAACTAGCCATTGACGACGGTGAACAGCTCCCGGAAATAACTGCTGGTCCGCAGGACCCCGATTCCGATTCGGACGATGATAGTGATGACGAAGAAGATGATGACGATGAAAACTCGGACCTTGACGGCTTCATTGTCCCTGATGACTATGACGAAGATGACGACGACAAAGGCGAAGAGAAGAAGACATCAAAGAAGAAGGACGATGACTCCGAATACAAACCCAAGTCCAAAAATTCCAAAGCATCCAAACCCAAGAAATCCAACGGCAAGGGCAAGGGCAAGAAGAAAGAGAAAAAGACACTCGCCGTCCTCCGCCGCGAAGGTCAACGCAACGCATCTGCCAAACGCAAATACTTCAAACGCCTGGAGAAGAACTGGATGACAAGCGCCAAAATCGAAAAGGCCATCGAAATCCTGGAAGGAATCAAGGAGTCCGACAAAGGCGAAAAGACAATCATCTTCAGCCAGTTTACGTCTCTGCTGGATTTGCTGGAAGTGCCCATCAATCGTCGTGGATGGAAATATCGCCGTTATGACGGTAGTATGAACCCGCGTGACCGTAACGAGTCTGTTCTTGAATTCACCGATAAACCGGACTGCGATATCATGCTCGTATCCTTGAAGGCTGGCAATGCCGGCCTCAATCTTGTTGCGGCATCGCAAGTAATCATCTTCGACCCCTTCTGGAACCCTTACATAGAAGAACAAGCCATCGATCGCGCACACAGATTAGGTCAAACCCGGCCCGTGCAAGTTCATAGGATCCTGGTTGAGAAGACGGTTGAGGACCGCATTCTGGAGCTGCAGGATAAAAAGAGGGAGGTTATTGAGGGGGCATTAGATGAGCATGCGGCCAGTCAGATTAGTAGATTGGGTGTTAGAGAGTTGAAGTTTCTTTTTGTGAGTCCATCATTCCCTTCGCTTTGAAAGACTGGCATGTGCTAACTGGAGTATAGAATGTGCAGTAGAGACCAAACCCATCTCAAGGTCTCCCCTTCGCTATGTTCCTTTCATTTCGATTCATGTCTAATTTTTCACCTGCTCTGAGAGGAATATTTTCTGTTTTACCAATGTCCGGAGGAGCAATCGTCCTACATCTTGATTTGGTTGATACCCCTAGAAGAACTAAGAGGAGGCGCATAATGGTATGGTATGGCTTACTACAGAATGGGACCGGAGTCGACTTTCTCTCTTCATTTTTTTTTTCTTTTCGTTTGTTAATGGTTCCTTATTCACTTCAATGTATTAATTTCGTCAAATCTTTTCGGGGATGATTATGAGATGGAAAAAAATGTCGTTGTCACCTGCTCGTAAGCAGATACTGGGCTAATTGAGATTTGATTTCGGAGATTCTTTCATTACTTTCATAATCTATTGCGTAAACCAACTGTCATGAGATGCGGTAGGTAAAACAATTATATTCTACTTTGCATTGCAAATTCGATTTCTCGTGCAACTAAGCACTGACTGGCATTCATTTATGGCATAACACAGAGGGAGATGGGTAAAGGGGGTGGGCATTTTTAAATGTAAAAGAACAAGACCAAAGCAATCTGACGATTTAAAGGAAAGAAGTTTCGTGCAATCAATCCGTCAATCAATAAATCTAAAGGTCGGCGTCCTCCTCGTCGGGGAGAGGTTGAGCAGCAGCGTCTGTGAGTTCCTGCTGGTACTTGGCCATGACTTCGGGGTCGACCTGGACTTCGGGAGGAGCCAAAGCGGGAGCGGCGACGAATTCCTACAATCAACAGATTAGTTTTGATTGAAATACCTAGAAGAAGGGGAAGACGTACCAAAGTCTGGTTACCGACAAGCTTGCGAGCAAGCCACAAGAAAGGCTTCTCAAAGTTGTAGTTGGACTTGGCAGAGATATCGTAGTATTGGAGGTTCTTCTTGCGGTGGAATGTGATGGTCTTGGCCTTGACCTTGCGCTCCTTGACGTCGACCTTGTTACCGCAGAGAACGATGGGGATGTTCTCGCAGACTCGGACCAAGTCACCTATAAAACCGTTAGTATGTGACGAACCAAAGATGCGAGCTTGATGGCGGAAACGTACGGTGCCAGTTGGGAACATTCTTGTAGGTAATACGAGATGTCACGTCGAACATGATAATACCGCACTGGCCGTTGATGTAGTATCCATCACGAAGACCGCCAAACTTCTCCTGGCCAGCAGTGTCCCAGACATCAAACTGAATAGGTCCCAAGTTCTGCGTATGTCAGCCATGTATTCCAGTATTTTGTATAGAGCGCGAACATACGGTGGTGAAGCCAAGAGGGTGAACTTCCACACCCAAAGTGGCAATGTACTTCTTCTCGAATTCTCCAGTCAAGTGGCGCTTGACGAAGGTGGTCTATTCAACTCGTTCGTTAGTACAGTCTTCCGAAACGCGAATAGCGATGATGGCGATATCGATATTGACGAGGATGTCGCTAAGATGTAGACGGGAATCAAGGGCATCGCAGCAGAATGCGGGGTCACGCGATTATCGCATCGTCAAATATCAAACAATAGCACGATTCGATGTTTCGCCAGAGCGGGAGTGTATATCCAGATGAACTTGCCTTTCCAGTACCACCGTCGCCGACAAGGACAAGCTTAAAGGTGGGAATTTGTGCGGCCATATTTGATGACGTGAGAGGGGGGTGAAGAGACTGAAAAAATAAACAACAACACAAGACCTGAAAATCGCAACCTTGTGTGTTCGGAAATCGAGCGATGCGTACAGATTCTAGTAGACGAGCAAAATGCAGAGTGTGTCTCAGAGCCCGTGGAAGCAAGGGTTGATGATGTTTTTGTAAGAAGGGGAGGGAGAGGAGAAAATTAAATGGATTCCTTTTGGGGATGGAATTTTCGACTTTGCCCGGGCGGTGACAACAACCGGCGCGGTCACGTGATGCGTAAACAAATTTTGCCCCTCCGCCGTTCAAGAGGAACAAAGCTCCCGCCAAGACACCGACAAGGCAGACTGATGATGCTGTCAATGATGGAGATTCATTCAGCTATTCATTGATGCAGCAGTTCAAAGGTCGACAGAGTATTGCCTGATTCTTTGATGCCCTTTACAACTTCACCGCAGCCCAATACTCCGACTATTTGCATACAAATTGGTTGGCGGGGTCGATTTTGCTAAGGGCAAGACAGGATATTCGGATTTAGAGACGCCAACCACGCGACAAAATATCGCATTGATGCCATACAGGGGAATATAAGTGTCATATCATGTTATGATTTCTTCGTGGCTTATTACATAGTAGTCTTCGCTTTGGGCAGCCTTCGCTGTCATCAAGGCGGAACAAAGCCAATGACGTCGGCTAAGGCTGGCAAGTGGCAGCGCAATATCGCTCTAGTCAGACGGTTATGATCATGATCAATTTTGTTGTACTCTTTGATATTAGCAGCATATCTCCCAAAATCCGTTCGCGTAGCCTTATAATTCATGCCTAACCGGTCCAGAACTCCATGAATGTTGTCTCATTAATCATTTTTTATTTCTTATCTCATAATCCCGTTATAAAGGCACCAAGTGACAGCCCAAAAGACCACGTCCTCCCCAGTTCCGACGTGGTATCAGACTGACACTCAATTCTCGAGTACCCTGGCCTGACTCGTTTGGTCGCGACACCTTCACCACGAGAGGACGCTACAACAACCATTTGTCAGCACAACTTCATCCATCTACGTGGCAGATGTGATCTTCTTACCCCTTCATTCTGCTGCACAACCTCTCCAACCTTTGTCAACCGCTCGTGGTTTACCCAGTTGACTGTTCCGAAACTCCGAATGACATCCCCAGCTTTCAAGCCAGCTTGATCCGCGGGACTGCCAGGCGCAACGCTGTTTACTCGTGCGAACGGTGTTTCGGTTATTCCATTTTGTGTGGCATGTGTGCCATTCTGTTGTTGGGTAGGGGTAGTAGTAGCGGATGTCGTAGAAGAAGCTTGCGCCTGTTGTAGAGCTTCAAAGTGTGCGTGTAGACCCTTTTCGAGATATTTCATGACTTCCTTGTGATCGTTTCGGAGGTGAATAATTCGCGCGCGCGTAGTCCGGACTATTCATCAATCCATCAGATTATGTGTCTCATAAGATATTGGGGGTAATCGTACTCTGTGCCACATCGATGTCGTCGCGAGGGAATCCGTCAAAAGTCGTCAGGCTCGTATCCATAGTAACACCTTGCTAGAATCGAGGCTGTATTAGTTTGCGACCACAAGACAGAATGCAAAGAAGCGATAGCAATCTTACAGATGTCAACACGCTACTATAAGCTGATAACTCTGCTTCAATCCGGTCCTTCTCGCTCATGAGCTCAACCATCGATAACTTTGACAGGTCTCGGAAGCCCGTCCCCGCGGTCGTCGGACCGGAGGGGACAGTTGGCGCATGGATATCTCTGTTCATTGTGACGCCTTTATCACGAAGGTCTTGTCGAAATTCGTGGATGCATTACCGTTGAATCAACGGTTGAGATATGTGAGTTGATAGCAAGGTGGAGGGCTGAAAGCTCTGATGGAAGAAGTGGCGGCATCCAGACGGCAGCTACAACACGGTTCCATACGGTATAAATCGGCAATGTTAGGTAAGTTGCCGCTCCATCACCAACAAACAACACCAATAATTCGACGATCAACTACTTATTTTGAGTTGATAGATGAAGAACCAAGATAGATTGTCAGACGAGAAAATCAGATGTGGGGGCAGAATGTCCATGGATATGGAATCTTAGAGTTATACTTTTGCAGTCAGGAGGGTAAGGTACCTAGGTGCAAATATGCACCTGTTGGCAATAAGGACATAGCTCAGAGACAAAGAGATATAGACTTGGTATTTGCTCTTTGTGGTAGGATTGAACACAAGATGCTAGATTTCCAAGGTTGTCTCAGTTGGGAGGGTTGTTAAAGTGTTTGCATTGTGCTGAGGTTAACGGTGAAGCTGGTCGGAGATGGCCATCGTGCCTTCCCTAAGGGTGACCTGCCTTCCCTCTGCACACCCATGGACGCCATTCTGTTATCTCTCGCCGCCATCCTCACAGGACACTTCACAATGCTCACCATACTGCTGGAAGGATGACAGTCTTTTCTTAAACCATGTATCTGAAGTATCTATAGCAAATGTCTCCACCTTCGAAAAATGTCTGAATGCACAGAGGATCCCCCGGCCATCACGGACGGAGAGGAAGAGGAAGGGGCATTCGAAGACTTCGACTCGGACGCAGAGACAGAATCTTGCGAATTACTGCACTCTCCTCCCTCAGGTTATCCTCCGCTCACGCCTACGCTTGAATCCAGTGCAACTTATCCGTGGTCAAAATGGGTTGATAGCCTTCGCTTGAAGAAACGAGGCTATCAGCCAGGAACCTATGTCGATGGATGGTTTGATGGGCCCTCAGTTGATCGAGATGATATTGCCTCGACACTTGGCAACAAACGACCCTGGGACCAGGTATCGGGAGGAACAGCGTCAATACTCGGAACGATGAAAACGGCCAGCTTGAGCGTACCACCCTCCAGTGCCACTAGGTCAAGAACGAATACGATCACCAGCAACAGCATGGCAGTTTCGAGACAATCGATGGAGAGCACACGGTCCAGTATCTACGATGCAATGACGCAAGCGAGCAAGGTGATGGCCATCAGACGTCGACATGTGCTACGCGAGATATACAGCTCCGAGGAGTATTATGTTGATGGTTTGCAAACTGTGGTCCAGGTAAGCCTCCTAAAATTACGATATGCGGTTGGGGGTACTGACGGTGTCAGATCTTGTCGACTTATCTTACAATGAGGCCGGCTATATTACGCGACTTGCAACGATTGTATGACATGCATGATACCTTCAAGAAGCAATTGGAATCCGTTAGCCCGCAATCTGCAGAACCCTGGATTGATGGGATTCCACTCCGAAAGTCCACTATTCTGCAGAAGTTTCAGAATCAGTCGCTGTTGACTAGACGGCGAGTAAACTCTCAAATCGGGAAAGAGGGCGCGGATCCGTCTGAGGCTTTGTTGGTTGCAAAAGAGATTGACAAACTGGTAACTATCATCTTTCTGATTTCTTTTACTCTTCTGACAGCGATAGACCGCCAAATTCCATCTCTACGAAGCTTTCATCAGATCATATGATGTGCTTTCTGAAGACCTCACTCTTCTACGACAAAGCCACCCAGCCGACGGATTTTGGACCGAGGGCATTGAAGCGTTGCAGAAGTCTGTACATTCAACCCAGAAGAAGAAAGAGAACCATAAGAAGGCAATGACATTGGACGATCTTATTGCCAAGGTACGTATATCCAGTTTGTAATTAGCGATGACTGACAATCGAGTAGCCTGTGCAACGAGTCTGCAAATATCAACTGCTTCTTACCGAGTTGCTCAGAACAATTCCAGAGACCGCCTATCCTCTGACGTACTCAGAGATCAAGAAAGTCTTGGATGAAAATGCGCAGGCAGTCGACCGTATCAATACTGTTGTTGGAGACCCTAATCTGCGTATTCGGATCAAGAAGACAAATTCTTTACACGAGCGTCTAGATTATAGAGATCAAGTTAGTCAACTCGAAACAAAACATTATAGCATTTCATAACTCACATTCACAGACTGTTCTCGAAAACGTTTACCAAGAACTTGGGCCATTGATTCTCTGCGGAGTCCTTCATGTGGCATATCAGTCGCCCAACGGCATAACAGGACAGTACCTAGCGTGCATACTGTTTCCGGGTTACATGGTTCTGGCTAGACCTGGGAGCGATTCACGTAGGCTGGCTCTCATTGCATCTATCTACCTATCAGATATGACCGTCGATAGTTCAATGAACGGACAAGGTAGGTTGGATGCTCGGCAATCGTAGCATATATAGTGGCTAAAACTGTTAGGACTTGCTTGCTTGGATACCCCATTTACATGGAAAGTCATTTTCCTGTACAATCAAAAGCACTACGAACTTATCTTTAGCGCCTCTTCATCAGCAGAGGAACGGGGCTGGAAGACCGAGATTCTGAAAGCATCCGTCATGCCGCCGAACGAAGTGCCGAATATATCCTTAGAACCGCGACGATTTTCCTGTGTATGCATGTCGTTGCAACCATTAGAAGACGATGGTCGGTCATTGCTCCTCAAGCGACGAGGCTCTCTTCGAATTTCATCACCGCGCCCTCCGCGACATCAACAAAATCAAGTGACTATCAAAAAGACACACAATCCTATTTACGATACCGAGGTTCGACTTCTTCAGGAGACAGAACCGATACGCGCTCGGTCGCTTGCCAAAGAGACTGCATGTATACCGACTGTCCTGATGCCGGCAAGATCGCATCGTGTCAAGCTTGAGCGCAACATTTCGGGTATATACAGCCAAGAACTGCTTCCATATCCAGGAATGACTCTGGGACGGGGTAATTACATGAGTCAGACCATGGTGGGCAAGACCGTCATGCGTGGATTGTCTATTCGGGGTGTTTTTCACAGTCGGCGCTCTGCATCTCTTAGTAAAGCGACATCGATTTCTTTGGATGATAGCTTAGAACAACACGAAGATGAAGACGGCGGAGGAACAGGGTTGGAGATATCTGGTGCAACAAAGGATCCTTGTGAAATGTTATGCAAATCGAACGATGTCATGGAGGATGAGAAGCTTATGGTTACAAAAGCGGTATTCGGCTCCAATCGACAGAAGAAAATCAGACCAACTTCTGGCAATGTTATCGACGGAAATAACGTGGCCAAGACCAAGACTAAGTCTCGGGTGCTCTGGAAGAGATGGCTTCCTCCGGCTATAGTGGGATATTTGGATACAACAAGAGAGGTGGCATGATGAGTATGCTCTAGAATGGGATGGATGATTGCGAAGGAGTAGGTGGGTCCTGGCTGATAGGCGACGTAATTGATATTGGAGTCGAGGTGCTGGACCTGAACCCCTGTATCACTACTATGTAGACTAGGAATGGGGAAGCCTCATAACAGAAGAGCTGGTTATCGTTAGCAACACAGCCAATTGAGTGATTGCAATAGAATTAAAACATAGCAAGTGTTGTAGGCGTAGTTACTGTGTAGTAGGCAGAGAATGTATGACGGCGGGTCCCTGGGGGAGATGCGCAGTGAGCGGGCCCTATGACGTCGACGCTGGCATACCTACATCATCGCCGTCATGCTGAGTATATAAGCTGTGCACCTCTCGCTCCTCAGCTTCAACTTCATCTGCCATCAACAGTCTCGTGATATTTTACTACATTCATCAAGTACGTTCTCTCCATCAGCATCCTCATCCTTTACTCGAGAGACGGTTCTAACAACTACCACTCAGACTCCAAGCAACCAACTACAACCACACTACCTACCACTAAACATCAAAATGCCTCGCGGGAACGACCAAGTCACCAAAGTCTTCTACCACGGCAAGGCCGACGACTTTGTCATTTTCGTGGACGACGTCGCCGCCGCCCAGCAATGGCGCAATGACCGCACCATCCCTCTAGCACGAGTCGTGTCTGGATGGAAGGTCTTTGTAACTCACAAGTATGCCTCCAACTCTCCATTAACTCAAATTAAAAGGGTGGTGCTGACGGTTTCGGTGAATAGACAAGGAGCACAAGGCATCCTCGACGGCGCCAGCAAAGCCATGCTCGAGAACGAATTCGGCACACATCGGGACGAGGATGTTGTGCAGCAGATTTTGGAGAAGGGTGAGATTCAGGAAGCTACCGTACGTCCTTTTCCCTTCCTGCCTTCAATAGATTGAATTATGCTAACGTTGGTTTTGGTAGAACCGCGAACGCCAAGCTGACCGCAACGTCATGAACGGCGGCAACTTCGTAAACACTTTCCAGGTTTAAATTCCTTGATGATGATATCTGGCTACGACATTTACCAGATTTGGCGTGCAATGGGCCATGGATCGAAGGGGTTTTGTATTTTTAGTTAGCATGCGTTGAACGTTTTCTCCTCGTGAAATGGGAATGAATGATAATGACTTCTACTTCTCCTTGGATAGATCGTAAACTCGGTAACATAATTGGGTATCAAGCTATGATTGCCAGTGGATAAGACTACGCTCCTCTCTTCGTCTTTTCACCCACGTCCCCAACTCATTCCACACCTCCTGCTTCTCCTGCATACTCATCGTGGCTGCCAACCCACTCGTCGTGGTAGCCACAAACACCCTCGCTCCATTCCACCCTTCACACCTCCCCATATTCTCCTCGTCATCTTGCCATCCATACCGGAACTCCTCCTTTTTGATGTTTCGTCCATGCCGGGCCCTCCATACACTTTCCCATATACTCTTCCCCACTAATGCAACCGCTTCCGGTCTCGACTTTGCAATCTTGGCCTCGAGGATAGGAACACCGGCATCCATCTCCGCCTTGGAAAGCATACTTGCGTCTCTAGTCGGCCTTTCGACGATATTCGTGTTTCCGACGCTGTACAATTCCGGAAGTTTGTAGGTATCGCTGGGCGGGTGGCGGATAGATGTTATCCCGGAGGAGTGCAGGAGTTTCCAGAAGAGGTTTGAGGGGTGTGCGTAGGCGTACCCTGTCGAGCCGGTTAAGAGGCCGGGATTTACGCCGATGAGGAGGAGGATTAGGTTTGGGGTTATGGAGTCGCGGAGGCGGGAAGGGGGTGAGTAGATTGTTGTTGTAGTTGTGGTGGTGGTTGTAGTTGTCGATCTGGTCGATCTGGTGGCCTTGGGTTTGGATTTGTGTTTGCGGATTGGAGAGCGGGCTTGTTCTTGTAGAGTCGGCGTCTTGCTGGGTGAAGAGGAGGGCGATTTTATGGAATCGTTCGGTGTGGTGATGGATGGAGAGAGGGATGAGGATTGCGAGCGAGTTACCCTTCGTTGAAGCATGGGTGTTGTGCTTGTCATCTCTGTGACTGTGGTTGTTGTCTTAGCTTTGTGAAGAAACTGATTCAATCGACCTTCGAAGCTTCGCGCCCTATCCACATCGTGGTCACAATCATGTTCATTCTTGATATCGATGTCTGGACTCGCGTCTGCTTCAAGGTTAGTAACATCCATGGCTGTCACTCTTAACTTGAACCGCTCTCGAGACACCCGCGTCTTCAAATTTCCTGCTGTTTGCTCTAAAATAGGTTCTTGTCAGTCACCCAATAAGTTCAAAAAGTTCGGTAGATTGCATGTAAATCTACTACAGTAGTGGTTCGCCACTTGTGCTTTCTGCGTGGACACAGATTTTGTCGGTCAAAAGTTTGGACGGTCAGGGACACGCGGGCGATTGGCGGGTCGCCGTAGGACACTTTTCAGCCAATCAAATCGGGTCAGCCGAGTTGTCTAGCCCTAACTTCTCGACATCGCTAAATATTCATCGTGACTCGGTTGAGTGTGTAAAATGAATTTATCGCCGAGTCGTCTGAGACACTTCTAGACCCCAACGAATGGGCTGCTAGCATATTCGCATGTTCATTCGTGAGATCTAGCGTGAATCTACAGAAATGGGGTATGAAGTAGAAAGCTGAAACCATTAAGACTGACACGGTCTTGATATAGATATTGCTTGGCGTTCTCTATAGGGCTCGAATTCCGCCGCTATTAGACAAAGATCGGAAAACGAGATGTCATAGCAAACATATGTGATAGTCCGGGATTGCAACGATATCACAACATTGTACGTAGCGGTGGAGGAAGCGAAGGAGTTTGAGAGGTCCGCTCCTTTCGTCCACCGGAAGGAGTTTTCTCTTTGAAATTCGATCTTACGACAGGGTGAGTTTTCAAAACGATAGCTTAGTATCATGTACACTCCTCATACATATTATCTCAACATGTCATTGTTGTGTTTCCTAGAACGATCAAGCTACTTACTGGGAAAGGCAAGGAAGATCGTATATCTGCGGCCATCAAAGTATACCAATGAAGCCCGTTTGATTATTCTTTATATCTAAATGTGTAACTTAGTAGTACAATACTTTAACATTTGTATCAACCAAAAGTGTCACAGATCTCTTTGTAATTCGCAAACCACATACAGAAGAAAAACCATCCATGGATGGAAGCTATGTAAACAATGAATTGGAGATCCCTTCTTACAAGATCCATGAAGAGAGTCAATCCAATTTTCGCTTATAAATATATAGATTTACCCAAGGCTAAAACGCCCTAAGTATCATTTTTCAGTCATTTCTCAATCAGCCCGCGATCTAGAAACGTTTCCGGGACACTCGATCAAAGTTTCCAATACCAACAACAAAACGAACAATCCACGGCCAAAGTCATCGGTTTCAAAACGACCAAACGGCATTAAAGTCAAGCGATTGTGGTGAGTGAAGATGGGCCTCGGAAGCGGAGAAAGATTGGAGTTGCAGAAGTAAGACATGAGGCATCTACTATTCTTTTCTTCGGAAGCGTTAACAAATACGACGGCACATAGGAATGGACTGCAAGTCTCTATAAAACCACATCTTCCCCTCCGTATCATCTAGTATCGGACCCTACAAACAAGAGCGGGCTCGAAAAATTCATCAAGACATTATTCCCAACAGACGAAATCACAATGGAGCCGGAGTTGAAGCGAGTTGGAAACAGTGGAGGGTTCAACCTGATTGAACTTTTAGATCGCATGACGAAAGTTGAAAAGCAATTAGAGAATTCGAAAGAAGAACACGAAAGAAATGTTGAGGAACAGCAAACAAAGATCGAGGAGCTGCAGCAAAAGCTCAAGCAGGAGACGCAAAAGTTCGAGGAGAGGCTCGAGGAGAACGAGTATAACCTATTAATGGTTCATGCAAATGAGCTGGAATGGACAGTTGGATTGCACGACGTGAAGACTCGTCACAAAAGGAACGAGGTTACCCATGGTGGTGATATCAAACTTTCTATCAGAACAATTGCATTTCTTAAAAAACGGGGCGAGATTCGCCGGGCTGGAAATGCATCGATTGGATTCAAGACAACCTACGGGTTCTCTATACATGAGCTAGAACCTGTGATTGCAACTGCCCCGGAAGAGATAGTGGAACTTTTTAATCTGGGGGAAACCTTACGAAAGCTTGATATATGGAGACAGACATTCGCTATCAAAAGCAAGCCATGAATTGAAGGATGTGATCAGATTATCGATGCTTGGTTGCGTGCAGGTGGAGGGTCGGATTCATGTATCAGGAACCAAGCCAGGGAAGAACACATGAAAGTAAGCCAACAGATGGCTGATTGCGTCGATGGTATCAGAAGGTGCAGGTCGTCAAGAGATACAACAGCATAATTTCTGTAGGCTTGAGCATATTAGGGGTGTTTCTGACTATTTCGGCTTTGTTGTTTCTACCCTTCTTGTTCAGCTGGTCTTGCTTTCTATGGTCTCCAAAAAAGGTTTTTTTTTATTTTTTATTTTTTAACAGAAAAAAAATTTGCACAGCTTGCCATACACCTGTTGCATATCTAGAGACTGCTTGTACGACTATGTCAATTTGTCCATCCAGCCTAAATGAAGTGCTTAGATACAGTTGTAGCAATTTGCAAAGCTTGTTACAGTCAAACATGGCGACTTAGCTTAAATAGAACATTGTTGCAAGCAAGAATAAAATAAACAAGAATCAGCGTCACAAATTTTGGTATAAGAAAAAGTACATCAGAGATACAAAGTCTGACCTTCTTGCCAATTAAACTACAGGGCCACAGGCAGAAGTGCACCAGGCCCACTACCTTAGTACGGAGTTCTATGAGGCTCTAGAATTGGTGTATGGCTTGGGTTACATCTGATATGTAGACTACACAGTGGAGATCTTGGTGGTTCCGGGCCTTCTGGCTGAGCATTTCCCCAAGTACCTAAGCGAACAAATAAATAGCTTGTTTTTTTGGCGTCAAAAGTCTAAACAGAGAAACAGACTTTACAGGCTGAGGAGGGACTTGAGTCGACCGGCTCATAAATTCTGAACGTTGACGCGGATTTGTACATAGTTTGATAACTCTCAGAGCTCGATGATCATCCAACATCTGTTTTTATTAGTGTGAACCCCATCGTCACTATCCAGCGACGGAGATGCAGGCTTTTAAACCCATTAGCCCTTGTCGAGTAAACTATGAAAAGAACGATGCATAAGAATACGTTTTTTGTAGTTTTTTTTTTTTTTTCCTAAAGAGCTGACCAACTAGTGGGGATTTGCCATTTCCTCTGGAGCTTGGGGCCAACGCTGATGGATATCCTTCTCCTGGTTGAAGCACATTTAGATGCACTGTTATCGGGCCATGAAAGCACACTCCCGCTTTTATTCATGCACAAATCTCCTATACAAAAGCCTGGCATGGAGCTCAGAAACTTGGTAAATTGCGCAATTGCCAAGGAGAGATATCTCTCCTCAAATCATTGATCAAATTTGGAGTAGATCTCAACATTCCCTGGCAGGGGCAAATCCTTTAAACAGAGCTATATCGTCTCCCAATCTCTCAACGGAGACAGTTCAGTTCCTGCTAGACAATGGCGCAGATATAGGTTTGGCGAATGGTAATCCTGGCATCCTCTTAGACCAAGCGATCCACGGCGCAACTAGTACCCTTCGTCTATTGCTTGATTGTGGAGTAACCTATCCGCCGGATAGATTTGAGACATGGGTTCGCAGGTGCACGCTCGAGACTGTGCATCTGTTTCTCGAATACGGCTATGCGCTGAATCTCGAGACGCCGTCGATTGTGGTAAGGGCTCAGCGGGGAGACAGCTTGCAGCTCTTTCTTGACTGCGGTGCGTATCTGAAGATGAAAGGCACGAGGGATTGATACTCCTCCACGAGGCCGTTATTCGCTGTATACCCTCAGATCTTCTCATGAGAATGGCTGGCAGGGCCACTGTGTGTGGCCGACCAGATAAGGAGATTCCGGTGCGGAAAGTAGAGTCGGTTCTATAGTGAGTCTCGCCTACGTGTATGAATGACAATGTCGAAGAGGATACACCGGAGAACTTCGTGCTGCGCCTGACCCGGTGGTGCAGACCTCAATGCGCTGGATGCTAAGGGGTGCACGCCGCTGGGTCTCGGTCACGCCACAGAATCTCGTCCAGCGATACAGCAGATACTTGCCGACGCTGGAGGTATTGGGGAGAGATGGCACAAATGAATAAATTTCTAGCTGCAGGAATATCCAGTTGTTCTTTAATCGATATAAATAACCATGCACTTCACCAGGAACTGTCATAGTCACTTAGCCTTCAAAATCCTTTGAGCCTAATACCCAACCACCCAAGTCCATATTATGCTAAAGTGCGAAATCAAGATTGCCCATGTTTTTTGCAGCTCACCCGCACAACCTTATTCTTCCCACCATCCTCGATGATAAGTGCACTTAGATCACCACCATGAACACATCCAGAGTTAAGTCCCTTGGTATACTGTCGAATTTCGAATGACTGGCCGCCATATATGACAGTCGTCAGATTAGCGTATGGAGGTGTAGGCACCATTGAACCTTGTGAGAGGAGCATATTAAACTGATTATAAATCTAGGAAGATTGTCAGAATCCGAGTTATCCACTAGTAGGGAGAGGGATGAAATGATTACTCTGAACCATGGAACTGCGCCGTATGACTTTGTTCGCATTGACATTACACTCGTCAGTTCTTGCTCATCGAGGGGCACAGCAGGGTGCAGTCCGTCGTGAACAACAATCACCTCGCCCATGTCCTTGACCTGTCCGACCTTGAGGATCACAGGACACTTTTGTAACCATGCAGCCTGGTCATCGGTCAGAGACCTGGCTAGCTGACGGTCATTTCGATCATATGTGGGTAGATCGTATTCGTTCACTGACTCCGAATCAAGAATCCCACGAGAGATCAAATCTGATCGGATGAGTAAGATGCGGTCCTCATGATTTCCCCGGACACACGAAGCGCCTAGTTGTCGTGCAAGATCAACGACTTTGCCGCTTTGGGGGCCTTTGTTGATCATATCGCCAGTGAAGATCAAGTGATCTCGCCGGGTCAAAGAGATCTTCCCCAGGAGTTCTTCCACTATGAAGGAGTTAGCGAGAGTGATGCCTTCGCAAGTCCGAAAACCTACGTTCATCAAAGCAGCCATGTACATCGCCAATGAAAACAAGCCGTCGACGGCGAAATGAAAAGAAACGTTGTTCGTAGCTTGGTAAGAAAGCAGGATCTAGGATGTTCATGGCAGGAAAATCTGTAAACTCTGGCCGCCTATTGGGCATCGCCCAGTCGCTTAATGATCCAAAGATCTCCATATTGAGCGGCTCAAAGATCACTGGGTATTCCTCCTGGCTGGGTGGCTGCAGCATATAGAACTCCCATGTCATATAAAGCAGCATTAAAGACGCAGCGCTGCCGAGCAGGGTCCGCTTAACTATCGGTGCCATAAGCAGAGATATTATCCAGGTGAGCCTAGCCATGCCCTTCTACCGACGGGGCGATGCTAACATCGAACGATCGTAAGGTGAGCGTTTCCAGCTATTTGTTCTTAGGAAAAGAATGCATTAATTGTTGCCGGTCAGGTGTACGTTGCAAAAACCAACGTTCTGGTTGAGCGCACGAATGATGTGATGGGTAAATCTGGCCAGCCTTACGCTACGCTCAGTTAGGATTGATTGAATCAGATAAGACCATGAACCATGTCTTGTATATTTATTGGTGGTTTTATGCAGCCTATCTCTTTCCGACTTTTGTGTTTGACAAGAAAATGGCTCATTTTATACGCTAATCTGCATTAATTTGATTTATTTCACCCCTCCCCGGACCCCCCGACACCCTTTTTACTAGGGTCAGCCGAAAATTTTTCACGTAATGACTTGCGCCTCATCCTAACAGGCCACCTCTCCTACAACTAGCTAACGACTGTATCTCGTGCTATAGGTATTGCACACCCGGCTCCTGGGGCACGATTCTGACAGATCAAGCCAGTGAGACAACTTTCCGATAAATCCAAGTGCATATGTAGATTTGTAGCAGAACCTAAGACGCCTCCTAGATATGCACAATATGCTTACAACCCCATTCACACGACGGGTACGATTGGTTTCGAAGACTGTGGTTGTAGTAGCGTAGTATCGTCGACCTCTTGGGGGCGACCGGTCTCCACGGAGTACGTACTCCGTAATCTTATGAAGTTAGTTATTTCCACTTTGGGCTAGGATACCAACATGAGAGACGATACAAGCTTTTTTTGTGGGCCATGATTATCGATCATGACTCGCTCATTCCATGGCGTGTAGTAAGTACTAGTCAAATACCGGGGTCTGTCTAATCTTGACTTACCCGGTGCACTAGTTGTATTTTTACAGGTATTTTACCGCACATGCTTTAATTAGGGTTAGCTGGTTAGTCTATTTTACTATGTTGTATATTATATTCTACGCGTATTCTATGTATATCCTTTAGATATGCTGTAACTCACCGTATGTGTTTTCGGCGCCGAGGAAGATAGACACCCGTTCCACTTTGAAATAGTGCACTGAGTTAAGTTTTCCTGTCATGTGAGAATAAAATCCATATTCTCAGAGCCCGGACTTCAAGCAGCGCTCGAAGGCGGACTGTAAAGCTCGTATAGGAAGTGATTTAGATTCTAGACCACTCTGTTCACAATCGCGATCAATTGTTATACCCGAGACGATGTTGTTTTTGTGTTACCCTACCTCCCTTTGGTTGCTGGCTGGAGGTGAGCAAATATGGGTCAAGTTTGCAATGGAACTTCCCAAGTGAGTCAATGAATTGTCTGGATTTGTTTGGCGCTCGTAAATGCCCGCATGCTTACTTTCAGTGATTGCAGAGGTAACATTCATCATTTGAAAGCTGAACGAGCATCGAGAACACAGTGGAAGGAGAGATCACAGCCTCGCGAAGAACATAATACTTTTTTGGTTACTGGACAACGGGTAATTACTGTATACATTGAATATATTTTCACGAGTACAGACTTGACGTCATGGATTTTATTGTCTGTTCAAGAGTCATTTAGGGCTTAAACCTTCCTCCGGCCTTTCAGGGTTGGCATCACCACAAATTACAAGATAGATATCGAATTCTACAAAAAAAAAAGGCGAAGCAAATGGAAAATTAGGAATAAGCGATATGTTGGATGCTATAACTATATGGAATATTCTCTATTATCTTACCATTAGAAGTGTCCCTGGATTGCTCTACTTACGTAAAGCTCCTCAAGGTACTTTTCTTCTTCCGCTGTCAGCTCTTGACCTCTGGCAGACAGCGCTTCATCTATCCTCTTTGAAAGTGATTGACTCTGAGACGGGTCAATCCACCTTTTGTGACCCCACCTGTAATAATTTTCAGCAACCTATCCTGCAGCCTTAAGTGGATTTAAAGATGATACCTGAAAGGGTCTTTCCAATTGGCCGGGTTGCGATGCAAGGAATATGCCTGCGTAGAGACTACCGTGCCCTTGGGAATATGGTACAATCCACCAAGAACTATGCCACCTTCCGTGATATCCTCCCTTCTTCTCATTGCAGTTGCGTTTCCTCCCCATAACGTAAAGTCTCTAAAATGACAGCCGTAAGAATGGGCAGCTTCTCGATGGTCGCATCTGAAACTTCGGCATCCGCAACCTCTGCCTCAACTTGCTTCTGTAGATCCGGCCGTTGCAGGACGGACCAGACCAAATAAGTCAACGTGACGCCTAGAAGATGGCTCGCAAACGCAGATGCGCCTCTGCATGATTGAGAGCCTAATCCACCTCGCTGTGGTGGACCGGTTTTTCATTTCCATGAGATGCATGATGAAGGATTTATTGTGACGGTGACTCTATTCAAAGCAAGTAGCATAGCATCATCAGACAATTGACCCTCGGCTTGTACCGTGCAGAAAGGCAAGATTCGCTTCCACACCCCGGGCGCTCCGCTCATTGACGCCAAAGCGGGCGACATCATTACTGTAAGAGACACCCTTCTCGCGTAATGATGCTTGTTATATTGATCTTGATAGGTCCCCATCCGTCTCCCTCATAAATTCAGCAACTCTTTTGACGAAGAAGGCGTCTTCATCAACACGATTACCCCAGGCTTCTTTGTGCGATACTTTGAGTATTTAAAACAACTTGTAGGGGAAGGCACAAAGCTTATGTCAGAAGCGAACATAGCAGCTTGAAGCGGTTTGCGACTGTTCCGTTAGATGAAGAGGCAATATTGATGTTGATTGAGGAGAGTAAGGCCAATGGCGTCACCGATGTTGAGATTGATATATAGATTTTTGGTTTAATCGAGGTTGACATGGAGATTCTCATGTGGTGATTTATAGATATCACTTGTTTGTCATTGTGTCTGGTGCTAATAGAGCGTGGTTCGACGTCGTGCTCTTCAAGTAGAAATTCCTAGCTTTGTTGATATACATGGTGAGACCACTCTAGCGAGTTCAACGAAAAATCAGTTGGCAACTCCGGTCAAATGTTTGATTGATACTAGTACAATCATAGATCTAACGCCATATACACAACTATAATTGTTATACTCTGTATCTAAACATGGTTCAAAGTCTTTCATTAGTCTTCAGAAAAAGATGAACTGCATTACAAAGATTTCTTCTCCCCCTTCTTCTTCAACCCACAATACCAAAATAAAGTCCCATTCGGCGGTAACACCAACTCTTCCCCATGGCTGAAAGTCCACTCACTCAAATCCAAATCACCCTGTCGGCGGATAAGATCAAATGTCTCTTTGGGTGTCCGGCCGCGGATGCAAGAGACAACTCCATCAAAGACGTAGTATATCGGGAACAGAGGGATCAGATATATGAAAATCAAATGGAAGGGGGACCACCAATATTCTATCCAGGTTGTACTCAATGCGCCAAAGAGCGATGCAGTTGTCGTGTATATAATTGATGGTAGTGTTCGATGTGTAACTTCAAAGATACTGCCCAGCAATTATGGTAAGTTCGTTTATGGTCTCGAAATCCTTTCCACGCTCACGGGGGTATGTAGTGAGCTTACAAAAACGCATCAGCAGTCTCTACTGCACATCTGAGCACCTCCTCCACCTCCGGGTCATCAAAGTGATGGAAACACAGATTGAAAATCCGGCACTCCTTTCTATCCGGCTCCGCAATCCTCACAGCCTTCGACGCATCAATCGGCTCGGGGACGTATGAAATATCCGCACTCTGCACCGCAAGTGCTTCCCAGGCCTGCACGTACGGCGCCCAATCCATCAATACGAACTGCACGGGAGTATGGCCACATGCTTCTAATTGTTTGTTGATATATTTCTCAAAATAGGGTATTGGACCGCCGGTGCCGGCGCAGGAATCTTCAAAGGTGTACTTGGCGGCGGAGCTGATGCTGCCTAGTCTTTCGAGGAGAATGTCGGATGCTTGTGTGGCGAGGAAGTGTCTACTTGATTTTATCTGCCATAAGCGAGCGAGGGAGGCGTGTGCGTGGTCACGGAGCCATGATGGACACCAGTTTGTGTCCTCGATTTCGGTGAGATGGAAGCGTGGGAAAGGTACCCGCGCCATTGTGAAACCAGATATGACTTTCTCACCAAAGATGTATAACGCCCTGCTACAATTCGGCGCCATATCGCTGTTTTTATTTCCTATATTAGGGCAGCGCTGACTTCGTGGCAATGTGTATGGCCTCCCAATCTGGAGATAATCCGGATGCCGAAGTAACAGATGTTTCTGTAAGCCACATGCGCAAGTGTGTATCCAGATACCATCAGTAATACGGTGCGCTCATGTGACTATTTTATGATTTGTTCTGCAAGAAAGGAGTAACGTCGAGATCTGTAGTACAACTTGAATGCTTACGGTATACGGATACCGAGATCCGGCTTGGAAGAACCTGGAAATACCTCCGTAGACGTAATTCCAATGTTTCCAAGGTTTGTATCATGATACTGGATGGTAGTACCATGTCGATATACTCTCACGGTTTAAAGTTGTTTCTAGCCCTAATACCACCAAAGTACTACATATGTATATCTGTGAAGGCGAGATGGCACGATTTATATATACAGTCTTGTAGAGGTCATCAAACCTCTTCTTGTGGGACATATATATCCATGTCAATAGGTTATTGTTGTGCGGAAACCTGAGACTTTGATACACCTCAATATGTGAATTGATGCGAAGGTTCCTGTCAATATTTACCTAGGTAAAATTTTCGAGGCTGATATTATGGATAGTACCCAATTTTCATTTGTATAACGACACACCTGGGCATGCATCACAGAATATAACGCATTTGCATGAAGCACTCACCTAACTTACCTAGGTAGTCACTTGTGTAGTTGGCTTCATACCAAAACATCAAAAACTCATATCTCCCTCCCCTTGCCAAAATTCCTCCTCTCCTCTAGCGTCTTATCAATCTTCGGAATGATCCGATCCCTCCACGGCGTATTCGTCGCCTGCATAAACTCCTCAGTCTTGAATGACGCCATACTCTCCCATTCATGAATAGCCAGAAAATGCGACAATCTATTTTCCTCTTGCCCTTTATTGTGGCTGGATGATGCCGCTTCTTTCAATACCCAGCGAGTCGACTTGAGCCAACCCGGCACAACTGAGAGCAACGGGATGTGCTCTTGTTCGTACCAGTCGTTGTAGTCCTGCACCGGGAGATTAGGGCCCGGTTGTAAGGCTAGGGTGCGGAAGACTCTTTCTCCATTGTCGCCGGCGACATTGGCATGGGTGTTTTTGGCTGATGTCTTTTCGCTGTAGAGGGTGTATACCCTCAACTCCACCGAGTCAAAGTTTTTGGTTTCGGCATTTTTAAGGATTTGAGCGAGGTTTATGTCTGAAGAACCCGACAATTCATACACGACTAGATGTTCGGGTTTTTGCTCGTCGAGGGCTGAGTATGTCGTTGCGGCGAGAAGGCCGGGGATGAGGGTTTTGGTGTTGGTGAACCAGGCATGGACTTGTTCAGTTGTGGCCCCTTGGCCGGAGGAGACCAGGATGTATAGAATTTCTTTCGTCATTTTCTTGGCTTCAAAAGTCTTGTCTCTCGCGAATTCTAATCATGAAGACATTCCACTCATACACAGACTGCTGGAATAAAGTATGGATTGGTGCGGACTCGGACAATTGTCCGCCCTTACGCAGTAGGGTTAGGGCTAGGGTTACAGCGCCAGTAATTCCTTGTGTCCAAGGCTTCATTTTCTATTATTCATGCAAGACTCAAATGTCATCGTGCTATGCTAACCCATTTCCAATCACAACGCCATCCGCTAATAAATCAATGCAATCAACCAACCAACAAATCCGACGGGTCACACCTTGCCCACCATCGATCTTTTCGGCAGTGTCCATGGAACAGCACATACCACCTGCGTCTCGTTAGCACACACTCTTCAACAGAACGAAAAGAGAGGAAGACAAACCTCTCCCTCACTATAAGCCCAAAAATAAGCCCCCATACCAATCAGATAATAAATCGCAACGTCACCCGACTGATACATAAGCGCACACGTCAGCGCACTCAATGGGTATACCAAAAGCCTCAACTCGATACTCCGATGCGGCGGAGTGCCCGCCAATGGTTTGAGTGGCCATTCCCATGCCAGCGCCGCGATGCCCAGGATCAGGTTGATGATTTGGAGGATGGGGACAGGTTTGACGGCGGCGTCCAGGTTGTGGGTTATAAAGTCCCAAAAGACTTTGGGCCAGAAGAAGCCTTCTATCGAGGCGCCGACTTGCCCTGTTGACCATGGTGTTAGGACCAGAAAGAATTTTGCACCTACGTAGGATGAAACGGAAACTTACAGCCTGCGGCGGACAGGATGATTAGACGAGCCCAGTGGTTTTTGATCAGACGACCCATTGTGGATTATTGTGTGTATCGCCGGCGACACGAAATATGGACAGAATTGAATTGAATTGAATCGAAAGAAGGAAATACCCTCGGCCAGCGAAGGTCTAACGAACGAGAAGAGAACGAAAGAAGCGGGCGCACGACTTGATTGTTGTCGCCGTCACCGATTCCAATCCTCCTCAGGATCGAGTCGACCGGGTCGCAGACATGAATGATATATTAGTGAGCTCTGTTCGTCGGCGGGTATGAAGATGAGGCTCGAGACAATCGTCAGTTTCGTTAGGGCGTCAAGTTGATTATCTGGTATTATGTGTTCCAGAATATCGGAACGTTTATGCCTCATCAGATAAACCACGTATAGTACGTAGCAAGTATCAAGGGGACGGGTCACACGGAGGCGGTTTTATTTGAGCTTCGAGTCGGCGTCGGCGGCACCCCCGCGATCAAATTGACCAAATTGATCAAGTCCATCTCGCTAGATCATGCAACCTGTGACTTGCTGGGTAGAAGAGTGCAAAGTTCAAAGCGGGCATTTGCCGTGTTGAAGTTAGTGTGGTGAGGTGTCGGCCAGTCAGACTGAGAAGATGCATGAAATACCGGAGTCTAGAGGTGATGGCGGGCGCTATGGCGCAGACGACAGGCCAGTCAGCGCAGAGAGAGCTGCACAGCGTCCGTGCCGAGGGTGATCCGCCGTGCATGCAGCAGAGTCTTGGCGTGATGGTGAGGCCGGAGATGCATCAGCCAGACACTCCTCAGACACACCCTGCTGCAAATACATTCTATTATTATGCTCTTACTATGTATACTATTATCAGATAAATCCTTCGAGTACTGTTATCCTGCGATGTCAAGCTGACTCAAGAGACTGGAAAGAGAAATAAGTCCGATAGATTTAATCGGATTATGCACCATGTAGTACATAATTACGGAGGATCGATAAGATAGAGACGCACGGATGTGTCCCTTCACATCGCCATCACAGGGCTCGGATAGTCACCGGATGTACTTTTTCCCAAGACTGAAGTATTACCATGTATGTAGAGTACTAATGTATGCTAAAGATAACTCGTCTATATTTACTTCGGAAGAGAAATGGCTACAAGCTACACGTGCTTCGATTCTTCAGACTTACTGTGGAGTAACGAGTAAATATAGTAACCCTAAAGAGCAAGAGCGCTTGTCCTGAGACGCTGATTGGTCGAACTAAAGACCAAGGACAAGTCCGCCATGCATGGGCCGGGCCGGATTGGTAGCTCTCCGGCCAATCAGAGGCATAACCCTGAGGGCTTCTCTTTTAGGTTTGATCGTTGGTTGCCCTGATTGCTCGCCCCCGCACCATGATTTGCTCTTAGTACCTCGAAGTATCACCGCTCCTCTTCTCTCTGTTGGCGATACCTCAGAAGACTTCTCTGATAGTACCTAACTAGCTACCTGATTGACTCGCAAGTCTTCAGTCAAGTTCAAGAGAATAGACACTATCGACCCATCACAAGGTACAACAACACTTCGTATAAGCGGAGCGTTGGTAGTGGCTGGCCCATTGAATGTGGAAATGATGATAGCATACCCAGGTATGCACTCTACCTAGGTAACAGACGGTAAAAATGGCACTGCGAGCAACGACTGGACATGCTGTGTTAAATATATCTACCTTCTCGAAGCGAGATCCCTCAATGCTAAATATACCGTTAGAAGTTGGAGCCCACGCATCCGGCCAGCATGCAGAGCAGGGATCGTAAAAATAGATCGAGAACTCTTCAGCGATGAAGCATGGAGACTATTGGGCACTTGTCGTCAGTAAAGCCGGAGCATTTACAGAAAACGGCGTAGTGGCCTCTAAGAATAGGCCCACTATGTATGTAGAGTTAGGGTGCTGCAGCTGCCACTCACCACCGAACTCAACTTCCTCATCACCTCACAGCACACCACACCACACAGCATTGCATCCCAACAACAACACCCAACATTGAATGATTAGCAGCAACAAAAAAGACTTTGCACATATTCCGCCGACTCGATTGAAAATTCGCATACGTATACGTACTCGTCGCATTGCACGAGATTCCCGCCAAGCCGCCCTCATCTAGCCGCTCATATACTTGCCGCAATCCTCAAACGTCCCCTGTTCGAGCACACATCCAACCGCCATCGTCTCGTCTTGCAACAGAAAATCCCGGTCTGCTCTGACACTGTCGCAGTTTGGAACACCATAGAGCCGCAAGAAGATTAAATCGCCGCAACACATTCATCCCGAAATAATCTCCAATCAGCAAATCTGCGGAAATACATCTCAAAATGGCTACGTCGTAATTCGCAAACTCTGCGTATCTGATCTCGCAACGCACCGGGTATCGAAGAGGTTGATCAGGGGCTCTGCTCCATACGGTTCGTGGAAGAGATTGAGGGCCGACGAAAAGCTTGGATTCCGCGTCGTTCTTCATCATCCTCCCAGACACGAACAAAAGAGCCGCAAGCCCCATTTTCTCTCTTCCTCTTTCTCTTCATTCCACCACAGGGTTTGCAGGTCATTCCCAGCCAGTCTTTCTTTCGCTTCTTCGCTTCTACGCCGTCAATTTTGTTATTATTCGCTCTTTAATGTACACTCACTATATGTGTTAATCGCTGGTCGGTTTTTTACTTACAAAAAATGGATATCAATTGGAAATCGCATTTGGCGCCGTCCAAATTGTTCTTTTACACCGTCTTCTGGGGAGGGCATATCGGTCTTTTCGCCCTTGGATGGTATCTGCAAGCAGTGAACCCGAAACTTGCGCCACTCAACACATTGAAATTCTCAGTATGGATTTCACGAGGTGCTGGTCTCTGTCTGAGTGTGGACGGGGCGTTGATTTTGCTGCCTATGTGCAGGACGTTATTGCGATACGTACGTCCGAAGATCAAATGGCTTCCTCTCGATGAATCGCAGTGGTTCCATCGTCAGGTTGCATACTCTCTACTCATATATTCTATCATTCACACGTCGGCCCATTATGTCAACTTCTTCAATGTTGAAAAGGCTCAACTACGACCAGAGACCGCCATTCAAATTCATTACGCCCAGGCGGGAGGTATCACAGGGCATATCATGCTGTTATGCATGCTCCTGATGTATACAACCGCCCACCACAAAATCCGACAGCAATCCTTCGAAACCTTTTGGTACACACATCATCTCTTTATTCCTTTCATGTTGGGACTTTACACCCATGCAACGGGCTGCTTCGTCCGAGATACAGCCCAACCTTTCTCTCCCCTTGCAGGGAGTGTCTTCTGGCAGCATTGTCTGGGGTATGAAGGATGGCGATGGGAGCTCTGGGGAGGTGGAATCTATCTGATTGAACGACTCTACCGCGAAGTGCGAGCACGTCGTGAGACAGAAATCACCAAAGTCATCCGCCACCCATACGACGCGATGGAGATTCAATTCCGCAAGCCGAGTATGAAATACAAAGCCGGTCAATGGCTCTTCCTCCAAGTGCCAGAAGTCTCCACCACACAATGGCATCCTTTCACAATCACCTCCTGCCCTTTTGACCCTTATGTTAGTGTGCATGTCCGTCAAGTCGGCGACTTCACTCGCGCCCTCGGTAACGCACTCGGATGTGGTCCCGCCCAGGCAAAAGACTTGGAAGGCCTCGACCCAATGGGCATGTACGAAATCGCCATGCAAAACGGGCAAACAATGCCCAAACTCCGTATTGACGGACCCTACGGAGCTCCCGCCGAAGACGTCTTTGACAACGAAATCGCCGTCCTGATCGGAACAGGTATCGGCGTCACTCCCTGGGCCTCCATCCTGAAAAACATCTGGCACTTACGCGCCGGCCCCAATCCACCGCAACGTCTCCGCCGAGTCGAATTCATCTGGATCTGCAAAGACACCTCATCCTTTGAATGGTTCCAAGCCCTCCTTTCGTCTCTCGAACAACAATCCGCCATCACAGCCGGAGCCCAAGGCGGGCCCGAATTCTTGAGGATACACACTTATCTAACTCAACGCCTCGACCAAGACACCGCCACAAACATCTACCTAAATTCCGTAGGCACCGAACTCGATCCCTTAACCGAACTAAAATCGCGCACAAATTTCGGCCGTCCAGACTTTAAGCGCTTGTTCGGCGCAATGCGTGACGGATTAATGGATCAGACTTACCTTTCCGGCCTAGAGAGCAACATCACGACGAAAGTAGGTGTGTACTTTTGCGGACCCAATTCGGCGGCGAGACAGATTCGGCAGGCAGCGCAGGAGTCGTCGTCGAGGGACGTGAAATTCAATTTTTGGAAGGAGCATTTCTGATTTTGGTTCTCTTTTTTCGCGATGTGAAAATGCGTGTATGTATCTATCGACCTTTTGTCATGGATTTTATTTCTTCTTGTCCTTGTGTATGTATGTGTGTAGTTCAATTTCAAGAGGAATTGATTCATCAATTTATCCATCCTACTAAGATATCATACTGAATAGTCTGTATCAGCGTCATCAGGTAAATAAACAACTTCCCTCCCTTTGCCCTTCCTCTTCCTCTTCCCTATCTCTTGACTACCTCTACTGCGAGTATCAATCCGCCGCTGCTCCCTCTCAATCCACCTCTTCTCCCCCTCTTCGAGAAGCTCATCGTCAATCTCAACATGGACCCTCAACTCCTTATCAAGAAGGACATTGTATATCCTGCGTAGTTCCCACCAATCTTCTTCATCAATCTCACCGTCGACAAACAATCCGGTCTTTCCTTGTTTGTCGGTTGATGGAACGGAAGGGAAAGCGATCATGAGTATGTCCTTTGACCAAGGACAAGCCCTCATAGCCCTAAAAAAGAGCTTTTGTGCTGCGGATATGTCTTTGGTGCGATGCTGTTCGAAGAGGATGTATAGTTTCCAGAGGGAGGGGGATGGCGTTGCATTGCCTGAAGAAGAGGGTTGTAGAGCACGCTCGAAGGCGGCGCGGGCGGAGTGGATTGTTGAGCCTGTATAAACGGGGCGAGTGAGTTCTGTGAGAATGGTGAGGAGGGACGTCGTTATTGGTGTTTCTGTCGTTGATGATGATGTCGGTTGAAAAGCACTGCGGATACGTTCATCGATGCGGAAACGGGATTCGTTCCAGGAAAATAGTGACAGGAGTAAAGTGTTGTGCGGAAAGAGGGTGGTGCTTTCGATGAACAACTCGCGTACAGCGGCTGGTTTGTAGGTGTGTTTGGTTGTGATGTGATGATATATGAGGCGGGAGCGGGATTGGTGTAGCAGCTCTAGGGCAGAAGATTTGAAGTTTTCGGAGACAAGCGACGATGACAGGCGCCTGAAGGTACTGGTATAGACTTCGAGAGCGGAGAACAAGCTAAACGAGTTGAGAAGATAGTGAAGTAAAGCTGTCAAGTCCGTCCACGCTATGAAGGATGTAAGATCCTGGAGTGATAGAGAGTGATCACAAGACTCTATCAAAAACCGCTCAGTCTTCAAACGCTGTGCTGGACTCATGTCGCTTTGCTTGGCGTGCTGCAGAGTCTCCAGATTGAGAATGAAGTCCGGAATTGACCCCATTACCTGAATTGCTGAATCTGGTCTATTTTGGGCCAGATATTCCCACACCCAGCTGTGTATAAGTGTACCGTACTCCAGCCTTTGAGCCTCCGACAAATTTCCAGCCATAGAAAATGTAGTGGCCCACACATGCGAGGCTGTCGTGAAATTGCCAGAACGACTTTCCATCAATGCAAAGGCGTTATAAAGCCGAAGACTAGAGGATCGCTTTTTAAGCAAAGATTTAGCATACTTCTTGCCCTCAGTTGAATTTATGGCATATTCAACGGCCAGCGCAAACTCGGCTAGTTCGTCATCTTGAGGGAATGCTCCGACTAGAAGCCTCAAAGAGCGTCGAACTGAATCGGCGTCGATTATTGTCTTATCATGCGTACTGATCTCTTTCCAGGTTGCCATTGACTGAAACCAATTATCGTCTGCAAAAAACGTATCGACCGAGTGTATCATATTTTGCAATGGGGCTGTATTGAATACCGTTGAAGGGTTGGGCTGTGTCGCTTCGTCCGGACCAATATTGACCAAACTGACAATAGACGAATCTGACAAGTGGAGTAGCTCGGTACGCAAAAAGGCATTTCCTCCTGAAGCTGAAGTAGCTGTCTGCCGTAATGGGGGCAAACAACAGAATTTCAGGAACTCTTGGATCAGTACGCTATTGTTTTTCCAGCTGGTGAAGAATGAAAGGAAAGGTTCAATGTCAGACCACAGAACTACACGAAAAGGATCATCATTCTCAACAGTGTCCACAGTTCTTGCAGGTAGGCGAGCGCTACCAGTCAATCGTCGCTCTTCCGTACTCCATGATGAGAATAATTCCTCAACCTTGAGTTGCGTGTGAGTATCATTCGTAACCGACTCCAGGTCGGAGCTTTTGCCACTATTCCAACCTTTCGATCCAGGCTCTCCAATACGTGCGACCTCCGACTCCCAGAATGAAGCGAAGCCGTTCAATAAATCGGCCTTGGATGCAGTCGAATATCTTTCAGGACGGAGCAAAATAAATTCAAACACAGCCTGCCATAGGCCAACAGCCAGTTCGGTATACCCTGCTTCGCGCATGAACAATGTCATCCGCAGAAAAAGATATGCTTGAATGGCTTCTTGTTCAGCGTTACTTTCACTCGATGCGTTCAGATTCATGCACTCCAAGTAGACACTCTTACATCGCTCAAAAGTAAATTCGAGGAAAGCAGTCTGGCGAAAGTCTATGTAACGCATCCATAAACTAATGTAGCCTGGATTGTGTTTGAGGATGGTATGCCATTGCTCAGCCAGTCTCTTCGACTCCCATAACGTAGATCCTTCCTCCAAGTACCCCAACAGCAAGCGATCTTTTGCTATTTTCTTTCCAACCTTCTTCAGCGCTTTTTCGTATAGTGATAGTTTGATGTCAGCAAGACTGCGCTTTTCAGCTGCCGTCAATTGCCTACTACTATCCGATCCAGTCAGAAGAGTATTTTGGTACCGTATCACTTCAAGCCAGGCATCGACATCCCCGGGATTGTCTTCAGCTCGCCTCAGAAGCTCTGAATTCTTCTTATTCGCCTCTCGATCCCATCTGACCGAACCGCCTTCTTCGTCTGTATCCGACTCTAAAGACGCTTCCATGTCGCTCGGAATGTCTTCTTCGGGTTTCGCTTTTCCATGAATCGACCGATACCCGTACTTCTCAGCTTCGTCATCAGCAACGTCACTAGGAATATATCCATCCGACATCTTTCGTCTTTTTCGGCTGTCATCGTGACTGAGTGGAATGAAGCCTTTGAAAACATCGTCTTCATTATCCGTGATGACCTTCTGCCGAACTCGAAAAACGTTTCTTTCTTTTGTGTCTGCCTTTGCAAGTATGCTCTTGGTCTTGTGGCGTGCCCCATCAGGAACCCAACCACCTGTCCGTATTACCACATAGTCCTCTCCGTCGTAGGCACGATCGATCTTGAATCGCGAAGGTAAGCCGACAATGCTACCGCGTCCTGCGCGGCGATATTGAGGTATGCTATATCGATGGATTGTCCCGTAAACCACATTGTGGATGTCTCCCTTTCGATCGATTACATAGATGTCCTGCGATTCGTCTTTGGCCGGAGGCGGCGCCGGAGAGGCCTCCCGAGCTGGCCGTTCGTCTCTATGTGATCTGCGACTGCGGTGTCTACCCCGAGACTTCGAGCGATGGCGATGACTATCGTGTCTCGATCGGTGTCGGCTTCTTTCCTCTCGGCGTTCGTCGTCCGCGCGACGCGATTTCTTCACATCTTCGATCGGCGGGGTTGGCTTCGCTTTGAAGCTGGAAAATTTCGGGACCGGCTTTGCTTCCTGCATCCAAATATCAAGAACTATCCTTGAACGACACTTCCCGGATGTTCATGTAGTCGAAGTCCATGTTGTCAAGATTGAAGATGAGTTGCGGCTTCCTTTGAACGTCTCGGTTAGACTTGCTCTTGCCGCCACTTGGAGCTCCGCGGTTCCGGGAAAAACTTCCCTCCTGAGAAAACAATTTTTTGATTCTTCAATCCGCAGACTCGACAACTCCATTTTCCTACAACAACATCTCGTCTTGTCTCGCGCAATCCCACAACACATTTTACCACGGGATGGGGCCTTGAGATAATAAAGCGCACAATTTAATTAACGACCATGGCATCCTCTCTCGCCGCCCAGTTGGCACAGGTTGCCGCCAAGTCGTCGAATCCTCTCGACCTCAAGGCGCAACGGGTTGCGCATTCGAAATCTCTGATCTTCGAGTACAAAGTCGCCAAATCGCAAGATTTTGACACATTATACCAAATATGCAATGATGCTTACCAGGAGCTATGTCGGCTGGACGCACGATTCACAGGGTTCGAGCGAACGATATTCAGCATTCACAGCAAGACCGAAGATCGTACGGAAATGACTGCGGCACAAAATAAAGAACTCGACGTTGCATTAGAAGCATTTATGGGACTAGTTGGTGGGAAACTGCAATTGACACCAGCAGTCAAGGCATTAGAGTGGCTTATCAGGCGATTCCGGTGCGTTGGACTTCCAATCGTTCGAAGAAAGTTTTGCTAATCTCGTTACAGCGTCCACGAGGTCAATACTGCTTTTCTTATCCTTACCTTCCTTCCATACCATTCGTTACCGATCTTCCTCAATCTTTTGAATATATTACCGGACGATTTGACGCCGACCTTCAACTTTCTCCAACCCTACAAGGCAGAGCGGGTTAATCCCCCCATGGAAGCCATAGTTCGCACTGCAACCAAAACTCCTTCTTTCTCATCAGCTCTCAACAATTATACCCTTCAAGTTTCGAAACAAAGGGCGCATTACCATGGATTGTTAGCATTCTGGTCCGGAGTGATGACACGAGCATGCTCGGAAATGCTAGTCGCTGGACGCGCCGGACGTCGAGACGTTGAAAAGAAGAACCACGAAGATATCTTCATCCGACTTCTACCGGTTCTAAACGATGGCTTGGCAATGAAGAAAATATCAGAATTAGTTATCGGCTGCTACATGATCATTGTCGTGTTTGTCACGAAGGCGGCTCTTACGGAAGATGTTCTTGATACTTTGATGACCGCGGTGGCCGGTTCCTGGACTCAAGAAACCGTGAACTCTGCAGCGGTCACTCTGGCAGTTTTAGCCGAGCAGAAAACCAATCCAACACTACCAAAGAGAATTATTCGCTCTATCACGAAACTCGAAAACCCTATCAATCTCTTGACAGACGTTGCTTCCCAGCATAGAGCCTCTCGACTCTCTCTAGGCTTGATTAGCGGCTGTCTTGAGAGCTTGCAAAAGAACGATTCTAAAAAAAGCCTTACCTTAGTGTCACAGATTTTCCAACAAGGGCTTTTGGATGAAGCCGCTAGCAAGCAGGCTCTGAAGATGCTATTTCAATACACCATGGATGCTCAGAAAAGCGATAATTTGTCGTTGGATGTGCAAACTCGAGTTTCCGAACTGGTGCAGACTCTCAACGCTTCCGAGGCTTATCGACCACTCCTACAAGCTGTGACTACCGAAACAGACATGGACATAGACACTCTAGAGCACAGTCTTCAGACTACCATTAGAACTCAACCTGCTCTTCCGGCCAGCGACGATGTTGTCATGGTAGACCTGGAACAAGAGGAAGAAGTTGATACCTTCTCTCCGTTATTAGCTTCTCTGGCCAAGGAGCCTCTTGCAAGCTCGTCGTTCCTTTCTGGAGAAGCTTCGCCTACTTTTGAGCACATCATTCAAGCTTTCACAATTTCTGGCTATTCTTCCGACAAGCTGAAGCAAATTTCTAACTTGCCATTGATTGGAAAGTCTCAACTGGTGCAGAAGCCTCAATATCTGTCCTTTCTTGTCCGGGTATTCTCCGGACCAAATACAATTCGCACTAGAGTTGCTGCGATAGAAATGATGTCTTCGGCTCTTAATGCAGAAAAGCCAGCAGCAGATTTGCAAGCTTTGCTCCCATATATAATCGCAGCTTTCGCCGACCCATCACAAGCCATCAGGACTGAGGCTGCAAAGCTTTTCAGCAATCTCATTTGGATACAACGCAAGGCGAAGAAAGAAAGCGATAACATGATTCCATGGGCCAAAGATAGTCTCTATGATCAACGAAAAGATGTTCAGCAAGTCTGGTTGTCAACTTCAGATGCACAAAAGATTGTTGAGCGCGTGCTACTTGATGGCTTAGAGGGCTTTGTCCACGATTCCCGTCACGTTATTTCCACAATTCAAAAGGCGCTCAAAGGCTCTAGCTCCGATTCTGACAAGGATACTAATATTGATTTGAAGAAGAGTCTGAGACAGAATCTCTTGCAGTTCCTATGCTACCATATCATTGCTACTCCCATCTTCCAAGTCAAGCTAAGCCTCCTCAAAATCGTCAATGGTGTGGGCAAGGTTGGTTCTGTGACGCGAAGCAAGCTATTGGCACCTTTCATTGATTCATGGCGAGCTCTTTCTGAAGCGCAAGTCACTCAGATTTGTGAAAGAGAGCATATCACTGTGTCCGAGTTGGAGCAAGAAGTTGCTGCCATCATCAGTCCCAAGGATTCAGATGCTGAGAAACTGTTGTTCAGCAGCCTCGAAAAGTCGAACGTCAGGCCTACGGTCGTTTCTGCTGTTTTCACCCGCGTTGAACAAATCTGGAACAAGCTCGGTGAAGACAGACAAAATGCATCCTCACGGCAGATCTTTGGGTTCTCTTTCAAGGGTCCTGAATCAGTCCAAAGCTACGCAAAGGAAACACTACGAAATGTGTCTCTCAATGGACCAGTTCTGGTGGATTTTCTCAACAGGATACCCGAGTTTGTTGCTACTTTGGAGAGCCACAGCCCCTCTCCGAAGAGGCGACGCACGAATAACAACAACGCTGTGGCTACCTTATCCGACTCGCCCGAGTTGGATGAAGTCATGGGCAAGGTGACATTCATCCTTGAACTGGTTGACAATTCCGTTCCCGAGGATCATCCAGAACTTGCCGCCGGCCTTTTCAAATCACTAGCAGCTCTACATCACCTCAAAACCAGAATCCAATCCAGTCTCGGCTATCTACTCAGTCTGGTGCTCGGCAGCTTGTTGGCCATTGTTAACAAAGCCAAGAAATCGTCCAAGCCGTCCTTTGACACCTCTGCTATCCGCACTGACCTGGTTGTTGACTGTGTAAGAAGCTCCGAGAGCCCTCAAGTCCAGAATACCGCTCTGCTCTTAGTATCTGGTCTTGCTGTTATTGCTCCTGAACAGGTGCTTCACAGCGTCATGCCAATCTTCACATTCATGGGATCCAGTGTGCTCAAGAAAGACGACGACTATTCGGTTATGGTCATTGATCAGACAATCGACCAAGTTGTACCCGTTCTTGTTCAGTCACTACGCAACCAAAAGCGCAATGTCGTTGCTGGAACTTCCGAACTTCTTCTCAGCTTTACGGCCGCCTTCGAACACATCCCATCTCATCGACGTCAGCGTCTGTTCCAAGCATTGGTTACCAAACTTGGCGCGACGGACTTCTTGTTCGCAGTTTTGGCCATGCTTGCAAACCTTCATGGTCTAGACAAGAATGTTTCTGTCTTGATGACTTACCTGGCTTCGAATCTTGATCCTCAAGACCAGCTCATCACTTATCAAAAGTACCTCGGCCTGGTCAGCGATGCTTTGAAGCCAAAGCCCGGCATTTCTCAGATACTACTGGGTGTTGGAAACGAAGGCACAAAGGACAAGCACGTTATTGCGGAGGGTCTCTTGCGATCGCTTTCATACTGCTTAAAGCATTCTAGCTTGAAAGCGCAGATGGCTGTCATCTTCAACTCTGATGCGGAGGATGCTGTTACTCAAGTGGCTGGTCTTTTCTCCCAGATTCTTGAACAAGTCTTGGTCATGTCCGATGCCGTCCAAGATGTCAAGCCTTTAAGCAACGCATGCAGCGAGACTCTTGGTTCGGTCTTGGGAGTCTTGTCTCTTGTTGATCTTCTTGACACTGTCGAACAGCTTCTGCAGAGACCTAGCCCAGATCTCCGCCGCAAGGTTCTCCGAGTACTGGAAAGTCGGCTCCGCCAACAGCCCGAGCGCGAAGGTGCGGCCCAAAGTAGAGTCTTGGAATTCATCTCCTTCCTCAACCAAGTTGTTGAAACCTCGGATGATATTCTTCTCAAACATGCCGCTCTCGCCTGTATCGACCGTATCGCCGAGAAGTATGGCCGCAAGAACCCAGATATGGTACTACCAGCGGCTATGGTCATTAGCAGTGACTCATGTCTTGGCCAGGAAGACAACCGAGTACGCATCATGGGCTTGTTGTGCCTTGCATCGATGGCAGAAGTCCTTGGAGAAGGAATCATTCCTGCTCTGCCAGGAATACTCAAGAAATCCCTCGTGCTCTTGGAAAGCAGTATCGAAGGAACTGTCAACGAACAACTGCACAATGCTGTTTACTCTTTGTTGTCTGCTCTCCTCGTACAAGTTCCGTTCATGCTGTCTGGCAAGACACTCGACACAATTCTTCGACTATCCTTCAAATCTGCCGAGCTTGAACTGTCCGAAGAAGGAAATGAGACTCGTCGTGATGCTTTGAAGCTTATTGCAAAGAAGTTCGATGTCAAGGAATCTTATGGCGCTGTAGAGAGAAACTGGACCATTGCAGTTTCATCCGGACCAGTTGCTACGAAAGAAGTCCTTGACATTGTCATTCTCGCAATCGAGAAGCATCCCAAATCTGCCACATCAAAGAACGTTGGAATCCTCTCGAAGCTGCTATACCGTGCTTTCGATCTACGCAGGGAACAGCAGTCCGAGGAGACAGGTGCTCAATTCGAGGAAAGTCAACTCCAAGCAATCGAGGACCTCGTCAATAATGTAGCTATCAAGATGATCTTCAAACTGAACGACACTATCTTCCGACCTCTCTTCATGGAGATTGTGGAGTGGGCGACGAACGGCGTATCCAAGAGCGATGCCAAGGGCCGAGTTCTCCGATTGACTTCCTTCTACAAGTTCTTGCAGAAGTTCTTTGGCACACTCAAATCGATCGTCACCAGCTACTCAAGCTATATCATTGAAAATGTCATTGAGGTTCTTGAATTTGCAAAGCCGAATGTCAAGGAGTCGAATGATTTGTGGTTATCTGCAGTTCGGACACTTAATGCCGCATTTGAGCATGATCAAGATGGTAAGTCAACAATCCCCCGGTCTGATACTTTTCTTCAAATACACGCATATTATCATTTATTGTTTGGCAATCGCTAATATATGTTACTAGCATTCTGGCAATCTCCATCTCACTTCAGCGGCATCTCCAAAGCCCTCATCTCTCAGCTCCCACGCGCCACCAACTCAAGCACCGCAACAATCATCATCGATGAAGTGGTGCCAGCCCTCTCCGAACTTGCAGTAGCCACCGACTCGCCCGACAACTACAAGGAAATGAACACCGCACTCATGAAATACCTCCGCCCATCAGCCAGCACAGCCACAGAAGGCGGTGACAGCGCACATACCCGACTCGCCGCCCTCAAAGCCGAGCAGGCATTGACCGACCGCTTGGGCGAAGAATGGCTTACTTTGTTGCCGGAGATGTTACCCTACATCAGCGAATTGATGGAGGATGAAGATGAGATGGTTGAAAGAGAGACGAGGAAGTGGGTCAAGGGTATTGAGGATATACTCGGAGAAAAACTTGATGATATGTTGACTTAGATTTGTGTATATTGAGATAAAATGTTGCGACTCTGAGATGATAATAGGCATGATTGGCGTTTTTGCTAGTTGGGTTATTAGGAGATTGGTTATGTTAGCAATTAAAAGTTGATTTTCACTTGTCACACCAATTAGCATACAATCTGGCTGTAGCCAACAGAACGCCTCTCTCTGTACTATTTAATGACTTCCAAGGTCGGGATGGCATGAATCCTGCTAGAAAACGTTCAATGTTTGAATATATGTAATATCTAATTTTGATGTTAGGATCTTGTTTATAAATGTTAATGATTATATGACTATACCCACGAGTTTTGAATTCAATTCCTTCTCCTAGACGTGACTAGGGTAAAGATTGTATAATCCTAGCATAGAAGATGCAAGGAATACATCAGTACCACCACTGTAAGTAGCAACCGTAGACCCAGATTCTGGAAATATTTGTGTCACGAGAGGACGCTCTCAAGAAAACCATCCTAATCGTTGAATCGATGTGTTAAGTGGCCATACGACTTGTATATCTTCTTTCCATTCGCACCTGGGGTATGCTCACGTAACAATTGAATGATTTTCTCGTTTCCATTCCAATGAGCCCAATCTAGCGCAGACTTTCCTCCATTGTCTTGGATATGAATGTCGCAACCAAAGTCGAGAAGAAGTGCAACAATAGAGTAGTGTTGATGAAAGACCGCCCTAATCAGCGGCGTTCGACCTGCGTTGTCCTTTGTATTGATGTTAACTCGCCCAGTATCAAGAAAAGCCCGGACTATTGAGCGCTGCATGTCTTCGTCCTTTGAGAGAATGTCGCCACTCTTCAGTGGATGGATTTTCCTTTCGATGGCCCATGATAGAGGCGAGAGCCCACCGGAACACAACGAATCCGCATCAACACGGCTAGATCTGGCCAGAAAACTCTCAACCATCTCAAGTGTCCCGTACTGAGCTGCATAGGATAAGGGTGATCGATTCTTGTTATCTCGTGAATCTGGGTCAATAAGTTGATCTGACAGAAAGATTCGGACAATTTCTAATGTTCCTCGCTCAGCAGCGTAAGATAGCGCCGTCCGTCCTTCAGCATCTCTAATGCCAGGAACTTTGGTATACAAAGGATGCAGAGAGGTAGAATCATAGAGCATCTGAACAACGTCTACTTTGCGAGACATTGCAGCATATATCAACGGTGTTCGTTTCATGTCGTCAGTTATATAACGTTCTGCGCCGCATTCAAGTAATAAACGAACGCATTCGGATGAACCAACTTGAGCAGCATATGATAGTGCCGTACGCCCATGCGCATCTACCGAATTGACATTAGGCCTTCGGATACCATTTGCTACGACCACTGGTAAGAGTTCACGCACAACGGATGTATGATCGCCCCGCACAGCCCAGATAAGTGGTGTACAACCGGTGGTATCTTTGAAATTAATATTGACATTGTCGGAACGTAGCAACTCCCGAGCGGCCTTGTCATATCCACACATTGCGGCCTGTAAGAATGGAGTTTGTCTTTGCAGATTTTGCTGATTGGGGTCAATACGATCGACCTCGATCAATCTTCGCAATAGGGACGAATCGTTTAGGAGACAGGCCGAGAAAAGTAACGCTCGTCCTCGCCCACTTTTTGATCGAAAAAAAGTGTTCTTAGCGCCAGGAACGACTTCGAATAAGTCCGATGACGATTCGTACCGTAGTTTTGGTATCTGGCCATCAGAGGATGTCTCAGAGTATGCGACCGCTTCATCAATAGATACAACATTCCTCTCAAGGAGCTTGGCCAGCAAAGACAATTCTGGTATTTCATTTGCTGACGTTGCACACAAGTGGTATATCCAATATAGCTTCGTATAGCTCAAAAAGTGAAAGACATACTCATGGGCTTTATGATGTCGCGGATTCATTGCTTGTATCGTTCTTCCTATATCCGTGAATCCCCTTGTCCTTTTGAGTCTGAGGAGCCCCAGGGCAACATTTTGAACGCTGCTGTTGTGAGAATAGGATGCTGTCGATTTGACGATATTATACGGCGCAACATTGATGCGAGGAACAACCGATGTCGATAGCTGCCTGTCAAATTGGTCGTAACTGAGATACGTGAGAATCATTTTTGCCATATTCAGATCGGCATCATCAATATCAAACTGGATGCCACTCGGATCACGATACTCTTCAATCAAAAATTGCTTGACACTATGATGTATAAATTGGACCGTCGAGTCCTCCTCGTCAATAGTGACAAGACTTCCACAGCATGCCAAGACCGATTTGACATCATTGAGCAGTTTCCCAGGATCCCAAGTGGAATCGCCAGGTGTTATGCTCAGAACTTCACGAAGTTCTTCACTAGTGAGAGGGCGCTGAGCTACCGCTATCACTTCCAGAATCGTTCGCTGATCCGGTTTCGTACTTGGTTCGTGATTCTTCAAAATACGTGTAAAGGTATTTGAAAGATCTTTGGGGAGATTGGCCAGCGCTTGACGAATCCCATCATCCGTATTCATTGTGCAGAGAATGTCGATCTGGAGGGCCACCCAGAGGAACATTCCCTGTGATCCAGCCATAAGGCTATCTCGGATATCGAGGATTAGTTCTGGGTCGCCTATGATGAGCTCATTTGATTGGATACGATTCTCCAATTCACGCTCAATAAAGATTTCGATATCTGGATTTTCCACCGGGATCGAAGTCACAATGCATTGAACAAATAGATCGCGGGGGTACCGCAATAGCTTATTCGGGTCCAACCTCAGTGAAACGCATAGATGCAAATTGAGACTTTCCTGTATTTTTCGAAGATATCGAATCACTTCCTTTGCCACTAAATAGCCACATTCATCAAGACCGTCCAACACAAAGAATGCTTTGTGTTTGATCGGTAAAGAAACTAGTATTCTCATAAGACCTTCCACATCATGCAGTTCGTTCTCGTCGAATTTTTTCAAATCAGGAGCGGGAGTCTTCCCGGCGACTAGAAGTTGTCGGGCTAAAGAACCGAGGATCGTTTTGGCTTTCAAACTTTCCACTTCATCATGCCGGCAAAAGAAATATGCCACCATGGTATTCTGCAAGTTCATGTTCAGATCATCAACAATATTCGCCATTAAAACGGACTTGCCAGATCCTAATCTTCCCGTATACATGAGAGTGGCTGAAGTTTGAAAGTTTTTCCAAAGTTGATAATTGTCATCTGACTGAAATACTGTCGCGTTTCCGATCTTTCGAGTTTGCTTCCACTTCGCTTGGTAATCGTACGTCGAACACAAATCAAGCACTCGTCGGGTTGCCGCAAGCTGCTTTTGGTGGGATTCGAGAGTTCTGAAACCGAGAGACCAATCTCTGAATTTTGAATTCTTGTCCGCTTCATCTTCAAATCGCTTGGCCATCAATATATTTACTTCTTCTTTAATCGCTGTAGCCCAAATCTCAAGTTCCGGTTGGAAAGACTCCAGATTTGAGGCATTCAGAGTAGAAGTGAACTGCATAACTGTCGATTTTTGGGTATATTTGAGAATATGATGGCATAGACGGACTACCACGATAAAATATTCGCAGAGGTTTGCTTGCAGTTCTTTTGAACGAGGGTATATGTCTGCTAGAGTTTGGTACCGGGGCGCCCCCCGGCCAATGATCATGAGAAGTCGGGATACTTTCTCGAGGTATGAAGCAGAGTTGACTAGAGACTAAAGCGTGTCAGCCGTATTCATTTGTAGGGGATTATTGATTTGCATAGATGCAGGCGGGGTCCGGGCATTGATTTGTACCAATAGGGAGCCCGGCTATTGATTTGCATGGGGGGTATGCCTGGATCTCATACCTGCCTCGCCTGAATCCCATTCACGTCAATTAACGAGACCCGTACGTGTTCTTGTACGGACAAGGCAGGTATGGGACGCGAGCATGTCCTAGACACGAATCATGCCATGCAAATCAATGCATATACGTGCTCTGGGCATGGGTTTGTATGAGGCCACAGATCTGTATCGGATACATGTCCGAAACCCATACAAATACATACCCAGAGCACGTACAAGCAGCACTTCGCATCAATGCGACGCAGGTCGATAGAGAAAAATGGCCGGTCATGTAATGGCATCACTCACCATTAAGGACATTCGCACGAGCGACCACACACCGCATGCGACCAGATTCTGAGAGCCGCCGACTAGAATATCACCCAAACTAACGAATTGCTGAAGACCTTGTAGAAAGTTGGTGAGTCGCGGACCGTAGCAACGACCCCGACCAATTTTGGGCGATATTTTCTGATCGATCTCAGCTGTGAGTCGCATGACATCGTGAATCTCCGGCGGTGATTTGTGGACTTGGGTTCTATATGAATTGAAACGAAGTTTTTGCTCCATGGTAAGATCGGCCTCGAATTCGGAGACGGCTTGCGCAAGCCTGATTTCCGGCTTCAATCGCGAAACGGTTGCCAACGCCAATGCCATGATGAAGCCGGGTGCACCCCGCGATGTTGAATGGTTATGTTGCGAGAATGATTTTTTTTTTCTGTTGTTCGTCACATAATGGCATCGGAAGGTCGATAGCAGCACAAATTACTTCAAATCATTGCCTCATGTCCTTCAGGTTCGATTTTAGGAGTTGTTCAACATGGCCATCGACGAGGCTGAGCCGCGACAACTCGGATTCGCGACAAGCCACTTCAGACTACTGGTAGCGCGAAGCTGTTTATGTATGATGCACCGCCGCGGCCTCATTAGGCATAGGATAGCACGGACGTCTTGAGATGCAAAGATGATGATAGGATGTTGTTCAGGTGCGCCTCGGAAGGGGTGAGGTTGAAGGCGAATTGATCAGGCAGGCACCCAGCCCTGTAGCTGACCAATGAGAACTTCCAATTTCGATGCATATATTATTTGCTATATTCTAGCATACTGTATTCACCAACGCCTCGTAAACAACTTTCTAACAAAATTAGATATTATCATAAATTCATAACAAAACATTCTTCGGCAAGATGCATTCCATCCCAAGTCATAACACCGTCTGTGGTATCTTCCAGCATGGCCATCTTTTGCGACATTCTATTAACCATTATTCATATGCAATGCAATAAAACCAAACCTTGGAACAACAGACCCAAACAATGAAACAAAATATCAGTGAAGAAAACATCAGTGAAGACTATCAAGCATCCACCCCGGCGACAGCGGATTCGACATCCGCACCCCAGCCCCCGACTGCGTGATCATCGAGTACTCCGGAGGTGCATAATCGCTACTACCGGTATGAGACTCGACATCATCTTGGAATGAGCCCCTCGATGACCGCTGTGGTGAGTATGACGAGTAGTGATCTTGGTAATCCTCTTCAGGTGGCGGCGCAATCGTTCGTGGGCGATAGTACTCTTCCTCGATTTGGGTATCGGGAAGTAGAAGGTCGGATGCATCTGCTGGAGTGGCGAGGCCGTTGCCAGGCGCGGATGTGATTTGGATGGGGATGTTGAGAGAGATGCTTGGTGCGAGGGGCAGTTTTGTGCTGGCGGGTTGGTAGGATAGCGACAGGTCGAGAGTGTACACTCGCGAGACAAGACAGGAGTGGAACGTGGGTACGAAAGTTCGGTTTGCAGGCAAGGTGACGGGGACGAGTATCGATGCAGTATAGAATGTCTTTCCGCAGTATGAAGATGATGCAGATGGATGATGGCTCAGACTATCCGCCAGCGAGGACGAGGATTCTGATACCAGAGAACTTCGTCGTGAGCCATCCAGCGAAGCATCTGTGCCATCGTGCTTCTTCCATTGTGCTGATGCCACGCACAACGATGACAAATTGATCGTCTCGGGATACACACCATGATCCGTATGGTTATACGCCTCCGCAATCTCCTTGGACGGGAAGTTCGTCCATGGCTGCGTTGCGTAGAAAGTCGATACTTTCAGCTTGCTTGATGTCGATTTCAGTCGTGGCGGCTGCTCATCTTCCGTCTCCGGATCAAATCTAACATGAAGTTTGACATGACTGCTAACCGGCGCTTTGAACCCTGTACTGCCAGGTGCAGGTAACTGCAAAGGCTTTGGCTGTGCAGCAGAAACCACCAATCGACCCGTCTTCCCTCCCAGCAGCGCCTTTCGGACATGCTTCTCCCGTCGAACTCGGTATCCATCTGCATTATTACATCCAATTTCCAGCGGCGGCTGCTCCATCGTCGCAGGAATAATGCGCACTTTCTTTGCTACTGAAGAAATGGCATAAAACGGCTTGGGGCTTGCAGGCGGGTTCTTCTTCATAACGGCGACTTTGAGTTTGTATGCGATTTCGCTCATCATGGGTGCCATGTCGTTGATCATTGTCTTGCCGTCGTCGGAAAGCATTGCGTCGCCTAAGGTTGGAGGGAGTTGTGTGTGTGCAGCTTTCAGGTGTGGGTTGTTTGTGAAGTGGTTGCAGGCATGTAGAAGTAAGTTTTCGGGCACGACGAATGTGAATGGGAAGATGTATGTTTCGAGAGGTTTGAACTCGCGGGATTCAGGGTATGTACTTGGGTCGATGGGTTGGCGCAGTTTGAGAAAGGGGTGGAAGGCGTTGAGGTTATTTGTTACATGTGCGACTGGTGATTGTCGTTGGATGATTGTTTTGGATGTACCTGTATCTCGAGTCAACTTCATTCATTCCCAGGGTTGAAGAATAAACCCACCCTCGAATGTAATCTGGACATGATCGAATTCTGTATCCCGTTCCGCTTGGATATGGACCTCGCCCTCGATCTTGTCGAATGTAGTATACGATGGAACGAGGCCCTTGACCTGCCCGTTTAGGGCAATGTCGATCTTGAGACGAGAGTTTCGCATTGGCAGTGATGGCATTGCGTTCAAACGTAGAAGATGTGAGGAATTGATAGTGAGTCACGATTGATATGGATTGATATCTGCAATTCGTTGATATGTGTCTCAACGATGACTGTGCAGAATTGACCAGATGAGATTATCACAATCCCATAAACAGCCTTTTATACAAGACCAGACGATTTAGATAACGATGGATGACCCCAAAATGACGAATGAAGAAACAGTATGAATTAGAAATCAGAAAACTTATAAATCAGAAATGCAATCCTGTAGCCGCAATATATACTCCTCAACTATAGAAATATATGGATCAATTCTCGTGTACAAAAAGTTTAAGCCTGAGTCATCCCATCCATATACTAGCAACAATGTACTATGGTAAACTTGGACCACAAGGTTCCAGTCTTTAGATCATCCAGCAAACTAACGGGGAACGGTCAACTGGCCGAACTCCATAGATGTATGACTCGATTGGCAATAACCTGCCTCTAAGCGTTAGCCTAGCCATTGATGTCTGGTAGAAGTTGGTAGATGTATTCACGAATTGGGTATAGGCTGGAGCTAGGACAAGTCATGGTTGGAGCTAGACTCCGGGAATCACAAGAAGTCCCATGGAGAAGAGCTTTAGCGTTTGTGGCTTGAGGGACTAGGCAGATGACGAAGATTGATTAGAAATAGGTTCTTGGCTCAGACAGACCTAAACATGTACTATGCATCCCGCCCTGTGACATCCATCAACTTCTTCGATTTCGTTTAGATGTAGAAACGGAAGGATTCGCTGGTTTCTAGCACTCAAGCATGTTTTTGTTGTATGTCTAGGAGAAAACATGTGAACCGATATCGCTACGGAGTAAATTCATCGCTCGGAATAAAACGTGCTCAATCCATTCCGGAAGGCTTTGAAATTAGGGTGGATCTATTCCGAAGCTGCTCTAGTTAGATGCACCCACCACCTACTTTACTCTTCCATTCAAGAACATATAGAAGTAGACGCTAGTAGTCCCCGAATGACTCACTATGCAAGTTCCTACTTCTTTGACTAGACATAAAGAGGTACATTTGAAATATGCGAGTTGAACGACAGACCCGCTATTCATGTTCGGCATCTTAGCCGTGTTCCCGTTGAGTCACTGTCGTCTGTATCCTGACCGGGAATTGACCAACTACAAGCCAGCTAACTATGTACTAACTTACCTAGTAACTAGTATGTTAGGGCTTTGTTAGGGAATACCCGTCCTTACTTACTGGTTAGTGTTCGGAGAATGATCCGGAGTCGGTGAACAGAATACGTACTTTCTGCGTAAAATCATTCTAGTATACGATTAAGACAGGATGAATATAGACTTTTGTCTAGGTATAGAGTCAATCTTGGAATTTCTTTTCGGGATTTCTTGAAGATTTTCCGATCTAGTTTCCACATATTCTACCTAGATACATAGTCATGGGCCATGTCATAAGGCGCCAAACTTCGAAACTTAAACTTTTATACAACTGGGTCGGTTCGTCAATCCACCAGTGGGCTACTACGTACTAGTGGATTCCTATTCTCGCGCCTTATGACTACATTCCTGAGGAACTGGGCCATGTCAAACAGTCTATTTAACCTTCAATCCCTACCCTGTAAGTATATAAGAAGCGAGGGAGTACGTAATTCAATTGCTCATTCCACACCTACCAGTTGACCTACGGAGTTACACCTAGATACATAGGAATTCGTTTCTCCGCGCACTGAAGGTGATGAATGCTAACCGTTGGAGGTGAATCATCCGAGAACTCGAATGAATGGATTGCGATTTGCCAATGAGGGATTAAGTCATCCACTGCCATCAAGGCCCTACAACCCTACAACTTGGCTAGTTAGCCAAAATTGTCGCATTACTAATCCTCTCTTGAGATTCTAATTCTGTCAATAGGTCAAATATCGCACAATCGACCAAGTCAGAAGTGAACTTAAGTTAGTTAGTTTGTCTTGATTATTAATCGGCTACCCCGTAGAACTACTCCGTACTTTTATTTGAACTCCGAACAGCATGGTGACTGTGGATGAGGACTGCTGCCTAATTCTTGAGGTATCCAATAGCATGTTAGACTCCACCACATGCAGCAGACAGCGAGTCGTTTCGTTTTGCGCCTTCTAACAAACATACTTGGGGTTCATTCATATGATTCCAGGTGGTTACGTATCGGGATTAGGAGTCGATGAACAAATTTATTTGAAAATGTTTATTTACAGGATGTTATTTATTTTGCCATGATAGAGATAAACTATAGACACGAACAGACAAATCAAATCTATCTGTACAATCAATCAAGGTTTCTTTCCAAGGTCATCAGACACAACAAACCCTGTTTTATCAATACCATACCCCATCCTCATAGGCCCATGCAGCGCTATACCCGGCAAACTAAAACAATTGCGTGCTATGCATGATAAGAAAACAGAACAGACATGTGAGGGGCAATCAGACAAGAAAAGATCTAAGGGTATAAAAACACAAATTGCTCGCTGAATCGTGCAACAACAAAGAAAGGAAAAAAAAAAATCGTGAGTCATGGGACTTTATATGGTCGGTTGATTATTGATTCACCCTCGGACTAGTATTGGTTCGTGGGTGCTGGGGCGTTTGCGACTCGCGGCCAGCGAGAGAGGTATTCGACATTGTCGAGGTTGCCTTTGCTTTGGTTGCGGACGTATTGAGTGCTTGGGTCGATGCGAGGTTCGTAGTCCCAGACCGTTGGGACGCCTTTGATCAGTGCGGAATACACGATGCGACGGCGACGCTGTGAACGGACTACATCCTCGTGAATGGCGCGCAGGTTCCAGCGGGAGTGGACTTCTTCGACGAAATGCTCATAGACGGTTGCTGGGTCGTCCTGCTCGGGGAGGATAAGAGGCAAGCTGGGACTGGGTGTGCGAGGAGGTGTAGGAACCACATCAGCTGGGATCTTCGGGAAAAATGACTTCTCGGTGCTCACAAAAGTGACGGCATCCGGTGCCTCGCCATTGGGAGGAGTAGGCAATCCTGTTGGTTTGAGCTTGGTTTCTTTGGTCTTTGGTGCTGGGATTGGAAGGCCTGCAGCCAAGTTCGTGGTTTCCAGAGGATCAGCTTCGAGATCAAACAGCATGGGCGGGTCGATCAATGAATAGATGAATTTCCACTTTCCGCGACGAATCATGATAACCGGAGTCTGGGATCCTTCGGCCATGTACTCGCCAAAAACAGTGTCGGTCTTGAGTCCCTCGCCGCCGGTCAGATAAGGAACCAACGAAACTCCGTCCATGGGCAGACTAGGCTCTAACCGAGCTCCCACCAACCCGGCAAATGTGGGAAGAATGTCCATAGTCGAGACATTCTCCTTGATGCGCTTAGGAGTGAATCGATTGGGAGCGTGAACGATGAACGGAACGCGCGCAGAATTCTCGAACCAGGTCATTTTGTACCACAAACCACGCTCGCCAAGCATATCGCCATGGTCTCCGGTGAAAACAATAATGGTGTCGTCGGTCAAACCGCAGTTGTCGAGCGCTTTCAATAGCTTGCCAATGTTGGTGTCGACATAGGTGCATGCTCCGTAGTATGCGCGACGAGCAGCCTTGATGCGCTCTTCGGGCATCTCCTTGCCCCAGAGATCAATACACTTCAACACGCGCTGTGAATGAGGGTCTTGCTGATCATGTGGAATTGCAGCTGTCTTGGGTAGAGGAATTTCGACGTCTTCGTACAAGTCCCAGAATTCCTTGGTCATGGCATATGGGTCGTGGGGGTGAGTCATGGAGACTGTCAAGCAGAATGGCTGATCACCGCGGTGCCGAACGTGGTCGTACAGATACTGAGTCGATTTATAGATGACCTCCTCGTCATAGTCAAGCTGATTAGTGCGGACAACTGGACCTGCGTCTAGGACAGAGGACATGTTGTGGTAATAATCAGGGCGAACCTCCTATGCTTTGTTAGCTTTATGCACAATTTACACGCAATAGACAACATACAGGCTCATCCCAATTCACAGACCAGCCATAGTCTCCAGGATAGATATCACTGGTCAATCGCTGCTCATACCCATGTAGCTGGTCCGGACCACAAAAGTGCATCTTCCCAGCTAAAGCAGTGTGATAACCCTCGCGACGAAGATAGTGTGCATATGTGGGAACATCAGCAGGCAAATCAGCTGCATTGTCGTACGCGCCAATTTTAGATGGAAGCTGACCAGTCACCATGACAAAGCGGGATGGCGCACACAGAGGAGAATTACAATAGGCATTGTCGAAGGTGACACCTTCCTTTGCCAATCGGTCCAGGTTGGGAGTTTTGATGCGGGAGTTGGAGTCGTGGATGGACAGGAGTGGCGCGGCCATCTGGTCGGCCATGATATAAAGGATGTTGGGTCGTTTGGCAGCCATGTTGTGTTGCTTTCGGTCTGTCGGTTTGCTCAGAAGTTGACGTTGAATTATCTATGAGAACACCAGCCAACAGTATGGACAGGTCGTTGGGCTGTGTTCAACCAGGACTTTGCCTGGCTACTGGATTACAAAGAGAAGAAGCTGAAAAATATATTGGCTCTTTGCAAATCAAGGGTTGACAGATGAAGAAACAAACAAAGCACGCTGAAAATATGGTTGAGAAAAAGAAACGAGCAAAGGGGAAAAGTATAAATGAAGTGGAAGAGGCGGGCTTTTTTAAATGACGCCAGGAAAGGTCTCCCTCTTTTTTCTGCGTTGTTAACTTTTCCCAGGGCAGCCTGGAACGGGAAGGAGGTGGGCTAATCGAAAATTACGCGTATGGTACATGTATGAGTGTATCGTTACAAGGGCTTGTCAAGTACCAAATACTGATAATTACGTGCAACAGCGGCTGGTACATGTACCACACGAGTACAGCGATTACACCGCCCGCGCCGAAGGAATGTTGGAGTCATTCTCTGGGGCGATGTCGTGCGATGTCGTGATTGTGGGGTTAGTCAGCTACTTCCTTTTAACTAACTACATAGTATACGCTCAGGTCGGTTTAGACGGTCGAATTACTATGTCTGCTGGGGGATAAATGCGCCATACGTACAGACATGGCGTCGTCATGGCGGTGTTTCATGTAGGATTTTCAGGGGAGCAGACAGCCAAGTTGATAACGATGTGGTTAATACCGCTCGATTCATGTCCTTACCTAGGTACTTTCGTGTGATATACTCAGTACATCCTTCAGACACTGTCAGAACATGTATTGACCTCTGAAGAGAAGACGATGGATGGCACTCCCTGATTCAGCAAGAACTTCCTTCTGATAACTAAACAGGACAAACATCGCGTGATCCTTTTGTCAGACTGTTGAAATACGGTGTATTTCTAGTACGTACATACAGTCTTATCAGGGAAAAGACAAAAACTTCAAACCCCACATACGCTAACAAGGCTTGTTGGCAACTCGGCGTACATAGTGTAGCAGCCAGAGAGAAAAAGAATCATATGGAATCGACTGTGCGATAAGAGACGCCCAAGGCCCACATGCATTTAACCATTACTCCGTAGCATCACCCTCCTTGCAAACACATTGAATGGCGACAAGTCCTCCAATGACATGCTGCAGTCCAACTTCCGCTGCTCATTGGGGTCGCGGATTGCGTGACTGTCGCGGTTATGGAGATCCACTTATCCGCGATGGTTCTGTCACGCCATTTTGTGAGGCGCTGATTAGACGGGATCCTGGATGAGCTACATAGTAAAAGGTTCGCCGAGATGGGTACAGGTGCGCTATTCCATATGAGGACTAGCTCAATACATACGACGGACGTGTTTCGATGTGCTGTACTACCCAGCATGTAATACTATGTATTATGTATTATTTGACTGCGAGTGAGAGTGACTTCATGCTGATCGAGATGGCCATCATACTCGCCTTGCATCGAGTACGTATCCTGAATACAATGGAGACTATCACGCCATATCACTTCTTACAGGAATGTCTTGTCTGGTCAGACAAGAATGTGATGGTATCAAGATCTACATATATGTATTTAGTAGATGTATGACTCTATGTTACACGACGATGGCACGATTGAGTCATCTATGTACGTAGAATCAAGTATTATAGGCAAGATTGAAAAATACAATCGACGCGGATCCAAGAGTGCATGGGAGAAGTCGCCACCGGACTTCCATCGCGGACCGGTGGACTTGGTGACCCACGTGATGACCTGACCCTAATCAGTCTACTACATAGTATGGATGAGTAGTCCTGACTGTATCCAGTGGAGTCACTCCTCTTTGTCTGTTAGGCAGAGAAACGTCCAGATGCTGACCTACATCCTATTTACGCAGGGCCATGGATATTCTTACCGTGTTTGAACAGACGAGCATGAGTACTAGGTAGATACATAATGGTGCAGTTACATCCGTCTCGCATTAGTAAAATTTCATAGTATGCTAAAGTATGATAAGAAAAGAACCAAAGTATGGTGTGCGGTAAGAAGTACAAAATGCGTATTGATGCTTTCTTCTAGCTCTATTCAAATGCATCGACTCATCAATCGGCTTTAACAGCACTATGGAAAAGTCAGCATCAGTTTTCTTTCCCAAGCAGAGGAGGGAGGCATACCTATATATCCTCCGGATAAAAGCATACGCCGTCAAAAATCCCACCGTACCGGTCAAAAGGGCATAGACCGCGCACGCTAGGAAACTATAGCTGAAGAAAAGCAAACTCGACACGAAACCCGTTATGTGTAGTTTGTATGTATAGTACCAGATGCAGTACGCGAAGATCCAGAAGGAGCTGCTGCCGCCCGTGAGGAAGCTCTGCCACCACCAGTGGTAGTTCTGTATTGGTTAGTGGCGGGTACTTGATCTGAAAGTTGAGAAGGGAAGGATTACCTCTGCGCAGAGTTGGTTATATGTTGCGATGATGGTCACTTCGCTGACGGTGACAATCAAGATCGTGCTGACCACGCTCAAAAAGCCAAACACGTAGTAATAGCCGCTCTTATCTTGCCAGAGGTTCTTGAAAACGAACAATAGCTCGATAAACAGTACGGCAAATGGAATCAAGCCGGTCAAAAGTACTCCATTGATGCCACGGAAATACCATGGTTGTCGTGGGATCTGTCGGGGAATAGGTGATGTCTTGGTGGGATGCTGCCATGGCTCTGCGCGTACGTATCCGAACCAGCTGCCGGCATAACACAAAGGTACCTGGACTAGAAGCCAAAGAGCGACGAGCCCTACCAATGTGCCGAACGGTAGTGCTGTACTAGACGCTTGGGCCCAGACAAATAGGTTGAGTACGAAGATCAGGCAGAATGTGAGTCCAGGGAAGAGGGAGGCTGTCTATTATAAAGTTAGTATACAGATAGCATAGTAGTGGTGTATCACTTACAATAATGGTGTTCTTCCGCCAGTTCTGTCCTCCCAATGTTTTATACAACCTAGCAGAAAAGTAGCCAGAGAACAATCCAGCAAATACAAACAATCCAAATCCAACCGTAACGAAACCACCTCGGAAACTAGGATTCAGCACTCCCAAAGAACTGAGAATGAGTAGGCCAATTGCAACGAAAAGTAACTGTGTTCCTGAACCTACCAACGGTGCGAGCAGTCCACTGTGAGCCGGAAGACGGAAAACATCTGCATGGAGCAGTTTCCATCCGGCAACATCTTCTAGCTCATCGTCAGACAGCGGATCGCCCTCACCATCTTGAGTCAGCAGCCCTTCACTTGACGTTTTGTCCTTATTCGGCGACTTGGAGCGACGTTTCTTCAGCTTTCCCTCTTCCAAGACACCATCATCCCGTTTGGCATTGCTCTGGACAGTTCGGCCCCAGATGACAATCACAGTCACGCCGAGCACACCTGATATCGTCAAAGAATTGACAATCGCCAGCCAATGTGTCATCGAGCTGTCAACTTGATCGGTAAAGAACAAATCCCACCGGTTCGACCATTCAATAGATGTTTCTTCTCGGAAGTACACAGAGTATGTATACGGAATTTTCATCGTAGCACCATCATCCGCATCTTCACCACGCTGAGGAATATATGACGAATCGCTGTACTTTTCCTCAACTTCCTTATTGTTTGGTGTAATGAAAAGCTCCAGATGAGAGTTCTCCGCATGCACGTCGTACGGACATCCATCCTCGTCCCGATTTTCATATCCTATGCTCTTGGGGTAGACCTCGAATCCGAGAATCACACTTTTTCCCTCATCGCCTGCCTTTCCTGGAGCTTTGCGCCAACGAACGACAATCGTAAAATGGTTGTGGATATAAATTCGACCCAGGCCCCCCGCTGGAGAAAAGTCTTGGTATCCAAGTTTGAATCCGCTCGAGTAGTACTTTCGGCTGCGATCGACGGTCACGAAGCTGGTTGCCGCAGGGAGATTATCGACAATCCACTCGGCCACGTATCCATCTTTAATAAGTTGACGACCCCATTTGACAGCTTTGCGATCGACCTCGCGCGTGCAAAGTGCGCGACAGCGGACGTCTTGTTTCATTACCAACTCATAGTCCGAGGTCATGATACGATCACCGCGCAATATCTCGCCCAGATTTAGGGATAGGCTGTGTCCAGATGCGAATGGAGAGTTTCCATGTTTTTGGCCGGTCGGTGGGCAAACGAAGGGGAGGTCAAAGTAGGCATATTGTAGTTGGGTGTGGTCCGAGAAGATCTTGTTGACTAGCAAAGGGATAGGTTCGTTGTCTTGGTAGCTGACGACCGAGTAGCCTGTAGATGAACACCATATATCAGCATTGATGACTAGCGACTGAATTCAAGGTGGCGCACCCGGGATGTAAAATGACTGGCAAACAGAGAATAGCAGCAGCCATGGCATTAACCGCCAGCTGAAGCTGTAAGATATAGACATCATCTCCGACAGAACGTGACACTCTCAACAGGCTCCTTTGCTACCGAGTATACATGAATCTCTAAAACGATATCAATTGGCGATTCGAAGCAGAGAAATATTTGCGATCCGATCGTAAACGTGTGTAGTGTACTAGCGCTCGACAAGGGATAAACCCCGAACTGTTCAATAACGAATGTAAACGGTACAAAGTACCTTCAACTGATACTCGGTTCCTTCGAGTAGTCAATTCGCACAGATGATTTATTAGAGATCAACACGATCGTCCGGCATCCCCAACGTTGAGAAAACGATTGATTGATTCAAGGGGAAAACACTGGAGGTTCAGTTTGCCGTAACTCCGCGCCGGACAAGCTGGCAGTTTTACGCATTTGGTTTAGCGTGAAGGGGAGCTTATCCTCAAGGTTCGGATAGCTTCAATCTACATACTAGGAAGCAAAGAGTGTCATCAGTCACCATGTTTATCATTGAGGCTGCTTAATAGCCAGACATGATTCATTATACACTCCTACCAAGTTATGCACATAGAAGAATCAATGAAGCTGAATGGTCGCCAGGTATCGACCAGTTCAATCGAATAAAGACTTCCACAGAGAATATTGAATGTAAACATAAACCTGCTCGCAACTCGTTTCTTAACCACCCAAGAGAAAATTAACAGCACCTTGCACGCTACCACCGCTTCTTCGTAGGGCTGCAATATTCTGATCAAAGTCGTAGAAACCCATGTCGTTCAGTTGGCGCAATTGCTCTGCATAACGTTCCTCAGGGGGCCGATTGTCTACCGGGGAAGGAGCAGCCGGAGGAGCACCAAAAAGAGATGCCCAAGGGTTCTCTGCGCCAGCGCCGGCACCGCCCCCGTTCATGGCTTGCATGACGTTCTGTAGCAGAGCAGGGTCTCGCATGAATGGATTATTCTGGGGGTTGAACATGTTGTTGAAGTTCGGCTGGGCCGCACCACCTGCGCCGGCCTGGCCTGGAGGTGCTCCAAACAATGCAGGATTGAAAAGAGCGGCAAATGGATTCTGTGCTTGTTGATTCTGTGCGGCGGAATCTGTGGCAGCCTGTCCACCAGTCGTGGTCGACTCGGTGGTGGTAGTAGTCGGTTGTGCGGTCGTTGATGGCGGTTGAGGAGGAATACCAAAAAGACCGGCGAGAGGGTTTGCACCAGCGGCGAACGGATTCACAGGTGGAGTCGTCTGGTTGGTGTCTTGTTGTTGCCCACGATTTTCCTCTGGGGTAGTGTTTGTGACGCCAGGAGCGGGAAACGCTGTGTTGCCGGCTCCAAAGCCCATACCGCCACCGCCAAAAGCGCGTTGCATCTGTGCCATTTGGCGGATCGCCGCAGGGTCAGTCAGCATTCTTCGGAATTCTGGGCTTTGCATCATTTGTCGGACGCCCGGGCCCATCTCTCGCAACATCGGGTTTTGTTGAATCATTAAATCGATAAGAGCGGGGTTCTGGAGCGCTTCGTTCATAGTGGCCTGCACTTGGGGATTCTCAAGCATACTGAGCATCTGGTCTGGATCTGGAGGAGGCCCCATCTATAATCTGTCAGTCACGAATCTACAGTACACTTCTCAACAGCTACTTACCCCACCGTCTGGTCCAAACATCCCAGCGCCAGGGAGCTGCGCGAAACCAGCATACCGTGCTCCAGTCAAGCCAGCCAAAGGGTTGTTTCCAGTGCCAGCGGCAATATTTGTAGGTACTCCAGGTACAGATGAAGGCGTCGTACCAGCAGCAGTGCTGGCAGGCTGAGGAGGGGGGTTCTGTCGTTGATTACTAGCTGCGCTCTTGACTAGGTGAATGGTGTGTCCATCCTTGATCTTGTAGGAGGCAAGAGTCTCGTTATCTTTGAGCACCCGACCAGAGTAAATCAGTCGCTGGCGCTCTGCAGGGGTGTCGGCGTGCTCAGAGCTGGAAAGCTTTTCTTTCAAGTCTAGAACGGTCGTCGAATCAGGTAATGTGAAGGTATATTTGGCGTCATTGGATGCCTTGACGCTGAATGTGATGGAGGCAGATTCCGCTGCCGGGGCGTCGTCCGCCATGATATCACACGCAAGAGGGGTAGGTTTTGTGCGGTTGTTTGATCAATCGCGAGCGCCCTGACTTAGAAGTAAAATATTTTGAGGTTAGTAGCAAGGTCTGATGCTTGTAGTAGAAATGCGACAAACAATTTCACAGTGACGTGAGCGAACTTGAAGTTGGAAATGGCCGTAGTGGCTCAGCAACCAGTAGGACAATCAACGGGATAATGTCAGCCCGTCCGGAAGCTGGCAGAAACCAATGGATTAAGGCAGAGATTAAGGCAGTGCGTTGTCGCTGCCTTGTTGCCTCGTTAGGTCACGTGCCTTGGCGCTTGGCACGCTAAAGCCACAGCTTTTCTCTTTTTTTCTGCAGGTTTTGCAAGCTCCCACGTCCACAGTCCTTCTTCTCCCACTTTGACGGCAGGACGCGTCGTCCTTGATCAGCCAAATAATACAAGACTATTCTATCATCAACCGGTCTTGACTTTCAAGACTGCCGTACTACCTTGTCAGTTTGGAGATGGAAACCTGATCTCGACCAATCCTCTTCTCGGCAACGCGACCAACCACCACCAGTTGACAACCCGATTAGAGCATAGTGCCTGCCCACCATGGCGACCACATCGAATATGTTCATGTATTCCTTGACGTTACAGAACCCCACAGCTGTTACGCAAGCTATACTCGGACAATTTGCAGGCACAAAGGAACAACAGATTGTGACGGCTTCCGGTTCGAAGCTTACTATCCATCGCCCGGATGCCGCTGAAGGCAAAGTCACCCCGATGTATACTCAGGATGTCTTTGGTATCATAAGGTCTCTTGCAGCTTTCCGGCTGGCCGGAAGTAACAAAGGTATGTTGCGCTCTACTCCCCCTAAAAGAGTCATTTTTAGTGATTCGTGAAGCTCCCGGGAACCAGCCACTATTGTCGGATGTGCCTCGGTCGGAAGCATCGAAGCGTTGAAAGCTCTGCAATGATATCGTTGATCCGTGCTGAGAAGTGTACAGATTACATCATCATTGGGTCCGATTCGGGTCGGATTACCATCATTGAGTACGTACCGTCACAGAACAGATTCAACCGCATCCATTTGGAGACATTTGGAAAATCCGGCGTTCGACGAGTGATCCCCGGCCAGTACCTTGCAGTAGACCCCAAGGGACGCGCTTGTCTCATTTCTTCGGTGGAAAAGAACAAGCTTGTCTATGTTCTAAATCGTAATTCCCAGGCTGAATTGACAATCTCTTCACCTCTCGAAGCACACAAGGCGCAGACACTCGTCTTTGCTCTTACTGCTTTAGATGTGGGCTACGACAATCCGATTTTCGCCGCTATTGAAGTTGATTATTCCGAGTCAGACCAGGATCCCACCGGTCGAGCATACGAGGAAGTCGAAAAACAACTTGTATACTATGAGCTTGATTTGGGTCTGAACCATGTGGTCCGCAGATGGTCAGATGTTATAGATCGAACTTCGAATATATTGTTCCAAGTGCCTGGAGGCGCTGATGGCCCCAGTGGTGTTCTTGTTTGCGCGGAAGACAGTATCACATACCGGCACTCCAACCAGGATGCATTCCGTGTGCCGATTCCTCGTCGCAACGGTCCTACGGAGAATCCCGAACGGAAGCGATCTATTATAGCTGGTGTAATGCACAAAATGAGGGGCGCTTTCTTCTTTTTGTTGCAGACAGAAGACGGTGATCTGTTCAAGTTGACAATCGACATGGTCGAGGATGAGAATGGTCAACTCACCGGTGAAGTCAAGAGACTAAAGATCAAATACTTTGACACCGTTCCCGTCGCAGCGAATCTGCTTATCTTGAAGAGTGGTTTCTTGTTTGTTGCAAGCGAAACAGGCAACCATCACTTCTACCAATTTGAGAAGCTTGGCGATGACGATGAAGAGACAGAGTTCTCGAGTGATGATGTTTCTGCCGATCCAGCCGACTCTATTACCCCTGTTTACTTCAACGTGAGAGGTGCCGAGAATTTGAACCTGGTTGAAAGCATCAATTCCTTGAATCCCATCATGGGCTGCAAAATCACAGACGCTATTGGAGAAGACGCCCCTCAAATTTATACCATTTGCGGTACAGGAGCTCGCAGTTCTTTCAGAACTCTCAAACACGGTCTGGAGGTTTCCGAAATTGTTGAGTCCGAACTTCCTAGCGTTCCGTCCGCCGTCTGGACGACGAAACTGACCCGCAACGATGAGTTTGATGCGTATATTGTGCTCTCGTTCACAAACGGAACCTTGGTTCTCAGCATCGGTGAAACAGTTGAAGAGGTCACAGATACTGGCTTTTTGTCTACAGCACCTACTCTGGCTGTTCAACAACTTGGCGAAGACTCTCTGATCCAAGTTCATCCAAAGGGTATTCGACACATTCTCGCTGATCATCGAGTCAATGAATGGCCTGCGCCTCAACATCGAACTATTGTTGCTGCTGCCACCAACGAGCGTCAAGTTGCAGTTGCTTTGAGTTCTGGTGAGATTGTGTACTTTGAGATGGACACGGATGGCTCGCTGGCCGAGTATGATGAGAAACGTCAGATGTCGGGTACAGTTACATCTCTGAGCTTGGGTGAGGTACCCGAAGGTCGCGTACGAAGTTCTTTCCTTGCTGTTGGATGTGATGATTCGACAGTCAGGATTCTAAGCTTGGATCCTGACTCAACGCTGGAGAACAAGTCCGTCCAGGCCCTGACATCTGCACCGTCTGCCTTGAACATAATGTCTATGGCCGACTCGACATCCGGTGGCTCTACTTTGTATTTGCACATTGGACTTTACTCTGGTGTCTACCTCCGAACAGTGCTTGACGAAGTTACTGGTGAGCTTTCCGATACTCGAACTCGATTCTTAGGCGCAAAACCAGTGAAGCTTTTTGGAGTTTCTGTCAAAGGTCAACCCGCAGTTCTTGCCCTTAGCTCTCGCCCATGGCTAGGATACTCCGATGTCCAGACAAAGAGCTTCATGCTTACGTCTTTGGACTATGTCGGTCTCGAATGGGGATGGAACTTTTCCAGTGAGCAATGCCTGGAAGGTATGGTTGGAATACAGGGTCAAAACTTACGGTACGTAACCTTTCTTTACTTCTTGCAATTTTACCCCTCGTGTCATGATGAAAAAGGAATCCGAACTTTCGTGTGGAAGAAAAAATATAAATTTTTATATCCAATTGTTCCTACTGAGATACTTTTCCATTTCACTATCATTCTTGGTTGCAATTGATCGGTCACTTGCTAATTGAGATCAGGATTTTCTCCATTGAGAAACTAGACAACAACGTTTTACAAGAGTCTATTCCTCTAGCATACACACCACGACACTTTGTGAAACACCCAGAACAGCCTCTTTTCTACGTTATTGAGTCAGAGAACAATGTTCTCGCTCCGGCTACACAAGCTCGCCTATTAGAAGACTCAAAAGTACAAAATGGGGAAGCCATGATTCCTCCGGCAGATACGTTCGGCTATCCACGCGCTACCGGTCATTGGGCTTCTTGCATTGAGGTTGTGGATCCTGTTAATGCTAAAGCTGTTCTTTCACGCCTTGAACTTGAAGAAAATGAATCTGCTGTTAGTATTGCAGCTGTCTCCTTCGCAAGTCAAGACAATGAGACTTTCCTTGTCGTCGGCACAGGTAAAGATGTTGTGACATATCCAAGATCTTTCTCCGCTGGTTTTATTCACATCTACCGTTTCCAAGAAGATGGTAGGGAATTGGAGTTCATTCACAAGACCAAGATCGAAGAGCCCCCACTGGCCCTTCTCGCATTCCAGGGACGCCTGCTTGCCGGGATTGGCAAGAATTTGAGGATCTACGACCTTGGTATGAAGCAAATGCTTCGAAAGTGCCAAGTCGAAGCCGTACCAAATCTCATCGTTGGCCTACAGACGCAAGGCAGTCGTATCATTGTCAGTGACGTTCAAGAGAGTGTGACTTATGTGGTGTACAAATATCAAGAAAACCAACTCATCCCGTTTGTGGATGATGTTATTGCACGCTGGACTACCGCGACGACAATGGTAGATTACGAAACAACTGCGGGAGGTGATAAATTCGGTAACCTATGGCTTGTTCGTTGCCCGAAAAAGGTGTCCGACGAATCAGACGAAGACGGTTCCGGTGCCCATCTCATCCACGAGCGTTCATATCTCCAGGGTACAGCAAACCGGTTGAATCTTATGGTTCATTATTATACCCAGGATATCCCTACAAGTCTCCACAAAACTAACCTGGTTGTCGGAGGAAGGGATATTCTCGTATGGACTGGTCTGCAGGGCACTATCGGTATCATGGTTCCGTTCATCAGTCGTGAAGATGTTGATTTCTTCCAAAATCTGGAGACTCAGCTCGCTTCCCAAAACCCGCCGTTGGCTGGACGTGATCATCTTATCTACCGAAGCTACTATGTACCTTCGAAGGGCGTAATTGACGGTGATCTTTGTGAGACTTACTTTTTGCTTCCCACGGACAAGAAACTCATGATCGCCGGTGAACTTGATCGGAGCGTTCGGGAGATCGAACGCAAGATCTCGGTACGTCCTTTTTTCCTTCGTGGATGCCATGCAATGCTAACTTGTTAACTATAGGATATGAGAACCCGTGTGGCTTACTGAACGTCCATCGTTTATTGTCTATTTGTACATCTAACGGAGTCTCGGCAGGCGTTTCAAGGGATCGTGAGCGCCTGGTTTTACCTACTTAACCTTATGATATCAATCAATGACTAATTCAGATATATACCTCCCTTTCGCTCCATCATAAGCGGTCATACATAGAACGTCTCTTGCCTCGCTCAGTCAGCTGTTATTTCATCAACTGATTTTGAGCTGGATACACCATTACTCCCTCGGGAATAACGGTTGTATGAGACAAGAATAACCTAATCGATGATCTTTGAGTACGATTTTATCTGTTATGCCCTACGGATATTCATCGTAATTTATCCATCGGTACAATCAATTACCACAACCGACTAAATCGATACCCAAATCAGTCTATATATATTATACCTTGTTGCTCTTTGATGTGTAGCCTAGAAAGGAGGCGGATTCAAATCCAACCCTTCAACCGTAAGCTTAAAAGCATCGTTCCGAGAATAACTCCCCGCGACATCTAGATCCAATCTTCCCCTGGCACAGTCCTCAAAGTCGATTTCAGCAATGACTAGGCCATCTCCTACGGTACTCAAATCCTCATTGTCATCGTCGGTGCAAACATCCCAGATGGGACCGCCGCAGATTTGCCCCAATGGACCGATTATGCATGATCCGCCGTGGGAGATGTATTCCTCTATTGACGGGTCTTTCTTTGAAGCCGAGTTTGATAATAGGGACTGCTGCGCGAGACCCTTTTTCTTCAGCTCGGATATGGCGCCTGCGTCATCTTCGACGGCCAGACTGGCGTACATCTGGTCTCGCTTTTTGTCTGGATGGAGTTGTTCGCCTGCTGACTGTGGCCAGGTGATTTCTTGAGGTTCTTTGGTGGGTTCCTTCGTCGATGTGCCATCCGTAGAAGCACCGGTAATCCAACTCGGTAACTCAGTCTTTCGCACACATTGATTAGCAGATAATACCACAGCGCGTCCTTCAAAGGCGACTGTCCGCATGAGTGGTAGCCATGTGTCTCTCCCATCAGCTGTTGGTGCAAAATACAAATTGACGTTTTGCGAGTAGAGGCTTTGGCGGAGAAGTGGCATGTAGTTTTCCCAGCAGATTGCCGATCCGATTGTCAGATTCACGCCGTTAATTTCGGTTGTTACGGCTCTGAGGGTTGAGGGGGAGCCTTGGGCCCAGATTAAGCGTTCTGTAGCTGTCTATTTTATGGTCAATTGATTGAATGCCATAAAGATGGATGGGGGAGGACTTACAGGCATAACTTTCCGTCTCTTCCCCAACACGCCTCGTTTCGGATCAACATAGACCACAGAACAATACAAACTCCCACCAGCCCTCTCAATCAACCCCACGCCAATAAACACATTGGTCTCACTGGCCACACGCTCCAGAAACTCCCTCGTACCATCACCGCGATACTCCTTCCCCTTGGCACAGGGTAATTTCCTATCGACCCAATCGTCCCCCGCACCGGATGGTGTATCACCAAGATCAACGGCGGAGTTGAAGTATTCCAGGAATTGATCCCGGCCAGCAGGGTCACGAGAGCCGATTGCGGTGCCAAAGGAGCATGTTCGTGGATATCCGCCTAGATATGCTTCGGGGAAGAGCAGGACGTGGACGCCGCGGGATGAGGCGTGGCAGGTTGTTCGTTCGAGGGCAGCAAGGGTGGAGGATGTTGTGTCGAGGGTGCGGGATTGGGCGACGGCCACGGTAAGGTTTTTAGGCATCTTTCCTTGTTTGTTTCGGGCTATGTTAATTGAGGTGTTTTCGGATCTATTGGTAGGAAAGAGAGAGAAATATGAATGGATTTATCATGAAAGAAGATGAAGTTTATGACTCATGTGCGGGGAACACTTCCGGCTTGTTAGGGTTACTACATACCTTACCAATTGTTGATTTCGAGCAAATTAAATAGATTCATTGCCTCCTTTTCCATGCAAGATTCATCGTCGCTCTATTGATGTCTCTTCAGAATACAGCTTTATGACTTTGTAAAGTTATTACTTATTTTGATCCAGTCATGATTCTCAAATGATATATCGTTTACCAAGGTTGTTAACTGCGTTTATATTGCCGAAAACTGATTTTGATATCTGTAGACTCAAAGGGAGAGAAAACCTTGGAACAGTTGATGGAAGAGGAATTTTCAGGTGAAAGCACACTTGACAGACACGAACAATTGATCGCAAAACATTTCCAGCTTCAAAACACCACGTTGCAGTTCATGCTTATAGACTCTTAGCCGCCACAATGAGCCGAGTCATCTCACCTCAAATTCTGGAATATATCCCGAAGATGATATTGAACGGAGTGATTCTCCAGCTCGAGATCAATTACTTCAGTTTGAATATCCGCAAGTTTTCGCACGTTCGGGATTTCTATTCGAATCCTTCGTTCGCTGTGGTGTTACAGTTGGCGATCTTTTGGCCCACAGTCTGGTTGGAAAAATCAGCATATCGGAGCACAACGTTCTATGCCATTTGATGTAGTTGAGTGCATTTTTCCTGGACCGAATCAATTGTCGTTTGGTATACTACGAAATTATGGAATTGCACAAGGTATTTGAACACCATATGCAGTTGCAAGGAGGCTAAAGGTCCTTGCACATGTGTGATCCTATTCATTTTTCAAGTGTTCAGATGTTACCTATATACTAACTTATATAGTATCAGTCCTTCCTCAGTAGGAGTATTAGAAACATTGAATGATCTACAAATGATTACATATAGCATAGTCTTTTGTCTCTGGCGCAGCTGCAATTGTAGCTAACTTCTTGGTGTCGGTGTAGTGAAAGGTTTTAGGGCTTTACTCGAATAACCCTATAACCGACGTCAACTTGTCGGTGCCACCTTGAAAATCACGTTGTTTGTTTTGAAACTTTTCTCTACTACACATCATATCGTGTAATGCGATGCCCAATAAATTTAGAACCAATTACCAGTTGACGGTCAATGTACAGGTGTGTAACCTTACAGCCTTGCGAGATATTATATCATACATCCACCAACCCCGCCATCTTGCTACTCTCCATGTGGCTCAAAATCTCCCGAATCACAAAAGCCTTGCGGTCATTATAATCCATAACCGTCCCACCATCCTGACATGTAACATCGGCAGCCTCGCGCTTCACACTTGCATACAGCAATCTATCCTCCTCACAGCCTCTCAGCCAATCCCTAAACGCGACATGACGCAAATGCTCCGGGCAACCCCGGCGCAAAAACATGCACATTGGCATAAGGCTCTTCTAGCCCAAAGAAGCGATGATCGTACCAGAACGGTTCTCGGAAGACGAACTGAAAGCCCACAGCCTCCAAGGCCGGGACGTAGTCCGTTTCTTGGGTTGGGTCGGCAATTACGAAGTCAATGTCAATGACTGCTTTGGCGGGGAGGCCGGGCACGCTTGTTGAGCCTATATGCTCAATTGCGAGGACGCGGCTGCCGAGGGCTTGATAGATGCGTTGGCATACTATCGAGAATTGCTTGGTCCAGATAGGGTCGTATTCAATTATAGCGATTAGTTTGTCGAGTCGATGCGAGATTTGCTCGATTAGGGAGCGGCGCCGTTTGAGGGGGGTGGCTTCTGAGGTTGTGGACATTCTTCTTCTTTTGATTGTCGGTGTATGCGATGATCAGATTGATCTACTTAATGCGATGAACTCCAGACAAAAGAGAAATGAGGAGACAACGATCAATTCTGTTATGAATGACTCATATCTCGTTGACTCCGTGTCTATCTCTGATATAATTATGCAGAGTAAGATTGGAGTGGGGTACAGGAAGGCTAGATCAAAATATACATGGAGGAAGTTGAGAATCAGGCTTAGCTCTGATTTCGACCTAGGATGAAGATACCTCGTTAAAGTAACTGTACGAAGGACTTGGCTCTCCTCCACAACAAGTTCGAATCATCCAGGTTCAAGTTTTAGGTGTTAGTCTTCCAAGGTTCAAGAGAACGTTGATGGCGCACAGTAGGCAGCGGCCCGCGCGGATATACCCACAACCTTATTGATAGGCCCACCCTTGAATATCAATTATTATTCCTGGCCTCAAAAGGCTCAAATTCGTCAAGAAAAGGTCGAAGATTGGTCAACTGGTGATATGACTAGTATAATACGCTCAGGTACGAGGTGGCGGTAGATGTACATAATACTACACAAGCACGCTTACCGGTCACACCAGTCACATTCTTATCTGATGCATTATACCTCTGTCCCAGCGTCCCCCAAACATACGGATCTGCTGGCTGGGTAGTACATATTGGTATAAAGGAGCAGAACAAAACAACATTGACTCACGCAAATTCTTTTCATTCTGCACCACAAGGAAATTTCCAGCAATGGCTTCGATTATTAGTAGCACGATTCTTACCACGACTCTTACCAGGACGACCAAAGCGCAATGGCATTTTGTCCTACACGGCGGGTGTACTGAGACCTGCGCTGATTCTGATCGCCAGCGCGAGATCATTGAGAATCTCCAAGCGGTGGCTGAGAGTGTCACCAGGGCGCTTAATCAAGGAGCCACAGCTAAAGAGGCGGTGGTTCTGGCCGTTGCGGGCCTGGAGGACTGTCCCACCTTTAATGCGGGACATGGAGCTGCCCTTAACGACGATGGAGTTCACCAGGTTAGTCCTTTTACTCGTGATAGGTACTACGTGCTCACCAATCGACAGCTCGAGGCTGGCCTCGTAGATGGCGTGTCCAAGACCTACGGCGCTGTTGGATTGCTTGAAACGACCAAAAATCCTATCCGGTTGGCCAATGAGCTCCTCGAACATGCTCCTCACACGATCATGGTTGGTACTGCGGCGGATGACACGGCCAAGAAACTAGGCCTTGAGACGGTGCCGAATAGCTCCTTTTCCACTGCCTTTCGTAAAGGGCTCTGGGAGCGGTCTAAAAGTAATAAGATTGTAAGCGGGGGCAATGGCACAGTTGGTGCCGTTGTGCTTGACAGCTATGGCCAGTTGGCTGCAGGCGGGTCAACGGGAGGGGGGACAGGAAAAATGGATCGGCGTTTGGGAGACACTGCAATCCTCGGAGCGGGCCTCTATGCTGATGACCGTGTAAGCGTTGTTTGGTAAGGTCGTACATCTGTTTTCTGAGGAAGGACATTCTGATAATTCCACAGTAGCGGCGCTGGAGACGAAATACTGAAGCACTCTGTTGCTGCCGCAGTTGCCCGGTATCATGCTGACGGCTACACCTTGCGTGATGCTGCTCGCCAAGCGTTGTTGCCTCTTTCGCGAGCGGGAGCATCTTGTGCAGTGCTGGTCATAGACGCCAATGGAGAGTCTACTGTAGAGTCCAATGCGCCTCTTTACGTCCGTCTTAAACGCAGCCAATGCGTGACCCCGCGTCGATGGATAGCGTGAATGTCCAATGACCAATTGATCATCGTGATAAATTTCGTGTGTCTGAAGCACAGGAATGGTCGTAGGATGAATTTTTACGTGCCATGAATACCCTTCGCACCATCAATTCGGCACTCCGCAAATTCTACCAAGTGGAGCGCTGTGCGCTGATCACTGAGGGCAAAGATGTTCTCTCAATTTGGCCTCTACACGGCTTGGGTCGCGATTGGAAACCCATCATGAGTGACGTGAAAGAGTACCACAAAACATTCCCTGGTTATGTGTCTTCACATGATGGCCCTATGATGGCTTCCGAGCAATTGAATGATGTCTGTTCCAAGATTAGATCAGTATCAGGACTGTTGGAACCACTGAACTACCGTTTCGATGGTCCTGATGATGACAAGAACCTCTTTGCTCGAATTATACGGGGTGAACTGCCGCAGTACCGGGTTTGGGAGGATGAGGAGCATGTCGCATTCCTCACCCCGTTTGCTAATGCTGATGGCTTTACTGTTTTGGTGCCTCGAGTCCATCTCTCTAGTGACATCCTTTCTCTTGAGGAGAGTCCTACACCAAGCTTATGGCAGCAGCGCACGGAATGGCCGGTATGCTGATGAAGGTATTTGACACTCAACAATGTGGCATGATCTTTGAAGGATTCGAGATTGACTATGCCCATGTCAAACTCATCCCAATCCATCCCCCAGCCGATCCACCATTGGATGCAGTTGCCTCCTTTCATGAGACATATCAAGGCTATGTGAGCTCTCTTCAAGGACCGATATGCCCAAACTGCCCAGAACTTGTCCGAATATCCCAGGCTCTGCGACGCAACATTAGGGCACTAGAGAGCGTGACTCCGCCGTGTTCTTGGGGCAATCCCGACCGCCACCTATTGACAGTCTTACAAGATCCTTGGTACAAAAGCTTGTTTACCATTCAAGACACACTCTTCCACATCTCGACAGACTTCTTCCACGGGTCTCATGGATACCATTATTGTCTTGTACCGTCCACAACTGACGCCGTCAGTTCGCCGATGGGTCTCGGGTCAGACTCTTCGCCTGTTTCAGTCTCGCTCCTAGGGCAGCCGACCTACTTGGCTGACTCGATGCAATTCGCATTGGAGTATTTTCTCCGCATCAGGGATACAGTGCCCGGCGTGTACTATGTCAGCACGTCTTTCCGTGGTGAGGATCACGATGCAAGACATGTCAATCAATTTCATCATGTGGAGTGCGAGCTACGCGGCTCGTTTGAGCAGGGTATCAAGATTGCAGAAGGCTATATTCTCAACCTCGTCGCAAGGCTCCTCCGCGATCATGAGTCTATCATTCAGGCAAGCACTACAGATGGTACTGGCCGTCTGGACCATCTGACGTCGCTGCACGACTACGCAAAATCTCATGGAGGTGGGTTCCCGCAGATCACACTCGATGACGCATTGCCTCTACCGACCATGCAAGACGGCAAAGATGCGATTGCCTGGCGACCGGTATCTGACTCAGATCTCAGCAAAGGTTGACGCTGACTCCGCTCGGTGAGAAGCGACTCCTCGAACATTTCGGCGGCGGCCCCGTCTGGCTAACGGAAATGGATCACCTCTCCGTTCCATTTTACCAAGCCTATACCGACCCCGGTCGTACCAAAGCTCGCTGCGCTGACCTGCTTTTGGGAAAAGGTGAGGTCCTGGGTCTTGGTGAGCGGCACGTGTCTGTCGGCGAAGTTTGGGATGCGTTGGATCTTCACCAGGTGCCAGACAAGGAGAAGTATAGATGGTACGCGGAAATCCGCGAAAGTAAACCGTTGGAGACGGTGGGTTGGGGCATGGGTATTGAGCGGTTTCTTGCGTGGGTGTTTCGGCATGATATATTCGGGACATGTTGATTGTGCCTCGGTTGAAGGGGATGTCATTTGCGCCATAGGTTTTTGTCATGTCGTATTGATTGAGAGACTGTAGCAAGATACCACGCAATACTCTCGCTTATCAATTGATTGATATGATTGTTCCCCTTCGAAGCTCGTACCGCTAAGTAGTATGTACTCGGTAGACAATGACAAAAGATGACTGGTGGGGCGCTAATGATGGGGCCTTGCATACATTAGTGAGGCAGAGAGCGACTCTTGGCAGGGGTCTTCCCATGTTGATCTTGTGCTCCGGGCATTGCTTAGGTCAATAGATGGTCCTTGATGAATAAAGGATTGACCTGGCACAAGTGAGGGCTATAATCACTATATTCAGGGCTGAGTCTTGTGAAGAAAAACGATTGGTCGGAAGACACATTTCCACTTCCGGCCTAGTCGACCCGGGCTGCCGGATTTGACGTCAGCTTTTTTTTTCCCTTTTCTCTTCCACAACACAGTGTATACACTATGCTATACAGAGCCCATACAGTCTGTATGGACAAGAGTGAGAGAGAAAAAGAGCTATACAAAGCAATAGAGAGCAGTAGAGAGCATGTCGAGACTGGCGTAGCAAATTCCGGCTCACTCCCCGACCGGAGATGGATGTGACAGGTCAGCCACGCGCTGGTATGCTGTAGCTGCTTCGGGGGAGTACAAACAGCTTGGATACTCCGGACGGAGCTGTCGAAACGGATTGGTAGATACTATGTGAGGGCGTAGATAGCAGCTTCATGAGCAACAGATGCAGCAAAGAGAAAAGAGGGACGGAAACAGCCAGAAAAAGCAAAGAAAAAGGGTTCTGGGGAAGGAACTGGCCGGAAACATCGAGGGACAACGAAGGAGCTCAACTGCCTTATCAATTAATTGGCAATTCCCTTGTCATCTTCTCAGTCTACTATATCGACCAAATCAAAACAATTCATGCTTCTATTATTATTGTATTTGTGTGTGCGCACCTGCTGATCGCTGCGAACGTCAGGATCCGGATCCACAGCCCACTATTCATCCCTTGTCATTGGCAGAGAGCAAGGTGTCTTAGCTAATTGTCCACTGTTCCAGCCACTTTGCCTCTCCCACAGCTCAATTAATTGTCTCACTTGCAAGCTACATCTCTTTCTCTACACCACCGATACCTAGAGATACTACCAGTTACATCGCAATCTCGATCACAACTCGAATAGACCTGACTATCACCTCGATCACCGTCGCCATGCCGAAGAAAGGAGGAAAGAAGCACAACAAGAAGAAGGGACCTGGCGGCGGCGGAGCCAAAGTCCCGGATCTCAAGAACGTCATGTAAGTTGGAGACATCTCGGAATCGATTACGACTGTCCAGGACCGCGTGTCTGACCTTTTGAATAGCAGCCCCGGTCACAAAGAAGAGGATAAGCTCATGTACGGCGAGGGAACCGCTGCCGAAGCGACAACAACAGAGGCCGGACCAGCAACAGCAAGCGGATCGGCTGCCGCCGAAGCTGCTGATCCAGCAGCTGCAACTGCTCCGGAGACACAGGAAGCTTTGGCGCAAGCAGAGCCGACCGCAGCAGTGCCGGAGAAAGAGGAAGAACTACCAGTGCGTGGGAAGGGTATGCATATTGTCTACACATCTCCAACAATGGAATTGTCTAACCAGATGGGCATAGATATCGTTCCTACCGAAGCGACCAAAGAACAACGAGGTGACGAGCGAACAGAGGCATTAGCCGCTGCCGCACCCACCGGCGCGAAGAAGGAAGCTGAAAAGGAGGAAGCGCCAAAGGAGGTAGCGAAGGAGACCGAGATCGCCAAACCCGAACTCGAACGTCCGGCTACTTCTCGTTCTACAGAGCGTGCGGATTTGGTGGCGGCAACACAAGGCAAAGCAGAGCCAGCTGTTGCTCCTTCGACGAACGGTGTCGCCGAAGTGGCTAGGAAGGAACAGGTACCTACAGAGGAGACTGCCGGTCTTGTCACGGCTGGAGGAGTTGGCGCGGTAGCATTGGCTGGTGAAAAGACCACCGAAGAGGGCCGAACACAGCCAGGTATGTATCTCATATATTGCGATAAGAGCTGAACTGACTTTGTACAGCTCCAGCTGCGTTGGAGAAAACGGAGACGGCAAAGGAGGCACCGGCTCAACCTGCTGGAGAGAAACTACAAGGCGCTGAGGTTGACACAGCTGCTCCTCTTGTTGCACCACACATCAAGCGAGCTCACGAAGTACCACCATTTGTTACCGAAGAGCGGGATCAACCATCAAAGAAGCCGCGTGTGGATGAGCCTGCTGAAGCTCAGCAGAAAATGGCTATTCCCGGACGGTTCCCCACTCCTTCAGTAGCTGGGTCAACAGCATCTGGAACAGACAGCGCCATTGCTTCAGAGGCACAGAACATTAGCAAAGGAGAGACAGTCGCAGAAAAGCCGGAGACTGCCGGCACTCTAACAGCTGCTCCAAGCACTCAACCAGCCGCAACAAAGGGACCAACAGAATCAGCTATTACCGCACCAGCAGCTGTACCCGTCGCTACCAAAGATACCAAGGCAGAGCAAATCAGCACAGCCGATACTGGCGCTAGTGCTAATACTGCAACAATTTCTACAGCATCGCCAGCTGGAGAAATCTCGGCTCAAAGAGAACCTGTCTTGCCCGTCACTCCTCAGAAAGTCGATACAACAGCTAAGCCGACTAGCCCGGCGGCAGCAGCAGCAGCTGCTGCTTTCCGGACACAGCCAAAGCCAGAGCAACAACAAAAACAACAAGAAGTCGCTGCTACTAAGGCTGCCGAGGAGACAACTCCCTCAAAGCCAGCACAACAAGCACCGGCCCAAAAGGAGGCCAAAAAGGGAGGATTCATGGCCTGGATCAAGCGCAAGTTCAAGGGAGAAAAGTCAACCACTGCTACTACAAACGGCAACGGCCGTTGATCAGTAGAGCTGTGTTGTTGATGTTTGGTCTAGTTGTATTTTGTTGTACATTAGTGCTCCTCGTGCGCGAGTCGAGTGGTTTCGGCGTTGTCTGGATGGGTGGGAGGACTGTATGATATGGTAAGGTATATTGTGGGAGGTACTCCGCACAGAGGGGGTTGATATCTATGTTAAAACTTCTTGTTTAAAAATAATTATGCAAGGATAGAAAATAATCAAATAATCAGGATAACCAATCAACTATAATTGGACCTCGTTTATAGTCGGGAGTACTTAAAATAATCAGTTAAAATAATCGACACAGAACTCGGCTGTAACGAACACAGTTGGTTCATTGTTGCGCCGCGCTCTCTGTATGCATGCATGAATGGGTCTATACGATAGAGTACTCAATCTTTTACTGGCCCTGTACCTACATATATGCATAACTATGTAAACTAGGTAACCTTTGGATGCTTTGTTCGGCTGCAAGATCTTTAAACCAACAATCGCACGTAGCCAGGTATAACTGTATTCACCAAGAACCACGGAATTAATATACCAAGGTTCGATCATTATAGATTGTCCCGTGACGCATGGGAGAGAATACCATATGTGGTATATGTGTACCCTACAGTGACACCATGGTGCACTAGTAAAAATATGAGTATATGCCAGAGGTCTTCTACCTATAAAACAAGGGGCAGCTCACTCCGGTCGTGGTATTATGGTGTGACAGTACGCACATGCTGACATCCTAAAAAGCCTTTGTTTTATTTTTATTTTTCTCTGCAAGGAAAATACCCTTAAAGTCGGGTAATTTCAACAGTTATATACGCTTCTTGCCTACATTGATTCACATTGAAGCTTCACAGATTCCGATGAAAACGCCAACAAGATGGAGAACAACAACGAAAAACTTGAAGCGACCTCAGATATGAGGGATGTTACGAGCAACGAAGATACTCGATCCTTGGCTTCAACGTCCTCGATCACGCGCGTAGGGGATCACAACAGCATCGGGTATATATCAACCACCAATACCAACGAAACCTTCCTTAACCCTGAGCAACAGGATGACCATCGCAGCGCCAGTCTTAGTAGGATCCCAGACCTCTCTAACTGGCGTCGAGCGTTAATCTTCATCGGTCTCTACTTTGATCTCTTCCTCGTTCTGCTGGATACGTCCTTCATGTCAACGGCCGAGGTCTTCTGTTCGTCATAGTCAGGTTGTACTATAATCACTTCAATATCCTCCATTATCCCAGAAGAGGCGTGTGCGAGAACTAGACTCGGGTCTTTATATAGAAGTAGCCAATTTCAATGCTGCCACCCAAACTTTTTTTCTAGTTCAATCCAAGCGTGTAAAAGTTAGTTCATCCAATATGTTCTACACCGGCTAGGGCTAGGGCTATGTAGCATCTCTCACGGTGTTACAAGGCAGCCCTGGAGGCAACGAGGTCAAGACACACAGGTATTCAAAGAAACTAAAGAAGCTGAAGACTATTTTCATTTGGTAATCTTTTTTTTTCCATGCTCAGTATTTTCACATATGCCATCTAGCACATCTACTGTGACTGAAATTCATCTAGGCAATCCTCTTCTCAACCTCCTTCTCCAACAAGCGACTAATAACATGAAACGAAAAGTCCAGCTCTCCCACTAGATCCCTCACACTCCTATCCCACCACCACCATTAGCTCTTTATCTTCAACCAATGTTAGAAGAAAAAGGGGAGGACATACTGGATCAACCTCTCCAAATCCCCAACAATACACCTACTCGCAAGATGCAGAACACTAAACGCCGCATACCCCGGCTCAGCCGCATGGCAAATATTCAATATATCCTTATCGACTTCCTTGAGTCGTTCACTGAACGCGTCGGGGCTGGGGACTTGTAGATATGGAGGCAGGGGTTGGGCGTTCATTATACTTGCCGACAAAAGCGCGAGAATGGATGTGATTTGGTGGGAGGTTATGTGTGTTTGCGTGATGAGTTTTGTGAAGTCGGTGTACCATTCGCTCTGTTTCGAGGCGTCGTTGTACGGTGTGTGCAGCGAGAGGGAGGAGGAGAAGGTTTTGGACGCGTATTCGGCGAGGTTGATGTAGTTCATTATACTGTAACAGTCAGTGGACTAACCAGTCTTTCCGGGGTGAGGGGGTGCATACTTTTGCATGCAGTCAATAATCCTCTCATATTGATCCCTCGGAAACCGTCCTCCAACTTGTATCTCCCATTTTATCGAATCCGCGTACGAGCGCAACCCATTGATAGCCATGGATTGGTTGGCATACGCTTTATGTCTGGCTTTTTCCAATCGTCTACCCGCAGACGATTTCAGAGTCATATCACCCTCATCGCCCCTCGCACGCGCAATCAGCGTCTCATGAGTCAGCGAATAATACTTCGCCAACAGATACAACGACGCACCCAGATTCCGTCGCAGGACCGAATGATCTGAAATAGGATACGGGAAGATCGTCCATATAAACGCAACCACAACACCGCCGAGAACGACAGCTAGACGGTATACTGCAAGCAAGTGCGTAGGATAGTACGGTTGACCACCGGCTTCGACGGCGTGTTCGCCGAGTTTGACGACTTCCATTTCGCTGGCTATTATGATGATTATGGTGAGCAAGCTCACGATGCCGGCTTGTTGTAGGACTGCTCTTTTCAGGGGGATCCACCACATGCCGGTTGTCCAGATGAAGAATAGAACGATTACGCCGGCGATGTGGCCAACAGGTATGTACCAGACGACCATGGCACCGATCATGCCAATTACTGTACCGCTGGACCGCAGTGCGAAGTTCAGGACGGTTTGACCGGCTGTAGGACCCATGCTGATGGTCTGCATGACCATAGCCCAGACGAGACGTTGACGTACGAAGAAAGCGTGCGAGGATTCAATATAAGCAATAACCCCAATCGACGTGGCGGCACACGCAACCCTGAATCCATACAGAGATCGCGACGAACGCAAAAAACTCGGAATAATGCGCAGCCATTCTCCCATTGACTGTAGTATATTTTCGGGCGGTAAATGTTCTGGATCTTTACGTCGATGGTATGCTTCACCTAGGTCGAGGATCACTCTCCGACGATAGACTTCTTCGCCAGTATTCTCATTTTCCTGATTCCAATATAGGCTTTCGATCCATTTGCGGAATTGTTTGCTGCCGGGGACGATTAGGCGGCTGTGTGAGTATTTTCCGCTTGCTACGCGTTGGTTGGCGAAGCGGACAAAGTCGAGGACGGCGAGACTGGAGGAGTACAGCATGTGTTCAACCTGATTTGTCAGTGGAAATAGCATTAATAGCATTAATAGAAGAGAATGACCTACATATAGTAAAATGTACAACTGCCGCTCCGTTCGATCTCGAGGCAACGCTCCCGGCACATTCTCAGGAAGTTGTATAGGCTGATCTGCCCTAGGACGATAAAAATAATCCTCCGGAAGCTCAATGCCTTTCTGCTCGCACCATTCCCGCAGAGTCACCAATCTCGCCTTATAAAAATCCTCACATTTCACTTCAAGATATTGCGCAAACCCTTCTTCCCCAGGACTTGCATGAGACGAAACAGCCTCAATATCTTTCTCTACTCCATGCTTCTTCCTCTTGAACAGATTCAATTGATACGCCACATGCTCCAGCCCGTCATGCATGACATCAATTATCTGCGCAAAATGGTCGTGCGTGGATGCCATAATCGCATTCCAATCATGCACCATCCTCGCATGCACCGCGTCATCCTTCGGATCAACCCCGCCTTCTTCAACGGGTTTGATCCAATTATTCCACTCCATGACTCGATCAAAGACATCCACAACCGTACTCAAGCCAACGATCGGCACCATGGTTGCACGTAACTGTTTGGAGATCATGCCAAATTCGCTGACGCCCGGTTTGCCGTATGCAATTTCCCGCTTCGCATATGGTAATTCATTCGTGAGCGACGCATGAATCTGCGATACCCGCCTCGCTGCATTCTTGACTGCATCCGCTTTGGCTCTATAAAGCCTCTTCTCCTCCGTCGGATTCCGCGTCTGCACACGCACAAACATATCCAGCCGTTCCATGGACTGAAAATACGACTCATGGACCCTGAGCGTATGCTGCAATGCTCGAATATATTCCCCCATTACATCAAACACGGCATCACGACACGTATCAGGGAAGATGAGTATATGTGTCACAGTCGCCAACGCCATACCGGTCAACATGGCCAGTAAAAGCCTCTTGACGAGCGCAAAGCCGTCTGATATGGTGACAAAATCCGGTGCTTCGGTAGCAGCCACAAAGAAGAGCATACAATGCATCTGCACTGGTATACCGAGTTGCGGATCCTCGCCTCGTAGCGTATTCACGATATACGTCTGAAAGAACAGCCAAACAGCCGCGACCACAGATGCAGCTGTATTATACGGCACGGACAATATCTCTGCCGTGGAGATGTCAGCAGGTAATGGCCCAGAGGTGTGTTTCCGCGCCTTCACGCAGCAATAAACCATCAACAGACTACTCGCAGCTCCAAAACACACCAACACAAGACCCTGAATCAAGAAATGGAAATATTTGCCCCGCGGAGCGCTACAGCGACTGAACATTGCGGAGACGGGCATTAGGTAGGCCATTGTAGCGTATTCTTGGGCTACGAGGTCGGATTGATACATTGCCAGTGCGATTGTTGCTGGGAGGGCGGCCCTAATCGAATTAGCTTGGCTTTCAATTGCTTATAGGAGAGAGAGGCGTACTTCATCATCCTCAATAAAGTCGGCATATCAATATCACACCGCGAGAATACTCGCTTGATAGAATCTGACGACCACATTTTGTACTGAGGCTATTCCCGACCCATCAAACAGCATCCCACCAGGAGAAATGAAACAAAGATGACCGATGATTGTAGTAATGAATCAGAATATCCTGCATCTTAATGTCTGCTTCCTGAATCGTCCGACTCGTAGAAAAATCAAATATTGATTTGTTGACACGGTTAAGCGGCCGGTCGAGTATCAATACTTGCATTTGCATTCGTAGAATAAGTATCGATTGGCCGGTCCGGTTATCGGCAGGGATGTATTCGCACAAATGCTCACCGTATCGATGAGTATGTTAGTAGACCGATAGATCTCGCATGTTGAGTCAAGCCATGATTTCCGCCATTATATTTAATGTTGAACTGTGGAGAAGGAGAAAAGAAGCAAAAACTTGGAAGAGAGAAGTCGGGACGGCGACGGCAACTACGTCGTTAGTTCGGCACGCAAAAGCCGATGGATCATCTAGTTGGGCACAACCAGCTTGATAGTCATTGTGTATATATTTACACCGAGAAACAAGACAGCCTCGTAAATAAAAGAATAATGAGAAGGAAAAGAGAAAGGTAGGAAAAAGCCAACTACTCTATGGTATATACCGGCGCTTGAATAAGGACATTATTCGGCCCACGACCCTTTACCTCCACCGTCATGAACGTCGAGAGGCGCACTCGTGGTCGCTTATCTTGTTGTTGCTGCGGCTGCAATTGCTCGTCTCGTTCTTTGTTGTTTGTAGTATTGTCAGGAGATGTAGCCGATCCTTGAGGCTGGCTCTGTGATTGTGCCGGTGCGGGATTTGACGATGCCGACGATTTCTTGCTCATTAGACTCCCGAATGGATACTTCTTTCGCTGTTCGCGGTTTTGAGGAATATGCGCTGGATTCTTGCCTTGTTGATCGGTTTGTTGCGGCTGCGCTGTTTGCTCTTTATTGTCTGTTTCCATTTCTTCGTTGCCCTCGCTTGCAATATCATCTCTAGCCTCGGCAATTGGTCGTGTCAGAGCTGGCAGACCAGTTTCAACTTTCATGTTAATCTCCGACACAAGACTTCCCGGCTGAATGTAATCAACGACAATATCTCGAGCTTCTTGTGGAATCTTTTCGGCAATGTTGATTGCATTCTCAACTATCATCCGTGTATAATGAGCTAGTTCCGGTGGAGCGGGTTCCTTCAAATCGCATTGCAAAGTCGCCGAGAGCTTCTCAACCAGATACTCCACCAATTGGTCCAGATTTTCCTGCGTAGCCTTGGATTGCAGCACATCAGTCAATCCATCTAGCGTAGTCCGTCTCCAGTTCGAGATCTGAGCCACCTGATTTTCTTTGTCGTCTTCATTAAAGACTTGAATTTGTTGGTGGCGCAGATTCATCTCGATAGTCTTGAGTCGTTCGCTAAAAGTGCGTTCTAAACCAGGATGGAAGTAACGGTTGAATACATCCTCAACTACCCACCGAGTAATCACCGCACGACCGACGCCAGTCATCTCTTTCGTGCCCACAGTAACTGCATCTTCATTGACAAACGGGTGTAACCAGTCAGGGATGGTTCTCCAATCTTTTCGTATAGAAAAGGCAAGTTCTTTGATAGCACCGTCAAGACGTTGAAACCTTGCTGTGTATTCGTTGTCGTCCAGAACCGTACGAGAAACAGCCATTCGTTGATGAGCCACGGTATTTTGAAGCGCCGTGACCTGCGCTTCTTTTTCAAAGTAATACCTTTTAACCTTTTGATATTTGGCCTCTTTATACTCTTGTCAGCACGTATCTAAATTCTCTAGAAGGAGGAAAACGTACGAAGTTCTTCATGCCGCATAATCAATGCACCAACGTCCAAATTCTCCAATTCCTCTCGCAGCTTGGAGTTCATCTGTGCCGACGGTGGCGTCTCGCGACCCTGCATATCGTGCAGATTCTGCTGTGACGCATTCTTGAACGACCCCTGCGATGCATTCTGAAGATACGGTTGTCCACTTGGTGCTGCCAACGAATCCTTACGAGCTGGAACCTGGGACTGCGACTCCGACGGCCGCGTGCCCATCGTTTGCTGTGAGGTCGCCATATCACTTACCGATGGATCAACACTTGTGTGTATAGAAGGTCGGCGAGAGGAGGTCTTAGACTATTAGAATATATGCAGAAAGAGGAGTAATGTTGACTCACCTGACTAGGAATCGACTCAAAGCTCTCAGACCGCCTATGCTGCCACCCCGGATGACTGCGATCGTTTATATCCACCCCCAGCCGTTGCGACGATTGCGTATTCTCCAGCGGCGTAAGCGGCTGACTCGGCCTATTCGGACTGGCAGGTGTTTCCGCTGTTGGTGGTCGTAGAGATGCCTCCGACTCGTATTGTTGACTGGTATTATCCAACGTCGACCGACTCTGGTTTTGGTCTAAGGAATGTGCACTCGCCGACGTCGTCGTTACTCTTCTTCCATACTCCGACGACGATTGAGGCGGATGTATGATGCTGTCCCGTCCGAACGAGTGCTTGATTGACGCCGAACGACCGAGCGATTTTTCTTTTTTGCCGGATTGTTTCGTAGCTGGGCTACTTGATGCGACGCTCTGGTTCCGACTGAAAAATCCCTTTTTCTTCTTTTGTAGTTTGCCGCTGTCTTGAAGGAGGTCCGGGGTTGACGTGTTGTGTACGCTGGTGGTCCACGGTTGTTGATCAATAGAATGTCTGGCACGGTCCGGGCTTTGCTGGTAATTTGGGGGCTCGTTGGGATTCTGTTGTTGTTGTTGTTGCTGACTAGGAGTCACTAAGCTAATCGTAGGCCGGTCGAGAGAGGGCTGACTGGGGTTGTGGTGTGCAGGATGGCGGTATTGTTGTTGTTGTTGTTGATCTTCCCGGCCGTACCTTAAATCAATGCCAGCTGGATACGGGCTGTGCGGGGAATGAGGGCGATGGCCGTGAAGCTGATGGGCGGGAAACGGCTCGGACGGATGACGGTTCGCTTCAAACCTTCTGTCTGCAAACTCTTCTAGGGACTGCTGTTGTTGATGGAGCAACTGATAGGGGTCGTTGGGTAGCGGTGGTGGAGGAGGTCCTGGAGGAAGAGGAACAGCTGAGCCCGACGGAGACTCGCCCGCGGGACCTGCAGAGGAGGTCTGCTGGGAGCGGGTCTTTTTGCTGAAGAACGAGGGCATGGATGGAGAGAGAGCTCTCTCCAGTTGATGATGAGGAGACAGAAGAGGAGGGAAGAGATGCTTGGTCAAGAACAAATTCTTAAAAAACAGGAAAGGGGGTAGGATGGTTGTGTAAAGTTCAAAGTGGCATCTTGGATGGAAGGGAGGAGCGACTCAGCCTGTTGCACAAACAGACTAGTGACCTGCACACTGAGGAACTAGCTCAGCCTGTTGGTACTCTGTCAGCCAGGCTTTACTATAAAAGCGTTTAATAGTGATTACGTAGGCTAGAATATATTCTAGTTCAGCAAAAATATAAAGCTCTCAAACATACAAATTGATTGACTGAGAGAGGATGAGGAGAACCGCCGCACGGAATCTATAAATCCCTGTACCCGCTTCAACTCAGCTCTCTGCTTCAACACCAACACCAATACTAACATCAAACAATAGAAACACGTTTTATTTGTGCTCGTCACACAAACAGAAAAGAAAAGAGCAGAATACCCACTGAGCGACTCGAAAGCTGAATCGAAACGGGTCTTTGTTTACTTACATACAGTGTTGGCTTCAGGTACTCCGTACTCGTGTTACGGTGGACGCCGCGGGGCTGTGTTGATCGCCAACAGACGAGGAATCAATAGCTGGCTGAAGTAAGCGAGACGCCGGGTGAATTGTATACGTGTCCATGTACGTATGCGCTGAATCGCATTCTTGGGGTAGTAGTGTAGTATGCTAATCAAATGAATTGTATCATATTCATAATTCGTACCTATCATACCTATATAATCCAACCATAGATCTACACGCCAACAAACTAGCAAACAGCATGGGTCTTGCCATGCTTTCCCTGCAAGGAGTGCTTCTCCTTCTTGTATGTAGGGTGGTTGTGGTGAGACTTGTGCGAGTTGATAACATGATCCTTGACGTGTTTCTGGTACTTATCCATCATGCTCTTGTCCATCTCGCCGAGAGTCTGGAGAGCAAGTTTGATGTCGTTGACGAGAAGGTCGGCGCGTGGGAGAGTGAAGTCCTCACGAACGACAACTCGCATCATCTTCAATCCTTCGCTGTGAGGGGCCATGGTGTAAGCCGGCACAACCCAGCCGCGTTCACGGAGATGGTGCGCAATGGCGAATTCGTCGTAGAAGTGTTCTCGGTCGGGGTCGAGACGGAATGCAACCAAAGGCAAGCCGTGGCCACGGCCTTGGCTCATGATAATGAATCCAAGGTCCTCGAGCTTGCTGGAAAGGTAGTCGGCGGTGCGGGTGAGGTTGAGCATGATGGAGCGGTATCCTCGCTTACCGAGACGGATCATCTGGTAGTACTGACCGATAACTTGGGAAGCACCTTTGGAGAAGTTGAGGGTGAAACTGGCTTGGTCAGCTCCAAGATAGTTGATGTTGAAGACTAGCTCCTGGGGGAGGTATTCGGGTGAGCGCCAAACAACCCAGCCAACACCAGGGTATACCTATACAGATTAACATTTATAAACTCTTGCTTTGGGGTAGGTAACCTACCAAGCCGTATTTGTGACCAGACACATTGATCGAAACAACCTTCTCCAGTCTGAAATCCCACTCCAAGTTGGGGTTGACAAAAGGAGCGACGAAACCACCACTTGCAGCATCAATGTGAATCGGGACATCAAGGCCCTTCTCAATCAACAAGTCATTGATAGACTTGGCATCTTCATATTCACCAGTGTAGGTGGTTCCCAAAATCACACAAATACCAATGGTGTTCTCATCAACCAAATCCACTGCCTCCTTGGGGTCAATGACGTATCGGTCATCAGTACAGTAAACATACTTTTCCTCAACATCAAAGTACCGGGCGGCCTTTTCCCAGCAGACCTGGACGGCACTGTTCATGATGATGTTGGGGCGCGACCAGTCTTTACCTTCGGCCTTGCGCTTGTTTTGCCAGCGCTTCTTCATGGCGAGAGTAGCCAGCATAATGGCTTCCGAAGAACCAATAGTCGAAGTTCCCATGGCGTTGTCGCTGCCGGCGCCTGTGGGAGCGTTGAAGAGGCGGGCAATCATGTTGACACATCGGTTCTGAATGTCGGCGGACTGGGGGTATTCTTCGTAGTCGATGAAGTTTTTGCTGAAGGCTTCGGTCATGAGTTTCTCGGCTTCGTCTTCCTATATACTCGTTAGAAAGGAAGATCAAAGCTCGAGGAAGACCATTTACCATATAAGTAGTAACAAACGAAGCAAGACTTTCCAAATCTATTAGCTCTCTTCTCTGTTTTGGATTAATCGGGCATACTTGAGCATAGGGTTTCCATCCAGACTCAAATCATCCTTGATCATGCGGTATGCGACTTCACGAGGCATCTCCCTCTCTGGCATTTCCAGAGAGGGAAGCGACTCAGCGGCATACCGAGTTCCGTAGACACTAGTGGAGAAGTCATCGTCTCCGGGGGCATTGAGGTCGAGAGTCTCGACGCGATGAAGTTCCCTAGGCTCGAATTTGGGAACCTCATGCTCTTTCTTGACACTTGCTAGATGGACCATCTTGAAATAAATAGAGGACAGGACAGCTTGTGGGTAGATAAGAGTAAACAGAGTAGGACTAGTTAGGGGAGGACGGGGAGGGAGGGGGACAACGAAGAGTAGAGCACGGAGAGCAGGAGCTCTTTATAAGTTGGTCATTTCTGTTTCTCGTCCTAATGGCCCTCGTAGCAGCGACATCTCTCTCAAGGAAAAGCTCTTGTGGCTTGGAGCGGGGAGCCTGAATCCACGTCAGTTTCACTATCAGTGACGCTAGTACGCGTATTTACGTGATAGCACGACACCCAAGAGAGTGGATATGGTAATTAAGGTATTATCTTGTACGCAGCCCCTCCATCGACGTAATGATCCAGGCACCAACCAGGCACTAAGGCACTCCGATCGCCAGCAGTGGCTGGGGGCCCTTCCCTGAATCTCCGGTCGCTGACTCGCTGCCAGCACATCCTTGTTTATGACTTTGTACTGAACAAATGATATTTATCCCAGAGCGACTATCCGCCAACTAATGTATCTGTCAGCAGTTGATATGTACTACTACGTAGTATGCCACGTACGTGGTCTGTAGATGTGGACCATACATACATAGTGTGCAGCGTGAAAAAGCTTAGCCTCGACGATCTCGTGTCGGAACTAAAACGGTAACAAAACGGTATACCGAATACCAACTGCACCAAAAAGGAGTACCCCATGGTGGGGTTTTTTGGTAGTGGCATGTAATGGGTGGAACGTTCCGTATTATTTCCAACACCAAGCATGGCGGGGCTATCCTACCAACCGTGAGAATCTTGGACCTAAAGATGAGACACAACAATCAATCGACCAAAAAAGCACCCAGGTAAGTTTGTCGATCTCACCAGTGTCTATTGTTTTATTCGTGAACCTACCACAATTAATGTGTTTGTCACCTACCAGTAAAGAGCTCGCATTTGTCACACCGTGATGATGAGTTGAAAGGATCTTTATGGTTTTCATTGATACAGTAAACCAGGCAAACCAGGCAACTGTCGAACTAGAAGACTTAGTCGGCCACGGCCACCATTGCTAATTCCACCACATCTAGTAAAAGCAGCACTACATAGTAATGCCGACAAGGCTGATACACAGGTAATGAGAGAGCTTTGTTCCTAATATCTTCTCAGCGGCAACCAATAAGAACCTCCTTGACGTATCTACATGTTTGTCATGTTTGCATCGCGTATCTCTTCCGCGGGGAAAATCTGCTTATCGAAGTATTTTTTGATCTGCTCCAATTTTAGCTTCAATACCTATTCCTTCTCTTCCAAGGTTTTCGCAGAGCACATCTTTGTGAAAAACTATAGAAAATGGGTCAAATAGAAGAACTCCCCGACGACTACGACGAGTCCCAACCCCAACCCCAAGCACCACCACCACCACCATCTACATCGACAGCTCCATCCACAGAAACACCAGCAATCCCACCCTCACTCCTCTCAAACGACAACATCCCCTTCCCCATAATACCAGAAAAAGTTCAAAATGCGGACCCCTTGGCGCCCGAACTACCGCCTGCGATGGCATCGATTCGATCGTATACGCCCGATCAATTGGCGGATATGATGAACAAGACGCCGTTGTTTATGACGGATTTGGATAATGCTGGCGATGAGGGTATCTTTCCTTTACTTTCACAAGTATAAAAGAAGAGAAAGATGAGATGCTGATTTTGTGGGTATATAGAAGGAGAAAACGTCATGCTCGAAGCCATCCGCGCCCTGCAATACGAAGGAACACGAGGCGAAGTCGCGCTCAGTTTTAGGGAACAAGGCAACGAAGCTGCAAAGCGCAAGAATTGGACGGACGCAAAGGAGTTTTATACAAAGGCTATCGCGGTGTTAAACGTGAAAAAGGAGGATGACAAATGGGAGAAACCGACAGATCTGGAAAAAGAGGAGAAGATGTTGAAGGAGGCCAGGGAGGCGTGTTATGCGAATAGGGCGTTGTGTAATTTGGAACTGAGTGAGTCCTCTCCGTACCCCGATTGTGTATGTGGGAAGGGCAGCTGATGGCGGTGGACAGAAAATTATAGATCAACAACACTAGACTGCGCGCAAGCGCTCAAAGTGAACCCGCGAAACGTCAAGGCCTACTACCGCTCCTCAATGGCGTTGTTGTCGCTCGACAAAATCGCTGAAGCCACAGATACCGTCCTGAGAGGACTAGCTATCGACCCAAATAACAAATCCTTACAACAAGTCTCCGAAAAGATAGCCGCTCGAAAAGAAGTTCTCGATAAGATCGCCGCCCGAAAACGCAAGGAAGAAGAAATAAAACAAAAGGAGAAATTGTTACTATCCACGGCATTGCAAGCTCGCCAGATCAAAGTACGCAAAACGGACGCAAAACCGGATATGGAAGATGCGCGCGTCGCATTGACGCCTGATCCGTTGTCACCGGAGAGTACGCTGGTGTTTCCGGTTATGTTCTTGTATCCGATGGACGCGCAGACAGACTTTATAAAAGCGTTTTCGGAAATGGATTGTATCAATGATCATTTGGAGTACTTGTTACCTCTGCCCTGGGACTCGAAGCATGAATATCAGTCTGCGATGGTAGATTGTTATATGGAGACTGTGACCGGCGGATTGATCAAAGTGGGCAAGAAGTTGCCGTTATTACAGGTTTTGTCGGGTGGGAAAGTAGAGGTTGTGGATGAGTTGGTGAGGATTATTGTCGTGCCGAGGGGGAAGACGACAAGGTTTGTGGAGGAGTTCAAGGCAAGGAAGGGGAAGTCTTGATCCTTACGGTCTACAAGAAGATATAAATTCCATGGTGGAAAATATTCATTGTATTGACCTGCCCATTCAGGCGTGCAAAAGGCACATAGCGAGGGAAACCGAGTGGTTCTTGTGTATCAACACTCGGAGCAAACCTCGCCTCAGGTCATTCTAATCTATCGATCGTACTTGTCCATAGTACATGGTACATAGTTCTCAAATCCAACAAGCATGTCAATCTAGTTGACGGGGTATCTCTGGGTATCTCTCAAAACAGGACATTCAACATACAAAACATTTGATGCGCATCAAAATTGGGAAAACATGATTTGTGGCCAAGTGACAGGAGTAAATGTTCCGGAACATATTGCGAAGAGGTCTGAAAATAAAAGGTGCCTTCTAGGCTTGTGATAGTCCACCGGGGAGCTATCCGTTCGTTCAGTCATTCGTCATCCAAATCAGTAAAAGTGATGCTGACTTAATACTCAGTATCAATCTCAATACCATGAGCCTTTAGATACTCTATAGTATCATTCTCAGTAAACTCAACACCAAGGTACTTTAGGTACTCTATAGTAGCCTTGAATTCGTCGTCAATCCTCTCAATTTCTGATTTATCGAAACCCTGAGCCCAGAAGGTGGGAGCATCGGGTGTTCGCGGCTCAGCGGTAGCCTGCGTTTTCGTGATGGCGGTGGTTGGTTGTTTCTTTGCCGTGGATGCAGTAGAGCTGGATAATCCGTTGTCAAGACGAAGACCGAAAACAGCGGAGAGGTTGTTTCGTATGGATTGTTGTTCGAGTTCTTCTGCAGAGGTCGTGGGCGCACCAATTGAAGACGAAGAGATCGAGGCGCCTTCGATGCTCTTGTCGTCATGATGGGCGACGTTCTGACCAAGGTTGCAGAAATGGTGCTTGTAGTTGGTGGCACAGTCGGTGCCGAAGCGCCAAACAGCTTTGAAAGGTCTCGCAAAGATGTTGGTGGTGGTCTTTGGTTTGGCTACTGATTCGGTGGAGGTGATCAGGGCAATCTTCTCGTCGGTCAATGCAATTGACCTTTCGAGGGCCGGGAAGGAAGTGTAGTCAATGTCGTCGATATGTTCGATGAATCGAGAGACACGAGCCATGTTGATAGAGTTTGTGATAAACAGGTTGCGTTGCGTCGCGAGCTGGATGCCTTCAAGTCGGATTGGTTCCGGTTGATTTGTTTCGGGCGGGTTTTATCCTCGCAATTCGTTTTGATTTCTGAGTATTGGTTTTGGTTTTGATTTTGGTTTGGTCTTAGCAAATTTGAAGCCACTGGCAGTCAGAAGGTGGAATTAATGGAAACTTGTTCGGAAGGATTGGAATTGTATGTCAAGAGCTCAAGCGGAAACGCGGGGTTTTATCTTGGTGATCCTCGATATAACAGGCTGGTATGAAGAAAGAAGGAAAGAAGAGAAACCCCTGGGAGGGACATTTCCTCTCTTCTTATAGACGATGAGGTCTAGGCTACCAGCAATACCTACCATAACGGTCTATGGTGCAGGCAGCATCATGTATAGAAGTAGATCCATGGATGGTGGTGATGTTGCCTGAAGCTTGTTCATGTCTGACCCTGAATTGGTGTCGAGTTTATGTAAACTCAATTGATATGATCTGACTTGAGCATAATTGCAATTGAGGTTGTCCTCCGACAGGCAGCACTGACCCATAATTCGACATTGATCATATGTTAATACCTAGGTCCCATACTGACTGCATGGAAGAAGGTTCAGGCAACAAACCATGATGGAATCAGACTAGGCAGTAGTAGAATTGAGTTTGCCAGTTTGCTGCTTCGCAATCAGAGTATGGAGGGAACATGGAGAGCAGGCTCATTCTGTTCAGCATACATACTACTTGATCATTATTTTGAGGTTTACGTGACAATGGTGCTACTAGTTACATACATAGTGACTACTATGTAGTCGAAGGATAAATACGGTGGAGAGTGGAGAGTGGAGACGATTAGATTGAGCCGGGCTGGATTCTTGGCATCTCAGCATTAACCAATCAAAATTCGAGGCCATGCACTAGCGTGTTAAGCGCTGACGCCGCCAAGAGCCGGCATCGCAACTGCCCGAAACAGCCTAGCCGCTGCCGGCCCGCGAGATTTCTTCCTGTCGCAGACTCGCCTGCCACCACTGCATCACAACAAATCTCCCACGCTGTGTCAACTTGAACTAACGAGATAAATACGGAGTACTCCGTACTTACCGGCCAAAATCCTTGCTCTCTTTTCCTCCGCCAATCACATCCCTTCTTTTCTATCTTATCCCTCCTGTTCCCCTAGTGCCAACGAGTCAGTCTGCCGGACACCCGACCGTTGACCTGTTCGTGTCTGTCTGCTCGACACTCGACTGCTCGCTTTGTGTTGCCACGCTCAAACTCTGATCTCTCCTTGTAACTGTGGTACCGGTACCTGAGTGTCTACCCTAGTACAGCAGAATAGAATAAGCACCGTCCAGCAGTCACGCTCTCAGATCGTCCCGCACCACAGATCCATCATCTGCTAGCCATGAGTTCCAACCCCACTGGCTATCCTACGACCATGCAGCAACATGCTAATCCCATGTTGGCTGCCGCTGCATATCCTGTCCAGTCAGGAAGCCCAAGCAATCAACAGTTCCCTTACTACGCTGCCAACCCGATGGCTGCCTATCCGCCGCAAATGCAACAGCCGTCGCAGGCACGTCCCGGCCAGATGCAACAACATTCCTTTAACCCCATGCAGATCCAAACCTCCGGCCCTGGTGGAGCGATGATGCCCGCTAATATGGTTGGTAAGTTAGATTTTTTTTGTTTTTCGTCACTTGGTCTACCGACCCGGCTTCGTCTTTCCTGTTCTCTTGATTCGTCTCTTTGCTGCAGTCATGGCGTTGCGTCAACTCGCATGTTTACAGCCACTTCAGCCTCTTGGACAGGACTGGCTTGGCTTGTCTAACTTTGTCCTACTTGTTTATTACCTGGCCAATCAATGTATGCACATGATGCGTCGTCTCAAGTATTCATGCTACCTCAATCTCATCCCGACCTGTATCCACCATTTGTATCCACCAAGTGCCTCGTGGCTATAACACGCAAACTAACGGAGGCCTCCACCGCAGCTCCGCATGCCAACATGGCTTACTCTTCGCCTTCTCCCTACCATCCGACTTCCATTCCGACTACCTCTGCCTCACCCGCGCACTCTCAGAGTCCTGCTACCGCAGCAACCGTCTCAATGCAGATGCCATCACAGAATATGACTGCTGTTTCCAATCCTGCAATGCTACTTGCACAACAGCAACAGCAACAGCAGCAACAACTTCAGCTTCAAATGCAGCAGCAGCAACAGCAACAGCAACAAGTCCAACAGCAACAGCAGCAAAGAGCTGCGCCGCAAGCTACCCAGACACCACCAGGTCAACAGCCTCAACAACAGCAGCAAGCAGCTCCTCAATCTCCCGCCGCCGCTGCTCGCGAACGAGCTCGCGTCACTGCTCTTCTTGACATCAATTCTGCTCTTTTGCAGGAACTGCTCAATTTACAAGCAGCAGGCAAGTCTGGTGGCGCCCCTCAAGCACCTTCCACATCAACCCCCGAGCAGTCAGCATCACCAGCGTCGGCGACGGAACCGGCAAGCGCTTCGAGTGACGCTCCAAGGAAACCTAGTCAGGAGTATGTAGAGTGCTTGAAGCGCCTACAAAGCAACCTAGTCTATCTCGCGTCTGTTACGGATCGCAGCAAGAAACCAGTCACGGCGGCACCAGCCATTCTTTCTCCCCCGCCACATATGGGCAATCTCAACGAGCAATACACGAAACTGAATGAACTTTTTGCTGGTGTTCCTCGGCCTGCCGCAGCACACCAGCAAAGACCTAGCCAGTCAGGTGTGGCCGCCGAGACTGCTGTGTGACGGGAAACCAAAGAAATGCTTATTAAGGTCACTCACTCATCGCTTGCTACACATGCGGCGCTTCACGCGGAATGCGTTCGACGGCACCCCGTCGTGTTTGATTCTAAACCCACAAGACTAGAAGGTATCGCGACTCAGGAGTCCTGGGAAGTGCCTTCTTGGCCAGAATGCGCCAATGTCCATCATTCACGTCGTCTCTAGAAAGAGACTCACACTTCATCTTGTCTTCCATGACTCCAATACGTAGCGCAGTGTCGGCATATTGAGAAATGGGCCAGTGTGTTACACATCAAAAGCGCGGGACATGACTATGTTTCCACTAGCCATATACGGACAGGTTTTGCATCTGCATTTACTTGCTTTCTATACAGTGTACAATATATGACCAACAGGGTGTCGCCCTGAAGAGTATAGTATATCATATGAACATTACAAACTGTATCCTCTCCAATCTACCATCTCATTTCGTAGAAGCAGTGCGGAGTGACGATCTATCCTTGATTTTACGCATTAACGCCGATCAGGATAATCACACCCTACACATATCAATCTATTCCTCAATGTAATGTCATATTTCTTTCATATCTCAAGCTAGAACTCCCCTAATGTAGAGATGGACTCGAGGGTGTCCTATCTCATCCAATCAACATGGCCAGATCCAAGGCGGGAGATCAACCATCAGAAATTTTGCCGTGCACTAGCTTCAGTGGTGGCTCTGCTGACCCTGACTACATCGCTCACGCGCCGCTCTAGTCTCACCCTCCTCCGCAAATTCAGACAAGAAGGCAATTCGATCCGTTCCGTTTATTTCCATTTGAACGGGACATTTGGTGGTTGCTGCATTGTTGTGGATGTCCCCCGTTTCATTCAGGACGACGCTCGGGACGGCGACGGGCATCCTTTCTTCTTCTGCTTCTGCTTTGACTTTTAGCTCTTCGACTGTACTGACGCCACCCATTAGAGCTACGAAATCGACCAAACCCAGTTTTGCATCCACATCTTTTGTGCGTCGCGCAAGTCACAAGCTCGGTTTTGCATCTCCAAAAGCTCAAGTCCGGTCGTGCATAGATTTCTTACCGCCCCGGAAGCTTGCTCGGTCCTCTTCTTATAGACCATCGATATCCGCGCGAGCCCTGACTCACAAGTTACTCATCTCGCAAAGTCGGAAACACCTACAAGCTCACAGATACTACAGCACATCATCTTCTCCTGAAGAATCTCCCGACACATCCCCCGATACATCCTCCAACATGAACGGCGAAGCTCGCCCCAAGCGCAAATACAGCCCAGTCTCTGCATCCGACAGACCAGCGAAACACCTCAAACCGGAATCCACCGTGCTCACTCCCGGCGACGAGACACCCGCAAACGGGACTGTATACGACGTCGAGAATGGCGAGGACATTACACCCATCGTTGCTTTGGGCGCAGCTCAGGCGGATTCGCCCGAGTGGCAGGCGACTATTGAGTCAGTGGTGAAGAGTGTTGTGTCGATTCATTTTTGTCAAACAAGCTCGTTTGATACGGATCTGTCGATGTGCAGTCAGGCTACGGGTTTTGTGGTTGATGCGGAGAGAGGGTATATTCTCACGAATAGGCATGTGGTATGCGCGGGACCGTTTTGGGGTTATTGTATTTTTGACAATCATGAAGAGGTGAGTACCAGACATTTGGGTGGATGACGCAGCACTAATACCCTACAGTGCGATGTTCGACCTGTCTACCGAGATCCCGTCCACGACTTTGGTATTCTCAAATTCGATCCCAAGGCCATCAAGTACATGGACATGACGGAGCTAAAGTTGAACCCCGACGGAGCACAAGTTGGTGTCGAGATTAGGGTTGTTGGTAACGATGCCGGAGAGAAACTCAGTATTCTGTCAGGTGTTATCAGTCGACTGGACCGAAATGCGCCAGAGTACGGTGAAGGATACAGTGATTTCAACACAAACTACATCCAAGCTGCTGCTGCTGCTAGTGGTGGAAGTTCTGGTAGTCCTGTCGTCAATGTGGCTGGTCACGTCGTTGCTCTGCAAGCAGGTGGTCGTGCAGATGGCGCCGCTACAGATTACTTTTTACCGCTTGGTCGTCCTCTGCGAGCGTTGCAGTGTATACAAGAGGGTAAACCTGTTACACGTGGAACTATTCAGACACAATGGATGATCAAGCCCTTTGACGAATGTCGACGTCTCGGCTTGACCCCGGAATGGGAAGCCTATGTCCGAAAGTCAGCACCCAAAGAGACCGGAATGCTGGTGGCGGAGATTGTTCTCCCAGAAGGTCCCGCTGATGGAAAGCTCCAGGAAGGAGATGTCCTGCTGAAAGTGAACGGAGAGCTACTCACTCAGTTTGTGCGACTTGATGATATTTTGGATTCAAATGTGGACCAGTCAATTCGGCTTTTGATTCAACGTGGTGGCGAAGACCTCGAAGTAGACTGCACTGTTGGCGACTTACATGCTATTACGCCAGATCGCTTCGTCAGCGTTGCTGGCGGTACTTTCCATGATCTATCTTACCAGCAAGCTCGCCTTTACGCCATCGCATGTCGTGGTGTATATGTCTGCGAGGCAGCAGGATCGTTCAAGATTGAGAATACTTTGTCCGGTTGGATCATCGATTCGGTGGACAAGCGGCCCACTCGAAATCTACAAGAATTTATCGAAGTGATGAAGACGATTCCCGATCGCTCTAAGATCGTCATCTCATACCGACATATTCGGGATCTCCACACCCGAGGGACAAGCATCATCTACCTTGACCGTCACTGGCATCCAAAGATGTCTCTTGCGGTCCGTAACGACGAGACTGGTCTATGGGACTTTTCTGATATTGCCGGTCCGTTACCTGCTGAACCGCCGGTTCCTCGGAAAGCAGACTTTATTCAGTTGGATGGGATCAGTCAGACTGCAGCCGCTGAGATTGTTCGCAGCTTTGTCCGTGTCTCTTGCACCATGCCTTTGAAGCTGGATGGTTTCCCTCAAGCTAAGAAGACCGGTTATGGATTGGTCATCGATGCAGAAAAGGGTCTTGTTGTTGTTTCCAGAGCTATTGTTCCGTATGATCTGTGTGACATCAACATTACTGTCGCAGATTCGATCATCGTTACCGGAAAAGTCATCTTCATGCACCCCTTGCAAAACTACACAATTGTGCAATATGATCCAAGTCTTGTCCAGGCACCTGTCCAAAGTGCGCGATTGAGTACAGAAAACATCAAGCAAGGGCAAGACACGATCTTTGTTGGATTCAACCAGAATCTCCGTATTGTCGTTGCCAAAACTACTGTGACCGATATCACGACTGTTGCTATCCCTGCCAACGCCTCGGCTCCACGTTATCGAGCTATCAATCTTGATGCGATTACAGTGGACACAGGGCTAAGTAGCCAATGTACTACTGGTGTTTTGCTGCGGGAGGATGGCGTCGTGCAAGCCCTTTGGCTGAACTATCTTGGCGAGCGGACGGGTAACTCGCATAAGGATGTCGAGTACCACCTCGGTCTAGCAACCCCGTCTCTACTTCCGATAACCAGCAAGATTCAACAAGGCGAAATTCCCAAATTACGCATCTTGAACATGGAAAGCTATGTGATTCAGATGAGCCAAGCACGCATCATGGGCGTATCGGAGGAATGGATTAACAAAGTTGCAGAAGCTAACCCTTCCAGACATCAGTTGTTCATGGTCAGGAAATTAGACAGCCCACCTCCAAAATTCACACATGAGGCGGATGCCCTGAAAGAGGGAGATATCATTCTTACTCTTAACGACAAGCTCATCACCAGAGTGTCAGAATTTGACACTATGTACGATAACGAAGTGCTTGACGCGTTGATCGTCAGGAATGGCCAGGAGATGCACGTCAAGATTCCCACCGTGCCGACAGAAGATTTAGAGACAGATCGAGCAGTGGTATTTTGCGGAGCTGTGTTACAGAAGCCGCATCATGCTGTGCGTCAGCAGATTTCGAAGCTTCACAGTGAGATCTATATCAGCGCAAGGGTACGCCCCGTTCCCCCCTTATAGCAATCTTGCTTTTCTTACTAATTTGAACAGAGCCGAGGTTCGCCTGCATACCAATATGGATTATCGCCTACGAATTTCATCACTGCAGTTAACGGTGTCCAAACTCATGACCTTGATAGCTTTGTACAAGAAGTCAAGAAGATCCCCGACAACACATACTTCCGTCTTCGCGCAGTTACCTTTGACAATGTGCCGTGGGTAGTCACCATGAAAAAGAACGATCATTACGTGAGTTTATCCTTCCTCATTTGCTGTAATTCAAATTAACGAAATCTAGTTCGCTATGTCGGAGTACGTAAAAGACGTGTCAGCACCAGCTGGATGGAAGGTAATAAACTATCCCAAGAAAGACGAGTCAGCAGACCAGGGCAATCTCACTGCAGATGCCATGGACGAAGGAGTTGAAGAAGGTGGAAGTGACGCCGAGCCTGATTGTTAGGCTGCCGAACTGGTTGAAAGGGAACTTGTACAATAGAAAATAGCAATTCCGGGCTCGATTAGTTGTATATGTATCGAGTGAATCGTGTAAATATAAAGTGAATATATTTACCATCTATTCCCTGCCCCCAAGTCTACCTGGGTAAAACCGTACATATGTACTAATGAGCAAACCTAAAATCCAACCTCTTGCTCCCCTGCAACTTCGTATCTCTAATATACCTCGTCTTCTCCTCTTCCGACATCCCCTTCCAAATTCTATCTCTGCGCCGGTTGACATACACGTAATAAATCTTTGTCAAGATAAACACGACAATCACGACGAGGTTGATGATGAGCAAGTTGGTATTTCCGCGGCGGTATTTGGGTTTGTCGTCATCGCGGTAGATGAAGAAGGCTGCTACGTCGCCTACTTGGACGGACATCTATTTTATAAATGTTAGTATGTGTATGAAGGAGGAGCAGGGGGAGTAAAGACTGACGTTGTATAGGGCAGCGGACACGGAGCGAGTGCCGACGTTGTTTGAGTTGCGAGATATCCAGCCTACGGCGATTGCTGCATGCCAGTTAGTCAGTCCACTTAGTCAATTTGCACGAGGGAGGTCAGACATACCATGACAATACGGATAACTCAACAGGACCGTAACTAAAGCATACGTCCCCCACGCATCCTGAATAATTCCCGGCCAAAACCTCAACGCAACAATACACGGTAAAGTCCACAGAGGTTGCAACATCGCCACCAATGACCTCTCACCAACCCACTCCGAGAGCCTCGTAAGCAGAAGAAGCGTCACAATATGGAACACACTCGACGGTATCACCAACAGATTCGTTGTAAACGTACTAAACCCAACCGACCTGAGCGTTAATGTGAGGTACGTACTCGGCGGCGACTGAGGGATATACGCCAAAAACCCAATGACGTAAATCGGCCACAGATGGTAATCCGTAACCGCGTTCCAGAGCCGTCGAAATGTGATGGCTTGACGGTTATGCATATCCCCCTTTGAAGGGTCGTCGCGCAACACACGGTTTACGACGATGGAGACTTCGCGGTCGTTGAACCACCCATTGGGACGGAACCAGGATTTGGTTTGGACTGCGGAGGCGGGCATCATGAAAAATGACACGAGGCCGACGGAGAGGGTGATAAGGCCTTCAATCAGAAAAAGCCAGCGCCAGCCGGCCCAGCCGTGGACGCCGTCGAGGTGGAAGATGGCGAAGGCGAGTAGGGAAGTTATGATTCCGGTTACGGAGAGGGTGGCCCAGAAGAAGCTGTTCGTCAGGTATTAGTTGGATATCATCCTTCAATGGGTGCAACTGACTTACCTGAGTCGAATTGGCAACTCTTTTGACGTATAAAAGTACGATAACCAGAGAACTATATCCGGAATAAACCCTCCCTTCAGTCATATCAGCACAAGATACTAGATTTGAAACAATGGGACGGGGTGGAGAGATACCTCAAGAAGCCCAAGCAACGACCTGGTAACAAGAAACGTCTCCCGACTATGTATAGCACACTGCGAAATAGCAACAACAGACCACAGAGTAATTTGAATCGGAATCCAGCGGTCTGGACCAATCTTTTTGGAGATGAGTTGGGAAGGCAGTTCGGCGCAGAGAAAACTGACGCGAAAGGTTATGTTGCCCCAGTTATAATCTGAACATAGGATTAGTAGTTGAGGATATGTAGAGGGCGGTGGATGGTACCGTTCGTGTTCAATTTAAGATCCTTGAGAAATGTACCAGAAACCGCTTGGGCGAGGTTACCCCGATCAACTTGCAGGCCGAAGAACATGACGCACTTCCTCTTATCAGCTAATCCTTCTTAAAGGAAAATGTAAAGGAGATACGTACAGCCCACAGACAAATCCTCCAATCCAACTTCCGAATCAACCGCTTCTCCTCTTCCTCCGACCAGGTCAAACTCGGATCAAACACATGCTGACATTCATACTGCGACTTTTCATATGTGAGCCGCCAGTGCTCCGCGACTTCGGGGTCTTGGAATGGATTTTTCCTTTCGGAAAAGATGGTATTCTCATCGTCAGACTCGACAGGACTGGATACGAATGTGTCATATTTCGGTGGTGGATCGGATTTGCCGGCCATGATGGACAGGGAGTTTTCTACTATCGAGTCTGATTCCGGAGTCTCCAAGAGTGGTGCTATTTCATGTATAGAATGCCGTTTGGTACTTCTAAACCACCACTGTAGCAGCGATAATCGAGAAACCATTCTGCAGACTCTTTAAATACTTCAAATCCCCCGAAAAGCCAAGCAACTAAAACCCCCTCTCCTGAGTCTTCTCCCCTCTCGACTTTGACAGGATTGATAAGGTTATATCATTTCTTTGAAGATTTCCGCGCAGCCCATACAAAACGCAATTATACCAGACTTGGCAATATAGACTCATACGGTCGTGAGGCCAATAAGTATTTCTTTCGATGGTGCTTGGGGACGGATTGCGTGCTTTTGCGGGTGGTTGAGCGAAGCTTGGATGCAGCTAGACATGGTTGGTTGTTGAGAAAGTCGAATATGGTCCAATGATATGGATGATCAATTAGGAGATTTAAGCTTAGTTTAAGTATACATCATGTTGTAATTGAGAGATGCGATTGCGTTACATGTCGAGCCAAGTCAGCTGGATTAATTCGACTTAGGGCTGTTTGTTTAGGGTTGGGAATATCAAGTGACCCTAGGGTTAAGACATCACGGGACTCTTCTGAATGTAATCACGTGCGAACGAAGATCAAGTGCTGAAAACAGCTATTGTTACTCGTGTGCTTTGCCTATCTCAGCAAGCCCCGACGGCTGCCTACCATTAGCGTTAAAAAGAGGTAATATAAGGTCGAGATTTCCAGGCCAGCGAGACCATCTGATCAGACTTGACCTCCTCAAGTTGACCTCAACAGCCTTACCTTTTGTGTACTTTGACCTTTCAATAACTTGTCAAAATGGCGGACAAACCCCTCAAATCCACCTGCCATTGCGGCGCCATCACCGTGATCGTGCCTCGTCAACCAGAGGAAATCAACGAATGCCAATGTACAATCTGTCGGCGCTACGCCGCCGCTTGGGGTTACTACAAAGTGGATGAAGTGAAATTCGACATCAAAGAAGGCGCCAAACTCAACAAGTACGTTTGGGGGGATAAAGAGAAATCGTTCGATTCCTGCGCGACTTGCGGATGCGTGTAAGTCTCGACTCATCGTTTGTGGATCTTAAATGATAGCCAACGGTGCTGAACTTCTTTGTCTGAATGTAGATGCTATTGGTGGCCATTTGAATTGAAGAATCCAGACGGTACTGCAGCTCAATTCGGCCTCAATACGAGGAACATGGATCCCCTGGAGATCTATCATGTCAACCGCAAGATTGAGAGAGCCTGGCTGTTCGAGCCAATCAACAATAAGACCGCGGCGCATGCAGAGGACCAGGCCAACTACTGAACATATGAAATAGGTGTAGAAAATATAGCAAATGTAATCAAAGGGACGTGTCCTCTAGTTGTCAACTTGCGTTAGGGTTAGATTATACGTTAGTTGATTGTTGATAACCCAAACCTTAGGTACCCCACCATCGCGTCCCGTCGCGTCTTTCCTGTTCGTCGCGTCAGCCAACATTTCAATTTATCCCACTTCGGCTTCCAGATTACCAAACATCCAGACATCTTCTATCAAGCGTTGCATCGGGTTTTTATAGAAAAATGACTACACCACACGAAGAAAACCAGTATCTCGATCTCATTCGCGAGATTTTCGCTCACGGCGAGCGACGACCAGATCGGTACGTTGCTGACGACATACAGCAGGGAAACGACTGACAAAGATCAGAACAGGCACAGGAACACTATCCATCTTCGCGCCACGGCCATTCAAGTTCTCACTCAACGATAACGGACGCCCGATATTACCTCTCCTCACAACAAAACGAGTCTTTCTCCGCGCCGTCATCGCCGAACTCCTCTGGTTCATCGAGGGTAACACATCATCCATCGCGCTCAACGAAGTCGGCGTAAAGATCTGGGACGGCAATGGCTCCCGCGAATTCCTCGACAATTTGGGTCTGACTCACCGTGAAGTTGGCGACCTGGGCCCCGTCTACGGTTTCCAATGGCGCCATTTCGGTGCGGAATATAAAGATGCAAAAGCCGATTATACGGGAGAGGGCGTCGATCAGATTGCCGATATCATACACAAATTGCGCACAAATCCGTATGACCGTCGAATGATTCTTACGGCGTGGAACCCGAAGGATTTGAAGTTGATGGTTCTACCGCCTTGTCATATGTTTGCGCAGTTTTATGTTTCGTTTCCGGGGCAGGGACTTGCCGACGGCACTTCTGAGAACAAACCGAAAGGTCATCTTCATTGTCAATTATATCAGCGATCTTGCGATATGGGTCTAGGAGTACCGTTCAATATTGCCAGTTATGCGCTACTTACGCATATGCTGGCTCATGTGTGTGATCTTGTCCCCGGCAGTCTTACGCATGTCATGGGAGATGCGCACGTTTACCTTGATCATGTCGATGCTCTTAAGGTACAATTGGAACGTGAACCACGACCATTCCCAGAACTGGAAATCACACGTGAAAAAGGTGGAAGTATAGATGGTTGGAAGGCAGAGGAGTTTGTGGTCAAGGGATACGACCCTCACAAAGCCATTGCCATGAATATGTCCGTTTAGCGTGTATATTTTGTATAGGTCAGTTGGAAGTTACCATGTATGAATCTTGGTGTATCTTATCGATGTTGTATTTACTATAGACTGTATTCCATATATGGAAGTGCTCCGATGCGTCAGGTAGGAAATCCGTTGGTTGGGAATAGTACCAACTTCGAAGTCGTCCTCACCTACATCCCAGCAGATCGCGAAATATCAGACCTTCCTCATGTCCCATAACGTGATTGGAAGCACCTCGAGTCAACTGCCCATATATCCTTGGTCGGATGTCGCCAACCCCGCGCAATGCAACCTTTCTGATGATATGATAAGTCTTAATAATTGAGACATCAAATCAGCACATCTACACATTCTTGCATAAATCCATAACAGGAAAACGCACTAATTCAACGCTTGTATGTTGCAATCTGCCTTTCGTTGTCGGTAGATCCATCTGTCCAGAACCGCGGACTAGTCGAACGCCCACGTTGCATCGGATGTTTCTTCTGAATTTTAAGTACTTCTGTCGCCTTCTATTCGACTTGCTAGGCACTGACTGCTGAGGCTTGACATGCGGCGAAATTAGAGTTGGTAATTATAGGGCAATCGCCCGATGCGGCATCTCGCGGATCGGTTTGATATTCACCTCTCTACTTCAGGCTTCAAATTTCCGGGATGCAATCATCTTATGTCGGGGAGATAACTGAACATTGCATTCAAAATCAGGCATTTATTCCATTCATGAATGCCATTGATCGAAGAGATAGTGCTAAAATCAAAAGGAAGAATGTACATGGGTATGTAGCATCAAAAGACCTTGGCGGGGCTACGATGTTTCATTGATCCGGGCAAGTCCGCCTTTGAGGCTATATCTGCAAGTGAATGGCCATTCAAGAACTTGGACGAAGTCAATTCAGCATGAATCTTTCCTATTATGGACATTATGTCGTGCTTGACGGTGCTATAGCTTTGCCGATCTAAGGGCAGGGCTACCTTGCTGCCGAGGTCGGAACCAGGTTCGAAATTACAAAATAAGTGATGGTTCTGTCGTTATGGAAATTTCTAGCAAAGTGCCTTTCCATTAAGAAAGTAAGTTTCTTGGGCTTTGAGATCATCATCAAATTAGGCAGGTGAGAAGCTTAATCAAAACGATCAGCTTCTACTGGATGCCACAAATTAAACAATCCGAAACTTCAATCCCGTCAAACAGCACGAGAGTGGTCAGAAATGTGCCAGCTGTGGAGTGAAGGATAATTAGGCTATTGTTAAGCATATTTGTGGCTATCGTGCCAACATTGCCAAGTACATTCTGCTTGTTTTTGAGGGTTAATGTGTCCCTATCATTGGCCATCATGCTGTTAGGCTGTTTACCTCATTTAGGCAGGTCCGTTTCTATCTATCTTGGCGTTGTATGCAAATACGATTGCATAAACTCAATGTCCCATCTCGCAACCTCCTAGTCTTACGATAGTGAGTGCTTCTACCTAGGTAGTGACATATCAAGCAGCCACAGGTCAGGAACAGTTTGAATGGCGTTCGCTCTCGGACACGGTTGAGTCGAAATTGTCATGTGCTACGAACCAGATGCAACGTCTTGGCTCCGTACTTTGTTGGTGATTGGTGTCGACGATGATCTAATGCGTCTGTAGAGTTATATGGACGGGTTGACAGTCCAGGCCTTTGTTTGCGGCAAATGAGATGACCATATCTGCTATCATTTTCGCGCAATCATCTCTTAACGACCCTCGATATATGAAAAACACCATAAACATATCAAAGTAGTCAAGCTAGAGACTAGTCAGAGGCGCTAATGATATTACAAGGGGTATGAGATGATAGACAATCAAGATAACGACTTTGGAACATCTTCCTAACGGCTATCAAAAGTGTACAACACATTTTAGCGCCATATTTACTCAATTTTTCTAATTTAGAACAAAGACTTGAGGTACACAGATGTAACCTTTTAGGAAAGACGATGGCATCAACAAAACTATATAAAGAGCATGAAATCTCCTCCAAAGTCCTAATCAATCATCACATCACAATTCTCTCATCAGTCTTCTACTAGCTTAAGTAAACCTACAGAAACTTAGTGCAAACCTACTCTCAAAATGAAGTTCTCCGCAACTATCATCGCCCTCTTCGCCGCCGGTGCTTTGGCTGCTCCCTCGGGCCATGGTCTCGCTGCCCGCACCGAGGCACGCGCCGCTGGACGCAGCCGTATCAGCAACCCTCGCCGACCTGGCTCCGGCACACTCAACGCAGAGCTCGACGCCGAAGCCACCAATGCCACTCACGTCGACTACTCCTCCAACTGGTCCGGAGCTGTCTTGACCTCTCCCCCCGCCGGAGCCACCTTCACCTCTGTCTCTGCTCAATTCACCGTCCCCACCCCCAAGCCCGTCAACGGCAAGGCTGGATCTTCATCTGCCTGGGTCGGTATTGATGGTGACACCTACGGCAATGCCATTCTTCAGACTGGTATTGATTTCAGTGTAACTGCCAGCGGTGCCGTTTCCTACGATGCCTGGTACGAGTGGTACCCCGACTACGCCTACGATTTCTCCGGCATCTCCATCAGCGCTGGTGACAAGATCGCCGTCTCCGTTGTCTCTAGCTCCTCCACTGCCGGAACCGCTGTTATTGAGAACCTCACCAAGGGCCAAACAGTGAGCAAAAAACTCACTGCCCCCAACTCCTCTGCCAAGCTTGGTGGCCAGAACGCTGAATGGATTGTCGAGGACTTTGAGGAAGGTGGCAGCCTTGTCACTCTTGACAACTTTGGCACGGTTACTTTCACCTCCGCTTCTGCTGGTTTGTCGACTGGAAAGTCCGTTGGTACTACTGGTGCCGACATTATTGACATCGAGCAGAATGGCAAGGTCTTGACCTCTGTGTCTATTCCCAGCTCTTCTGAGGTCGTTGTCACCTATGTTTAAATTTTTCGGACACCGAAAAATGAGTAGTCGAGCACTACTGATGCTATGAATTAGTGGTTTAACTGAGAAGAAAGAATTGTTTAAGAGAAGTGAAAGCCTTGCACGGGTTCAATGACAATACGAGCTTACGAAGAAAACGATGGAATAAGGAATTGTACTTGGACTCATGACTGTACATGTCGAGTTGATAATTGTTAGCCGGTCAATCTTTCTACTTAGATACCAGCAATTATCAAATCTATTGAGTCGAAGCTTAACTTTACTCGTTTACCTTGTTTATGTAAACCGTAATCCTCGGTCACATTCATCTAGGCCGGATGCATGACTTCGCATACCACTATTTATAGTATATTAGGGCTTCTGATTTAGTCCACTGACCAGGTACTAGTTATCTCATATAGCCATTTTCTGACTAAGCTGATGAGGTTTCAATGTGGTTAATTATAATCAGTTACACCCAGTTCTTGTCCAGCCACTCCTCTACTGATTCCGTACGTATTCCATGATGCTGGTTCCACGTCGAAGCCAAATCCCATGCAACACCGCGACCCTGGCCAAAAACAGCCTGATATTTGAGCAGTCCATTATCTGGATCCTTCGATAGAGCAGCTAGCACGTTTTCAACTTCGAGAACATTCCTTTTGAAAAGTTTTCCGGTTTTCGTTTCAATCAATTGCGCCAGACGTTCATAACTGACTGTATCGCCACCGATATATATCGGCTGATTATCAAATAAGTCCCTTATCACGATTTCTGCCGTCAGAGTTCCAATATCTTCTGGCGTGGTGACGGTGACGCGGTTCTCTAAGCTCCCCAGCGCATTGATAGTACCATTTTCCCGATCCACGATGCCAAAGAATGGCTCAAACAGAAAGCTCGTAAACATACCCGTGGAAATGATCGCCCAGCGAGTCTTAGTTTGCCCCGGTGCACGCAGCAGATCGCGCACATCCAGCTGCTCATCGAAAAGATCCTGTGGCGAGCCACGCCCGATGACATCGTAGTCCACACCAAACTGCCATGGAATATAGCGTGGGGTTTCCGCTGCGATCACTGCACGGCGAGCTTCATCTGGATAGCGTTACCGGACACGAAGCCACTGCATCCGATTACAGTGTCGTAACCAGCAAAGATTGCAGACAGAGTTTGCTCAGAGTCCTCAACAATGTCGCCTGGGATGAGCTGCACACCTAGACTCCGTAGGGTATCATTCCGCTCTTGCTTTTGCCTTGAAGTACTGTTGATACTACTAGGACGTAGCAGCACCGCAACTATGGCGGGTTTGCTGGGATGTGCCACCAAGGCACGGAGCACCTGGAAGCCCAATTCGCCAGCTCCTATAACGAGGATCTTCTGGGGAGCCATATTCATCAATGCATGTGTGATGTTACAGATTGATAATGTCGGAAAAGAGTAAATTTCCTTGGAATGTCTTTTATGTATCCCTTCCTCGTCCTAACTCCACTTTAACTCCGTCTGCTTAATAATATCAAATTCCGAAATCCACAAAATGAGAGATCTATCCCTCTCCAGAATACGAGATTCTGGACACCTGCCCGGGTCACTTCATGGAGATTCTATTTCTGGTCTTTTCATGACGTAGAGTTGGGCTGACAAATCCAATCATTCTGTCGCTCTCGCTACTCACTGTGATCATAATAGTCCAATTGAACAAATTGGAGTGACAGCTAAAGAGGCCAATTATTATATGGGAATGTCTGTTGCAATGGTTTATTCACGTTTTTAGCCATCTAGGCACCGCTCTGGTCAATTCAAGCGTACTAAAGTCCTCAGACTGAGAGGTATAAGGACATAGGGTTAGGGTTTAAGTTAGGGCTGAGATGTATCGGGTAGGACAAGTGTTGGATGCTTACATGGAATTACATGTGACTATTGTAAGTAAGGTCTAAGAACTGTAAAGATTACGAATTTGACCGCTAATTCTGGATCTTAGTTTGAGAAGAAGACGGACTATAACCCAACATTAAGTCTCGCGACTACCTACTAGATACATAAGGGATCCATCTTCAGGTCAGGCTTGGATTGCATTCATCCTCGACTTCAAAGATGAATCAGAGCGACCACCATTGCAAACACTGCTGATACTGCCGCTATACAAAGTTAGTCGCGGAGGTCAATGGAGGAGGCGGAGGATTTACCAACTCCCTGTCTGGGCTTAATGGTTTAATTCCGTTCGGGGAATATTTTAGTATCCATAAGTCCTGATAGCCTTTATATGGATTTGACTAACCCTGTCAATGACCACTGCATACTTCTTCGGGCGAGATCCCAACAATGCAAACGAGCCTCGCTGTCATGGGCATCCAAGATCTGGGTGTGTTGCAAATGCATCCTTATATTTTTCTTTCAGTTCGCACAGTACCAACCACCACAAGATGAGAAACCGACCTTGACGATAATGGGAATACCATATAGTGGGCCTCGCACTTTTCCAGACATACCCTCGTTATCCAGTTGCTTGGCTCTAGACAAAGTTAATTTTCTTGGGGCTGGGAACAGGATTGCATGGAGTGCGTGTCCTTTCAAGTTGTGTTTGTTAATCTGGTCTAAGAAGCTTGTAACTAAAGTAGCACTTGTTACTTCTCCACTGTTCAACATATCCCGGAGCTCTGCAACTGATAGTGTGAGTATTTCCGTTTCGCTGAGAGTACGTGCCATTGTAGAATGCCTTTTCCAGGAGGCCTCGAGCTTAAAAAAAAAAAAAAAACATCCAGTCGGTACCGTTTGGTAGGTTGAAGGTAATACGCACGAGGAAAATAATGAACCCAAGGGACCCAAGACCACGATCATAAGCAACAGTGTGGAAAACCAATGGGACCTTTGAGACATTCCGAATGACACAAGAAGGAGAACTCTAAGAGGGGGCTAGGGGTACAAGTTGCCAATGAGTAATGCCTTTAACACAATCAGACGAAAACCGCCTTCCTGACCATCTTTTCAATAGACTCTACATGGCTTCGAATTTATGACTTCATCCAATAAAACCTACACTTAAGTCTTCTCCCGTAAATTGCCTTATGATTTTTCCGAACCCGGAATGTCTGCGGGATGTTTCAGTCATCGCCTGCGGCAAAAATGTCATCACAACCTTGGAATATGGTCATCTTCTAATAGCGAGAAGTATTTGATGTCCACAGATCTACATTCTCTTCAAGATCCGAGAAATTACGTCTCAATGAAAATATATCTAATTTTGAATTGAGCGATTGCCATACATTCGATCTCAGAATTTGCCTAGATACTCATCCGCTGATAGCACAACATCTTCAAGACCGTATGGTTTATCAATTTTTTTTCTCTTCGGAATTATAGTGGGCTAAGTAAAGACTTTCAAGCTATTTGGGCAGCTAGCCCTCTGTATGGCCGACCATCATAGTGAGCTTTGGGTGACAGCGGATCTGAGCACACGAATCTCATGAATGATTAAGCAGATAGAGTCCATATGTAGTTTTTCCTCTTCATATCCATACTATCAACATACATCCCAAGCTTGTCATCCTATCTACTAGCAGCAACCGCAGCCTCCTTGTCAGCGGCCAACATCCTCTGTATGGCTGGCCGATTCACGCAGCGCTCCCACCAAGCACTCACAGCGCTGCGGTTGGCGATGAGATCTCCATATCCGCATGCAAAAAGTCTTTGAATCAACGGAATATAGTATATATCCACGAGAGTAAAGTCATTTCCAGCTATGTACTCTCTATCGTGTAAGAGACCTTCAGCAACATCGAAAAACATCTCGACCGACAGCAGTGCATCCGATATAATAGCTTCATCGGATGGTAGTCCAATAAATTTTTTGGCAAATATCTCGAAGGAGATTCTACCTGCAGGCTCGGCAAAGTATGACATTTCTGTGCACTGCGCCTGGTCAAACAGGGCCGCAGCTTTGACGTCGGAATCCTGCGGTAGAAGAGGAAAGGAGTACTTCTTTGCGAGGTATTTGCAGATTGCGCGGCTCTCGTAGAGGGTGAATCCATCGGGGAGGGTCAGTACGGGTATTTTGCCCCATGGGTGACGTTTGGTGTGTTCTTGAAACTGGATACAACAGTGTCAGCTCCCACAAGGATTGGAATTTGCAGCCAGGGAGACAAAGACTAAGGTGATAAGAAGATTTTATGTGATGAGAAGCCGCATCGGTCTTGAGAGAAAAGATTCCCACCTTTTGCTCTCCTTTCTGAAGGTTTAGAAACACGAGCTCGTAATCCGTAAAGCCACCTTCGGCAAGAGTTAAACGAACCCGGTCGGTGTTTGTCGAACCGCGAGCGCCATATAGAACAAAAGCCGGCATTTTTGAGCTGTAGAGTAGTTTCGATGCGAATCCTGAGCTGTGTATGAGTCTCGACATAGTGCAAATCCTCCATTTTAAGAGACACTGGGACTTCCACTTAATATATAAGCAGAAGGAATCAAGCTAGCGCCTTTATGTAGCCTTCCTGTCTTAAGTTTCATCCGAAAATTTAGAATAAAACAAAACCTTCTCAATAGATACGTATATGCCCATACATGTAGTAGTAAGTGAGTGATATGATTGGTGGGTTCGCTCTCGCTACTCAATCGAGTTAGTACCAATGTCTCCACTATTTAAGTATATTTTAACCTCCTGCTGGACTCGTCTCTCTTCTTTCTTCTGCATTCTTTCATTTGTCTGTTCGGATTTTGTGCTTGTTACAATCTTGATAAGACTTTGGTCATCTACATCAATACGAAGCGTGGAGAGCTGGACCCATTCGAGCAACCAGTACCCGGTTGACGGACTCTTCGGGCGATGATTCCGACTTCTGTACTAAGTTGTTTTACGAAGAAGATTTCTCTCAACCTCTACCGACCAATGTGAATGATCTATCCGCTACCCAAAGACGGCTGGAAGCATTGTCGTCCATAAATGGAACATGAAGCGTAGAACCAAGGTGAAAAGCGGTTGCCTTACCTGTAGGTCAGTTCATACTGTACAGTTCCGCGTGTGATTTAATTGGGTATTAGCTCTTGTGCCTAACCAGGAATAGGACTAGAAAAATAAAGGTAACCAACTGCATTCATTTCTTGCGATGCCATTTCTTTTTATGCTAGCCCTCACTGGTGCCGACAGAATCTGTGGTCACCGTATCTCGCTAACTTGTGTCAAGTGCGACGAGAATAAGCCGTTTTGCAAGAAATGTGTCAGCACTGGTCGTACTTGCGACGGCTACGAATCTCCCTTCAGGGCTTTCGCCAGTCAACCCATCAACAACGCCTATGCCGACGGCATAAAATCAGATATGGGTTTACAACCCACCTTGATTGAGGTCACCCCTCAGGATATTGACCTTCTCAGTCGTCACTTTTCAATCAAAACCATGTTTGACGTAAATCTGGGCTGTGACCAAGAAGCCCGGCAAGTCCTCCAAGCCAGCTTGACTGATCCGCCTATACGATACGCACTTTTGTCTCTAAGAACTCTCCGAGAAGATGTTGAGAAGTTCGGAGACGGTCAGCAGGCCTCGGGCTATCATTATGGTCTCCAAAAATACACTAAGGCATTGGGGGATCTTGCTTCTAACTTGTCATCCCCCGGTCCCAACGGGTTGAAGTCGGCGTTACTTTGCTGCCAGATCTTCATGAGCATCGAGCAAGTACGGAAGAATTTTGCTGGAATGGCCCAGCATATCATTCGAGGACTCAATATCATGCACGAGTACCGAGCAAGACCAAGTTTTATTGCCCCAAACAAATTGGTGCCAGCAAACCATGATCAATTACCTCTACTAGATGTTTTCGTCATCAAGATGTTTGCTGCCCCATGTAAATTTACAACCCCTCCAGCAGCATTCGAGGCAACCGGAACGCTGCCTCATCAACAGCCCGCTGAATCTCGCGATCTTCGCACGATTGCACCCGAAATGCGGACAGAGCTTGCGAGGATCTCCGCGTTAACGCTTGAATTTCTCGACAGAGTGTCTCAAATCAAAACAGAAGAGATTGTTCTTCAACTACTATCTGAGAAAGCAGCTTTGCTAGACTCTTTAGAAAAGTGGCTCATTAATCTTGAACTCGTTCAGACAAAGGCTCGGCTTTCTGGACCTGAGCCGGTCTCAGTGTCTTTCCAACGCCTCTTCTATCTAATATTGAAAATCATTCTCCTGGGGGCACTGGACTTCTCACAAGATGTTTATGCCGAGCTGCAAACCGAGAACGACCGATTGCAGGCCGTAGCCAACAACGTGGGCGAAAGAGTGAGCGCTTACAGATATAGGGTGCAATGACGAAGTGGATATTCATATATTCTACGGAAGCCTCACAAATCCTTTACAAAAATCCACTCACACTACTTCTTTAAATCAACTGTATTCTCGCGCTCTATACCCAGAACTGCAGCGCCAGGTCGATACGTAGGGACGTTAAATTGGAGGAGTCTTCAAAAGATGTACCCCGGCCTAAGTGGATGGTAGTAGAGAGATGTATGTAAATTCGATAGAATAATGCATTGATATTCTGGAAAAGTCGGGTAATGTTTTCAGCCTCGCATCTGGGCCCTCAGGGACCTGGCTCTTCACAGCCAATGGATGCCAGCAGCAAGAGAAGATACTATGGCCTAGTGCTGAACATATTAAAGAAAAGCGAGTGGGTCGACTTCCATTTACAGTACGCAGACCGAGCAGACCAATCAGCAGCTGATTTTGTATCTAAAGAAGACTCACTCATCGATCATGGTCATCTATCTGAACGCATGGTCGAATTCATAAAGGGATGCGCAACCCCATAATCTTTTCGTAACCAAGTATTTTCCTCTCTGCACGAGCCTTCAAGCAGACGACTACTTAACAGCATCGCCCATCGTCAACAGCCATGCATCTCCTCCTCCTTGGTGCCAGTGGACGAACTGGCCAGCACGTCGTATCTGAATTACTCTCTCAGGGTCACACAGCGGTAGCCCTTGTGCGTACCTCTAGCAACCTCGCCGCTCGCCCCGGCCTCACTATCGTCACTGGCTCCGTACTATCGAAACCCGACATACATAGCGCTCTTTACGCGACACCTTCTCTATTACCTTCTGCGGCGATCATCACTTTAAACACAGTTCGCAAGTCCGACAGCCCCTTCGCAGCCCAGGTCTCACCTCCTCGTTTTCTAGCCGACTCATGTGCCAATGTCTGCGAGGTTCTAAAGCAGGCCGGAATTCATCGTGTGGTAATCATGTCGACAGCGGGTGTGGGAGATTCATGGGCTAAACTACCGTTGTTGAGTAAGGCTTTCATGTCGTGGACCAATATCAAGTACGCGCTCGAGGATCATGGCCTCGTAGACAAGGAGATTCGGAAAACGAAGATGGATTGGACTCTTGTGAGGGCTGTGAGGCTGGAATTCGACGATCAGAAGCCGACAAAAGCGAAGAAGGACGTGAGGACGTTGGGCAGTAAGGGCGATGGAATGAGCTTAGCCGACAGTGTGGGTGTTGCTAGTGTGGCGAGGTTCTTGGTCAAGGTTGCGGTTGAAGGGCTTTTCATTCAAAGCGCAGTGGTAGTGGCTGATTAACGCAGTTGAGGAGGGTTGTGGGCTTTGTTGATATCACTCTAGTATGCTGGAGGACCTGCTGAACGGATTCTTCTGATTGTTTATAGTTAGCAAGTAGACTTGGTCTTCAGATCCATTTTTCCGAGCCTCAGATGTATATGAAAAGCCGTGTCTTCAGCAAGCGGGATCTCGATTAATACGGAGTAATCGTTCCTAACATCTCTGAAAAAAGCCTTCTCTACGACTTGCCAAACCTTTGAGAGAATTATGATCAAGGTGCAGTAGTCAAATGCAACCAGAATATTGTCGCCAAAGCCACAACGAAGAATGGAGATTAGACCGAATACAGCAGCATGGAATATCTCGCAGATAAGGCTCCGCTGTTTCTGCTCCAAGACCGCATGGCCTCATTGAGTTCGGCCACTTTCGGGTTATCTTCATGTGATGCATCCCAGATATGGCTTTACGCAAGCATGGCCTTAATTATTGATGATGATAAACAGCAGGTATAACCACAGCTAGATGCCATTTTCCATAGACTGAGGATTCCTTGACAATATTCCTTCAGTACTAAAATGCTCGGGGATTTTGACGGGAGGGAGTCAAGGAGCCCCGAGTCGATGAAAGTTCGACATTCAAAAGCATTCATCACAAAGAGAGAGAATTCTCCGCACGGGACCATGGCAGCAATCCGCAGGCCCAGTCGATTCTTTCCTTTCTGAACCACAACGACTAGACAATGAAATATAAACAGGGTTTACACATGGCGGCGGCCGGACTGATGACATTATGGCGAAGAAAATGCCTACTGGTTATCTTGTCACTTTTATCTTTGACTAGGACAGCAGCTTCTATCCAGCATACCATAAATGCACTATTTTGACGCGTACCTTAAGTCTCACCGGTGAAAACAAGATTGGTATCTCTATCTGCCAAAAAGCATGGCGCCTTCGACTTTTTCTACATGTTGGTTGGTTGGTTGATCGACTTTGGGCGCTTCATCTCAGGACGACATACTAGTCAAGAAATATTTGAATTCTGGAGGAGCATCATACAATGGTGCGCAAAAGCATGGAAATAGAGAGAAATGCATTTACAACATGTCTCAATACCGAGGGTAGCAGTATTTTAGGATTTTTATTTGTATTCCAAGATGGACAAATGAGGAGACTCTGGGGTTATCAATGAATGCTTTGCTTTCTATATCAAACTCGCACCTGAGATGTACTCGAGTATGGCATGAATCCTCGAACTTTTCGCTAACTATGTCCCTAAAAGAAGACAGTCAAAGTTTGTGACATGTCACACTCCGCTCAATAGCTAATTATAATCAGAATACCCTGAAAAATTTGATTACCCTGCTAAATGTGGAACCCCGAATCAGTTACCTTTATTCAAAAAACCAATCAATCAAGATCCTCAGTTATTGGCTGGCTTCTCGCAAAACTCACCGAATCTGGAGCACAAATAGCTAAGTATATTTACCCTGTTATGTGGAAGATAATTAATCAATGCCTTGATGATGTTAGAAAGTTGTCATTCAGACCCGGAGTCCCCGGTACGCCTTCCGGTCATGTTTATTTGCTGACATGCATATGTACCAGTGACTTTTCAGCTGATATAATTGAGGTGTCAGTTAGTTACATCTGACTAGTCATCTATGTATCAATTGTATCAGTACACGCGTGTATTTCTTTCTATACGACCATACGGGCTCCCAAGCTCTTGAATCTAGCTTTTCTATAGCCTCTATTACCTATAAAAGTAGATAAGATCGTCGTAGAGGTCCTATCTTTTAAAGTTTAACAAAAAGTTCAGGTTTATCGCCATCAGATCTATATCTAGAGATGACACCAACCAATCTTATTGTCTTGATACGAATTCGGCCCCCAAAGCCGTCGGGGGTATTGTCAGTTACCATGTCGGTCAAAGCCCGTACGTACGCAGTACGTAAAGACTGGCATTACTTATGTTACCCAATTTTCAGCCATAAAAACATTTCAAACACCAACGGCGCGTAATGTACCTGAAACGAGACGCGAATCCCATGAATTAGTTTAAGTGCTCGGTATAGATTGCATTCCACACATTTAGCATTGATTCTTTAACTTGTTACGGAGTTACGTTAAGTTTTGGACAATAAGTTGGCCAAGAATAGGCCCATAGTTGATGCGAGCTACATGTGCTAAGTTATACCAACCTACTTCGAATAGGAAAATGCCATTTGTGGTAAAACGCAGAGCTACACCACACCAACTTCCCTTTAGCGAAGAAATGGGTTAACATGACTGATTGATAAGAAATATAGCTGTCTCGACTATAATTTCTATCTGATCAGTGATACGTTAAGAAGAATTCCCAGAACCAAAATCATGAGAAGAAACTTGGGTCCGTAGGTGGCGGGGTGTTAGGGCTGTTCTCCGTTAACGGGGTTCGCAGCTAAACTCCCGAAGTTCATAATAAGAGACTCACTCATATGTTGTACGAAGGATAAGTAGAAACCAAGACCCAAGACTAACATGCAACTACTGGGCCTTATGGATCTCAATTGGCTGGTTTTACGCGCTCCCGATGCCCATACCTACTACCGTGTCGAGGTATCAAGATGCGAGTGTCCTTAAGGGGACATGCCCTAGGTAAGATTAGAACAAGTGCGGGGCAAACGTCTGGACTGGATGCAAGGAGAATACAAAGGAATTAGAGGGGTGAGTTACAGAATTCAGCATCGGAGCTAATTACGTACTTAAGTTGCTCTATTCATTCAGGCCACAGTAGGCATTTTGTTGAGAGTCAAAAAATCGTTAGCCGTAGGATTATGTGGGTGTGCGAAGTACACCTAGCGAGGTTCAGGAATTGCGCATGATTTGGAATTAAGGTCGATTGTAAGCTTCTGTATTTTGGCTCTCAACAAGAAAGCCAGCTTAGGCATGAGGTGAAGTAAAGGTGTGCAAGCTTGCCCTAACTATCCCAATCGGGCCGTTCCCGGAATTTCCTAAACAAGTAATTTTTGATACAATCATCTCGCCTTCAATCTACCTTAATTGATCAAATCGACGTCAAATTGAGTACGTATATGACTAGTCGTTTTTTAGTCAATAATCTGAACTTGATTCATGCACATTTATACGTAAAACTAGCCATCACCACAATACGCCAAGGTTACTAGCGATTGGGGCTGATGGTATTGCTAAGTAAACCGATGCAGGTCTCCGATCCCGGTTGTGTTCCAGCCTGTAACGGCCAGCTTCTGAGCTAGTTTATCAAGTCAACTGGCTCTTCGTCAGTTGGATACCCAATTATCACATTAATTAATATCGAGCGGATTATTTCTTGCTGACTATACTTCAACATTATAATACCCTTCGCAGGATTCCTGCACACGGAAGGATCCGTAGCCCTCGCACTTATGGAGGGGCTCCCGAGTTTCTAACAATCTAGGGCTGCATGCTGATGTACCTAAATAGATTAAGCCGTCAAATACTACATCTCTAGAAATTTACCAATACACTAATTAGATTACTCAACAAGTAAGAAATATGTCGGTACAGTAATTAACGCCACAAGTAATTTACCACACTGTCGGGACCAAACACATGCTTTCACTTGCTTCGAAAAGGTGGATATAATCCACAATTTGCGTAGAAAAATTGCCAAAAATCTCATGTCCCAGTACTGAACATTATGGAACACCAACAATACTCCGTTCCTAGGTTACGCCCTTGTAAGGTCTCGGCGAACTCGGTTTCCGAATGAACCCTGGTCATATTGGCGATAATCTTAACACGAGCGGAATGTTCTCCGTTGCGTTCATGCCAGGAACCTTTTTCCTCTGCTGTTCAGCTCATTCCCTCTTTGTAAGATTGTCTGATCGTGAAAGAAAAAAGCAAAGCGAATATACGTTAGGCCGAGGCTGTGAAGGATTCCTCCAAATTCACCAGGTTCTCCTCGAATAGGAGATTGGGAACCGCGGCCAAATTTAAGGCCGCAGGTCCGCGGCGATTTTTGCCCGAATATACGGATCAGGAAATCCAATGCTATGAGCAGGCATTTCGTCGGAGATCCTTCAAACTTCAAACGAAGCTAATGCACATACTCGGCCAACAATAACCCCGTCGAAACTTCTGTCGGTCGACCAGGGAAAGCTGTCCGGGAGGACCAGACCGGCTTGACTGCCCCATAAGGAAAAGGCCGATAGTCTTGCGGCGCTGTTCCATCATGATATTGACCGTCGGATGCGTCCGAATTCATTCTCAATTTCGCGCGCCTTGTCCATTCTGCCGAGCTGACGATACATCAAAACCAGATTACGTATCATCAAATTGGCCGTCACGGTCCGATTGCCAAGTTGGCGACGACACCAACTCAGGACCTGATTCTGTAAGGCCTCGGACTCCCTGAATCGGCCGTCTAGTCTCGCATAGGCAACGGCTAGATAGTATTTGAGCGAGATAGTATCTGTCTCATCATGGCCGATACTCTGTTCGAGTATCTCAATCGCCTGTTCTATAATAGCTATCGTCTTAGCGTCGGGTACCTTGCCATCTCCTTCGGCGGTCATGCGGCCATGTGCTTCTGCTAGGTGGACAATGCAGCGGCGTGTTGTGGAATCTCGAGATCCCAAGTGCACGCTGCCAGCCTCGGCGGCATCTTGCAGTAGACGGACTGCTTCTGGTAAGCGGCCTTGAGAGACATAATCTCTGCCAGTGCTATCCATGACCGCGATCGTATAAGGATGACCTGGTCCAAGAGCCATGGTAGACAAGCGTAATATGGTCTCGTGTAGCCTAGCAGCTTGTGCCGGTAGGTTTTGCATGAAGAATGTATCGGCTACATGGCACATGCGAATCAGAATGTCCATGGCCGGCGAATGCTCGATACCGTATTTTGAAGGACCTGCAGCAACGCTTCTGTTGTTTCTGGTAGGACTACCCCCAAATTCATCCGGCCAGTAAATCCGAGCGGCGGCTTCGAGAACACGTTCTTCGATAGCCAGTCCTTCTAGTAGTCGTTCGGGCTGTAGCTTGATATCAGTTGCTAGGTGATACATGACCACCAACGTATCCTGAGCGTCTGGACCAAGTGAACGCTGGCGAGTCTCAAGAACCTCCCTATCTATACTTTCAGCATCTTGAGGTCTTCCAATTTGGCGGAATATATGCGCCAGCATCAGCTTGTTCTTCTGCACCTCGGGGCTATCGTCAACTGGCGTCGTCCGTCTGTTCGTTGACGAGACCTGATCTGCTGCGTCTGCATCTGCCAGCATTCGTAGAAGAATACTCTCGGCGTCTTTCCACTGACCTCGTTGGACGAGAGCATCTATCTCGATTTTGCCTGTGACGGGGTCTCGAGACAGAAAGCTCATTCTCGTTAGCCGCGGTGGTCGACATTTCAACAAATGTTCGTCTCGCGTGTCTGCTAGTTCTACGCCTAGAACATACAGATTCATGCGGTCAATATGTAGGAAGTGTAGGTGGGTATGTAGAAGGAGGCGTGTATCAATGTAGAAAAGAGAGGAAGGAGAGACAAGCAGAAGTCTGTAGAAAACCGGATCCTGTCATCGAGTCTGAAAGGTCACACGCTAAACCCCAATCATGGAAGTATATCTTTGTACAGCTGTAAAAAGAAGAAAGGGTGGAGAAGAAGATATGACCAGCTCTCGTTCCCCGTGATAGCGTTTTCACACGGAGGCTACTCCGGAAGTTGAACCATCATATCGCTCTCATGCATCACGCCTTAGGTTCTGAGCCAAAAGCTCGCTCGTTTGCTCGTTCGCTTGAAGGAGGGGTAGTGGGTAGGGTTCCAAATCCCCCATCAGCGTATACAATTCATCCAATGCCTTACCTTGCCTAGTTGAGTAACTAACTAGCTGGTTAAGCATTAAGTTAAGAGCCCAAGTGCAACCGTAGTGATCTTTCGTACATACATACATAGCCCACTCGCCATACCTACCGTATGTAAGAAAATCCTGTTATAGTTATGCTTAGCTGGAATGCAAATAAGTGGTCAGGTTACCGAGCATAACGGTAGAAATACGGAGCAAGTACGAGAATTACACGTTAACAAACGTTAACCCGGCCAGTCTAACGAGCTAGTCAAGCCGGGTTAGGCAGGATACCCCGCGAGCCACAGTTCATTACATATATGTCTCTCCTCGTATCTCATCCATTGCATTAGGGAGGGCAGATCGGGTCGTAACGGACCTGGTGCCATTGATTGAGGGGCTTTACTACACCTTAGCACTTGTATACTGAGCGACTCAGTGCACTTGTGATCTTGCAGATTGTAGGCAATACGTCCAATTAATCATCAAGTCATTTCTCTTCGATCCTTGGAGAAATATCTGCACGGCCAGCTAAACTGTGTTGTTTGTGTCCACATATGCAGGGATGGAGATCGCTTGTTCGTTGTTATCATTCGTAACTTGGCCCGACTTCTTCCCATTTCCAGCGGCTTGGGTATTGTAGCGTGCAGATTTTTAATTTATATGCCTACAGTTGTTTGGATGCAAGAGTCCAAATTTAGAGAGGTTGGTTGATCCCTAGGTATCCGACGGAATCTTTTCTAGTCCGTAGGACTGAAACCATGCTGACTGCCGGTCAAAGCAAACTCTCATGTGCCCCGGAAATATCGAGCCAGTTTTCAGAAATAGTCAAGTTCATCTATTTTATCTGCTTCGTTCTTCGTATAGAGTCAAAGCAGTGGAAAATATCGGCAGAGTGAGGAAACGAACTTTGTGCTCAAGTGACCAGCATAGGGAATGATGGAGGAGTGAATTAGTTCCGTTTCCAACAAATCCCTCCACAATGCCCTACGTATCGTCAAACTTATGCAGCTATTACTGCCGAAGTGCGCAGTAAGGCGTTTCGAAATGAATGCGAATAAGGCTTAGTTACATAATTACTGGTTCAAGGCCTAGAGTGCGTACATACGTGTATGCAGGTGCGTATGCGACAATGTATGTATGTTTCCGTCTGAGCCCTCGTATGTAGGAAACAGATTTGAATCCGAACTACGTTAGTATGCAAACTTACTATGTCAAGTCATCATCAGCTGCACAGACTCCGTGTCGTGAGTGAGGCTAACATCCGACGGATCATAGGCGAGACCTGAGAGCACAGCCAGTCGCGAAAGGTAATCTTTCGGAGGTACTCCGACTGACAACGAAAACAATCTGATTGTATTACGGTACTAAGTTAGATAATTCGTCTTGTTACTCATACCTCGGTCAATCGACACAGGATGGTTCAATACCTACCATCGAAGCAAAAATTATACGTCTGGTACCGGTACCACCGAAATACAAAAACACACCGTATTTTATCATGCATTTGTCCCCCGAAAACACATTGGGGCTGCATCCTGCAGTGTGCAACGTATCAACGCTAGTTTCTGTACAAATCATGTCGATCAAAGTTTGTGGTGCCTCCCTCGTGGCCGCCATCTGCTCAGCTGTTTCTAGACGTTTTCTATGCATTGATTCATGTCATGTATCTTTCACGTACGTATTACGATCGTAATAAATCAAGTCCAGGCTCCCGTTCAAGATAGTTTGAATTTTGCAAACTTATACTCATACGTACGTAGTATAACTATCTTTCTTGTAAGGTATTCAATACTCAATCAGTGGTAAAATAAACAACAACTGGGCCCTCATGGTACTGATTTGGAAGTATGCCAACTCCCAGGTTCCAACTGATCGATGTCACTTTCACCAATAATAGTCCCTTCACCCACACTAACTCCAAACTCCGTTCAGCCCAATAAGCCAAAACGCATGCACCCATGTCAATGCAGATGATAGCTGAACAAAACGTTCAAACAGGGATAATTATAGCAACAAACCCGTGCAAGTTAGAATCCAACGGCTTGTATGGCCACGGACACATCGTCGGCTGATGTCATCACGATAAGTTGAATGACCACCCGCCATTTGCACGCATTACCCGACGTGCTGCTAAGTCCCGGTTGATCTCTTCTTGAGTCAAGCCATCCGGTCCACCCCAGTTGGCACTACTTGTGCGCTCGCGGAATTTCTTGATCTTCTTGTCATTCTTGAACGCCTCTTCCAGCAAGAAATCTGGTATAGGTCCAAAGATACGATCCGGATCCCAAGCCTCCTGGGAAGTAAGTGCAGTATGTAGTTCTTCACCCTGTGCCCAGTTTGGCGCTGGTATCATGTCCGCATCAGAGTCCTCTTCTTCGCTGTCAGTCGGGGGTTCGGGAAGATGGATACTCTCGCTAGGCGGGTACTGCGGGGATGGTTTTGCAGGTACACGTTGAGCACTAGGGCCAGGCTTAGGAGTCTTATGACTGGGTGTCTTGTGTGCTGTACCCGACTGTGCAGCGTGGGCTGGGGCGAATGGAATCTTTCCACTGGTGTACTGCGCCATGTCCATCGGGCCCGCATGCTTCAGTGGCTGGCCCGCTGTACCCAGTGGCACGGGCCCAGTCTTATACATTGAACCTGTGTGATGATGTGCTGCAGGTGGAGGTGCCTGTGGATAGGCATGTCCCAAAAGCGAAAGTTTCCCATTTTCCTAGAAACACTGTCAGTCACGCGGATACCCCCGCGTTTTCGGTGTACAATCTGAGTGTAATTCATGCGTTGTTCATACCTTGCGTATAGGTTGCTGCTTCAATGGAGCAGCTTGATTATAGTGTTGCTGGTTGTATTCATCCTCCGTCTTCCTCCTCTTCGGTTCGACTACCTGGCTTTTGGCTTGTGACACAGACGCCTGACCCCGATGCTGGGGTTCATCATCTAAGGGCCTCTCCCTCTTTGCTGGCTTTGCTGGATTGGTTGGGGGCTGATTGATTGATCGGTTAAAAGCCTGCATTGACGAGCCCAATCGCGAAGGTGGACGTACCGGTCCCACATCAGTTCTGTGACTTGCTTTTTCTTGCTGAAACGTCGATCCCTATACGGAATGTTGTTAATTGTCGAACTCTACCTGTCTGGGTTTAGTAACTTACCAAGTCATTAGCTGGTTTCGGCGGTTGGCTTCCTTGTCTCAGGCGAGCATTTTCGAGTCTACGCTGCTCAGCTTGTTGCCGCTGTGTCGCTTTCTTGTTCTCTTCTGCAACAGAGCGTTCCCGCTCCTGACGCCGTGCTTCTTCTTGTTGTTGCTTTAGTAAGGCAGCACGTTTCCTCTGCTCTTCCTTCCGCAAGATCGCCTCCCGTTCCTCCTAAAAGAAGCAGTCAGTGAACTGAATAGACATACGGGTTGAGAATACTCGTACCTGTTTCTTGGCTTCTGCTGCTGCTGCCGCTTGTGCCCTGCGCTGAGACTGAGTGGAAGTTGAGCTCTTCAAGCTTGTGTTTGACGGCGCCGTATGTAGAGAAGAATTACTAGCTTGCTTAGGAAGTGTGGGCTGCTTAGCAGGGACAGGTGCTGATGCCGCGCTAGACTCCTGGCTATTAGGAACCACAGACGGTATCGGCATACGGGTAATCGTGCTACCAAGACGAATCGACACGGGTTGTGGTTTCTGCTTCTGGGCCGGTTCTCGGGTGGGCTTGACTGGTCTAGGTCTTGCAGACTGCGATTGGCCATGGTTTAACGTCGGTGGGAGAGGAAATTTGGGTTCTGAGTCGGTTGCAGTACCTGGGTCTCTTCGGACTTGAGATTGGACCGGCTGGGCTATCTTAGCATTGGTGTGGGTCGATGATGCGGGGATGTCACGTTCTTTAGACATCGCTTTCTGTTGACTTTCTATATTGGCACTGGGTTCGATCGCTTTTGCTGCTGGGCGGATTCGTTCTTCTGCGTCGAAGGGGTCATCGAGCTGAATGGGTTTGGTAGCCTGTTTGCCCTTCGACTCGTTTGTGACTTGACTTCGCACAGGTAGTTTTTCTGGACTGGGAGAATATCGCTCGGGACTAGTTCCCACGTGCTGAGGATTCGGCTCAGAACGGAGAGCGCTTGGGGATGACAACGTCTCCAACTTGGCCGCCGCCGACAGGCCAGCACTGCTCGAAAAAAGGCTCTTTGCGGATTGCATTATTGTGTGGAATCGTGACTTTGGCGTGCCATCAATTCGCCTTGGAGATGTAAGCGATGTCGTCGATTCAGCATTTGTATTGGAAGTTGGTTGGACGGGGGACCCTATTCGACGAGATGGAGGCGTAGCTGCAGATACGTTTTTATGCTGATCGAATGCAGAAAAGATTGAACGTTTTGTCGGCGTGCGGGAGCTTTTATCAGAGAGGTCATGGAAAGTCTCCGTGCGTGTCATCTTGCCCTTCTCCAGATTCCCAAATGTCTCCTTGTCCGCCACTTGTTCCATAACAGCTGCAGTCTGACTCTTCGTCATTGCGGGCCGCTGCGGAGAAGACAGAGGCTTGATCCAATCCTCTTGAGTTGTTGAAGCCAATATGGGAACGCGCTCCGTGTCTGTGTTGGTATTTTTGATGTCCGGCAACTCGGGGTATTTGGCTTGGGGTATAGCTGCCTGAGACAAAGGTGCAGTTTTCGTCGTTCTGGGAGCCTGGGTCATACCAAGCATACTAATTTTGTCATGAAGACGCTGAGTATTCAACTTGTTATGTAGCACAGACGTATCATATGCTTGTTCAGTCTCATTCTGCTGTAATTGCTTCCCTCTTGTATTGTCCTGTTGCAACTCCTCCTTTTCTGTGGCAGTATTGTTAGAAGTTGATCTAAATCCTTCCATATGGCCAGTGAAGTAACTTTGCCGTCCCAGTGCCGTCGACTTGATCATGTCAACATGGCTGGTACGAGAATCTCGTGCGCCCATGCTTTTCTTAGTCTTTAATGGGTCGCGGGGAGGTAATGACGCAAAGCCAAAACTACTATTTTTCCGCATGGCAGGTCGAACTGGAGTTGATCCATCAGACGGAGATCCAATGTCATCAAAGTTGTCATCAATCATGACATCGCCATCTTTGTCAAGGACATCATCTTTGACTGAAGATACTATCTGTTTGTCTTGAGGCTTTTCCGGAGAAGCCGATGGCACATCAGCAGATTTAACGAGGGGGCGTGGCGTGTCTTCGTCAGCTTTATCTGGCTGATCCTCCTCAGTATCCATGGGCTCCACGGTTTGTCCGCGGGAAACAATGTTCTCCTGGGCGGAGACGAAAGAGCCTTCGGTTGTGCGTCTGTCCACAGATAGACTTTTTCTGTTGCCCATGCCAGTGTCAAGCGGCAGCATTGATGGAGCTTGGATATCTGCAGCAGTCGAGACTTGAGTTTCGGGTAACGGCTGTGTGCTCGGTAGTACAAGCTCGTCGTCATCGTCACCCAAGCCATGATAGCCTGAATCGGTATTATAGGTCGAAAACGAATTGAGTGCTTTGTTGGGTGGTAGGTCTCGGATAGGTTGTTTGCCTTTAATATCAGCGGTCGTGAGTTCTGGATAAGATATTGACTTTTCAGGAGCTGTATCGATTGGAATCTCGACTGCAGTCTGGGTCTGTGCCTGCGGTTGTTCGTCGACAAGTTTGCGCGGTGAGACCGATTCCGCTGTCGGGACATTTGCTATTCGAGAAGAGGATGGCTTCTCGGGCGACTTGAAAAACTTGGAGGGTGATTTAAGGTTCTGGTTCGCGGTTGAGAACAAATTGCTGAGAGGCTGTTTCAGGGTTAGAACACGTTGCTTGCCATAGTCAAGATGGATGACGTACCACACGCGCTTCATCTGGATTGCGCTTGCGGGCAGTGTAAGGAGTTTTGCCTCGTAATTTTCCGGGTGTTTTGAAGATTTCGGTCATATTGCTGCAAGTCACTTGTTAGCAACGAAAGGCCACAGAACGCCAGGGTATAGTCGCCACGCACAATTGATTAGTTGAGAATATCTCAGCCATATGCTCGTTCAACCAGTCCATCTCGTGACGAACTGGATACTCGACTTCTTCCATCTCCTGCTCCAACAAACGCGTGACATTTTCCTTCTCCGCCGCGATCCACGCGGCGGAGCCAATTGCTTTGGTTCCGCCAGCAGCCATGACTATGTAATCGCGAGTACTTGTCGAGTCAAGTGTGAGGGTTTTACGTCGATCGGGTCGCGCAACACGATTCTTCGATTGATCGCAGGGGTTGTTCAAAGAAGCTCGAGAATCATGCTAAAATATATTTGCGAGAACACAGGGCGAGAAGTTGAAGGTGGTCGATAAATGATTGTTGGCGTGGTGGTCGGAGGTTGGGACGGGTCGCGGTTGTGTTTGGCGGGCATCAAAACATCCAACCTGGATCTCGGAAGGAGCGACGCGCTAACACGCTTGGTCACGTGGTCTTCGTCCATAGTCAGGCACCAAGGCACCAAGGCAGTAAGGCAGTCAGGCAGAAAAATTAGCTAGCTTCCTAGCTAAGAGCTTAAGCTCACGCTCATATCTCTGGCAGTCCTTTTTCTCTTCTTGTAACTGTGTGATACATATAATTTGACGATAAGAAGTTCGATCTACAGCTCGGCTGACACGATAGTCTGCCACAGCAAGCTTAGGCTGCTACTCTTCCGATCATTATCACCTTCATTATTTTCCATTCAACTGTTGCAGGTCCGATCACATGCCAAAGGGTGTCCAGACAGATGGATAGCACCAACTATGTCGCGTGATTATCTACTCGATTTGGTGCTTCTGATGACCCAGAATCCATTAACTGGTGACATCAATTATTCTATCCAAATCCACAGAGTAATCCTCAATAAAATAGAAAGAAAATAAATCATGCCTTGATGCCTCCGTGATAAGGCCGTGTGTAGGTGCAGTAGGTTCCCGTGTGTCTCGGCTCGGCGGTTCCAGCCAGGGAAAAAATAAATCATCAATGATTGCATCGATTGCATCACCTGTCTAGAACCAGCAGGAATCATTCACCTTGCTTTTCCTTCATCTCCTACAACCCACCATCACCACACAGTCAATCCATCGCTGTCAACTATCCACTCTCAAGCTACTCATCAACCTCGCTCAGGTCAGTGTATTGACTTTTCCTCATCGACCTCACTGTTGCTCGTCGGCCCCCACAGCTTATTATTGTGTTCCTACACCCCTTTATCGCCTGGGACCACATCGGACATCGCACAACACCCAATTTTCATACACAAAAATGGCTTCTTCAGGCGACGTCAAGTATCCCGCTGTCAACGGGCCTGGTAAGGTAAGTCAAGTTTATTTCCTTCTTTGCATTGACTGTCTGTCGGAATCAGCTAGATTGCTGACGCTTGGTATGACGTACAGTGATGCTTTTCGCCCTTCTCTCTTGCCGTTTGTTTTGATCTCCGGTGTCCGAATCCTCGACGGTAGTTGCATCCTAAACGAGGAGCAACGCAATCATGTCATCTATTCGAATATCGCGCCTCAAACGACGATTCTAAAATCGAGATTAATTACTAATAAATCGCAATAGCAGCCGTTGCCGACAATGTCGCAGCCGAAGCTTCCAAGACAACCGCTGAGCTTCGCGGACTCAAGGACGCAAAGGTCACACCTTCCGCCAAAACCACAACCGGTCAACAATTGACCCGTACGTGATAAATTGCACATTCTACTATGAGATAGAAATATGACTGACATCAAAAGACTACCATTCTCTTGTGTACAGCCTTCTGAGCGTGAGTAGTCCGACCACAGTCAAATACATATATCCAGCTAACGTTTTATAGTGGGAACGCCCCCGAGCTACTGCCATCTCTTTCGCCAGCGTCGTGTTCTTCATTCTTGCTGCTCGCTTCTTGCCGCTTCTGCGATGGGTGTTTAAGTTTTTGTACATTTCACTCGGAGGTGAGTATTCCGTTCTAACATATGCGTGTGATAGCCATACTAAATTGATATTCCTATAGTGACCGCCGCAGCCGAAGGAGCTGGCAAACTCATTCTCAACCAAGGCTTGACAAGCTCTTTCCGTCCTCGCAAATACTACACCCTGCCAAAGGAAACCGTCGAGGGAATCTTGGAAGATCTGGAGCAACTCGCCGATTTCTTCCTAATTGAGTTCCAGCGTATTCTGTTCGCCGAGAATGTCTTACACACTGCTGCTGTAAGTCCCTTATCTACGGAAATTGGAGACTGATGAAATACATTAATTAACAAGAACAGGCTTTCATTGCGGCCTTCCTTTCCTACTGGCTCATCAAGATTGTCCCTGTCTGGGGCCTAGCCTTACTCGGCACAGCCGTCGCTTACCTTGGACCCTTGATCTACATTAGCAACCGTGAAATCATCGATGAGCAGATTGCCCAGATCCAGGAGCTTGTCAACGCCCAGGCCAACCATGCTAAGGAACTTGCCAACCAACAGACTGCCCGTGCCACCGGATTAGTGAAGCAATATGCCAACGACTACAGCTCCAAGGCCCACGAGTACATTGGCAACCGCCGCTCTGCCTCCCCAGAAGCTGTCAAGGCCCCAGCTCCAGCAGTCAAGGTCGAGCCAATCAGCCCTCCCAAGTTCCAGACCACCGACTTCCCCGAAGCCCCCAAGACTGAGCCCGTTGTCGACTCTCACGAGCCTGAGCCTGCCGCATCCACAGAGAACAAGCAGGAGCCATTGTTGGCTTTGTAATAATTCTCCACTTTTGTCGTGATGAAGGATTTGTTTTCAAAAATCTTCTCATTGCGAACAAGTATGGGCTCTGATTTGACACCAAACACTTTTACATGGTGTCAAATTGTCTTGATATTCAAGTGAAGGACGGACAACAAGCTCTGACTGACTTTCGAACGAACTTTCGGACTTTCATCTTGTTGCTCTTCTTTTCTGTAAGTATTCACGTTTGACGACGGTGACGACTATACTGCCAAAAAATTGAACTAGCTCAAGTGAAGGGGGACGTTGAGGAAAGAGAGGGGTTTGTTGATTGTGCGATGTTTCAAGAACACTACGATGCTTTTATTCTTGTGTTTTCGGTGCTTCTGGTATCCCCTAAATGCCGTTTCTCTTCTATTCTTTTTTTGTTCTTGGAAATGGCATGGATCAATTCGCCTTTGGATTCGATTCTCCTTTCCTTTTACACCCTGTGTACCTATTGTTAATCGACATGTTCATTATGCAAGTGTTATGTTTAAAGAATACATTGATTTGTCTTATGAGTTGTTTTCCTAGCATATTATTGTAGGTATTCCCCGTCTATTGAGCTCAGGTACGTACTAATTATCCAAGCAGCCTATTCAATAGAAGAAATAACGTGCAAAAGTAACATTATCAACATTGAATTCAGATGTCATAAGATTCATACAAAGGAAACAAACAAAAGAGCGAGAGAGTGAGAACTCCAATATGCTAAAAAACCGACTCTTCCATCTTGATATTTTCTTTCAATTCCAGTATCAGAAACTGGCCCTTCGCAACCTCTTAGCCATTCGCTCAATCAGATCCGACTGCGAATTGACTGCGAGACTGAATCCCTCCAGTGCTCCTCGTGCACCAGCTTTGTGCTTCTTTTGGTGGCGGTGGTGATGACGGGACCGCTTCTTCGCATTCTTCACGGATACTCGTTGATCCTCGCTTTCGTCTTCGCTGAGCGTACTTGATCCGCTGCGAAGAGCCAACAGTGTCTCGGCAGCAGTCAAATCATCGCCGCGACTATGCTTTTTCGGCTTCTGGTGGTGGTCGTGTTGGTCGTGTCTGACTGATGTTGGCGACGCGGAAGAAGATGACAATGGCGCAGTTGGTGGAGGCGAAAAGGGGGATACCACTTGCTTGTGCTGGGGTCGTCGAGATGACCGTTTCGTAGTCTTCCGTTTCTTGGAGTGGATTTTATCCTCTTTCCGGGTATGGTTTTTGCGTTGTGAGTGATTTGCCTTGCTCAACATATAGCTGTCTGAGCTGATATCCAGCTCAGAAATAGCATCTAAATCCGAATCGGAAAAGTCGATATCAGAATCAGAGGTGTACGATGATGCATCGTCGTCGTCCAAGCTCAGTTCATCAGTGAAGCCATCCTCGTCGTCACCATCCTCGGCACAAAGCTTGCGTAACGACACCGGTAGACGCGCCATGCTAATAGGAGATCTTGAAGAGATCATCTTCGCATCCTGTTCCTCATGAACATGAACATCATTCAAAAGTCGTCGTTTGAGTGGATTGGCGCACAGGTACTCAAAGCTCTCAACCCCCAACGCCTCCTTGATCGATGGCAGTGTATCAGACGTCAAGATCTTGGATTGAGGAGAGACATGCGGATGCCCAGGCTGGTTTGCTGATAGGTTTATTGGCGTAAATGTATTGTTGGAACATGTATTGCCTTCCGGCCACACACCAGCGCCGGCACCAGGTAGCCTACCCACATCTTCAGGCGACATCAACCGATTCTGCGCATGACCAATGCTCTTCGACTCAAACTCCATTTGACAATATCTCCTGGAAAGCTCAGTTGCTCTCTTGATGATCTCAGGATCAATAGTCATTTTGCCGAATGCTCGCTCATGTGGTTGGATGCACTGAGATGGGAAATCAGTGCCGAATAGAGGTGTGAGCGCGAAGCGGATGTTGAAGCAGAAGGTTGCTGCGACGGCTTTGGCGGTTTCGAATGGCATCCAGTATCCTTTTTTTACGTTAGTCACTGCAAGATTGAAGATAGGGGTTTGATATTGGCTTACCTTGTGCGGCTAATGCGCCTCCGGTGATGCTGTGACAGATGTCTCGAAGGCCCTCGTTGGAATTCAACATTTTGGCTGGCGTCGTCTAACATTTCAGTCAGCGTTGAATCGCGTCTATAGAGCAGGAAGATGGACATACCTTTGGATAATCAAGACACTTGAACAAATGCGTCGTCCGCACAAGTCCAATATTGTAATCCCACATCATCGTCCAAGTCTTTTCATCTCCGGGCAACTTGAAGGTATATTGGAACACTGTAAAAACAACTCATTAGTCGAATTCACGTAGAGAACAAAGAGGGGAAAACATACCCTCAAAACTCTCCCTCCCCGTCTTCTCCATCAAACTCTTCTTCTCACTACTGTACGGAATATGTCTCGGATAATCCGCAATCTCTTCGACGGGTGGATAAATACTGAATTTCGCACGTTCTTCCGCCAGTGTTGCCCCAACTTGGTCTGCGCAAGGAGGGTAGCGGACTTCGCCCCTGACAGTGCCGGGAATGAAGATTGGGGCGTCTTTTGCTACCCTGGGCTTTTTGTTGGGTGTAGTTTGAGATTGGGATTGACTGAAGGGGTTGCTCATTTGGCGGTCCGGGAGGGATGATATGCTGGAACGATGGAAATAGGAGATGTTTGCATCATCTTCGTGGTAGTGTCTTGACCCGGTTCGGTCTGGGAGCGGGTTCAGGAGTGATTCGATAGAAGCCATTGGTTGTGTTGTTTTCTCCAAGTTGAAATGAAAAGTGTATATTTGAATTGAAAAGAGGATGGAGAGGTGCGACTCCCGTTGAGATGTTGGTTTCTAGGTAGATGACGGTTGAGATTTTCCAGAGTGACCACACACGAGGGTATTTGAGGTCCTTTAATAGTGTCAGTTCTTGCTCAGACATTCTGATGATATGGTTCGACTTACAAAAATTCTTTTCTGTATACGGTCCAACTTTAAAGAAATATGCAAGCAATATAGTAGATATGGTATACATAAAAGTCGAAACAAAAAACAACAACCACAACGAAAAAAAGACCCAAAAGATGAAGCATTTGTTGTGTAGTATATCAAATAGGAAAACAGTATGCAAACAACAAGGACGTAGGCATGTATACAATAGCAAAGTTCTCTTTCAAACGGTCATGAAAGAACCTAAAAATGTGTAGGGATCTCTTCAAACAACGTTGGTCTTTCTAGATGGTGGAGCTGTCATTCTGTTTGTTCTCTGAACTGCAAAGAATCAGAAAAATGAATGGTTAGAGATCTAACACACAACAAAGCTGGGGTTATAAAGTCTCAGTTTCAAGACGTCCAACGATCGTAAAGGAGGTTGATTCCTATTTACCGATCTATGGAGCCGACTATACGATAAGGGTAGCAAGACCGGGCCACCTGCAGACTGCCTCGACACCAACGGCCATCCTGGTGTAGCTAGGCACGCAACTGCACGAGAGACAAGTAGATCAGAATGAAAGACAGGGCTAGACGGCCGAGGAACCGTTGAGACCATGTCCTACTTTGGAACAGTCGCAGTATTGCGAACAGCGTAGTGTGTGAGGTGAGCTTGGCCCACCAGGAGCGCAAAAGATTGATTAGGGTAGGTGAAAGAGCTATGACTTGCCTCGCCTCAAGAGCCCTCGATGTTGTCTTCTCAGGGACAGGGGTAGGGATTTAGATAGGCAGACAAGACGGGGGAAGAGGGAGGCAAATGAAACTGACGCATCATTCGGCATTCGTCATTGGATGGGACCTAATGATACACATAATGCACGTACACAAGAATCACCGTCTTGTTTTTGGGTCTAAAAATTCGAGGGCAACGTTGTGTTTCATAACCGCTGACAAGTTACAACGTCAGGGCAGAGAGAGCTTAACCTGGCGAACCACCAGTTGACTATACAGCAAAAGTAAAAGGGATGCATGTCCCTTTCTATGATAGGAAACGAATATCCACCTACCTGTCCATAGAAAACGGGGATCTAGGTACCTAGAATACCCACATGACAATGTACTCATTCTTCAGTTTCTTCTTTCTTTCAAAGAAAGAAAACCGGAGGAATCATTCCGTTTGGTGCATTGGCCCAATCTCATGTGAATCCTTATCGAGCCATAGATAGCTCTTCTATCTCTCTCTTCTTGTCCTCATCTTTCCTGGTCGTACACTTGCTCGGTCGGTCGTGGCTACTTAACGTTGCATGCAGAATGAATCTTGGGTACACAGACTCACACAGCGTCGTAGTAGCTAATTTGAAATAAGTGATAGCAGCCTCGCAACATGTCAACTCTCATTGGAAAAAAGAAAATTGCCGAATCTACCTAGCTGTCAGTGTCAGTGGCTATCTTCTGCGTCTATTTTCCTATGTAACGCGTTGACACTAACCTAAAATCTATTTTAACATTATCATAATAATGATAAAATGGATTTTTGGTTTAGCCTAGCCTGGTGTCTTGCATACGAGCGAACCATTAGCAGCATCATCAGCCCTATTTTGGGCTATGACCTAATACAAAACCCATCAATAGAGAAAAAACGCTTAAAAGACCCGAAAACCAAAAAGAAAAAAAAAAAAAAAAAAAAAAAAAAAAACCTGTCTATGGGGCACATCAGCATATGCAATTCCATACCTAGGCTATCAAGATCCGGCAAGCCGCATATGGAACATGAACCCTTTCAGTTTCGTCTGAAGTATTGAGGCTGCTATTTCTCGCCTGACCTGGCCAGAAATGGATTGGATCAGATCGAATCGGAAACACTGATTTCAATCAATTGTGAATGACTAGCATTGGTTCGGATGTAAACATCCTAGAATGGGAAGAAGGTCAGAAATGGAATATATCAAAAGAAACGTTGGGCATGCATGTCATAGTGGGATAAAACAACCGAGCTCTGCTGAGCTGCCTGAGCTGCCTGAGAGGATGAGAGAAACGAAAATAAACGGTCATCAAACAGCGGCAACAGGCAATAGCTCCCTGGAAGCTCAGTGGCTCTGTCTCCTCCCAGCCATTGAGGGCTTCAAGAAGGTGACACAAAACGACGAGTTAGATGAGTTAGCCAACGATTGAGGCTGGATGGGCTGGGCTGGGCTGGTCTGATCACTGAAGGTCCTGGCGGGATTGAGTCAGTGCTTTGTGACTAGAACCACTCCTTTGAATCAGTTGATTTGCCATTTCTCTATCTGGTCTGCCCGTTGGCGGTCTGATGCATCTAACCGTCAAACCAAGTCAAACTAACAAAAGGAACATGGATAACTCTACAGAAATGGAGTTGGTGTGACTTCAAAAAGTCTTCTTTGCAAGCTTCTTTTCCCCGTAAAGAAATTCTGGAAGGGAAAGTGGAAGATGACAAGAAGATCAAAAGAGATGAAAGGGGGGATTGTTGATGTATGTCTCATTTGGACTCATTGTTTGATTCGCCTGTTTCGCCATCCTGGGCCTCGTCTGGTCTGATAATGTTATACATACTGTCACCATGCCAATGTCACCATTTAACTAAAGTAACTCGGTAGCATTCTTCCAAGTACATCTACATTCTACAACACTTCAAGTCTTGCCATCAAACTCACGTGGTGAGCCTTCTGATGTTGCCTCCAATGTATCACTGTGGTACATTCTATGGTCCTCTAGAAGGCCGCGATGGGGAATCTGCCGAGGACTTGATTGCTTGTGTCCTCACGGTGACTCTTGTGGTACCTTTATCTACGTAGATCATTACTGGCTGTGTAGCGTGAGGAACTCGAATCTCATTTCTTAACCGCCTAACGAGGATAAACCCCTGTACAACAAGAATGTAACTGCAGCAAAGAAAGCATTGTAACTCTCGTCATGATCCCTATCTGCGCCCTCAGTTCCCAGTAAAAGATGGGCCTGTCCCTGTCAACCGTTTCTCACCCGATAAACGTAAAAAAAATGTAGACTGAAGAAAAGTAACGAATGCCATCAAAATAAATACATTGTCAGGTCACTTGAATTGATCACTCGGAATCATCATCAAAGACATCCGCTGAATCCTCGCCGGCAGGGTCATCCATCTCACTATCATCGTCGTCGATCACGTACTTTTTAGCCTTAGTCGTAGCAGCGCGGCGTGATGGACGTGCCTTGACAGGTTCGTCGTCCAAATCAAGTCCACCGTCGGAATCAAGGATGTCATTTGCCATGGCGTCAATGTCATCATCAGATAGATCGTCCACCACCTTCTTTTTGCCCCTTCCCTTGGCAGCAGGTTGAGCCTTCTTGGCGGCTGGAGCAGCAGCAGCGTCCTTCTTTGGCCGCCCGCGAGACTTTGGTGCAGCAGTGCTTGCCGCTGGCTTGGCTTTGGCTGCGGGCTTGGCTTTGGTGGCTGGTTTGGGAGACTCGTCAGCATCGTCATCCGTTATGATCTTCTCTTTCTGTTTGACAAGGAGTGAGCGACGAGGCGATGACTGTGGAACAAGCTTGCTGTAATCCGTCTCGTCAGGGTCGAATTCACTGCTGATCTTAGAAGCCCTAGGAGTAGACTTCTTCAAGCCTGCACTGGATCCAGGCTTAGTGAACTCCGAGATAAGTGCCTTTCCATTGGAGTCACCAATGCCTTTCACCATCTTGCTCACGTCATCCAACAGGTCATCCCCAAACTCGCTTTCTGACTCACTCGACACGACGTAGCTGACTGGCTTCTTGCTTGTGGTACGACTATTTGGCTCCTTCGGCTCCTTCGCTGCTGCTTTCTTTGCAGCGGGCTTTGAAGCAGGTTTGGATGCAGCTTTAGATGAAGCAGTAACCTCAACAAAATCATCGTCCTCATCCTCTTTTTCCTCTTCGGCTGGTGCCGCCGGAGGCTTTGAGGTGGCGCGACTCTTTTTAGGTAGGACTTCAGCTTCAACTTCAAAATCGTCGTCTTCCTCCTCCTTCGGGACGGCTTTGGGCTTGGCAGCTCCACGGATCTTCTTTGGCATAACCTCTGCTTCAAAGTCATCATCAAGATCCATATCATCATCGTCAGCGCCATCCTCTTGAGCGACCTTTTTAGGCTTGGGAGAACTCTTAAGGTAACTCATCAGGCTTCCCTTTGCCACAGTCTTCTTGTTTGTCGCGGCCTTCTTGCTTTTTGGAGCGGCATAGTCGTCGTCATCATCGTCATTCTTGCGCTTCCTGCCTGCACCCTTGGAAGCTGCAGTCATGAGCTTAGATGACTGGCGTCGACCCATTCCTGCTACCTTTCGTTCACGCCGATGCTCTTCTTCGAGTTGGAAGCGCCATTCGTTGATGAAGTCATCAAGATCGCGGCGCCAGATGTCCTCCTTCGTGAGTTTGATCAGTTCATCGATCTCAGTCTCCTTCTCTCCAATCTGGCGGAGAAGCTTCTCGACGCGCTCTTGGGTCAAAGACCAGATAGCCATCTGTGCAAAATATAATTAGTTATAGTTCATTAGTCTATGAAAGTCGAAACGTACCCCGAGCAAATAATCGTAAGCATTTGAAGCCACTTCAGTTTTTGCTTCTTCTTCCTCTGAGCCTTCTTCCTCAACAACCTGTTCAGTCTCACCGGCTTTAACAGCTTCGGCAACTTTGGGGAAAGCCTTGAACCCTTTCTCTTTCAACTCGGTGATGAGGATCGACTTCTTCTTCTTAGAAACGACAAGCTTTCCATCGATGATCATTTGCACGAAACGTGCTTGGTTGGTGAGTTTGTCCAACTCTTTCTGTAGCTCTGACAGCTGGTGCTGTTTGCGCCTTTCGTAATACTTGAGGCGGACAGCGAAAAACTCCTTCAAGATGTCGCTGACTGTTGCATACTTGGTGATGCGACCTTCGGGATCAAAGGCCACCAAGTTTGTAGTCGCAATAGTCTTGGAAAGTTTGAACTTCTCTTCCAGGCCTTCTTCGACTGCAGATTTCAAGTGCTTCTCGTCCATCTGGATTACAAAATGGACTTTGGTATGGGTGTTGTAATCTTTGTAATCCTTGATGAATGACGGTGTCTTTTCAGCTTTGATGATATCCTCCAATTTGTCTTTAAAGTCTTGGGTCCAGGTACGAATGGGAAGCTCGGTGATTTCCACCTCCTTCTCATTCAGTTCCTGGATTCGGCCACTGAACTTGTATCGATCAGGACCCTGAGGAGTAACATCACCGTGGAAACCGCGGAACCAAGGCTGCATGGGTTCGGGTTCTTGTCCGTCCATCATACGCTTGAGATTGGCAACGATATCTTCGGGGTTGTAGTTTGGAATAGATGAACTCCATCCAGTTCCAATACCGTCAGCACCATTGATCAGGATCAAAGGAACCACCGGGACGTAGAGCTCTGGCTCAATCTTTTCTCCGTCATCTTCGTTGTAGGTGAGGAGCGGCTCATCCTGCTGGTTGAAGACACGTCGGGCAAATGGGGACAATCGAGTGTAGATATAACGAGCACTAGCGCAATCGGCACCACCCTGAAGACGACTACCAAAGTTACCACTTGGCTCCAAGCAGTTCAAGTTGTTAGAACCGACGAAGGTCTGAGCCAAACCAACGATTGTCTGTTGCAAGGATGCATCACCGTGTTGATAAGCGGTCATACCAGAGACGTGACCTGCCAACTCCACGACTTTCATATCCTTTTTGACATTTCGTTTGAAACAGGTGTACAAGACCTTGCGTTGACCAGGCTTGAGACCATCGACAACCGAAGGGATGGATCGCTGATTGTCGGCCATACTGAAGAGGATCAACTCCTTGTTAATAAAGTCTGTGTATGTGATCTGCTTGGTGGAGTGATCCAAGAATGTGCCTGGCTTGTACTGGCGAAGCCATTCCTTTCGCTCGTCTGCCTTCTTCTTAGAGAAAGCCAAGTCAATAAGCTGAGCCTCATGATCTTGCATCGTGTGGAACTCTTTCAAGTGGCGATCCAAATCTCGGAAATAGATTTGAGCATCCTCCGTAGTACTGGTACCCAAACCCTTGTAGTATTTGTGCTGCCACGCACGATCATTTTTGTGTTCTTCCTTCCATTGTTCATATTCGGGCATAGTGAAGAAGGACTTCGACTTGGTAGGATTCTTAGGGTCACCCTTCCACACCTTGACGATTGGAGTGATGAACTCAATCAGAAACTCTGGGATCTTGAGCAAGCTAGGGAATTGCACTTGAAGAAAGTTGATTAACAGACCCTTGATGTGACTTCCATCGTGATCCTGATCAGTCATGATCATGAGATGACCGTAACGTAGACCGCGCGTATCGGTATATTCTTTCTTGTGCTGCAAGCCAATGAAACTCTTGATGTTTTGGATTTCCGCATTTTTAGAGATTTGATCAATCGATGCGTCGCGAACATTGAGAAGCTTTCCACGAAGCGGGAAAACGCCAAACAAGTCAGGACCAACGACGGCACGACCAGCCATTGCAAGACCTTTGGCGGAGTCACCCTCGGTCAAGATCAAGGTACAGTGATGACCGTCTTTCGTACCGGCTTTGTTGGCATCAGTAAGTTTAGGGTTGTTCATTCGCGATCGTTTTCCTCCGTCGGTCTTTTTCAGTAGCTGGTCTGCTTTCTTCTCGGCGAAATGAAGGATGTTTGTCATCACCTCGGTCTTCAAGACTTTCTTGTAGAAATCGTCGTCCAAGACACATTTGCTGCCGAACTGACTGGGTTTAGTGGTCAATTGTTCCTTAGTCTGCGATGTGAATGCAGGATTCACGATAAGAGCGTTCACAAAAATGAAGATATGATTACGAATCTGCGATGCCTTCAGGGTTGCTCCTTGCTTGTTCTTCTTTTTCACAGCTTCTGCAAGTCGATTACAGATCTGATCGGCGATATAGTTCACATGGCTACCACCAGAGGTAGTCGCAATGGAGTTGACGAATGACACTTGTTGGAATGATCCATCAGAAACGGCAAATCCAACCTCCCATCGAGGGTCGGGGCTAGCAGTGACTATCTCGCTCTTGTCATTTGCTGCCTCTTCACCACGTTCCTTCTTGATGGCCTTTGTGTACATCTCCATGTATTTCTTGAAGTTGCGGACCGGTATTCGACTGCCATTTAACTTGACTGCAACTTTGGCAGTCCCAGCCAAGTCATAGACTCGACGCTTCACAAGGGCCTCAAAGTCATCGTCCATGCCTTCCATGCCGAATTTCTTATAATCAGGCTTAAAGGTAACTTTGGTGTAATCTTCGCCTTTGGCTGACGTAATTTTGGCTTTGCCCACCTTGCTCATATTGTCCGTCCATGTTTGCACATATTTTTTGCCCTGACGAGAATCAACGGTCTCGATGCTAAATTCCGTAGAGAAGACGTTACATAGCTTAGCACCGAAACCGTTACGACCACCCGTTACCTTCATCTGTCCATCATCGTAGTTCGAGGAAGTCAGAAGGTGGCCGAAAATGAGCTCAGGAACATAGATCTTCTCTTTCGAGTGGATCTCGATAGGAATACCACGTCCGTTGTTCCAGACACTGATCACACCAGATTCTCGATCAATGGTGATTCGAATTTCGTCCATCTTCTCGTCATTTTGTTTGTTATCCGCGGCATTCACAACGATTTCGTCGAATATTTTGTACAGACCGGGGACAAAAGTGACTTCTCGAAATTCCATCGACTCGGTCGCGGAATCGTAAACCCACATCTGCTGGGTGGCTTTTTCGATGGAACCAATGTATGTATCTGGACGTTTAATAATGTGTTCTAATTGCGTGAGCTAAATGAGCTCTATTAGCACGATTTTCGATAATTATCAACGTTCTAGAAGACAACTTACCTTCTGGTACTTATCACCAGCGCCCGTTTGTGTTGGAGCCTCAGCCTCCACGTCATCAGCGCCATCGCCGCCAAAGGACTCATTAGCGACGTCTGCCAAGGGCTTAGAGCCGGCTTTTTTAGCAGGAGCTTTCTTTGCTTTTGGTTTGCTTGGAGGTGTCGTAGACATGACCGAGTCTAGGAAATCGTCGATATCATCGCGATCCGAAGTTTCGTTCTCGGAATCGGCCTTGGCCTTTTTCTTCGTGGCCTTCGCGGCCGGTTTTGCTTTGAGGGTTGTTTGTGTTAATTTCTTGGCTTTGGTCGCAGCTGGCTTTGCCTTGGCCTTTGGCTTCTGATGGTGAAGTTAGTCAATCTATTAATAATTTTAGGAAAGTATGGGTGGGCATACAGGAGCCTCATCTGGCACGAAGTCGGAAACATCGTCTTCGTTGAAAGAATCGTCCAAGAAGGAGTCCATCTTGTCGAGAGGCCTGCTCGGCCAGTATCAATGGAAATCACAGCGAGAGGAAGCAAATAGGTGGTAGAGCGAGTGACAGTAATCCAAGATAGATATGAAGGAAAAATGAGTAGATACTCAAGATAGGAAGAGAGTGATGGTCAAGGAAAGTGGCATGGCATGTGCAGTGTTGACATGAAAGCGCGCTGAAATTGCAGTCGCGGCTTCCTTTTTCGAGCCTAGCGGGCCGGAAATAACTTGTTCCTGTTGCACGTGAAACGGGAGCTAGGCCCAAAACAGAAATGCCAAAACAAAAGCCGTTTGAGCCAATCACAAGGCGCCCCGCAATACTCCACTATTCCAGGAGCCTCGATTTCGAGTCTCAAGACTCAGTTCTGTGAACGAATGTTGCTCCTCTTAGATATTGCTATTGTACGGTATATTGGCGAATTAATTGTATCTCAGTAGCTAATTTACTCATCGGGTCGTGAGCTTATTCAATTACTTATAATGACTGTTGTTCGGGTCTCATCGCGGCACGTGGAAGTTTGGGAGAAATATATATTTGTGCAACCCGGGGTGCTTTTTTCGTTTTCAGACTTTGGTATGTAACACTTGTCCTGGCTTTTGAATTCTATATACATGACTGATCCACATGTCAATTAGTCAAGCTCATCATCGCCTTAGACTCAGCTCTGAATCATTCATGGAAAGTAAGGCCATGGATGTAGGTGGGAGTCATTCAGCGCGTTCTGACATCCAGCATTGAAAGTTCACGCGTGACCAGACATGTCATTATCAACAACACCAGCGCATCCAAGTATCGACAAATGCAGGCAGAGGCGCGCGATGATAATTGTACTGATCTCATTAGGTAGTTTACAGAATATGTTCTCATATTGGTATACCTAGGTATGAATGATCCTCTCGTTATCAAACGTAGAGTTTATCGAAATTCTAGATAGCACACGGGTGGCACACACGTGCCAACCTAGGACAACATCTAGCCACGAACCTAGTCATTCTTGACCAACTGCTTCTACGCTATGTAATCCTCCCTTTGACAGTAGCATTCATGTTGTAACCATCGCCAGTTCAGTCAGCATGGCCCTTGATAGAGACGAAGGGCGAGTCTGGATTTGTCGGTCAAATGCACGGCGCACCTACTATGTAAAAAGCCACCAGAGGGGCGCCAAGGGGACTAGCCTTAGTGCCTGCTAGACGCGATGGCACCTCACAGGCTAATGCTGACCGCTCGGATATGGAATGAAATTGAACAGGTGGTATTTCTGTGAGTACAGAAAACTGTCTCGTCGAGTCTCGATATGTCTTTATGATTGACGAGTATGAAGTACTGAGAGTGGTAGTCATCCAGAAATCATTCAGGGGAATACCGTACTATGCAGGAGACAAGAGGGGCAGGAGCGGCCCGCTGGATCAGCGACTTTTGGGAAGGAACGGCGGAGATTGGCTGCGTCTGGTACCTGCGTGCGCTCCTATTAGCTAGCCAGTCCAGACGCGGCGCCCCCTTAGCGCGGTTTCCTCTTTATTGACTAGGTTAGTAAGGTTATCGCCAAAATAAGGATGAAACCACCATCCCTTATTCCTTTTCTCCTCGCTTTGGTTTTGTGTGTGATTATGATTGTGTTGTCATTCTTTGAATGATTCAGTCCAAGCATTTCCCTTTGGAATGCAGTCAGAGGTCGCAGGCGGCAACTGAATGATTTTGTTTGTGACTCGGCGATCTATATTTACTCCTTTTATCAACATCAACAATCGCTTTGTTCTCGCCGCCACACAGCGAATCGTTCGACTTCGGGTTGATCCCACTGCCTTATACAGTTTATAGTCCGGACTGCATCGAATATGGCCGTTCCGGCGAGTGTTATTGTGAATACGGAGGATATATCCTCGCCTTCTCTTGCGGAGGAGCTTATTTCACCAGTAACAACGGATTCAATGGTGACAGTGCCGCTGTCAGATCGCCAATCGCTTTCCGAAAGTATCGCAACCGAGTTCGATAGTCCTACGACCCCGATCGATGAGAAAGCGGATCAAGTTTCTTTCATGGGAACCGCGACACAGGTGGATCTGACGCCAAAAAGCGAGGTGACTGGGAGAGTGGTTGAGACATCTATAACGGGAGATATGAAACGTTCATCGAATATATCAAATGAAGCAGCGAACAATACCCAAGACGGATATGAATCGTCGTCATCTACGGAAAGCGCCGGAGGAGTTGACTGGGAAAAACTGGATAAATCAGAGGAACAGGAACCGCGAACACAAGCAACAGACGAGGTTCGTTTTATAAGATCTTGTTCTTATTAAAAGAAACTGACTGACATTTATAGTCCACGGCGTTATTACTAGCCCGCCTAGAGCAAGAGAATAATGCCCTCGCGACGAATCCTAAATCAGGGCTCGCAAAGAAAACCCACCGAAAGTCTCACCCCCCTTCGATACAACACTTGCAAAAACTCGTCAACGATCCGCACTCATCTCTACGATACTCTCAGTTACAACCGCCGCCTATGACTGAACTCGAATTCTGGGCTGCTTTGGTCGCGGATTACCCATCGACGGCGCAAAGGCTGCCTACATTGACATCGCACAAGATTCGCGCCGGAGTTCCGCCGCCGCTACGTGGAGTAGTCTGGCCTAGTATTGCAGGGGCTAGGGATACCTTATTGATAGAGGAGTTTGCACGACTATGTAACGAATCGAGTCCCTACGAAGGACTGATTGGAAAAGATATCGGCCGCAGCTTTCCCAATGTCGAGATGTTCCGTGATCCTAATGGGGAGGGCCAGCAGATGCTGGCCAGAGTACTGAAATGCTTCAGTCTGTACGATGCAAAGATTGGATACTGCCAAGGGCTTGGATTTGTCGTCGGCCCTCTATTGATGCATATGACGGATGCAGAGTCATTTTGTGTTTTGATCAGGTTTGTTATCTACTCTACCGCCGTGCTCATCTTGGCTAACTGTGTGACAGGCTCATGGAACATTATGACTTGCGCTCATGCTTCTTACCAGATTTGTCAGGTCTACATCTGCGCATCTACCAGTTCCAGAACCTACTCTCCCGCCACATACCAGCGTTGTTCGCCCATCTTCAGTCATTGAACATCGAGCCGATCTATGTCTCGCAATGGTTCCTTTCATTCTTCGCAGTCACATGCCCGCTACCGATGCTGCTTCGCATATACGATGTTCTGTTGTTGGAAGGAGCTTCCGAGACACTGATGAGAGTAGCGCTGTCACTCATGCAGCGCAACGAGAAGAAGATTATGGGATTTACCGAGTTCGAGGATGTGTTGCAGTTCCTGCTGTCTCGAAGCTTATGGGATACCTATGCGTGCAACGCCGACGACTTGGTTAATGATTTTGTCTCATTAACTCCTCTTGTCTCTAGAGAAAGCCTCCAAGCATTGGAGGCAAGTTATAGCCAATCTCAGGGCGTGCCAACGGGAATTTCATTCCCGCAGATGCAAGCTACAGCATCTCGATTTCTCGGTCGATTGTGGGCTGGCTCTCACAAATCACTGAATCCTTCAGCCGCACGGCCCGAAAGTACAGTCAGACGCTCGCCGTCCAAGCAGAGCATGGCATCTACACTCAACTCTATGGAGACGTCAGTATCCGACGCCAGTACTGCTCCCACAGAAGCTTCTTTAGGAGGCGATCAGAAGGTTCGAGCAAAGTCGGCCATATCACATAAAGATAGAGACTTGCATGGCCAAATTGAAGATCTCCTTACAGCATTGAGCGACATGCAACGGGAACAGGCAGAGCTGGCTAGAGATTTGCAGCGAGAGCGCGAAGAACGAGAGGAGGACCGAGAGATTTCAAAAGCTTTACTGAGCCATATCAAGCAGTCCGAGATGGACGAGGATACTGAGGAGCTAGTTGGCAAGGCGGAGGAGCGATTTTCGTCGGTGAACAAACGAGACTCGATTCTACAGACGAAGCATCAGTTGAGAGATGAGGCAGGCAGATGGAAAGAAAAACATGAGATGGAAGTGGCACGATGCGTTGATCTTAGTCGACGGCTTGATGAGCATGAAAGCGAGAATGCTCGTTTGAAAGAGGAGTTGCGCGAAGCCCGGTCACGTATTCAAGACGGATACCGAGAGAAACAGAAATTGGAGCGAACGGTCCAAGATCTTCGTGCACGCAAAGGCGTAGTCGCCGACAACAGCAGCCAAGACAATTCGAGTGCGGCCAGTGATAATGAAGCATGGCCTACTTCATCTACCGGTCTACGTGAATTCAAGCTTGGCCGATCGAAAACTGAAGTGGCAAAGTTTCCTAAACGGTCTAGTAGTCTGGGTCTACAAAGTCTGCTCAATCAATCGACAGAAACCGACAATAGGACTTCCACGAATACAAACTCTGGCTCAGAAGATTCGTTATTACTGGAGCTTGTCAACGCCAAGACAGCAGAAGCAGTAGCTAAGCAAGAACTGGAAGAAGTAAAAGCCAAGCTCGACTCTCTTCGGCGACTGATGAACGGACACTCTAGAGTGAACACGTCGACCGGTGAGATGTCAACAAATTTTTCCGCAACACCGAATAAATTATCGCCCGAAACAGCCAAGGCTACCCCGACAGGCGGTGGGTTTTTTGGCTGGGGGAGAAGAAGTGCGTCAACAGTTGGTGTGACGGATCCCAAGTGATTCATTACACTTGGCGGTTCTATATATGTGTAACGATCTTGCATAGAGTCCCTGGTGTCTCTTCTCTTTTTGCGAAAGTTTGTATTTTTGTGCTTATGATACCTTGCAGTTTGTTGTTCCTGTTCGAGTCTTGGATGCTCTGTACATAGGATATATATTGGATATACCATGACTTTATCTGCCCTATCAATTGATGGCTCAAGTATCACAAAATTCTTTTACATACCTAGTAACGAAGGACAAGCTGAATGTCCATCTATCTCAATTGAGACCGAGCCTGGAGCGAAACTTAGAAGATCCACGGATGAATGGAACATTTGAAATGACCTGTCCCTCAAGTAACAGACCAACCCAGCCCCAACCATACATGCTTACATACCTAGTTGACCTAGGTCAGCTGGCAGGTATGGCCAGATGCATGAAGCGCGTTATATGTAACTACATATGTAGAGACTCGATCCAAGATCCGAGGCGAGGTCGGCATGTGAACTGGTCGGGCATGCACGATTGTCAGGTTCGTGTCTGTCTGCGTGTCCGTGTCGTGGCCATTATGGCTTCATGGCCGTTTCATCTTCGCGGTTGTCCATGCCTCCGGTGGCGAATACAGTTATGTGTTTGGGCCGTTGGGCTTACATAGGGAGATAGACGTAGCTGAGGGGAGAAAATGCTTCACTCGAGATTGTCAATTGTGAATTAGGTACCTAGGTATGTAGCAGGTTTCGGTATTGGGTAGTTTCTTTAGTAACGTAACATAGCTAGATAAGTATTGAATACCACAATCCTTGGGTTATCCACCGTTGTTTTGAAGGTCTGTGATACCCTCCTTACCTTCCCTTATTGAACTAATAGCTACAGACTCAATCTTGTTCAGCTGGTTTTAGAATTACCGCCAAACATCAATTGATGACGGCCACGACCAGGTTCAATGGGGTATACACTAGACAGACAAAAGACACGATCTAGACCTCTCCTCTACTGTCTACACCTATTGAGTGAGGGGTGTGCCCACTGTATAAAACATAAAAGTAGAAGCGCAACAGGCGGCACTGGCGGCTCAAATACGTTTTCCCATCATTATTCAAAGTTCAGCCAGTCCTTTACGTGGCTTGAACGCATGGTCCTTGTCTATAACATTTCCGGAGTATGAGTAGTTAAGAAGGGGGAAATGGCAGCATAACCCCGGATCTTTTTTTCAGCCCACTAAAGAGGTAGGAATACGGGGTATGTATGCATACGTACATATTGCCTCAAATACTTCGTACGTAGCGCAGAAGAGAGTCAAAAATAGAATATACTATGTACGTGGAATAATAGTCGCGTGATCTGTGAGCGAATACGAGGCATTTTCTTCAAAAAAGTACGGAGTAAAGGAAGAAAAGAAAGGAAAGATTTGACGTGGGAGGGATTGATCCTTGATGTAAGAAACGCGGTGTGACGTGGAGGGTGGACATGGATCTGATCCTGTCAGGACATAAATAAATAAATACGCATGCATCCATTCGCTCAGTCGCTGGGGTACGTAGTTACAAGCTGAGAGGTTGGACATTCTAGAAAAGAAAAATGCCTCATGATCAGCGACAAGTAAAAGCTTGTCTTTGATCTCCTCTTCTCCGTACTCCGCGGGCTGACAGATTGAGACATATGGAGTTAGGGCTAAGCCCTGTGGGAAGAGACCCCTTGCATGACATGTTGGACGATGATGATCATTGTTCACCGCGACTTGGCACATTTCCAAGACATCTGCCATCAAGAGACAATCTTCATGATCTACGGATTCCCCGGAGTACTGTTCTACGCACTCGTATGGAGTGGTGACGGTACACTGACAGCAACATGTCGCGTGCTGGTTAATATGGATTGGTCGTTTAGAGCGAACCCTGCAAGCGCTCGGGGCACGATACTTGACCTAAGTTAGTTTCCATGTTCGCTGACAGCTGTAAGCCTGTAAGTCGATGGCTGGCTGTTAGTGTTGTATTGCATAAGAGAATCAGACACCAATCAGGAACGATAATACCAATCCTCACGGACGTACATAACTACATATCCTTGAGCGAGTTGAAACTTGACAGTGATTGATACGGATGGATGGATGGAGATAGATCGGAACAAAATTGCCGAGTGGAGGCAAGACGTGACCAATCAAAGCGCCAATCGGCCGAAATGTGCCGGGAAATCTCGCGAAATATCTACGTGGATAGGAGACGGAGTACGGAGTTATGTCTTTCACCTGAGATCATTCATTTCATGGGATTTGCAAAGATTAAGGCAGAAAATGCGTTTGGGAGCGGAACATTTCTCCTTCTGCGTATGAAGTGGTGGCGGTCGTGGTGGTGGCAGGAACAACTCGAAAGGAATTGAGCGAGATTGATCATACCATGGATACAAAAGACGCTTAATATGAAGTATTAAACGAAAAATACAAACACAAGGCGTTCTTCTGTATGGAGACTGGGTGTTGCCGCGCGATGCGACGAAATGTTTACTATGTAATAACTGCTCAATTATCTGCTGCTGGAAGAGGCAAGGCAGGTCGATTCACGATGCGTCATTTTCAGTTTTACTTTGCTTTGTAGGTTCGTATACATAGTTTGTTCAGTCTTGCCTTAAGTCTTGACTTCTTGGTTCTCCATTTTACTTTCTTTTCTTTTTCTCCCCATGGAGAGGTAACCTGGAGAGTCTTGGAGTGAACTGTAAATCAGAAGTTACGTAGAGAGAACGGACGGCCGGTGAGACCCTTTTGAAACTTGCCCTGATCCACTTGATCCATATCCATGTACCATTGGATGTACCAACTATTGGCCGGGATTAGAGGATCGTTGGGAAAGGTTAGATTTTGGCGTTGATAACAGCTAGTGAGATTAAAAGTGGACAACTTATCATCTTTCAGTATTGTAATTCTGGTCGGAGGAAAGTGAACACTTAAGAGATATCAAACCAAGACAGAGACTTGAGCAGAGGTTGCAGTGAGAAAATCGGCATTCCAGCAAACTTGGTGGCGATGGCACAGTTACATACATACATACATACGTACGCAGCGAGATGAGTTGTATGTCTGCTGTATGGAGGGCGTACATGTGTGTGTAATCTACTAGTACTGCCCGTAATACCAATACACGATACGAGCGCATCGGCCATGGTTCCGGCGGCATCGCCGCTTCGAGAGCACCGACTCTGTCAATCCCACGACGACTACGTACGACGTCGTACCAGAGCAGAAATCCACTTGGATCTCTGGAATGGTTGGCTCACGGCGTTTCGCCATCGTCAGAGAAACACTAAGATTTCATGAGTGACCTTAATCTACCATAGCTAGCATACTCTTACCTATTTACTCCCGCTCTTCCCCCCTCCTTCCCTTTCCGTTCTCTTTTCTCTCACTTCTGTTACTATTACTACACAGACACACCACTTCTATGATTTCGACATCTGCATCACTTCTTCAGTTCTTAGTACGGCTACAGCAGACAATGATACCACGGTCGACACGCATACAAGGCTCGTTCGCGTTCAATCAAGCCGCCATCAGCTGTCACTATCCGCTGTAGTCGATCTATCAAATCCGAAAACAACCCCCAACCACATAAAGAAAAGATTGAATTTCCTTACTGTCAAACGAAATGACGTTCCGCGAAAAAGTCAAAAAAGCCTTCCGCCGCAATTCAGACAAGGACAAAAACAACAACAACAACGGCAAACCCAAAATCGAATACTACCGTCGAGGCGAATGCCCACGTTCCAAATACCGTGGCCCCGTTGACCCGGAACATAGACGGAAACTGTACGACTGGAATTTTGAGACGGCGATGGCTGATCGGGAGCGTTCCTTTGACTTGGATTTGTCGCCTTGTACGAGTTTGCCGGATCAACCTCATGATGGTAATGACAGTGATGCTACGACGTTGGAGGATGTGTCGGAAAATGAACCGGAAGTAGTGCGGGAGCATATTCAGATTATTGGTACGTTGGCACCCCGTGTGTTCAAGGATATGGGCAGCATACTGACTTGTGTTCAGGCTCAGGTTCTATTACCGTCGCGCATCACGAAGTAGCGCTCTCCGGATCATTCGACACCAACTCTGATCAATTCACGGCCGTGGGGTCGAGCTGTCATTCGTCCTCATTGACACTCAAGGAAAGCTGGGACTGGCCCGTCACCAAGCGAGATGCGCTTGGCTCATTGAAGGAGACACTTGCAATGACGGCGCCTGTGACGCGTCGCATATCGGCACCTGAGAAGCGTCTACCGTTCGACCCTCAAGAATTGAGCATGGCGCTAAATAGCGTCAGCATTGTGTTGTAAAGCTATTCGACATCCTACATTTTGAACTCTATCATCCCGACATGACTATTCTATTCTACCAACCGACTTCACATAACCACGAGTACTCTCAAATTACTCAACTGCATGACATGGCACTGCATTAGGATCCAAGGCGTTTTCTACATCATTGAACAACAACTTGCATACAACACAGCCCAGGGAAGAAAGGCATGGATTTAGCGTGGCGTTTTGCTTTTTCACAATACATCGGAGGATGTCTGAACTTTTTTACATTGCAAACTAGATTGATAGATTTGACCATTATCTACTGCGACTGCTACTGTACATAGAATCAAAATCAATCTACTTATCGACTTTTATGACCTTCAATCGATTTGAATATTGAATTGATCGAGATTCAACATGCAATCAGTGAATCACTGACTCAACATTGAGCACCTCCACGCTAATCCCGCGATAAGCGACTAATCCCTGCAAGCCCGCAATATGCCATACATGAACCAGCGTTCACTAAACCTATTACGTGTGCTACTGTGTGGATTAAGTGGATTTAGCTTGATTAGCGCCCTTTAAATAGGTGAGCGATTTTAATAGAGCGGTGATATAGATGCAGCTAGGCCTAGTCGGATCGGGTGCGGGATGTACATATTACTGTCCAGTGTCATTACTACGTGCATTATTGGGTGTTAGGGTTTGTGCATCGGTTAGGTTCGGGGCTATGGGCATGGATTTGAGTTAACTGACATATGAACTTATGAAAATTGAATTCGTATATAAAAGGTTATTATGAGTTTCAGAGTGCTCAGCGAAGTGATGTCCTGAGAAGACTTACTCAAGAGAGTCATCGTCATAGTCTTGATCAGATCAAAAATGAATGATGCCTTGAGGCTGTCGCATCACTCGGCAATCGGCACAGTATTAATACGAGCAATACACAGCATACAATCGATACGATCGGCCGTAAACAATCGGATAAATTACAGTGATGTAATCCTTTTCCGTCCAGCTTCATCTCCAATAGCTTCGATTCTTCGACTGATGTCATTTTTGTTCTTCCTACTATTCTTACGTGAATAGTGAGATGGCCCCCTGCAGATGAGGTCTGATCGGCATGAAGGAAACGTGTGTTGGCTTATGGATATGATCATAAAATGGACTTGGGTACGAATTTGGGCCGGTTGATCCTTGATTCGTATCACCACGATATTGGGTGTGTATGAGCTGCATCCGAGTAACCCATTGCGTCGGAAATGGTATGCTATGTATGTGCAAAGGGCTAGATCATTGCTACGATTACAGGCATGATTGTTTAAGGCCGGTTACGATGGGCTGGAATGTGGGAATGCGACCTTGTATCTTTTGTCTTTGTACTTGCCGGATAGGGCTGGGAGAAGCACGTGGTTGCAATGATCACTCGATCACGACTTCCAGAACATACTGAAGTAGAATTAGTCACTCCACCCTATCTTGACTCGATACATAAGCAACTCCATAAGTCGCTCCTCTGTGACGCTGGCATCTTCAATTCCGTCATCGACTTGAGACCCATTTCCCTCGACAAGGGCATTTGCCGCGATGTTCCCATTTCGGTTCTGATTCTGATTCTGATTCCATTCGTTGGTATTACTCAACGATGACCCCGTCGCCGAACCATCACCGCCAAAGAAATGCTCGAAATTCATGAAGTTTTTCCTATGCGGAGTGTGGTTCGTAGGGTATGTGGGTTGTCCTGCCGTACTCGTAGTAGCGGGGACAGAAGAAATGAGCGGACGACATATAAATATGATAGATCTGTATAGATTGCAAATGGGAGTAGCGAGCGGGTTGTTGTCTGGTGACTTTTTGATGATGCAGCCGAAAATGAATCTGGCAAAGTCCTCTAGAAGCTTGAGATCTTTTGCGTCGCGGGTGCGCATGATGTTGTAAGTGAAGACACATAATGGAGAGAGAGAGTAGAGTAGGAGGTCCCTATATCGGTAAGAATATTGAGTTCATCTCTTGCAAAAGCGAGGGCGAAAGACTCACCAGCTCACATCGATCATCTCGATTTTCGGCCCATCCTTGGTCAAATCTCGAATAGACTCAAAACACTTTCGAGCACAGTCCACAGCTACTCGTTGTAATAGACTGCTCTTGGCTACGTCTGTTGACAGCTGCAGTAATATAGTCTGCGTTGCATACGCTCTGAAACGGAGATATTCGACATCACAAACAAACAAATCAGACACACTGCCTGGACTTTCACCTTCCCACTGTTCAGGCATTTTGTCAGTATAAAGATTTCTGTTTCTATAAAAAAAAACGCTTACAGTGTCAAAACGCTTCCGCAGGCTGTTTAATTCGTTATGCAGGGGCTCGAGATCCTTCCACTGCATTTTCTTCGTCGAGTCCCTGGTAGCAAACGATATCAACCCTTGGATATGCGTAAGATCCAAACTCAAATGAATAAACTGAAGTTTCCATTTGATCTCATCGTCCACTGCACTTAACGAAAGTCGTGGTGGTATAGATGATTTCGGTAACAACGGGGGGCGATGCAGAAGCAAACTCATTGATCGATCGAGTTGGTAACACCAGGCAATACATGCTTCTCGATCTTCGTCTGGTTCACGCGATGTTTGTCCATCTTTCTGAACAGTGTCGCAGCCCAGAGCGACGAACGTGCGTGACGCGGCGACCATCATGCTCCATGCCTCTGGCACATTTCCAAAGAGTTGAAGGATCACTACGCCCATACATTGTGCTCGCAGCATATGCAATGATGGCGGGGTGCGGAAAGTGATCTGATCCAATTTCAATAACACGTCAATGAACTTTTGTCTCTTGATAAGTTCGATATGTTCCCGTAAACCGTCTGAAAGCTCTTCTTGTCGACCAAGTAACATAGCAGCCTGGAAATTCAGAATGATTTTGAATGGCAGTGTCCTTGATTCATACCGTACCTTGCCATCAAGCAGCTCCATGCCTATCGTTTCCGTTGATGGAGTCGTTGCAAGCGTGGAATTGGACCAGCGAAGACTAGATATTGGTGTATGCGGCGTAGTGAGGACATTGACGATATCGCTAGGCGTCAGGTCGTAGAGACTCTTGTCAATTCCTGCATCTTCACGGCTGCCAACGCTCCAGTCTTGGAGTGATGGAGCTTTACTGAACTCGTCCAAAGTGGCGAGTATTTTGGTCAAAGCCACGCGTTGCATGACTGAGATACTGAGCGACAATTCCCCTGTCAAGGTTGGGTTAATCGTTGGCGTAGGTCCTGCACGTGTTGTCTTCGAATATGGCGGGCTTATTTCCCCAGAAGAGCTCACACCATTGATATTTGTAGATCTGGCTTGCGCCGAGATCTGACTGGTAAATGGCTGTCCTGCTCCAGTCATAAAATCTTCCGGAACGTCGGAAGTCTGTTGATTCGAGCCCCCATATTTCTCCGAACCTCCAGATCCATCATTTACATCTGTTGAAAGCCCCAATCCCTGACCAGGAACGGCAGGCGCATCAGGTAGATCCTCGTCCAGCCTCGAGAAATCATGAACCATATTCTCAAGCTGGCGCATACGTTCCGTCAACAAGCGAATTCTCTCAGTCCTATGGGTTCAATCAGACCAGAACATCGCTTTATGCAATGACGAAAGTGATGACTTGCGGGTTCGTTTTACGTGGTCTGGTCTTGCGTCGTAGACGACCACAGGCTGTATTTGCTGAAACACAGTTTTTACATGGATCTAGTCTATCGCATCTGATCTATATGATAGACACGAATAAACGTCAGTCAATTTACCATACAGCAACTGGAATACTCGATTTAAGAATACCTACTTTTCTGAAATGACATCTATCGCACTACTCAAGACGATCAAGTTAATAAAACTTCTTCTGGACGGTAACTTACGGCATTTGGATCCGCACTAACCGCAGTCTGCGCGGAAGCGGGTGCGCTCGAGCTCTCGACCATATTCTAGGCTTGATTCATCAAGTTTCTCTTGTCACCTGGCGAGACATACAAGAGTAGACTTCCTTCGGACGAACTTCAGGAGGACGGAAATTTCGGGTTCCTAGCGCGTAGCTTGTAAGCCAATGGATGAGCGCTATTCGGGCTGACTAAACCGAGTTTGCCATGACGCACAGATCACCGGGAGCGTCTGATTTCCGTCGGGATAATTATCTCAAGAGCTTCAACAAAGAGTGAACAAGGAAGAAAGGGGGTTTTGTTTATAAATAAGAGTATTTTTCTACTTAGAATTTAGAAATCGTATATTAGGCCTCTAAACTGCTTTTACTGCGGGAAAAAAAACTCAATATACCTGAATCGCCGTACAAGATTCCCGATTTCAAGGAATTTCCTATTCGGGACGAAGCCGACAAGCCCTAAAATCACCGAAATGAGTGCCAACACCAGAATCATTCTGATCCTCGGAGGCTCCTACGCCGGTGTGGGAGCAGCACACTACATCCTCAAACATGTCATCCCGTCTCTACCAAACAAAAACGATTATCGGGTTGCACTCGTTAGCAGTTCCTCGCATTTCTTCGCTCGGCCTACCTCTGTACGAGCCCTCGTTTCCGAAAATGCCTTCCCGAAAGACAAGCGACTCTTTGCACCACTGAGTGAAGCGTTTGAGCAATATGCAGATTCTGCAATAACCCTGTACCACGGTACAGTGGTCAAGCTTGATCAATTGACTCATAAAGTCACGGTTATCCCAGCGGAGGCAGGCAAAGCTGAGATCAATCTTGAGTATTATGCTCTGGTAATTGCCACTGGAGTAACCACTCAGTCTCCTCTGATGAGTCTCTCGGGTGACCACCAGAACACGATAGATGCATGGACGTCCTTCCGGAAGAAGCTCTCAATTGCTAAGAGCATCGTCATTACCGGAGGTGGTCCTACTGGTGTTGAGACGGCCGGTGAATTGGGGCAATATCTGAATGGCGGTAGCGGAAAGCCAAAGGTTGCCATCACCATCGTCACTAAAAGCAATCAATTGCTTCCCTACCTCCCTCCTTCACTTTCCCAAAAAGCAGAGGAGCAGTTGTCCAAGCTCGGTGTATCTGTTATCAAGAACAAGGTGGTTGAGAAGGTAGTCTCTATCGACACTGATGTAGTCAATGGTGCAGGTCAAAGTCTTGAGCGACTAACCGATTCAGTGACCGTGCACTTGGATCATGATCGGACTCTTCAAGCAGACTTGTATATCCCAGCGATTGGAGTTTCGCCAAACACCAACTTCTTGGACCATCAACTACTTGATAAAGAGGGCTATGTTAACGTGAAATCTTCATCACTTCAAGTAGAAAAAGCCGGACCCCGAGTCTATGCACTCGGCCATGTGTGCTCATCGAACCCACGCGCGATCCACGCCATCATGAAACAGGTCCCCATTGTCGGAGAGAACTTGAAGCAAGACCTTTTAGCCGCGGAGAACAAGATTCAAGCTGGAAAGGAGATTTATCGTGCATACGAGCCAGAGACAAAGGTCACTCAACTGGTGGTTGTTGGAAAGAAGGGTGTTGGAATGTTTCTTGGATGGAGGGTACCAAGCTTCTTCGTTTGGTTGATCAAGGGGAGAGATTACTGGCTTGATATGACGCCGCCTATGTGGAATGGGAAAGGATATGCGAAGCCTATCTGAGTACAAATGTATATGTATCATAGTTGAGGTGCTTTGTTCCGGACTCTAGAATTTGTGCTTTGTTGATAGAAAATCGTGTTATAACTTTTATCAACTATGTACATTCATAAATCGTACGGGTATAACCCATGCCATATGCCAAAATAACCATGCAATCGTCAAGGAAGATCTATTCTAATCTTCATGAGTAACAGCCATATCAAGCACTTCCACCCTTCCACGCCCACGCGTCTCACTAGTCACAAACTCACTCAACCCTTTGAAAGCACCAGGCTCAGCAAAGCCCACAGTCTCCCATTCTTCGCCCACAATCTCTTGCGACTCTACCGACTCGATAAAGCTCAAGATCTTTTCCTTCACATTAGAAGGTGTCTTGGGAGCGGCTTCCTGGTCTTCGGCTTCATCCTCGTCTTCCGATTCTTGATGTTTCTTGCCTTTGCCTTTTTGACCCTTTTTATTACCGCCTTTGGATGGCTTGCCTTCTTCCTTTGGTGCACCCCCCGTTGACGCAGCGCCTTTGACAGATTGTTTTAACAATGACACGGGACACGTCACTCGTAGACGCATGCGAGCTCGCATAACTGGAATGGGTTGCCAAGCGATAAGCGCTTTCATGGCTTCGAGTGCTTGGCTTTTCGCTGACTTTGTTGTTGACACACCCTTCCACAACGGCTTCCGCGGCTCTCCGGTTGTCGCGCCATGTTCGGGTGTCTCCTCGCCATTATGTTGCTGTTGCTGTCCACTCGTCGCACTCAACTGATCCAGCGCCTTCTCAATCATCGTCGGGGTGTATACTCGCTTCGTGGTGGGGTCGACCAGTCGTCCAGACACAATATCCACAACTTCCTTTTGGACTCGTTCAAGTATATCCTTGCGCTCACGCTCTCCTACTTGGACTTCTCCCTTGCGCAGAATCTCCTGAATGATTTCATCTTGTGAAACACCGGTGCCGAACGATTTTGCTAGATCTGCTGAAGGAGCGGTTTGGGCTTTTTGCACGGAGAGGAAAACGGTGTGGATTTGGAGGACATTATCGAGATCTTTTTCGACGCCGGAGCGGTATTCTAGAAGCTTGTTCTTATAGCATGCGAGTTCGAAGCGCTTTTTGCCTGGGAAATATCAATATAAGCGATGTTCTCGTCGGATCAATAGTTGAAATGTTGTTCGTACCTTTTTTTAACCTCACGATGGATACATTTGTGAACTTGATCTGGTTTGAGGGCTGATTGATAGGCATTTTGAAGACAAACACAAAATCTGTATGCACGTAGGGTCGATCTTCAAGCGCTGTATAGACAGAACCAGGCGAGAATGTTTCGTTGAAGATCTGGAACTTTCATCTTTAAAAATGACGCCAGTGGGGTAAGAAAGTTAGGCCACCTTGGTGCCTTAATATTTAGGTGTCAAAGAACGAAAAGTCACGTGCCTTATCGGTCATGTGCCCGGGTTTGATTGGTCAGGTGCCTGCCAAGCGCTCTCCTGCCTAAAACGGATTCGGGGTTGCCTGGAGAACGGGGCAGAGACGATAGCGGCAATTCTTATGGTTGGCTGCCTCGATGGACTGTCCCCGCCGGGCTTAGCGCCGAACAGGTATCGCATCACCATCAGACCAAGGTAACTCCCAGTCGTGTGGTCACCCATCTTCCCTAACTTCATCTCTTCATCTTCATCTTCGTCTCATTCCGGATTTCCCCAGAGAGGTGTACTGTATCTGGGATACCCTGTTCAAGGCTTTGTGTGCATCAAACACAACAATTATCTTGTAAGTGGTTCGTCTCTGACTACTCAGCTATCGTTGAGTCACCGCTGATACTGATAACGACGTCATCTCCAGATTCGACTGCTCGAGCCATCAACATGAAAGGTTTGGCTACCACGCTCCTCGTAGGGGCTGCGGCTGCTTTTTCTCCTGCTCAGCAGGTGCTTAAAGCCCCAGAGGACGTTGCTGAGAACACTCACAAGGCCTCCTCTCCCTCTCTAGCCGAGACGCTCGCCCAGCCTCTCCGTGAGCTCAATGAAGAGCTCAAGTCGTTCACTCACGAAGCCGAGGAGGTCTGGGAACAAGTCTCGAACATGTTCCCAGGTGCTCTAGATAACATCCCTTTCTTCTCCTCACCCAAGAAGCACACACGTCGCCCTGACTCACACTGGGACCACATCGTTCGTGGTGCCAACGTCCAGAACATCTGGGTTGAGAACGCCAATGGCGAGAAGGAACGTGAAGTCGGTGGTAGGCTCGAGGCCTTTGACCTTCGTGTCAAGTCTGTTGACCCCAGCTCGCTTGGAATCGATCCTGATGTCAAGCAGTACAGTGGGTACCTTGACGACAACGAGAATGATAAGCATTTGTTTTACTGTATGTGCACACTTTTATCTATCGAATGTATCACTGATGACTGACAATTATAGGGTTCTTTGAGTCCCGAAACGACCCCAAGACTGACCCCGTCGTCCTCTGGTTGAACGGTGGACCAGGATGCTCGTCCTTGACCGGTCTTTTCTTCGAGCTCGGACCCAGCTCTATTGGCAAGAACATCAAGCCCATCTACAACCCCTACTCATGGAACTCCAACGCCTCTGTTATCTTCCTTGACCAGCCCGTCAATGTCGGTTTTTCCTACAGCGGTAACTCCGTCAGTGAGACGAGTGCTGCTGCAAAGGATGTCTATGCTCTTCTTACTCTTTTCTTCAAGCAATTCCCCGAATATGCCACCCAGGATTTCCACATTGCAGGTGAATCCTACGCCGGCCACTATATCCCTTCGTTTGCCTCTGAGATCCTTTCTCACAAGAAGCGCAACATCAACCTGAAGTCTGTTTTGATCGGAAACGGTCTTACTGATGGTCTCACTCAGTACGAATACTACCGCCCCATGGCTTGCGGTGATGGTGGTTACCCTGCTGTTCTCGATGAGAGCGCTTGCCGCTCCATGGACAACGCTCTCGGTCGCTGCCAGTCCATGATTCAATCCTGCTACGACAGTGAAAGTGCTTGGACCTGTGTTCCTGCTTCTATCTACTGCAACAACGCCCTTTTGGGTCCCTACCAGCGCACTGGCCAGAATGTCTATGATGTCCGCAAGCCTTGCGAGGGCGGCAACCTCTGCTACACTGATCTCGAATACATCAGCACCTATCTCAACCAGGCTGAGGTCTTGAAAGCTGTCGGAGCCGAAGTTGACAGCTTCGACTCTTGCAACTTTGACATCAACCGCAACTTCCTTTTCAAGGGTGACTGGATGAAACCATTCCACAAGCTTGTCCCTGGAATCCTTGAGGAAATCCCTGTCCTCATCTACGCTGGTGATGCCGACTTCATCTGCAACTGGCTCGGCAACAAGGCCTGGTCTGATGCTCTTGAGTGGAGTGGCCACGAAGAATACGCCGCTACTGAGCTTGAAGATCTCGAGATCGTTGACAATAAGCACAAGGGCAAGAAGATTGGTCAGGTCAAGTCCTCTGGTAACCTCACCTTCATGCGCCTATTTGGCGGTGGCCACATGGTTCCCTACGACCAGCCCGAGGCCAGTCTCGAGTTCTTCAACCGCTGGATCGGTGGTGAGTGGACTCAGTAAGCGAGCCGTACTTGGTTTGACTACTCTGGATAGTTGTTCCCTACGATTTATATAGCTAGCATCCTTTCATTTACGTCTTGCATTTGGTTGAACCTGTTTTTTCTTTTCTTTCTTGAAATACGTATATGTACGCAATCTGTCTTTGGTGGAGATGGAACATAGACTGGTATATTGTCAGGCTGCAGTAAACGCAAACTATCGCTCGCGATTTTTCTTTTGCGTACATAGGTAAAGACCAGAACAATATATCTCTTGAAGTACCTGGTTTTCTGTTACTAGTAGTTTTGAATTGATGATCGTATTTGATCGATCGTAGGAACCGCCTGCACACGAAATCTTGGAAGTGGAACAGTAGAGGACAGTAGACGAGCTAGACAACAAGATTGCGCTCGTAACATCTGAAACGTTCAAGTCCATCACCTGCTACAACAGGTACCCATATCCAGATGAACCAAAATCTACGTGTTCGGAGAAGTAATTTTAAATATTTTATTGTGGTGTTTCAAATCACATGTAAACACCGAGAAGCCTTGGCCTTTAAATTTTTATATCATGATAAATTTGCCATTTGTTTGACCCCCCGCAGAGCAACATACAACCAAGAATAAAACACCGCACATGAAGAGGGAAACACGATGCAAAGTACTGTAAATAATGAAAATGGAATCCTTTTTTGTATTGTAAAAACTCCGATTTTGGTTGTCTCCATTAATTCGTTAGCCCTTCTTCTTGCTGACACCGACGGTGCGGCCACGGCGACCAGTGGTCTTGGTGTGTTGACCACGGACACGGAGACCCCAGTAGTGACGGAGACCACGGTGAGAGCGGATCTTCTTCAGGCGCTCGAGATCCTCACGGAGCTTGGAGTCGACACCGTTGGAGATGACCTGGGTGTCCTTGCCGTCGACGATGTCGCGCTGTCTGTTGAGGAACCAGGCGGGGATCTTGTACTGGGTGGGGTTCTGGATGATGGTGACGATACGCTCGAGTTCTTCGGAGGTGATATCACCAGCACTGTTTGTCAAGATCCATCAGTAAATATTCCTTTTATCACCGAAGGACTTTTGTCCCATATCTGAAATATAGAACGCACCGCTTGCTGAGGTCAACATCGGCCTTCTTGCAGACCAAGTTGGAGTAACGACGACCAACACCCTTGATCTTGGTCAAGGCGTACATGATTTTCTGCTTGCCATCGACGTTGGTGTTGAGCAAACGGATAATGTACTGGAAGTTCGACTTCTCGCCGGATACGAGCGCTGTAATTGAGCAAAAGTCAGCCCGTAATTCCCCTAAATTTTCCACGGCATCCATCTTGATATGAGTTTTCGGTGCGTTGAGAATCCCTTCTCCTCGATATTTTCAACACTTCATCCACGCGATCTCCAAAAACTGATTTTTCTCTCCCTCTTCTCCGTCGTCCAAGATCCATCTCTTCAACCCCATCTCAAGCACACTCATATCAAGCCGAATATAACAAAGGAGAGGTTGAACACGTACACATGATGGGCAATGGCGCTCCGCGGTAGCCGGATGTTGTTGATGCGAAATTGTCGACGGCTAAGTGCGAAGGAAAGGGAAGGCAAAGGGAAGATGCTTCGAGGTGTGGACTTAGTTGTGGGATGGAGTGCGGACTAGCCGATTTGGGCATGGTGTGTGGAAGGGCTTCGCTTGAAATGCGCTAAGGCCCGTTTGGGCTAAGCGATCACGTGCGTTGCCAGATCGAGTTACTTTCTTTGGTCTGTAGGGGCTTTGAACCCTCCGAGAAGTACATTGAACTGGGACATTGATTCCAAATTGAATCAGAAGACTTTTAAAATTTTGACTGTTTCGTATGATTCTGTTTGGTGGTCGCAAGTGTACGGAGGATTTTACTGAGGCGGCCTTTCTGAGTGCACGTGACCTCCGCTCCGATAAGACGAAGAGTAAGCTAAGGGCCCAAAATGGACTAGCTGCATAGCAACCAAAGCTCCGATCAAAGGCCTCAAAGAACGCCTGGATGCTCACTACCTTCAGTTGTCACTCATACTCGACATTTGAAGCGTCTTTGCAAACCCCAGTCATGCTCATCCACACCTCATAATCACCCTAACTCTAAAAATGAACACGCAGCTCTCCTCCGCCCTCGACGGGCTCGAAAACAAACTCAACTCGCTACTGACCTCTCTCACCACTCCAGCTGCCACAGGAGCCCCCGCAGCAGCAATCGCCCTCCTCGAAGCCGACGATGTCGTCTCTTCCGCCCTAGACACGCTACGAGCACATCAAGCCAACTACGCTAGAATCCTACACTTGCGCAGCGAAGCACAAAACCTCGAAGAGCGGATAAAGACCATCGTACGCGACATCTCGGGCGCTGGGAAGGAGATTGCTCAAGCTACTGGGGATAACGATGATGATGATTGTGAGCTCAATACGGATGATGAGGATGAAGACGATGAGTCAGACACAGATACGGATAGTGAAAATGGAGACTCAACCGGGCAGCAGAACAAACCCAAAAAGGGCAGAAGGAAAGAAGTGGATTACAAACTCCTGCTAGAATTTGCACGCAGAATCAGCAAATACAACACACAAGCAGCGGCGGATGCAGCGACTGGAGTCTTAGGGACAACAGGCTCAATAACAAAGAAACTACAAGACAAGCAACTCGAAGATGCAAAGATGATTGACGCCAACGGTCTCGCCGAGCAGGAACAACAACAGCCTGGCGGAGAACAGGAAGAAGCCACAGTCGGAACCGTGACCAAAGAAGCTACAAGCTGGCTTGAAGAGTCCGCTGATGCAGATCGGCAATACTTTATGATTCCTTATCCGAACGAAGATCGTATACGCTTGGGATTGCTGGGTCAGTTGCAATTGGCTGCGGTAGATGGAAATGTTGATCCGGAGAAGGAGGCGGAGCGTATGGTGCAGGAGGCTGAGGGTATTACGGGTGTTGCGAGCGGTCTGGCGGATATTCAGGCTCGGCCTCAGACCCTTGCTGATGAGGCAGGTATGGCGGCTATGAACGCTGGGGCACATGCTGTCGCGAGACCAGCGAAGCCGGCGGCGCCTGCTCAGCCTAGACCTACGCTGGACTTGGATCTTTATGATCCTGAAGATGATGATTGATGTTTCTACGTATTTCGACCATGTTACCTTCCAAATGATACCAATTTACACACACTTCATTGAATCCAAGAGCAGTGATTTCTCGACTAAGAAATTCGCATTCATATCTGCATTGAATATGCCTACCTCCCAAGATATCGATTCTTCTATCCCTCAAATATCACTCATCTGGTGCACATTCGACTTTGCAGTCCACTTCCTACACTGCTTTCCCCAGAAATAAAACACAATTGCAAACGAACACCACAAGACATGCAAACACATATTCATCATGATTGGCGAAATATATCCGCTCTTCTCAATCCAATTGGTGATGAACTCACTAAAACCGTATCCCCACAGGTTCTTGTTGATTGTGATGTTCACGAACAGAGATCCGGCGATGGGTTTGTAGCTATCGACAGCATAGGTACTAGCGATGGCAGGAAGAGCAGCGACCTGAATACCAGAACAGGTGTAGCCGATGATGACAATAATCTGTATTTGATATCAGCAAACAACGCAAGCTTATGTTTGTTATGGGACAAAGGACTCACTCTCCAATCCCAGCTATTCTGATATCCATAAGCAACGATAAAGTTTCCCAATATCGCAATGAGAACATACGGGATCATAGCAGGCAGACGCATCTCAGGCTCACGAACTCCGTTGTTCTTGCGTGTCGCGCGCATAGAAATCCAATCTGACAAGGGTCCATTCGTCGCCAGACCGATAAGTGCACCGATGAACGTTGCGAAGTTGGTAAAACCAATAGACTGACTGGACCAGTTATATGGTGGTGCAGCAAATACTTGGCTTTGAGTCAGATTCACTGTCAAAAACACCGAAGCAGACCATGAAACCACAAATGCCGCGAATTCGACGATGGGGAAGAAGTGCAATTTCCAAGGAATCCACAATGTGATGGCCATTGTCTTCACAGGTTCTGGGGAAAGTTTCCAGAAATTGAATTGAGACTTGGATGGAGAACCACGATGTAGCCATTCATCCACGGGTTCGACATCGTTCTTTGTACTTTCGATCTCGGTGGGCTGGGTTATCTCCTTTGGATTGGTAGGTGTTTGTAGTTGCTCTGCTGGCGGAGGAGTCACAATGTCCGCCTCCAGTGACTGTTCTCGGTGCCATTTGGTTTCGGGGAAAAAGAATATCAAAAGTATAATCAGAACTGCGAATAGGGCTACATTGAGCCACCAGAAATTCGGCCATCCGACGTGATAAGCCATTGGACCTGAGATGATTGGGCCGACCTGATCTCTTAGCCACGTTGAAATCATAATGAAGGCTGGGGAGGTTTACCATCAATGACCCGAAGTAAAATGTGAAATAGAGCGTGTTGTATGCTCCTCGGTCATGGAGAAATTGAGTGTCTGCAATCACTTGTGGTTGAAGGGACTATACAAAATCAGAATGCGAGGTCGATTAACATTCGGTACACAGACGTCTTTCCTACCTCAGAAGGCCCGGCTCCGATTCCATTCAGAATACAAGCGCCCATAAAGCTCGAGTATGTGGTGGCTTTAGCCCGCCAGATCATAGAAGCCAGGCAGATCAGAGATGACAGGATTGCTACCGGACGTCTGCCGATGGTTTGCGACATGGGGACCCTATAATTCATTAGTTGACTTGCAAGAAACACGCTCGGGAAGCCGGTCACTTACCAAATAAAGTTACTGAATCCTAGAACTAGGATGCAAACCCCTGTGAACCGCACTACAGAAGCCAAATCACTATGAAACGACTCTATGAGTTGTCCGAACATTGGCGCAAGAGCAAGAGGTCCTAGACCCTGTGCAAAACTCAGAGTGGTCGAAAGCGAAATGACGGCGAACTTCCAACGTCGGTTCCAATTCTAATCAAATTCAGTGTCAGTCGCCATCTGCTTGTGCATTTAAGCCACATGAAAGGTGTAGACATGCGAACATACCAGAGGGTCATGCTTGTCATTAGATGGTTGAGGCACAAGAACCTGCTTGGAGTGGAGAGAAGATTTGACGAAATGATGGGACCCAACATCTGCCATAATCTCTGTTCCGGGATAGATCTTCGTATGAAGCTCCTCCTCGAGGCTGGCATAAAATTGTCAACAAATGTATAGATTATAACGGTATCCTGCAGAACCGAACTTACTGGTGAAGCGCCTAAATTTATGAGTTAGCGGACTCTCAACGAATCAACAAAGGATGTGTTTGAGGATACTTACACCATCATGATCTGTCCCCATTTTGGAGGGTGAAATGTGTCTGACACAGTCTGAAATCAACTAAAAACGAAGGCTGTGCGAAAACTCTGTAGATCAAATGTGTACAGAGTGATTACAGTAGCTAGATTCTAGCTACGTATATGGAGTTGATGTTCGGAAATGGTATGTCGGAGGACGGACGTAGTATTTATCATCTCGCGGAGACGAGGAACATGCACATGCGCAATATATTTGTCGAATATAGGCTATACTGATACGGACTTGCATGTCCGTACTGTTAATGATAGCCCCCGTTTAGACGGACTGCGATTGGCAGCGGTGATAGTCCCCATGGCTGTGTGATGGCCACTGAGGGGACTCTACCCCAAAAAGGCCCACTTTTTCTCCTCGTTCCCTCATTTCTTCCCCGGATCCACACCCTTTTATTGCTTAGCTCTCTCCCCTCGTCAATGGGATCGCTGCTTCCTGAAGCTTGCATGTAGTACGTTTTCATCTGCCAGGGATACCGGACGGCACAACCCAAGCCACGAATTTCGGCTAGAGGAATCGGCATTTCTTGACTCGTATCCTGATTATCAAGCGAGGCACACCGATGTACCGAGCTTCATTAGGCCAATCACTGTTGCTCTTCTGGTCTTTCGTCAACGTATTAAGTTGTTTGATCCCGACACCGACTTCGGTCGGCCAAAACAAGCAATACACTTTATCCAATCTACTCGGAGATGATTCTTCATTGGTCGCTGATTCACTTAGACTTTTGAGAAACGTGGTGACCCCAGATCTCGACGGTAGGTAAAAAATAGTGCATCTCCCGGTCGAGGTCTTGGGCCTTCGGGAGCTGCACTGTGAAAACCTAGTCCTACGTACCTTGATGTCGGAAAGGTAAGCTGTTTGTTTTTATGTGGCTTCGGATAACGAACTTCGGAGACTTAAATTCAATCTTTGTTCTCTCATGAAAGGATAGCTTCCGGACATAGAAGGGAGTTTCGAAAGAATACTGACGATGACAACGACAACGACAGACTCTTATTGTCAAAGATGCATGATTAGCGACTGTTCAATATAGGAAGAGATGATAAGTCGATAGATTGATATCTATTCAGATCCTTTCGCCACGTACAACTCGTCTCCTTGAATATGGCACCGTTACGTTTACAGAAGGCACGAAAGTTCTGAAAGTCAAATAAATTGTCTTAGAAATAAAATAATGAGACTTCTACATCTTGTTGGCTCTTCAGCTCATCTACGGAGGAAAGCAGGGCACATCTGTCACGTGCAGGTCCTTCCTTCCTTTTTGGGACATCGCGAAGAACTTCACTTTCGTAAAGGACAACCTTTGAATTTGATTTCAAAAATGTCTAACTCTTTGGCATCTACTTTAAATTATCCTCGGTTCACCCCGTTATTCTATCAGACATATTCCTAGAGATCTTACCTTTCCGATTTCATCGCGTGGCACGTTAAGATGATCTATCGGACTTCAAGTGGTCATCGACATTCACCAACGGCCGTCCTTTCCAGCAATCCCCACGAATCCGCCATGTGGCCCTCAGTATAAATTCATTTTTGAAGGAAGTACACGGCCATCCGGTGATGCTTGAGAGTGTCACATCATTGGCCCGGGTTTACCAGCCATAGATGCCAACGTCTAATGGCTCCTGGCCACACTGGAACATCCTTCCGGAGATAGCAATCCAGCAATGGGAAAAGTGAGCGAGAACAATAGCTGCATCTGAATAATCATCATTGCTCTCACCGGAGATCCTTCCGTCCTCAGGAGTCAATCAACAAACTTTATGAGCTACGGGTCTGACGTCAAATATTGTCGGCCTTACAAAGCGCACAAATCATGGCATTGCCCACAACATAATCCCCGGAAAATGGCAAGATGTACACATCCCCAGATGCGGACATTTGATGCTCATCGATTAGTTTATTATCGACTTACATCCCCAGATGGACCGTGTATTTTCCATGCTCGGGACACGGCTTCCACTAAGCATGGTCTTCTACTCTGGAGTACAGACTCAACTTCATCAATACGAATAATCTTCCTGAATTAGATTTGCGTTATGCCTCATCCGTTACATGATGGTGTTCCCGACGGAACGACTGGTGCTCACGTCGCTGACGGTGACCTTGAGAAACAGGAATCCGAGGATGGACTAGACGGCGCAAGCCGACGAGTGGCTGGTAACCAACGTACCTCAGATGGTGGAGTAATTCTCACAGAATCTGACGTGTACGATAAGTTGGGATTTAAGTTCCCCTTCTGGAAGAAATGGGGCATCCTCGGTGTGATTTTTCTCGTCCAAGTATCAATGAACTGGAATGCTAGTTTTTATGCTGGCGCAATCACTGGATTATCAAAACACTTTCATATTTCGAAGCAAGCTGCACGTGTGGGACAGATGATATTCTTGGTCTGCTATGTTTGGCAGTGAATTGTGGGCTCCATGGAGTGAAGAGATGGGCAGGTGGCCGATCATGCAGCTCAGTTTGTTTTTCGTCAACATCTGGCAGATACCTTGTGCTCTAGCCCCCAATTTCGGTACAATTATAGTATGCAGAGCCCTCGGTGGTCTATCTTCTGCTGGTGGCTCAGTCACCCTTGGTATGGTCGCTGATATGTGGGAGCCTGATGATCAGCAATATGCTGTTGCTTTCATCGTGCTTTCTTCGGTTGCCGGATCAGCCTTTGCACCTATTGCAGGAGGCCCTGTCACAGAATGGCTGAGCTGGCATTGGAATTTCTGGATCCAACTCATTATCGGCGGTGCTGTTCAAGCCATTCATTTCTGGGTCCCTGAGACACGCTGCAGCATTCTCGTGACTCGCGAAGCGCAGAGGCGCCGCAAGAGAGGTGAAAATGTCTACAGCTACAGTGAAGTCAAGAACACCAAATTCGAATGGAGGCCCATCATCACGGTGTGGCTTCGGCCGTTCCTTATGTTTGCGCGAGAGCCAATTGTCTTGTGGCTGTCTTTGCTGTCTGGATTCTCCGACTCTCTGATCTTCACTTTCCTTCAGGCATACACTCCGGTCTACCAGCAATGGGGTTTTGGAGACGTTCGAATAGGTCTTTGCTTCGTGACGTGAGTATGAGTGATGTCCTTCATAGGACCAAGGCTAACTTTAAATAGGATCATCGTTGGATATGTAATCGCGTATCTCTCGTTCTTACCATGGATCTACAAACATACGAAGATACGGAAACGTGACCCAGATGCGCTTCAACCGGAATCTCGTCTCTATTGGCTATTATGGAGTAAGTCATGGAACATATCATGAAGGAGTTCAACTGACATTGAAATTTCTAGCTGCGCCACTAGAAACTATAGGTCTGTTCGGGTTCGCCTGGACCAGTATAGGTCCCCCTCACAGTCACTGGATAGCACCGATGATATTCTCCGCTTGCATTGCAATAGCCAACGTGGGTTATCAAACACACCACAATAAGTTTCGAGAGTTTACTGACTTTTCTAGTATGCAATCTATATGGCTACAATTGATTACATGGTTGCAGCATACGGACCGTATTCTGCTTCGGCTACCGGTGGAAATGCACTGGCTCGAGACTTCCTTGCAGGTATTGCTGCAATGTATTCAACGCCGAGTAAGTGGTAGATGACGGTGCTTTGTCAAGACAAGGAGGCAAGCCTAACCGATCATGTATAGTGTACGAGAACATGGGTACCACACATCACTTGCAATGGCCTACCACCCTGCTAGGCATTCTCTGTATCTTCATCACTGGTCCGATCTATATCTTCTATTGGTTCGGTCCAAGAATTAGAGAAAAATCCAAGTTTGCCCAGGTTCTTGCAAGCGATCGCAAAGCCAAGGGCGAGAGAGCCGTTCGCTGCGGTTCAGAGACCCAAGGTGCAGAGGCTACTTACTTGGGCTCGCAGAATGCTCATACGGGCTCTCTCCGTGGCACTCGTGCATCCGCTTCTGCGTGTTCTGCCTAGCAGGGTATGCCTTTTAACTGATCCTGCTGATTCAATCAGACCTTCGTGGTTTGGAAGGCTTACCCAGCATGACAATGAAGAGGATGTTCATCTCGGAAGGTGCACTAATCCTGGCATAAAAGAGATTACACCAGCCAAGTTGCTGTATATGGTGAGTTGCCGTCAGAAACGATGCAGGCATCGGACGGCATGGAAGAAGTAATTACAAATTGGCTACATAATATACGCTTTCTGTCTACAAATACGGAAATGATCTTGTACTAATAGCTATAGATAAGAGTCTATAGATGAATGTCATATTCCTAACTATTGTCTATATGATCTATTACGTGAAAATCCAAACCTAAAAAATCTTGTAATTGAAACCAATACCCCTTGAATGAGCATCCCTTTGTTCTATTTCTTCGATTCGTGACGCTGAAACCCACCACCAGAATGCAACAACGTAGCAAGCGACCCCAAAGAACAAGTCGTCATCAAAACCGGACCCCAGATCGCAGGCACAAACCGTCCTTGAATCAACGTCCTTCGCACAGAGACATATCGACATATCCCATAACCGAATGAGCCAATGCTGATTGTCCAGCATAGTTGACTCGCTAGGATATCGCTCTGGCCGCCTGCAGAGAATGATTTTCCGTCGTGATTATCTTTGTCGGCACTGATAGTCGGCTTTGTTTTCGTGGCTGTCTCTGGAGAAATATTGGTGGTGTTGCTGTTTAATTGTGCATTGTATTTGGTGAAAACGTGATCAATCATCCCCAAACGGCCCAGGGCAAGCGCCATGGCAGCAAAGGCAAGGCCCATGCGAGTCCATGATAGGAATGTGCGCTCGTTGGCGAGATGATCGCGTAGTTGGGAGCCGTTGTTAAGCACGGGTTTGGGGAAGAGGAGTTGGCGGAGGCGGGCTGCTATTGCCATGTTTCAGTTTGAATCTGACTTCTAGTTGATCAGATTGAAGGGTATAATTTAAACATTGATCTGAGACGTGTAGAGTAGTCCGGGGAGCTGTTGCGATGGAATGTGGTCGTGGGTCGTAAAGTTAACAATAACAAACACTAAATTGAAGCCCGGCAAAGCTCTCGGCCGGGCTGATTAGCGAAACCTAAAAGCGCCGTCTTTTGGGCTTGTGGATTGGCCAGTGCGGTGCGCTGATGCTGATCGGTGTCGTGGAGTATATCATTGTCGCAATCACCAGCTGAGAGACGCAAGTAGAAAAAGTCTTCTCGAGAATAGAAGCGTAACCCTCGTCGGTTGTTACTGTTGGCGGGGGAGGCTCTTCTATGTAAAATGGTATGCATTTAATTTAAAATGATGGGTACGAAGGTCTGTCTTCGACAGCACGTTGGAGATGTCGGCTGGATGGCTATGTATTCCGGAGAAATTAGACGGACAGCTGCCTACGAGACAGCAAATGGCCTCACCTATACTGTACTTGAATAAACAAGGAGACTGTATCTCGGACTTCCGCTTGATGAACACGCTGGCGTAACGGGGATAGCTTTAGAGATACACTAAAAGCGCTTCATTATTATTTCTATATTAAATCGGGAACCAATTTTAGGATGTTTTGCTAGATAGCTAGAGTAATTTCTTTGATTCTATGCAAGCTAGGTGTCAAGCTGTAATCATCGTTGAAGGTTAACAAAATTACGGGCAGAATGCATTGGCAACCAACCCCTGCAAAGAAAACCACTATGGAAATGACCGGGATCAATCGGAGTTATATTATATATCGCAACCTATGCTAGAGACTTCATTTCGAGATAGACACACAGAACAATACATTACATTACAAGCCCCACTTGGATTCTCACATATATATTGCCCAGTTTTTTACAACAGCAGTAAGCAAGTTGCATTAGTGTACACCTTGCTTGATCCATTTACACTCACGATGAGGTCGGGCCATTCTCCTTGTTGGGGGGATTTGGCAGCCGGCTGACAAGCCTGAGCATTAGTTGGGTAAAGTGTTAACAGGCACAATTCCGTCTCTTGCATGGGTGTAGGTATAGCTTACGATTAACGTAATCCACGCAAACCCGATCACACGTTTGAACATGATCAACCCAAACCACGTAGTAAATGAGATGAATTATCACTCCATATTTCATCAGGCCATAGACTATTTTTATGTGAATATGGTGGTATCTAGCAGGATCACCACCGGATCTGCCGGGCAAGTAATCCCCCGCTGTAGAAAGTTATGTATGGTATTGTTTACCGTTGCACCATGGTGCTACATACACCTGTATTTTTCAATAGACGAAACCAACTGCTCCTCAGGAACTGCCATCGATAAACCATCGGCTTTGAACAGTGCGATTCCTCTGGGGCGGATGTGATCATTACCGATTTCCGTTGGCGTAAGCACGCCACGGAGGACATTAAGAATGAATTTTTGGATCCGCTGTAACAGAGGAATAGCGTCTATACCGGCAGTTATGTGGCCGCTAGCTGCGATCCACGGCTTTTCCCCTGCGTTTGTGTGATCGACCAGTAAGCGTTCAACCTTCCCTAACGAGTCGCAGTGCTGAAAAAGATCGCTGCCATGTGCATAGAAAAGCCATCCAGACTCGTATGCCGAGTCACCCAGAAAAGCAACACGCTCGCTGTGGTCAAGAATAACAATACTATCGAGGGAATGACCAGGAGTTGTCACGACTTGAAGTCTCAGTCGACCACGAAGCCGTTGGTAGGTGAAAGCCAGTGATTGCTTTCACTGTCATTAAGGAGCCGCAACGGCGTAGGATACGTAAAGTGGGTCAACTTCAGCTCCTCGTGCAACGAGTACTTATGAAGGAGGCCTTGGGAGATGATTTCCGATTGAAGAGCGTCGCCTACGGCCGTAACAGCCGTTGCTGCATCACCAAAGTTGACAAGACCACCGATATGATCATAGTGGCAGTGTGTAAGGAGGATTAGGTACGGCAATTGACCACTAGGGTTTAACGGCTGACCACCGTTCTCTGGTACTGCAGTGGTTTCCAGGAATTGACGTAGTGATGTTACCTGCTGAGGACCGGCCTCGCGAGGGGAATTGCAGCCAGTATCGACGATGACAATAACATCAGGGTAGAGCTTAATGTAAATAAACGGATTTTCGCCGAACGAATCGTTCTCAATGAGCCGAAAGATATTTCCGGTTAATCGGTACGCTTCAAAGCAGGATGAACGTGCTAAGTCGTGACGCGTGAGAGCCGCGGTGGGGGGGGGGGGGGGGG